>JAVJGJ010000059.1:58844898-58856224 GCA_035590215.1 Microhierax caerulescens | reverse complement strand
AAACATGTCCAGACGCCCCGAAAAAAGAGCAGCAATAGGGGCTGGGGGGTTTCTCCACAGGTTGTGTTGACCGCCCTTGGTTGTGTTGTGTTGGGTTTTTTTCTTCTTCTCCACTACATTTTCATAGCTCATTAGAAAGAACATTTCCATTTATTCTGCCTTCCAGAGCAAATCTTTTTCTTCCTTGAATAAGACACCCACCATTGCTACATTCCCCCTAATCATTAGAAAACATGTCCAGACGCCCCGAAAAAAGAGCAGCAATAGGGGCTGGGGGGTTTCTCCACAGGTTGTGTTGACCGCCCTCAGTTCTTTCAACTTTTATCTTCTCCCTGCATCTATGCCCAGTGCCACGTTCCCACTCGAGACTGTGTACGGTCAGAGACGTGTTGCCCCCATTTAGTTATCACGTCCCACAGTCTCATTAGCAACAGTGTGAGGGAGGGAGGACAAATCTTGCAGCCTTGCAGCTATGCTCATTGCTTGTGGTCACTTTCAGGGAAGTGCCTTTCAGGTTTGGCCCTATCTGAGATAGCTGTTACCTGTACCTGTTGAAATTTATCACTTGTAAACATTTTTTTTTCCTCCCAATTCAATGACAAGTTTTACTCCAAAGCTGGTTAAGATTCCCCATGTAATTACTACATATTAAAGAAAGACAGTAACCAGAAAATTAATTTAAAACAAGGCATCTATTTTTGCCTCCTATCATAATACAAAAATCTTCTGCTCTTCTAGCTGAGCTAGAGATTATTATGACCCTCTACAGTAAATGTACATATGTAACATATGTATGCACGTACATAAACATATACAAAAAAAATGCTCCACATTCACTTTTCATTGAAGCTGAATTGTCAATGAATTGGTGTGGTTACACCTTCGGAATTCAATTCAGTAACAATCTCAAAACTAATTCACTGTAGGTTGTGCAATGAGAGGGAAAAATTTGAAATACTTTACCTGAATCTACCACAACAAATCAATTAAAGAGTCATGTGGTATCCATTTTTCTCCAGTTTACATCTTTTAGAAGGGTTTTACAGTGTTTGATGTAGTCAAACTTTAAGTTAAACTCAAGTTTTTAATTTTCTTCTGGCAGAATCCTGAATCTAATTCAGATTTTAACTGGGTTCTGTGGCTTGTTTCCCAAGACCATCATGTCCTAAAATGCTCTTTGATTCATTGTTGCCATGACATCTCAGGGACTGACATCAAGTCTTTCTGCAGAAGTAACTAGAGCACATTTTATAAAAAGGGCTTTCTACAGTTAAGAACAGTGTACAAAGCATTGAATTCTGTATATGTTTTCAAAATGATTGTTCCTGTTTTGTAGAAATAACTGCTAATATTACAGTTATTTGCTGCGTTCTTTTAGGAGAATCACTGAATTCCCAGACACAGTTCTAAACTATTCCTTTTACCATTTTCATAGAAACACAGAAATGGCCTGCCTGCTGTTTTGACATTTACATAAAATGTGTTGTAAAAATAATTTTCACTAATATTAATGGGGATTACACAGAGCAAACATCTAAACCATTTGCAGATCAGCCTCTAAACACAAAGCAAGGCTTGCAGGCTTGAAATTCATGCAATATGTACATCAGTACGTTGCATCACAGACCCTGAATGTGATGAAGAACTTTCTGAGGTTTCATCTAATCAATAGAAGAATTTTTTGAAGGAGACAGAGCTTTGAACTAATATCAGGGTGTGCTCTGCATGGATTTGTCAAAGAGAGTTAAAAACACATAAAGAAAAAAAAAAGTTAAAAAATTTCTGAGTATAGCGTACCAAAAGTATTTCTGGTTTTAATACCTTTCAGAATATTTTCTGCCTGATTTTTAAAATAGAAGTTGCATTTTAGAAGATAACAAGCCGTCATGGTTTAACCACTGCTGGCAACCCAGTACCACACCGCTGCTTGCTCACTCCCCACCCTGCAACCCCCATGGGATGGTGAGGATAACTGGCAAAAGCTAAAACTCATGTAAAAAAGAACAATTTAATTATCAAAATAACATAAAATATAGCAATACCAATCACAGCCAAAGCTGTAATGAAAAGGAGGGAGAGTGAGGAATAAAAGCCAAGGGAAAAAACAAGGGATGTACAACGTAATTGCTCACCCCTTGCTGACTGATGCCCAGCCAGTCCCCGAGCAGCAATCGGCAGGCCTCTGCCAGCTCCCCCCATTTATACACTGAGCATGTTGTTCTATGGTGTGGAATATCCCTTTGGTTATTTCAGGTCAGCTCTCCTGGCTCTGCTCCATCCTGGCTTCTTCTGCACCTCACTGGCAGAACCCGGTTGCCTACAGAGCAAAGAATGAAAAATATGTTGCCAGGACTGCTATTATTTGAGATACTCTCCAAGTATGAGATTTAAATTTTCCCCTGACCCTGAGCTCATACGCTGCTCAACTCCATAATAAATAGCATTGAGAAAAGTCGCCAAATTCATGGTATCTCACTAGGAGAGCTGTCTGCACTTCTAGGCCATTGTTACACAGAAAAAATAAAAGTGGAGAAATAAGCAATAATTTTCTCATAGCTGAAATATTTCAGGGAACTGGTAATGCCTATTTTGTTTTGCTTGTTTATGACCCTGTCAGAGGACAAAGAGGTCACAGGCAAACCAGTAGAGTAAATCAGTCTCAAGACTGCTGTGGCGGTGAGTCTGCAAGTGGGTGGGTAGGGTGAAATTCAGTGGAGTAAAACCTACATCTCCTTGAGCTTGCTGTGTTCTGGTTTTATTTGTAGTAGCGTCTGAAAAAGATGTGTAATTCTGTTTGGTAGTTCTATTAGTGTTAATAAATAATATAAAGAATGAACTCATTTAAGTACAGGAGTAAATGTTTCAACAGTGCAAGGAATTTTTCCCACCAGTAATCATCGTATTGTATTTAACCAGGATATATTACATTATCTTTATGGTGAGTGTGTCATATTGGACCACATTTAATATATGATAAAGTATCTCAGTTCTGTGGCTACCCTTTATAATGTGGCCTGTTGCACTGGTTAAGTGCTCAGGTAGGCAGGTTCCTTCTTTTGATGATACTACATTTTTAAAGTTAGTGTCTGTAAGGGTTGTGCTAAATAGGTGTATATCTAAATCCAAATAAGTAATGAAGCATGCATGTATCCTTCTTTATAATCTATATTTACGATCCTTTACTTCATGAAGGTAGAGTGCTGGATTGCTATTTATAGTGGGATTGAAAACCTATGAATATTCATGACATCTAATATGTCTTATATCTGATTATTGTGGAAGAAGTACAGTTGCCATAAATAAATATTCGAACAAGCAAATGAACTGCAATAAAAGTATAATGTGTATCAGTGTTATCCAAAGAGCAATGAAGCAGGCATTTCTACGGAAAGCTAAACCCCTGAATAAACCAACTTTTTTTTTTTTACATATCTATTATTTTCTGAATAGGACAGGAATACATCATATGGAGTTGAATGTGACGTGTCTAATTAAAGGGTGAATATAGAAAAGTATTTTTAAATCACATAAATAGAAAGAACACAGATATTCCCTGAAAAGTCCTGAATGTTTTTTTAAAAATCTATATTCGCCATGATCTCTGTTAAACTTTGAGCTGTGTGTAGTTTATATCATAAAGAAGAGTTTCATGAATTTTGCTTTCCTTAATATGCCCTAAATGCAAATATTCAAGACTGAGTGGGAGATTATCTCTGGAAGCATAAATTGAAAGTAGATGAATGTTTCAAAGTGTAGTCACAAATAAAATTAAAAGAAAGTAAATACATGGTTCTCCCATTCTAAAGTAGTGTGGAAAGCCATTTAGGAACAATTTAAACTGTCAGTTTGTAAAAGATTTTTCAAAACTTAAAAAAAATGGATCTGGAAAAGCTGAGGAAAGCAATTATGTTCTTGTGTTCTGACTACTTAGGGTTCTAGCAGTACACTGCAAATTCAACTTACACAGTCCCTATAAATGCTTTCAGATCAAACGAACTTGGCCTAATGGGAACTGCAAGTTATTTTTATAATCCTTTCAACAATAACCATGCACACCACACTTAAAAGATAAAATTTCTCTTCTTCTCAGTACTTAAGAGAGATGTTAGGAAAAAACTCATGAGTTGATTTCTGCTTCTATCTAGTGAATTAAACAGTATGTTCCTTTGGGGGTTTTTTGGGTTGGTTTTTTTTTTTTGTTTTGTTTTGGGTTTTTTGTTTTTTTGTTTATGACTGCAAAATGAAGCAACTGTGGCAGCTTTGAAGAGATTCCTGATGGAATTTTTTTTTTTTCTTTTTGGTGGGGGGACATGGACATCTTTTTTGCTTTGTTTCATGTCCATTATATCTTCTGAATGAGATTAGCACCAGGGATGCCCATGGCTGAATTCTCAACCTTCAGAACAGTTTTCTGAGGAGAAGCAATTTTATTGTTATTTGTATTGAGTTCATGCTGTAGTACTCCTTAGCAATCTGTTGCACCTTTCTCTTTAAGATGCTACCAACTGCAAAGAGGAAATTAGGGATGCTGGGGGCAGGTACCCACCAAACACCTGGCTTGGCAGCTCCTGGCTGTGCTGTTCTCAGGGAGGTGCTGGTGGTGGGGAAATCCCAGATGTGGCCACTGAACCTTCCAATATCACTCTGGGAAACAAAGTGCTCCCTTCTCAACGTGGGAAGTTAGAGCAGCAGTAGGACATTTGGCTAGGAGTCCTCCCATCTCTGTTATCATTTGACCCACCACTTTGTGAGGATCAAGCAGATGCCATCCCTGAGGCAGTCTCTCTTGTATCCCTGGTGCAGGTTGTAACTTCAAAGCCACAATACAGACTATTGTGCTCGTGTGTTAACAGCTGGGTTGCTCCGACCACAGCATTGCCAATGAAGTACCACAGTTTAAATGTGCCCAAGTTATTCTATGGGTTAAAGTGCATATAGATGAATGAAACATACCAGGGAGTAAGATTGAGCATGGATTACTCGTAATTAGGATGGGGAAAATGAGCAAACATCATACCAACTACAGGAGCCCAAAATACCAGCCTTAGTATTCCTTGGCAGTGATTGGCAGCTACCAGTTCAGGATGCTCAGTGAACAGCCTGAGCAAAAACCATGGATGTGTACAAAAATAATTTTGATGAGTTAGGTTTTGGAAAATCCTTGCTACTGCTAACCAGATCTGTTTGTGCTATTGCCTAATATGAAGTCTACTTGAATCTTTTACTGTTAGCATAACAAAATTTACCTAATATCAATTAAAATACTTTTATCAAGTATAATATTCAGAAAATGAGGAACCAATACAGTGGGACCCTATTTTAATAAAACAATAAATTCTTCCTCTTCAAAGTAGCAAAAGAACTTGTTTGTTAATATGGGAGATAAATGACCCTTGAGAGAGAATAATTTTCCCTACAAGTTTCAGGAAGGTTTTATGAGAAAGTATTATGCAACACAAGGAGTGATCACTGGACTTCTGATGCCAATAAAAGGACCAGTTCCTTAGTTTGTCTTCTGTTGTATTGCTGTTCTCTGCATCATATTGACTTGTTTTGCCTCTTTCTGTTCAGTTAATTCTGGGGTTATGATAGTTTACAATGCCTTTTACAGATTATCCCTGCCCTATTGTCTCTCATTTGATACTGAAATGTCAGCTGACTCCTCTGATTTGCCCTATTGGCAGTGTCCACTGTTTTCCTGATGGTCGTCACAGAATTGCCTCCTTTTATCCTTTTCTTTCCATGCATCCCTTCATATTTGTGCAAGAATTTCGTATTTTAAGTTTACCTTAGTTTATGAGAGAAGTGGAAATTTGGAACCAATAGGAAAAAATAATGCTTTTTAACTTTTATACCTGCTTTTGTTTTGTTTTGTTAATGCTTGAACTTAGTCCTTTGACCTTGGTCCCTTCAAGATGGTTCAGCAAACAGGCTTATACAGAACCACAGTCGCTACCTTGGGCCTTGCCTGAGAACCTTCCAGACAGGGTTCATTCATCTGACTTTTGCCAAGTACTGCAACCCAGTCCTTTAGGCAGCAACTTATTATCAAGAAGACCAGAGCTTCCAGAGGGCAATGCAACTCCCATATTTTAGACATCAGTTTTTTGGATTGAATGAATGTCCCCACAGAAGTAGGTCCCTGTTGCTTTCTCTTGGCTATAGAGGGAGCCCAGGGGTCTAGGTCAGAAGAGCTGCCACTCTCTAGGAGAGCTGAATTTATGATCCAGCCGCCTTTGTTCTTCACTCATCCCAAAATACTGACATGGGGGTTAAGGGCATTTATTTTTATTATTAGCGATGGGTCTAGGAATCAGGCTCCTCTCCTATATTTGATCTCTCTTAGGAAGGCAATTGTTTGGAAAAGGTAAAATTTGGGTAGGGTTGGCAGGGACTAGTGTCAGTGCTGGCTCAGTGACCACTGGAACTTCAGGGAGACACAGCACCTAATTCTTCCCTGTAGGCTGTTTTTGACACTTAGCTGTATTTGTATTGTTAACAGCAAAATCTATTGTTCTTTTAGCCACAGTCCCCAAGTACCACTACTGCTGCCACATCACTCAAGTTCCTTTTTAACATTTAGTTTTAGTGACTCATCTCTCTTATTTGTGAAAAGAGGCTCTCTTTTCTTGTCACAACTCACTTGTCCATTTCCTGGTTGCTTCCATCTCATTTGAAACATATTCACAGTGTCTCTTCTTTTTTTTTTTTTCTTTTTTTTTTTGTTTGTTTTGTTGTTGTTGTTGTTTATTGTGTTTTGTTTTTTTTTAAATGCATTTATACATAATTCCCAGTAATGGTGAAGAGTTTTAAACATTAATGTTAAAAAAAAAATAATTTAAAAAAAATGGAATATCTTCCTTCTTTTGCTTAGGCTTTTTTTTTTGCTTTTTTTTTTTTTTCTCAATTGATTCAGTGGTTCTTTTAAGGTATTGTTTTCTTCTTGCTTTTTAAAGCTGAATGCAGCTTTCTAATAGACTGTGTTGCCTTGTCGTAGTACTTTAATTGGTATTATACCTCCTTGACCTAGAAGAACAAGGGCACTTTTTCTAAAGCAAGCAAATTATATACTTCAGGTTGTGTAGCAACATGGTGCTGATGAGCAACCCCTTTAAAGGAGTTCTGTAGAAAGCACTTTCAAATTACAATATACTGAACTAATAACATCCACAGGTTTTAGTATGGTATTCTTATGCTGCTCTTAACAATGTAAATCTAATCCCATTGTTGAAGTCAATGTAATACAATTTTCTGTACCTAAACTTAGATCTAAAACAATTCAAATAATTTCCAAAATAATTTCATAAAAGTAATTTTTATTAATCTATTATTTTCATTACTTAAAATCCAACTTTGGATATAGTAAGAAACTGAGGGATAAAACAAAATAAAAAACAGACTTGATTTAAAATAGAGACAAATGTAAGTTAAGCTAAAGAGTCAGTTTCTAGAAATTATCAAGCAAAAGCAATCTTCTTGTGCGGTTGGGAGTGGAAATACACATAAACCTATGCTTATTTAAAGTTTTCAGCTACGTGTATGGAACTAAAGCAATGTTGGCTCATATCAAAACTTTGATGTGGCTGAATGTCAGAATTATGCAGCAGTGTTAGAGTTCAAACCATCTCTTAAACTCCATAGGGACTAGGGTGGTAATTAAAATCCCCTTCCATCCCCCCGAGGTCTAACCATTAATTCCTCTTTCTTTCCATAGAGGACTAAGATTCTCCTTCATGCTGTTCATTGCCACAGATCAGCAGAGCTTATGGTTTCTGTAACCAGGGACTGGATGTAGGAAAATAAGGACTTTGGCAACTGGAATAAATTGGCTGCCAGCGTGGAACTGTAATTGAAGCACAAAGCTAGTCAAAGCTCACCTTCCCTCTGCCCAGCAGAGAGTCATTTGCAATGTTCTGTGTCACTAGCAAAGGCATGGAAGAAGATGTCAGCCTCACCTTTTTTAATTAGGTGCTGAAGGCTAAAAATACTCACCTTGTATGCGATAAAAAGACAAGATAAAGTACACGTGCTGACTCCCATATGTTGCAAAACTAGTAAGGTTGCATTTACTGAATGGCAACTGAGTTAAAACCAGGAAAATGTAGCTTCAATGCAGGCATCAGAAGAGAGAGCCAGAAAGAACCATACATTTTACTTACATACAGAAAACTTCACCTCCCACACAGTGAGCTCTAATAGCAACAGCATGTCCCAGTCCAAACCTGCAGACATGCACGGGGTCATACAGTTCTCTTGAGCTCTCTCCAACTGCAAACCATTGAGAGAACGGAATAATACCACAAAGGAAAGAAAGCTATAGTTCTGTTAGCAAAGACATTCTGTCACCTTTTGAAACTATCTTCCTGTAGCAATTCAGAGGCACTTTAAGCTGGAAAATGGTATATGTATTTTGGCAGGAATTAAACTTTCTAAGGAAGATGTAGAGCATTAGGCAGCTAGCAAAAAAAAAAAAAAAAGAAAAGAAGATATTTCAGACTTAAATAAAAAGTTCAAAATAATTGTGCCTAAAAAGTCCCTTGGCAAAAAGCTGTTAGCTTTTCTATTTGTTGCCTCTAGTTTAAAACCATCTCAGCTACTCTGTATTGAAAAGTGCTACCACAATCAAGCTTGAATGTTGCTTTATTTGCATTCCAGTCAAAGAGAACCTAAATCAAAAACAGTGAGGAAAACGCTGGACAGAGCAAAATATTTTAAAAAACAACAAAACAAAACAAAAAAAAAACCCCACAGGAACAGGCTCTCTTCTCCTCGTATATATTGATTCCTGTAGGAGACTTAAGTAAAGCTATGAAAAATTAAATGTGTTGGTGGTGATCTTTTCCCTTTTCTGACACCAGCTGTCTGGTTTACATAAGTGTCGCTATTCTGTCAAAAGGATGCTGAAGTATGTGATCCTCCAGGTCAGCTTTCCAGTAGAGAAGTGATGACATTAGCTTCACAGGGTTCTCATCTTTGATGTAACTTACTTTATTTGCACACAAAATCAGTGTTTGACCAGAGGTGGCCCATTAAGATGGGAGGCAATAGTTTCCTCTATCAGACCCCATTATGTTACATAGTCATGGAGGCTAAAACTAAGAATAAATTCTTGTTTTGGTCTGTCTCTCCCATGGAGGACAGTGTATAACCCAGCCAAAACCCACCACATGCTGTCCCTCCAAAGATAAAATCACTAAGCAATCAAGCGAATCTTACTATAGTTATCTTCATCTGGTGTCACTTCCCAGATCAAAAGTTACAGTCCGGTGTCTACAGATTGTCTTTCTCATAGGGATGGTGGCTACTGTCAATCCCTGATATATTTTCTACCTTTAACACTGGGAAAAGAAAAAAACTTCTGAAAGGAATGTGCTGTTTAAGTGTAGGAGGAAAAGAATTACATTAACCTGGATTTATGCTGATGCTGATCATGGTTTTGGTTTTCTTTTTAAAGTTTTGTTTTGGTGGTAGTGTCCAGAGTTAGGTGGATGGGCACAGAGGGCCCATTCAAAGTTTACAGATGAGTAAGACATGAAAATTAATTGTAATCAGATGTCAAAGGTTTTAAAGTAAATTTAAATTTAAAAAAAGTAAAAGGAAATTTCATCTCTAAGGATTCAGCACTGGTTTATTTGTGTGAATTGATGTTTCTCTCTGTTTTCATGAACAACTTTAGTGACCTTAAAAGAATCTCTATCTTTTCCGTGTACTTAACTAAATAGATTATTTTTTTTTTCCCACATGAAGCAGAATCTGTAAGGTACCTGAATCTACCTATTTTTAAAAGTTCTAAATACATTTTAAAACCTTCTTTTCCAGTATTGGTAGTTCCATTTGCCCTTCAGAAAGGGGTTGTTGCCTTTTTTTTTTTTTAAATTTTAATTATCTTTAACAAAACTGAACAAATTTAATATCATCCACAGATATTCAGTCTGCAGGGTAGGAGATCTTCTGCGTAAAAGATGGCATTTAAAAGTTTGTGAAGTCAGTGATGGTCACCCATATATATATGATGGTAGGATCAAGCCCCTCAAAGTGCCTGTGAAAAGTTTTCTTGATTGATTATAACTCTTAACATCCTTTAGACTTATAACCAGTTGCACAGTCAACATTTTTTGCTACATGTTATGGAGTTCTTCATCCATAATAATCAAATCATTTTCTTCCTGGTAATCTAAATACTTTTTCTCTTTCCACTCAGCCTTTCTTTGACTAAGTGAATTTTTTTTTTACAGCAAAAATAACAATGTGTTTAAAATTTTAATTCCATAGTTATGAGGGAAAAATGGCATTTTTCTCAAAAAAAATGCAATGTTTTATTCAGGATATTTCTTTCCATAGAGATTAATAAAAGTACTTAGGGCTGAAAATGAGTCCTCCAAAATCAGAGAAACCTTAGTTTAAGTCATCTAAAAAGTGAAAACAATGTTATCCAAGGGCTTGTAGTCAGTAAGAGGGTAAAGCGAGGTGCACGATACCACCTCATTTTATTCAACACAGAGAGAGCAATGAGAAAGGTGGTTGAAGGATTTAAAGAAGCTGTCAAGATGAACAGTCGATTTTCCAGTAATTTCAGGTACATGAATGATAAAAGATTCATTAGTTCATAAGATGATGAATGGAAGATTGTAGTTAATGAAAGGGATGGCTATCACAGGAAAATAGCATAGATTTGCGGTTAATATCCAAGACAAAGCAGATAAGCTAAAAAGTAGCAAGAATGTTCTGATGGAGAGGAATAGTGATTTATTTAGGTTGAAAGTTTTGTATATAGGCTTGGTTATTACCCAAGACAGTAATCATCATGATGACAAGTTCGTCAAGGAGAGTTCAACTTTAATACAAAAAATATTTTGGAGGCAGACTGCAACACCACAACTTTTTTTTTTTGAAAAAAAATTGTTTTATTTTTTAAAAAGGCACTTAAATTTAGGTCTTACAGAGAATTGTTTGGATTTTATGGCCGATGAAGAAATGTAATGGATGGGTCAGTTTCATAAGGAGAATTATGTGACAGAAAATCTTATTAACTAGAAATTGAATAAATAGAGATTTGTGATGAGATGAGAGAGACAATCATTCAAGGATGCCTGGACAAAGAAGAGTACAAGTGAAAATTAAGAGGAGTGAATGAAATTGATCACCCATCACTCAGAGAGATTAGTGATAATTAAACTACTGATTTATCACAGCACCAAATCTCAGAGCAGTTATGGTTAGTGGTGAAAATAATGGTTAACAAAAGTAATGTTTTCTTTAGGAAATCATTGACATAAATTATGTCATGTTTCTTTTGTTAGTCAATAGAGCCCTGTACACCCTATAT
>JAVJGJ010000059.1:58833732-58844798 GCA_035590215.1 Microhierax caerulescens | reverse complement strand
CTCCCACCCCTCTCCCCCTGACGTACTGCTCTTGCTTTTATTATATTTTTGCTAATGTGGCCAGTGCATGTGTGTGCCTGCTTCTAAAGGTCTCACTTAAAGCAGCAGCAGCATTAAAACTGATGTCTGCAGTTGTACCTCAAAGCAGATAGAAATGAAAAATGCTGTAGCTCAGCATTACACATGACTGTTGAATTAAATTCCTTAATGTCTAACATGCCTTTTTTTTTTGTTGTTTTTTTTTCTTTTTTTTTTTTTTTTTTTTTTTTCAGAAAGGGAACAGATTGAGTTACGTTTTCAGGATATTTAGTATGTAGTTTACTCCAGTGGTCTAAAACCAAAAATACTTTAACATCTAAGGCATAGGAGCATACCAATCGGAAAGTGTGGAGGGGGGTGGAAATTAAATCCTGTCTTTGTTTGTCCCTAATATTTAAAATCTTTACTCTGCATAAGAACATTGGGAAGAGTATAGATCTTTATCATGCCATGAACAGATCTATTGCTGTTAACATTCAGTGAAACCTAGAAATGGCCCACAAACAAGGATTTTTTTGTGAGACAAAGCTGATTGCAACTGGTGGGTTCAATAAATTCTGAGTAAATGCTGTTTCTGTGATACAGTAATGATTCACATGTGTGAAGCAACACAGCAGACTCTCAAATGAATGAGTAAATATTTCAAGACCACACGACCAAAGGGACATCTCTCTGTTTTTGGTGAGAGGGACAATATTTTAAGAGAGAGTGTTAATGGGATGGGGGTAAAGAGAAAACAGTCTGTTACGTAATCTGGCCCAACCATATTCTGAGGACTTCTATATGGTTAAACTTTGAACCAATAACTTAAGGATAATTGAAATATCCTTTACAGAAAGACATTTAATCTTTAAAATCTCAGGAAAGGGGAATCAGCAGTTAAGTTGGTAGTTTGTGTGCATGTTTAATTAAACTTACTGGAAAAATTGTGTCCTTTTCCTAATTTTTATTTGTATAGTTTCAGCTTTTGGACATTAGATTACTACTAAATCAATCAAATTAAGACCAACTTAGTGAACTTTAAATAGCAAGTAAATACTTCCAAGAACTTAAGACCTCACAGTAGGTGTTGTATTGTGTTACTAGTCCTGTATGGGGTAGCTGAAGAGGAATGTTTTTCAGTCTTACTCAAATGTATTTATTACAGAAATATAAAATAAATTTTCCTGAATAAATTAAAATTTCAAGTAGTTACATAGCTTCAGTGAAATAAAATATGTGGGCTACAGTCTGTTATTAAAAAGAGTGCTTCAATCATTCAGGAGGGATAACAAGTTTTCTGTAATCTGTCACTTCAGATACTCATGTCTGATTCTCTTTACTTACAATAGTATTGTTCTGAAAATATTATAACATCTGTTTAAATACGTTCATTTTAAGCATGGTTTAACAATATTATATCGTTACCTGAAAGATGGAGCTGCAATCTGATAATTTTAAAATGCTTTGACCTCTGAAACAATGTTTAAAATTGTTATTAAACTTAAAACTTAAAAATGTTAAACAATGTTTAAAATGTTAAATGTTCCACAAAACGTAAGTAATCCCAGGGTATACTTATAAATTGTGTCCAAGATACCACAGGCTGTGTTACTGAGGGCTATTGGGGGATTTTTTTATTCAGTCATATAATTGACTGTTCAGCTTTTTGGCATCATGGAACCAAACTTTAAATGCTCCTGATAAACCCACTAACTTCTATTGAGGTTACACAGGTTTGAGTGATGTATGGCTCTGATGTGACATACTTAGTCTGAGTGGTTAAATTTACATTAGAACTACCATACTATTTAAATTATAGTGATTATATATATATATATATATATATATATATATATATATATATATATACACATTTTGTGTTTTCTGGCAATAAATTTCATGCTGGCTGCTACTTGTAGGGGCATAACATGGATCTATATCCAACAGATAACACGAAGGAGATTTCTGTATAGTCATCCCAGCTGACCATCCACATTACACATATAATACTAACAGAAATTCATGCATCTGTAGCAAGTACGTTGCTGGAGGACTTCCAAGAGGATGTTTTTTTTCTCCTGAGGAAGGCATCCTGTGCCCACATAACTTGTAGTGGGGCACTCTTCCCCAGCATATTACTTGTGCCTTGGTTCCACCAGAGGAGAAAACATTTCAAGTCAACTTCAAGGTGTAGTTGAGTTCGTACCACATGACTCAAATGCAGATGCAATGCAATGCCCATCTATCGCTTTGCAAGTGAACGGGATGGTTCCAGTTGCTAAGTGGGTCATGTAGATGCACCCCATACAGCATCTCATGCACCTCCACACTACCACTTTCTTTGTCTCATTGCTAGTCCTGCCAGATAGTAATTGGGAACCACTCTGATTCATTTCTAGCCTTAGAAAATATTATGATAGCCTGCAGAATGGAAGTTTTCATATTCTTCTGGCCAACTATTTCCCATTTTTACATGGTCTATCCGTAATATGCTGCATTCCATTTTTTTTCTACATATTACCATAAAAGTCTGTTCAGAGAAGCGTCAACACAAGATGAAGGACAGGTTTGTTCTTGGTGTGCTAAACCAGATTGTATCTACAGAGATATGTGGATAAGGGGCTGGTTCTTTCTGGCATATACAGTACTATAGATTGGTATAGCTACAAATGGCAACTTGATTATTTAAGCATTCTATCGGTGATTGCTTCCTTCTATGACATGGCATAGTTTCTTTTAAAAAAGCAGTATAGCATTACTAAAGATCTAAGTATGTAACTGTCCTCTCATTTTGTGCATGAAGTATTTTAAAGTATGTATTTCTGGTGTCTGCTCCACGTAAACCTTTTCCAGGGTGTAATGCACATTTTGAAAGTGGCACTGGGCAGAGGGAGAACCCCGTAGGCATATACATATTTAATCTGAGGAGCAAGTTCATTTGTGTCAAGTTTATTTTTCCCCAGGGTGTCTATCTACCATCAGTGATTTGTTTAATGAATGTATTTTAGCTATTGCTTTAAATCTCACAGGATTAGAGTTCTTAAATATTTTAATGTCATTAGCTACCACTGGAAATCTCAGTGTAATTCTGAACAAGGTATTTATACCAAGGTGTTCAGTGCTCTTTTCAGTCACATATATTTATCCTGAATGTAAATTTTAAAGGGAGTTCTGCTCCTCCTACGTACACATTAGAAGTTTGACAGCTTTCTCCTCAACAAACAGTAACCTTCCTTAAGACAAAAGATAGCAAATGTTGGTTGCAGTTACTCTGTATGGATTATGTTTAATTCATGTGTCCTTCCTATCAGTTTTTTGGGGTTTTTTGTTTGTTTGTTTTGTTATAAGAATTGCTTAGAATTTATTCTTGATCTAATCTTTTATAGTTTGTGGTTGTTGGTTTTTTTTTTAATGTAAGCCTTTGTAATATTTCTCTTGAACAGTACAGCATAACGCTGCCCGTGATATTTCCTGCTGCTAGTTCCTGTTTGGCAGCACATAGCATCACAAGATCATTAATTTGATTGAGTCAATCAATTTTTACAGACATCCTTACAATGCTTTTGAAAGACTGGTATGTAGCTAACACTTTTTGGAATTATAGTTATTTTTTCCCTCCCTGTTCCACTTCCTTCCATGAATTGCCTCAGTCACCAGCCAGTCACTGGTGAAGTCTATGAAGGCAGTGTCTTTGAGGAGTCATGGTTAAGTAGTACCCACACCAAGGAGATGTCTCTGACAGGAAGAGATACCTGCACTGACACCTATGCAACTTGATATTGTTGATCATATTCCCAGTGCCATTATTTTCAAATTCTACTAGGTTTGAAAATGCTAGTGGTCTTTCTTCAAATAACTAAAATAAGAGGTTGAAAACATCTGTACTTGCAGGAAGCAGGAAAAATGTCTCTGTTAATAAAGCTTTAACCCAAGAGATAACCTTTTTAATCTTTACATGAGGGGCTGTACCTGTGCAGGGGATGATTGTTGGAGTTTCACAGGTGCCCTGATAAGAATCATTGGGTTTTCTGTCCCTTTTGTTTCATCAAAAGATTTGTGGAAAACCTGGGTTTGCTTTCCTTGACCTCTACATACTACATAAATTTATATGGCAAGCTGTGTACTTTGACTCAAGGCACTAGATATCCCAGTAAGTATTCCAGAAGTATTCTTAATTATTTTCTCTGTATCATGATGTAAGTTCTTCAGAGCTGTAAGACTAGAAATCCCTCTTCTAACCTAAAGAAAATGTTTAAGTTGTGGGAGGTATACTTTTCTGAGCTAGCACTGGAAAAAAATCATCTACAGGTGTGCAGGTAGATGATTCTTTGTCTGCCTGATTCTACCTATGGCAGAACACTTGAACTGTATGAGAGTGCTGAGTGATGCTCTAATTCAGGAACCGTTTTTTTTTATACTTTTCTTACACTGTTGTGCAGCTGTGATTTTGGTGTACCTGATTCGTCCAGTATAAGTAACAACAGTTATATCTTCAGGTTCTGTCCACAGCTTTCTGTTAGAACAGGTTTTCTTGATAGGGCATTCTCTTTTTTTTTCCTCTAGACAGAAGATCATATAGCTCCCCAAAGTTATGAAACCATGATGAGCTGAGGCAATTCATTGAAGGTAGTAGAACAGGGAGAGAAAAATTAGGTATAATTCCAAAAAGTGTTAGCTACATACAGTTCTTTCAAAAGCATTGTAAGGATGTCTGTAAACATACTATTTCACCATATTATTCTTTCTTTCTTTCTTTCCTTCTTTCTTCCATTCTATCCATCTATCTATCTGTCTATATTTATTACATGTATAACAAAAATGGGCTTCACTTTTTATTTTGACTTTTGTGAACGTGATTGACTAGAACTTATGCAGTAGTCAGGGTTGAGCCGAGCCAACACCTTGTGAGCTGACTTCAGTATTTCCTTTACTGGAGCTAGAGTAGGGTTTCATTTCCATTTTTTGTGCCCACATTACAGTGATCACTTTTACTTTACTAATCCAGCTAATTTTTTTTCATCTTCTGTTATTCTTAAATTTTGAATTTGTGGCAGAAATTATATTAGTTATGAGCTATCTTACACTTGTTGCCATTTCTATTACTTCTGCTTTTGTGATCAAATAATTTTTCTGTGATACTCCAACTCTCCTCTGAATGTTATTCTACTTGAGTAGCTTTGTGTGTTGAATTGTTACTAAAGTTGAGGTTCTGGGGGGAGGAGGAGGACAAAATAAGAAAATCATAGAATCAGAGTCATTTAGATTGGAAAAGATCTTTGAGATCATCAAGTCCAACATATTCTTGGTCCTTTACTGATGTCTATATTTTGGTGAGGGATAGATTCTGCCATTTGGAGATGTCTTTGGAAGGTGCATAATCTAATATGGGGTAGTTTCTTGAAGTAATTTATTTTTTTTTATTTTTTTTTGGCATAAGGCAAAAAAATATCAAGAGGGCAGAGAAAGCTTTGGGTTTAGTCTTCTGGCTCCTAATTTTTTTTTTTTAATCTGATCATGTTGTTGATGAAATTCATTCAGCATCTGGCAAAGTTGATCCACTTGTATGCACTTAATGTTTCATTTATGGATTCATTTGTTTTATTTAATTAGCTGGGCTCTTCTACTCATTCCCCTGAAACACTGCAATGTAATGTTTATAGAAGTGCATGTGACCTTGGAGATACACGTCTAGCCATTCCCTTGTCTTCTGAGAATACAAAATCCATATGGTGCTCTCCAAAAACGAAAGTGTTTATGCTGCCTTGATGCTAAATTAGTTGCAATACATTTGAATAAAAGGTGAACAGTTTGAGGCAAAATCTAATTATCATCTATTGCTGCTTATATTCTTTGTGCAAATTGAACATTTACTTTTTTTTAATAACAATGCAGAAGATCAAAGTACATCTTTCTCAGTTTTGCTTGTTATTGCCGTCTATGCTGGTGTCATAAACTGTAGCACTGACAGACTGACTGACAGAATAGCTTGGGAGCTAATTACTTGAAAAACGTTTCATGAAAGCTATTAATAAAGTGTTGTCGCAATTACCACATATGAAAACATGAAAAGAGTGCTGTATTGGAGCACTGTGTTTCTATTGAAAATTCTGTTTCTGTTGAAAAATGAACACAACTTGACTGAAACTATCTGCGAACTGGTAATGAATTTTTCATTCCAAGTAATTCATTAAGAAAGCGGATAGCTTACATTTTAATGAAGAAAACATTTCAACATTTCAGCTCAAGACCTTTAATTTCAAAATACACTTTGTAAACATTATCAACATTATTCACAAAAATCTACTCCTAAACTAAATAAAGTGTTCGCTTCCTACGTAGTCAACTTTTGTTTGATATGAAATGGCTGCTTGAACAAGCACAACTGTTTCAAATTCATGTAAAAAACCCGTCCTCTTTTTAAACCTACTAGTCAAACCAATATCACTAGAATATAATAGTATTTCAAAGTCTAAGAATGTTTTTGGAAAAGAATGTTGACATTTAAGAAACAGTGGATTAATAGTAATAAAATTAATATAAAAATCGGTAGGAACAGAAGGCCATAGGAGACCATTTAGGTCTTTAAGTTCAGTACTCTAGAACAGCAGATAGAGATCATGCTATTACACAGTTCATGATGGTTCACAAAACACCTGCCCCATACAAACCAGGCCACAAAGCATTTTCCAGTATCTTATATCAATTCAAACACTTGAAGGATTGAAGTTTTTTTAAAAAAATAAATCAGTGTGCCACAGATAGAGAAGAGACATCAAAGGCATGGCCAGTGTCCTAACTGTCTCCAGGTGTGCCTGCAAGAGTACTGTCCCCACAATGCTATTGGAATTTTGACCTTGGAGACAGCCCCTGACATGACTGAGGGTGAAATTCCATCCAGTCCTCAAATATGGAGATCAAAGACCCTAATTGTATGATCTATACATTGACCAAATAACTGTGAGAGCTGAAATCATATGCTCTTTATTTTCTATATCTGATGGACTTCCAGTTCTGGAGTGTTTGATGCAAGTACTCAGTCACATGTTCTATGGATTGAAACAAAAATTTCCCAGATTAGGAGGACCCTTCCTGGTCTTGCTGATACTTTTAAATATTTGGGGGAAGCAAAAGGACACAATGAAGTTCAATGCACTGCCACATTCGAACAAATATTTGTGGAAATGTTTTCTGTTCTTGATTCAGCTCTGTCCAAAATAAAATAATTTTCATTGCCATTTGAAATGATGCATTCAAAACAGTTCAGGGCCAGATTTTTAAGCTCTCAGTATTCATTTGCAGGTCACAGATCTTGACAAAGTTAAACTCTTATTTTCAGTTTATCAAAAGCATGTCCCATGGTGACACTGATGACCAAACTTTTCAGAGGTCAGCAGCTGACATGCTGATTTTCCCTTGAAAGTTCTCTCTTGACTGTGGGAGTCTGAAAACGTTGGTGACTGTGTGCTCCCCACAGGATGCACCTGCTGAAGCTTCCACACAGAATTCAGTTTGAGAGATTTTCAATCGTATAGCTTTGTAACTAGCCTGCACTGACGGATTTCTAGAGTGTGTTGTATTCACAGATGGTTTCAGCAACAGCTACATTAGTGATGAGTAGACTTGATATCCTGTTTGGGTGTGCTTTCACATTGGGACAACATATTTCTTGAGAAGAGTACTGCTGGACCTCTCTGTTCTTGAGTAGCTAAGAGAATTTTCAAGCTGAACATATTTTATGTGAACATCAAATAGTCAGCTGCCAAGTAATGGCACTTCTGAAATTCCTCAAGCTTATAACACATAAATAAGTTTGCAGGTAAAACCAGAATTTTCTTGCTAATGTTAGATAAATACTATCTTACTTGAGTTCCTGAAAGCCACTTTAATATCTTTTACATGTAAAATACATATTGGATTAATTCTTCACATCTCCAATACAACTCTGTAATTTAAATGGTTTTTTAAATGTTGTATTAATTTTAATGAATGACTGGGACGTTTATTGGAGGCAGGGAGGTAAAGTAGTGTCTCGAAGCCTCACTGGTTAATCAAATTGCTCTAAATAACCTTTGATAGTCTAAGCCCCTACCCCTAGATGATTTCTTGCATCATTACTCAAGATATTAAATAATTGACACTTGCAGAGGTTTGCTTTCAGCTGTTGGGAATGGTCCTGACCATAAATCCTCCCCCCACTGACACCCACCTTTCAGTAGAGGTTGTAAGTAGCATGTAGTGTGCCAAATCTTTGCTCTGTGTACATTTGGCAATGAAAACTCATCTCATTTAAACTGGTGTAAACCGGCATTTTTGCTCATGTTCAAGTATTGGTCATTGAAGGAGGACTGGGGAAAAAAGTGTGTGCCCTTGCTCAGAGGCTTGATTTATGCTTGCTTCATGCAGCCCATACAGCAAAAATAGAGGAACTTTCATACAACTATCACAGAGGTTTCAAAGGGAATGCAACAAAAGGTGGGACAATGCAAAAGTGAATCAGAGGTATGTAAGCTGGGAGACTTCTTTCTGCAACTGAATGTTGCTGAGAACGGCTATCAGTTCCCATACATCAACTACAAACTTTCCTTCTTCTGTAAAAGGGACCAGTACTATTGTTTGGTTTTCCAGCAAAACCTAGATAAATGTTAATGCAAACAACTGTAGTCACAGTTTCCATTTTAAAGTTTGAGTTTGACATCAGGAAGCTGATTCAGTTGTCCAAATTAATGACAAAAAAGACAGTGTGAAAGCTGGCTGGGAACAGGTGTCATTCAATCCTAGGTCCTACACGGTTTAAACAACCAACTGATTTCACTCCTACTTTCTGTATTCTCTATCTTGGATCATTCTGACAGCCTGCAGTCTGGTCCTTTTTAGTTTATGCATTTGTTCTTATTGTATTCATAGCAGTCTGATTTACATCTGCTAGCTGTTATATATATGTTCATGTTTTCTTGAAAATGTAACTAAGCATATTAAATCTATGTGCATGTGTGTGCATTCAGATTTCTGTGCAAATACAAAAAACTGGGAACTTTGGAGAGATCACAGCAGGTTCAAAGTAGGTCAAATTAGGTTAAATCTGTTGTATTATTATGACCTCAAAGTATCTGATCTTTGGAATTTTACTAGTATAGGCCCAGAGCCACAAAGCTCGGTCTTTTTTTTCTAGCTTTTTTTGCTTACAGTCTCAGCTGAGAAATCAGGTATTGAGTGGGCTACAGAACAGGAATCACTGGCACTCACTGGAGATACCAATTTAAAATTGGAGGTATTTTGTACTGGTGGAAAAATGTGAGCTGATTAACAGCAACTGGGCATGCAAAGACTGTTCTGTAGTTCAGACACCATCATAGTATTAATTGAGGGCTTGGTGGTCCAGACCTAAAGTTAGAAAACAGTCTTTATATTCACATAGTTATATCTGTCTGAATGAGAGAGGGAAGATACGGGCCTGTTTTGCGGTTGTCTTTGTGACAGCCTTGGGGCTGAAATCTTAAAATGCACAGTTCCCTCTGGTCAATGTGGACACTACATTTCCCTAGAAAGATTTCAAGAGTTCGTTTTCCCTGATGGACCTAGCTAAATACCTTCCTTCTCTTCTTTATTGTGTACTGGGCTGCACACCAAATTGGCTGTATTTCAGTGCTGCCACATGTGTACAGTTTGATAAGCATGTTGTAGCAAATCTTCAGGATGAAAGGCACTGTATAAACGTCAAATTATTTACCCATTTTAAAGCATTTTATCCTCTAGAGCTGTAAATCCAGCACCATTTGCTAACACAAAATTAGCTTTTTAATTCTGTAGGACCCTCCATCAATAACACATACAGGAACATCCACATCCTTGCTGGTGGGGAGGCTGAAGGTTGGTGTGTCTAGAAGGTGAAGCTTCAGCAATTTGAGTGCTTTATTCACACTGGATTTAGAATCACATTAATAGACCATACCAGGTCTCCGTTCAGCAGTTCTGTCACCCTGCCCTCCCTTACAAGCAATATGGAGCAAACATGCTCATGTACATAGATAGAGTCACCACCCACAGAAATCAGGAGGAGCAGTAAGCATATGAGCAGGGGCAGAATAGGACTCCAAGTTTCTTACTGATAAGGTCAGCACAGGATAGTGTGTTGTTTCTGTCTATTAGTATATTTGTTTCATAGAAGATTTAAGACTTCTTTTTCAGCAATTAGTTGTGGTCACCTGAAAACTTGAAAAAATGGCAGAAAGCCTCCTGGTTTATTTCCAGGCTGGTGATGTATTACACACCTTATGTTTTATCTTTGTTGGTGTTCCATCGTGAATTACTTTTTTTGTCAGACTATTTCCTTCAGCTTGCTGTTGCCTAAATTTGTCTTACTACTCTCACGTCGCTTTCTTAGAAGAAACAATCAATAGAAAGTGCTTTTAGCAGTGGCACAGCACAGTGGTTTACTGCAGTGTAGGTGCTGGGTGGTGTCAACACTGCTGACCTTCTATATATTGGGATTCTGGTTAAGTAGTAGGTATCATGTGGTGCTCCTTTAATGTGTCTTTATGGTGCCTGTGCATGTCTGGAGCTGAGCTTTGTTAATACGTTTGCTTTAGATTCTGAAAGACCTAAGACAGAATCTTATTTACTGTTTCTTAAATGCTTCTCAAATAATATTTTTATTTCCCGTACAAAGCACTTCTATTAACAATATAGTGCTGAGAAAAGGGAACTCAAAAATACCAAGTATGAAAATACTATCTTCCCTGGATTTTCACTGTTATTGATAGTGGGGCAGGATGTTACTGCTTGCTCCTCATTTTCAACCTGTAGATATACTTCATATGCTAAAAAGGGAACTCTGGTATAAGGTCCATTTCCCATTCAAACCAGTATGCATGAGATCTAAACTCCTGAGACCTAAGCTCCAAAGAGAATTCAGTATGAATTCAGAACAAGTCATAGTCAAGAAAGACCTCCTTGCTTGTCAATAGCCCTGGCGCTCATACTCCCAAAGTGCAGCTTGGCAAGGAATGGGAGCCCCGCAGCCACGTCCAGTGAGACAGTGAAGGTTT
>JAVJGJ010000059.1:58782799-58829868 GCA_035590215.1 Microhierax caerulescens | reverse complement strand
GCTTTGGTCAGCCGGTGGTGAGAAATTGTGATGGGCATCACTTGCTTTTCCTGGGGTTTATTCCTCTCTCTCTCTTTATCTTCCTTTTTATTGTTGTCATTGTTATTATTTATTATTATTATTACTGTTGTTGTTGTTATTATTATTAATAGTAGTATTATTATTATTGTTATTATTGTTGTTGTTGTTGTTATTATTATTATATTTTACTTTAGTTCTTAAACTGTTCTTTTCTCATCCTATGTGTTTTACTTTTTTCTGATTTTCCTCCCCATCCCACTGAGGATAGGGGGGAGTGAGCGAGCAGCTGTGTGGTACTTAGTTGCCAGTTGGGGTATAATTTACCATTGAAAAAATAATGCATGTTTAAGAAAGATTAATCTAGACTTAAGATAAACTCAGTTGTAACTGTTATTAGGGGAATTACTGTTATTGTCATGTTTTGTTAGAGATTATGACAAAATCATGTCCTATTTCTTCTCTAATGATTTAGTGATATGCCTCTTGCAAGCAGTAGACATTTTTTTCTAGTATATGTCTTGTTGCTAAAGTAGAGTTTTATTATTTTATCACTGTAAGGTGTGATACAATGGAACTGAAGCATAAGATTTTGATCTCAGCAGTATAAATTAGTAGATGTATTGTATCAAGATATTTATTGTGATGTGCTTTATGCCCTAAATATGTGTATGGGTGCTCTCCATTTTTGAATGCCTTTCACAACAGGATTACCTATGTATCTTTGCTATTGATAAGACACATTTCGGCTCTTCTGAGGAAATCCTTAATATTGTAACAAGTTCTTGAACATCAGGCCCATATGATGCACTGTAGCACTATATTTTAGATCTTGTTGCAAAATTCGGTTTGAGCTTCCAGACTGTAATTCTTGTCAGGTGTGCTCAACTCTGTGTATAACTCTGAGTCATTTTGACACAGTCATTTTTCACTGCCATATATGCATGACCAGTAGGCTTTTACCATTAGATGCCTGGTGTTTAGCATTAGAAGATCTGATGACTAGTTATTTGGCAAACATCTCTGCTTAGGTTTAGATTTTACATATTTGGTGCTCCCTGAAAGAAAATCTTATCAGAAGTTAATCATATAAAATCAGATTCCACTAAATGGATTGAGAAAGGGAAAACAGAGGAATCTACAGCTGAGGAGGAAATTGGGTCAAAGAGTAAAAAAGGAAATGAAGAAGGGAACTAAGACATTGATAGGAGCAAGACAGGATGAAATTAGGAAACAAGGAGCACAGGGCTGTCAGGGCAGGGCTAGTTCTGGCAAGGGATGGGTTTGAGTGGTTTGGATGATGAATTAGTATGGGCAGAGATTGAAAAGTATCTGGGCGCAGGAAGGAAAAATAGAGAAAATAGGGATGGGTAAAGTGGGACCTATTCAACATGGGTCAGAGAAAATTAAGGGAGTTAGTTATTAAAAGTACCACCTCTGTGGTGAAAGACTTCTCAGTAGGGAAAAATACCCTCTGCAAAGCACTCAGTATGCTTCCTCTATTAAGTTGGCTGCTTCAACTCACTCTGTTCCTCAGTACATTATGTGGTACAGATAGCCTAGAATTCAACGGCTGAAGGAACTAGCTAAGGCTGGCTGAGTAAAGAAACTTGACGCTGAGTTGGTCAGCTCATTCAGGTCCAGTGTAGTCAAAAAGCAGGAGTGAGAAAATGTCATGGTTTGGACCTGGCTAGCAACTAAGCACCACACAGCTGCTCAATCCCTCCCCATCCTCCAGGTGGGAGAGAATTGAAAAGTAAAACTGAGGAAAGTTGTGGGTTGAGATGAAGACGGGTTAATAGGTAAAGCAAAAGCTGTGCACGCAAGCAAAACAAAACAAGGAATTCATTCACCACTTCCTATGGGCAGGCAGGTGCTCAGCCACCACCAGGAAAGCCGGGCTCCATCACACATAACAGTTACTTGGTAAGACAAATCCCACCACTCTGAATGTACCCCCATTCCTTCTTCCCCCAGCTTTTATATACTGAATGTAATGTTCCATGATATGGAACATCCCTGTGGCTAGTTCAGGTCAGTTCCTGGCTTCTTGCGTTCCTGCTCACAGGCAGAGAGTGGGAAACTGAAAAGTCCTTGACTTAGGGTAAGCACTATGTAGCGACAACTGAAACATCAGTGTGTTATCAACATTATTCTCATATTAAATCCAAGGCACAGCACTGCACCAGCTACTGGGAAGAAAATTAACTCTATCCCAGATGAACCCAGGACAGAAAATGAGCAAAGATTAGAAAGAAATAGAAGTGGGAGAAGAACAGATTGGAAGAAGAGAGGAAATGTCAGGTTTGTGAAGATCAGGCAGAAAAGTCTGTTCCCCAGATGGTCACTGCCTTGGGATGGCCTCCAGGGTTCCTGAACACAGTTGTTCTGCTAGCGGTAAATGTTTCTAAAGACCTTCAGCAGATTCTGAACTGATGTTTCAAGTGGTAGTGATCCAACACTGACCTGTTTGCTACTGCTGCTGCTTTCCTTCCTCAAGTAGAAAAACTGTGTGGTGGATCTGAAAGTTCCCCAAATAGCTGATGTTGGAACACTGATGTAAAATGCCAAATAATGGGGTTTGTTTTTTCTCCCTGCTTTTAAAATCAACTTAGAGAACTAAGAAATGAATTGCAGAAATAACTTAAAAGGACACAACTGAAATGATGAAAGCAGAGTTTAAAGTTTGGAAATGACATTGCTCTGGATGCTTCTGCAACTTCAGCTTCTTCCCCTTCTTTCATACTTGTAAGGTTTTTCCTTGTTTACACTTCAAACAAAGGGCAGGATGGCCCTACTCTGGGAATTCATCAATACTGAGTAATAAAAGTATTTTTTTTAATCTGACATCTGCCTCACTTGTTGCAAAAATTGGAAAGCATACTCTTTAAGAAGGCAAAGGACTGCAGAAAAAAAAAAAAAGGATCATTTCAGGACAGAAGTAGTTGCCACTTGCTCTGAGAAATTGTATTCTAACCTGTCATTAACATCAAGTTCCTATCTTATGCCTGAGAGGTGATTAAAGCAGACTTTTCCTAGGTGTGATTGTATGTTTCTCTTCTTTAAGAGTCCTAACCTAAGATCCTGATTTGCAGATGTGAAGCTTGTCCTCTTTCTTGGAAGACAGTCTTCAATGTATGAATTGCCGCATCTGCTTAGAACCTTGAAAATCAGGTCTTAAGAGTCTCATTCTGATCCTCAGGAAATAATGGGTGTCTTGACCTTAATCTCTCTGTGCTACAGTTGTAGTAGCCACTAGTGTAAAAGCTGTAGTGAAAATAAATTCGTCAACTTTTCGGAAAATCATGTGAAGCATGGAAAGAAGCACCAGTAAAGTAGCTTTGAGAAAATCAATACCTCTGGGAAGAAATTAATAACGCTGTCTTTAAGAGCAGGATGTGAATAGTACGTTGTAGGTAATGCACGGAGCCACATGTTGAACAACAAAGAGAAAACAAAATCTTGAATCATTACCTAATTAAGTGGGTACTATCCACCAGGAGCCCTGAATAAGGTAAAGGTTATGCAGAATAAAACAGCATGCAGTGTAAAGGCATAATCACACTGTACATGCAAAAGGAGCTATGTGAAAGTTGCAGAGTCAGCCTCTGAAATTCTCTTACATTTGACTACTCAACCTTGCAACCGTTTTAATGTTCTGTGATTAGAATTTTGTTTCATAAAAACTCATGTGCACATAAATCTGTGTATATTTCTGCACAAATGTTTATTACACAGATTCTAACTGGGTGATTACATTCTGTTTCTGTAACAAACTAGATTTTTCCTATTCAAGCTTTAGTTTTAGTAGACCCTAGAGGCCTAATACAGGCTTGAATTTTACTATTCAAGCATGATTATAACTGTCTTTTCACCACAAGTGTTAATGCTGTTATAAATTATTTGGGGTTAGCGCCCAGTATGTTTTGTATGGAGTTTCTTAATGAAATAAGTTGGGTTTCCTAGTGTTTTGACTGTTAAGATCTTGTCCTGCAACTGGTAGTAACATTGTGTATATGAGATGACCATTCCTGGACATTTTGAAGTCCCTAGTTTATAGATTGTTATTGTTATTCCTTGCACTCCCCCCAACTTGTACAAGTTTAAAAAAATGAGCTGTGAGATGCCAAGGTAAACCTATATTCAGTATTATTGCCATGTTTGTCTGTGGATTCTGCTAGAAAAGTGATTCACGTGAAGTACAGGATGATTCTGAAGGATACACTAAAAGCTCGTACAGAATTTGAATGTATATTGACCTGCAGCAGAGCAGCATATGTCTTCAGCTTAAAACAGTGTCAGCCAGAGGAAACAGAGTTGTTCTGTGTGTGTCTGGGGGTGTCATTCTGCCTTTTACTTTTCTAAGTGCAGTAGAACTCGATTTGTGCAGGTGATGCAGAAGAAAGTGCGGGCACCACTGTTGCAAAAAAAAAAAAAAAAAAAAAAAAAATTGAACTGAAAAAAAGCAATCTTTAAATTGCTGCTGCTGTGGGAGGACTTAGTTAGAGAAAGGAGCATCCTGGCCTTATTTTGAAAACATCTCAATCCCATCTTTTGCCAACTAGTCACAACTGCCAGTTATTGCACAGCCTGCCAGAAATGCATGTAGGTTTTCCATCTAAGTCAGTGAAAGGTTAGCAGTCAGTGTTTCTATACATTTTTACTCCCATTGTAAGAGGACTCCCACCAGTACATCTTACAAACATGTATAATAGCAGTACAATGTTTTGATTATTAGAAATCCCTTGCAGTGAGTTGCTGTTTTGCAGAGTATTCTCTGCAAGCTTCGAAGTCTGAAAATTGAAATTAAAACTGCAACAAAATTTTAAAAGAACATAATTAACCTTAAAAAAAAGATACTGTGCTGTAACATAGAAATATGCTTCTGAAAAAAGAAGCCTATTCTGAGATTAAAAATAAGCATTCTATTCCTAAAATGAAATTTGATCAAGAAGTGTACACTGCTTTAATGACTTTCATTATTGACAACGTGCCTTTCTGTGCAGTTTGTCCAAAATCAGAGATACTTCCTGATGGAAAATTGTTCTGTCAAAAATTTTCTAATCTGTTTGAGTTGCACTATCCTTTTATCTAAGCCATAAGAATAAATGTATTTCTTTCATATGGAAATTAATTTCTAATTAAGAATAGGAAGCCTCTTTCTGAACATATAATGCTTTCATTGAAAGTTATGCAAGTTTAGCAGTTGTGCATGTTGATGTACTCAAGCAGTTTTCTCAGTCCTATCAAATTGTGTGACACAGTTATAAGATAAAAATATGTATGAAATCCTGTGTTTATGACAAACTTTCAATTTTCTTATAAAATTAATGGACTGTAATGAACAGAAAGGAGTTGCAGTTTGGGTGTTGGCTTTTTTTTTTTTTTAAGTTAAAGTTCATTCTGATTTGGAATGAAAGCTTAAAAAAAAAAAAAGATATGAATTGTGGTTGCCTGAGAACAGAAGCATGATTCCCCATGATTCCCCATTTCACAAGACAGGGACAATCTGAAAGTGGTGGGCTCCACCCAGCCGTGAAGTTCTGAGTTTGTTTGAAAGAAAGCATGCACTCCAGGGCCTCTGCACTCCTCAGATCTCCTCCTTGGCTTCTTAGACAGACTACAGCAAAAGTCAGAGGTTTTGAGATGGCTCTTTGCATCTTAGCTCATCTTCTTTTCTGCCTGCTACAACCTAAGTCCTGGAAGTTCAAGATATTCAGATGCATACCTGAAGCTGGCAGGTAGAGTTGGAAAACATGGGTTCTTGTAAATTGACAGGAATTTGATAACCTCCAAGAAACACTGTTCCAAAGAATCAGTATTCTCTTACAGAAGAATATAGATCATAGGACCTCTGGTGACATCTTTCTTCCATGGCACAGCTGCTTTGGCAAAGCTGTCTGCTGAAGCCCTCTTTTACAGCAGGAGAGCTACAACTTGCCAAATGTCTCAGTCCCCCAACTTTATCTCCTTGGCTCTGTCAGATGTGGCTGAGGAGAAAAAAACAGGACCATTCTCAGAATGCATAACACTGAAACCCAACAGTGACTGGGAAAGCCCTGTGTAGAGGCATGGCAATGCCAGGCAGGTGATTAGCTCGGTGACTGACATACATCATAGCTGACTAGTCAAAGTTAGGGCTCATTGGGAGGTGTATTCTGAGCTGACCATACACATTGTCAGGCTCTGACTGAGCAGTAAAGACCTGATATTGTCACAGGTTGCTCAATGACTGCAGCAGGAATTGGAAAAGCAAACAGGGTGTTGGGATGTTTAAACAGACAGATAGGAAGTCATGCTATGTTACACATAAGCCAATTGTAACCACTCAGCGGGCATACAACATTCAGTTCTGGTCAAAACTGATAATTCAGAAAATAGAGTAGGCATATGAAGGGAGGCTGAGTAGAAAGACTTCCATATAAGACTCAGCATATTATTTTAATTTAGAAAGGATTAAAGAGAAGAAATGATGAAATGTGTAAGTAGATACACATAAGAAAGATAAGGCATATTCTCATAGATACATTTTGTTATTGTATAAGAAAGAATAGATAACCAAAAAAAAAAAAAAGAAAAAGAATAAAAATGTACTTTTGCAAAATACAATTTTTGTAAACACACACTATGTGTGAATCTCATTTTCACAGGCAGGATAGAAATGAGGCCAAAATCTTAATATACTTTTTAAATGAATCAGACATTTGCATGCTTCTTTTGACTTTGTATTATATCAAATAAAGATTTTGTAAGCAATATGCCTTTCAGGCTTAAGAATTAAGAAGAAACATCCCCAATAGGCAGATTATTCTGTAACTGTTCATTACTTTCCCCAAGGCATCTTGTCATGCTCTCTGTTTGAGACAGGCTACTGGAATAAACCAGTGTTACAACTTGTTAATAAAAGTACCCTCTGCATTAATTTGAATGCACTGTTTTTGATGATATTAGGCCTGGCTATGTTTAACCGCTTTTCAGACCTTGTGACTTAAGCTTCGAGAAACACCTAGGCTTTCCTATAACGTCCTGCCGTGCCTCCTGCCAAAGACAACTTTCTGTTCCTGCTCACTGTATATCAATGATACAGGTAACAGAGAATACAGACAAGAAGTGATACAGAAAACAAGACAAAAGTTATCAACCAAAGCAAATATAACTCAATGTACAGTATAATGCCTGGCTTGACTTTATAGTCCTTCCCATTTATGAATCTTCTCCAATTCAAAATTAATTTTGAGCTCTAACAAAGGTTCTTAAACGTTTTGTAAACGAAAAGGTCATTTTTAAAAGGTTGTTGGTTTAGCATCTCTTTTTCTTTAAAATTAAGCTCTGAAAAGAAAAATATTATTCACCTGAAACATCAAGGCAACCAAAACATCCAAAAACATCATGAAGCATTTAAGATACTTATGATTAATTAGCCAATCTATTAATGAGAGTCTGAGGAGCATTCAGAAATCTTTGAAGTGTGCTTAATTAATAGTTTTATGGTCCCTTGTTTTTTTCAGTGTTGTTTGCCATTTCATACTGCAAAATCAAAGATTTACAAGCTTGTTACACTTTGCACATTGAATTCTGCAGCGTGCACTGCTACACAGAAGCATCAACTGCTGTGGTCTGGGGTCCTTCATAGCAATAATCTCTCATGTTACATGTCCGTAGTCAGGAAAATAAGGTCTCTACCTTGTTCACGTTTCAATACTAAATATAATAAATTTGGAATGATGTCCTGCCTTTCTGAAATCAGTTGAGTGACATTTTGTTGGTGACCAGTGGGATCAAGGTCAGAACAGAGGTACTCTAACCTCTTGTTTCTAGTGATAACCAGACTGCAAATGGACACAAAGTCACAATGGGCCTGTCATAACAGTTCTCAAGAACATTATCAGCCACTAAGTTTAAAGTGTTACCTTCTTATTTACTAGCTCCGATAGTCCTTTCTCCTTTAAATTGTCCAGTCTCCATTTATATTTATCTAAATTTTTATCATCCACAAGCTCCTGAAAAAGTGTTTCCACACCTTAGCTACATGTTGCACCAACATCTCCCTTGGCTTGCTAGCTCCTAGGTTTCATTTGATACCCCCTAGTTCTTGTATTTGAAAAGATGGTGAATGACATAATGCTTTCTACTATAGTGCAACATAAAGCAAATTAACTTCTCACCCTTTCTTTTCCCCGATAGGGCAGACCAATGTGTAGTTCTGAAAGGAAAAATACAAGTTGTTACCGCTGAGTTTTAAGCTTGTCACTGTAATGGAAAATTTTGCCCTATTATTGGTGACACGATAGAACCCTGTAAATTCCTTTTATTAGAAAGAAAAAGATCTTAAAATCTCCAAAGTACTTGTTTTAATTATAATGCAGAGTTTTTCTTTAGGGAGGAATGTTAAAATGGAGAGTACATTTATTGAATTGCATTGAGTGTGGGCAGGAGTTCTGCTGCACCCTGGCCCTTAGCACTTGTTACTGGTTTGCTGTGGGTAGCTCCTCTGCCAACACACTGGTTCTTGTGGACTGCTTACATAGGGCCCCTAATTTCTCTTAGGTTTACAAAGGCCAAAAAGGCAGATAATGCTCTCTTCCACATTTCATGTCACTGACCAAAGGAATTAATTTAGGCACTGGATACAGGCATCCACCGACACAGAATTCACAAGATAATGTGGGTTTTAGGACTTAAATGTTGTCTCTCAAAATTCAGTGGGAGTCTTTCCACTGACTTGAATGAAAATTAAATGAGGCTGCTTTTCAGCAAGGTGGTTAAGAACACGCCTATTTCTCAGGCACATGAGTAATTGACGTCAGAGGGACCTGGTACATATCCCTTACCATGGTACCTTAGTGAATTGAGACTGTTGAATGACACACTGTCTGTTAGGACTAACTAGGAAGCTAGGACCATCTAATGGAAATAGCAATATGAAAATAGCAGACTTTAGTCTTGTTAAATATTTTGCTAAACATGCTGCATTTGATTTCCTCATTTCAGTTGAGGAAAATCTTCCTTAAAACTCCATCTTCTAGTACTCATATATATGTATTGTGAAAAGATTAATATTTTCACAGAATTAAATATGCTCTAAAAGGTCCAAAAAGAAGCATGTTTCAAAACCAAAACACTTATGAATGATACATAATCCAGTCCTTACTACCACAAAAACATAGATGCTGGTTTTTATGCCAGGTTGGTTTGAATTGATAAGAAATGTCATAAAATATATGCTCTGTAAAAAGTTAGCACAGGTGGGTGGGGTATTGTTTAGCACCTGTTTTTATGCTGCCTGTATTAATTTCTCTTGTAACTAAACAATGGAATACAATATCGGTAATTATTCAAATAGGCACATTTGCAGTTCTAATGGATTCTTTCATAATCAGAACTATTATTTAAAAATAAAAGGTAAGAAATAAGCTATGTATGTCTTTAAATTAAAAATACCAGTTAATATGATAGAGCAATTTTTAATTGTCAAAAAAAAAAAAAAGGTTTTCCTTTTGATTTTGCTAGTCTTAAGCTGACTTAAAGTATCAGCCAACCAGTAGCAACTAAATTTAAGACAGTAAGGGTAATTCTCCTATTCTTTATTTTTTTATTAATAATTTTTTTAAAATTATAAATACTTACGCTACTTGATTTAAAATGTTTGGGCAAGAGGTCTTTCTCTTAACCTGTTCAACTCCTACTGGCCAGAGCTTTTAGACATTTCATCATAGCTGGGAAGACTTCAGCTAGCAGAAGTCAACAATTTTTATTCCATCACTTTTTCTGTCTGTCAGGGCATGCTGGTGTATCAGTTCAAACGTTCTGGTTGTGCTTGTACCTGATTTTGTATTACAGTAGCTCTGAAGCTGCCCTAAAATGCATAAAATCATGGTATTTGTTACATAAATTCAAATGCTAGAAGCTAAATAGTTTCTAGTTTTACAACATTGTAATTTTATGCAGTGACAGCTGCATAAAACTTGAAGAACACAGCAGTGGTGCAATCCCTCCTCATAAATGAGTTTGTAAGAAATAGATGCTGAGTAAGGGGAGCTTTGTCCATCACTTATTCAGCTTAAAGCAAAAATTTCCATTGACTAACTTTCCATAGGAAGTTATTAACTGTAGACGGTGTCAATTTCTGAGACTTATTTTACAAAAGGCCTTGAATTAACATGTTTATTGTAAGGTCCTATTTAATAACAGTTTTATATTGTTTAGTAACCACCTGGGCATCTGATTAGACACTATAACAATCATTTGGTTTGAGTTTCCTTACTCGTGCTAACTGCTAGTTATAAAAGATAATGACTTGGAAGTGAAAATATACAGCTCGCTTGGGTAGTGCAAGCAATTGTTTTAGCTAGCCATGCTGTTCATTGTATTCTGAAGTTTTGTGTTCAGAAGAGGAATAAACCCTCAAAGTCTTGTATTCTACAAAGAACCTGATGTGTGGTGTGTGAGGGTTTGCTCAGCTCTCTATGCTCTGCATGACCAAATCTGCAAAACCAAAACAAAGATAAAAGCTTTTTTCTCCTGAGCATTTTGTGTTCATAGAGACTAATAGCCAATTAAGAAAAAAGGAAATATTTGATGGCTACAATCCAGTAATATTATCTGTCCCAGGTCAATTTGACATTTAATATGTTGTTTCCTCTTCAGCAGTTTTACAAGGGGAAACCTAAGCATTTAAAAGAGGGGCTGAACTGTTTCCGTCTTGCTGTTAATTTTTTTTTTACATAGGTGGTGTTTTATCATTACAGTGACATTTATTTATGTACATAGGTACTCCATAAAGGAGATTCATTTCTATAGCAAGGGCTTTATTAAGACTGATAATGACCTTCTGAAGAATTTTTATTATTTTAAATAAGTTAAAGCTATCTAATTGTTGGATTCTTCTTTCCAGAACTATGAGTAAAAAAAAAGGAGAAAGGAGTTATACCTTTTTGTATGTGCAAATAATTTGGTAGATTAATGCAGGATTATTGAATAGTTTTGTAAATTCAATAATACCTAAGCTGTCAGAAACATATCCAAGTTGTCAGTAACAATAATAATGTAGACTCATGAACAATCAATAACTACTCAAAGTTTTGATTTTTCGTTAGTTTCGCAGAATCATTGCAAATCCTTGCATGGCCAGTAGTCACAATAAGTATTTTTTTTTTTTTTTTCTGGACCGCTGTGCTGAAAGGGAAAAATAAAAGGCAGTAATTGATGATTTTTTGTAGCAGTTAAATAATTACTTTAGACTGTTCCTGAGATTTAATTTTTTTAAGTGTTATGTACAAATACAAATCACTTTTCAAAGTAAAAGCAGAAAATGGTAACCATTGGTTTAGAATTAATAGCTGTAGCTGATGTCAACCAAAACGTGCTCATTTTGAAGTCTAGGCAGGCGTCTTCACTTTCTCTGGTATTACTGTTCCATACAATCTTTCACAGCTAATGACTGGCAGAGAAAAGCCATCTTTTCATTGAATCCCCCTCCCTTTCAACTGGTAAATACACAGTAAATACAAAACTGGCCTGAGCTATTTATCGTGGACTTTTTCCATCTGGAACAGTGAATGCACCTATTTAAGTACCTCCATATAACACGTCACTGTCCTTTAAGGCATTCATTAGCTCATGTCGTGATAAATAACTGGTCTTCTCTGTTAGGTATGGAAAATTACTAGTTATTAAATCTTTTTAATAACTTACCAAAAAACTGTTTGTCATATGTAGTCTTCCTTTGGTTTTGTAATAATCCAGAGAAGACCATAACATGCGGGGTTTTTGCTAGCAGGTTTTTCTTGGTTTCAAAAAGCAATTGCAAGTTATCAAGATGAATAAGAATTACAATCACTAGCAGAGTAAAAATACCAGCAGACACAAAATGTGTAGAGCCTGACCTGTAGTCTTCTGGAAGCAGGGACTGTATACGACAGGAAGGGTCACGGCACGCTGCGCCTGTTAAGAGTTTTCTCTCAGCATCAGCTACAGGCCACTGTGTAAGCCAGGATAACAAGACAGGCAGACCTTGTATAATATATAATAGATATATTATAATTGTGTCTAGTTATGCCTTGTTCAAGATGGTCTTGAAAAAAATCTCAGGGAAATTATCAGAAAGATCATTGGGGAAAAGAAGCAAATTACACCTTCTCCTCTTTAATGCTCTACAGAGGTCATAATAATCTTTGGCAGAAATTTGTTTTGCAGGTTAATGCCTCTAAACAGGAGACTTCCTTGAAATCCCTCCCTGAAATATGCATCATCTCCATTAACTTTTGTGGACTCTGCAAATACTCTTCAGTTCCTCTTGCTAGGCTATAATTACTAAGTAGAGATTATGAAAATTAAAATGTATCTTTTGCCCTGCACATAGCTGGCATGCTGTTTAGTTATGGACCCGGAGTTTGCTGTCCAGCTTCTTCCATACAGACGAGGATGTGACATACCCTCTTCTAGTATTCGGCATTCTTAGTCACCCCTAAATATGTTCTCTACCTTAAAGCAGATTCCTAGTCCTGCCTCTCCTCAATCTTTCTTAGATAGTCAAAATTTTTTGAACTGGTTAAAAAACGTCTTGGTTCCTGTGCTTTGCATTGCAAAACGTGTTGCCTGTGGAGTTTCCTGGTTTAATGGTTCAGGTCCGGTTTACAAAAGCACCTCTGCTGTTTCCCATTACAGACTGAAAAAAAGAAAATGTAGTCAGGTAAATTTCAGCAAATATAATGAAGTAATTCATACATATAATCAATGGGATGGAAACACAGACTTCCATCCTGCAAATACAGATGTCTTTTCAGATGGGTGCCTTTTGTTTGTTATGCTTCAACGACTACAGTCTTATTGCAAAATATTTCTTCATTCTGGGGCAATGAAAAAGACTTAGTACTTCTGTCTGATTTTCTATCCAGTATAAATTAATTATTTTGAGCGCCTTCTTTTGACTCGACCAGTTGCGTTTATTAATACTGAGCTATAAGAGCAGAGCCTGGGAACCAGACATTTGCAGCCTCCCTGTCATTCCCACCTGTTACAAAGGGATTTACTTCTATGATGTTTCCTTCTAAATCATTTCTCTTGATAAGGCGAGAATGACAAATATTCTGTTTCTCCTTGGGTTTTGAAGGACAGATCCTCATGGACACTCAGCGTTACTCAATGGCTTTGTGAGATACAGAATGGCCGTGGTACTGTTTCCCTCCCCTGCTAATGCAAATCCTCACCACAGGAGCAATGGAGAGTACACACTAAGCTCAGTTCAGGGCTCTCGCAGTTCCTGGTTAGCATGTCTCAAGGAAAGGAAAGAGTGTAAACACACTAACAGTTAAGTCCCCTGCAGTTTTTGTGGGCCTGCTGATAATGAGTAGTGTAAGCCTTACCACAAAATTTTCCCCTCTTCTACCCAGGTTTATACACAGTTTAGCGCAGCTTTGTGCCAAGCCCCAGCCCCCAGAGGACAGTGATATTTTACAGGCAGATTCGCTTTCATTTCCTTTGGGGTGCTGCATATTTTGCTCTAATTAGAGAACAGAACCTTAACTCAAAACAGCAATACTTCCATTTATATATGGTTTTTTTATATGTGTTCAGTCAGTATTTGATCAAAAGTTGCATTCTCAGTCATGCATCAGAATACTATTGTACCAGGTAGTGTGTAAACACAGCGTGAAAATATTGCCCTTTCTTAAAGAGGTTATAAGAAAAGGGATGGCGGGTTCCTACAGACAGATGGGGAAGTGAGTTGAAACAATGAGACAGAGCTGGTCATCTGAAGAGGCGGCATCAGCAGCCTGCCAGGGACTTAATCACTGTGAGGCAGCAGAAAGTTTCAAGGAGGGATTTAAAGGAGGTTAAAGAGCAGTCTTTGTGGATGCTTACAGGGAACTCCTAGTAGAGATTAGAGGCAACTTTGAAGACTTCACATGTTTGAAAATACAGCTAGTAGCAATGCAAGTGCCATAATTTAATCAGGGACAGAAACTGTGACAAAGGGGGTGGGGGTGGGGGGGTAGGGGGGAGAATGGAATAGTATATATAGTGCTTTGAAAATAGAATGAAGGCAAGTCTTACAGTTTATGCTTAAATGGGCTGCATAGTGGTGGTATGATCAATGCAGTGCCCTGGGAAAGTGATCCTTGCAAAAAACAATAGATATTTGAAGGATGCAATTGGCTTTGTTAACACAATACTGTAGTGCCTTGCTCAACAGTTCATTCTTTTAAAAAGGGTCTCTGCTAAATTATGTGTGAAATGTAGGAAAAATTCTGCATACTTTATTTTTGTACAAGTATAGTTCAAATAATTGTTCTTATTTTATTTTCTTTCAAATAAAACTTTGTGTTACTTACAAACATCAAACTAATGTATTTAGGTTTTCCCCTCATATTGGTACTCCATTATGACTGAGGCTATAATAGAGACTCTTATAATTGAGCTATTGCTACAAGATCATCATGAATACCTTCACAGAGTATTTTTGTACATACTTTATAGGAATAGTAGTTTTCTGCCATATCACTGCCCACTGAGGCATGACTCTCTGATTGAGGTAAACAATTTGTATTTGATTTAGCAAACTGTTTTGACTAAAAGGATTTGAAAAAGTGAAACATCAAAATAAAAACTTCTCTAGGTGTCTAGAACAAAGCATTCCCATTTCTCATCTTAAAATATGTTTTTCTGCTTAGACTTTATTTCTCAAGTGTTTAACAAAAAGTGAATTTCAGATTAAATAAAACAAAAAATTTTCTGACCTGAAGCACCTTTGCTGTATTGTATTTTTAATTCTAAAAAATTTTTGGCCAGTTTGTTCATCAGATCTAATAGTGAGGTCTTTTATTCTTTTTGCAATTTATTATAAAATATAGTATTGGTCTGTCAAACATTAAAGTGTGATGGTAGTTCAAATTTACATTGCATGCAGGACTCCTATGTATATTGTTTAAATTAATGTTGTGTCAAATACCTTTGGATGCAATAACAGTAGGGAAGATGAGTTTAATAGTACTGTAATTTTCATATGTTCCTTTAGCTTAAGCTTTACATACATTCTGAATTTTGGGTGTCCTTGAAGTTGTGTAAAGCAGTGTAAAGCATTTGTGCGTCAACTATTTATTTTTACCTCATTGTCTGTCTATCAAGAGAACTCTTATGCTACTCCTAATAATGAGTGCTTCATAATTTTTAATCTTTAGTTCACCATCATATGGGATATATATAAGCCAAAACTGTCAATGGAAAAAGTGTAAATTTATTACAGAACTACTTTTGTAAAGCATTACATGCATTTAAGAAAACCTAGCAAGGATCCACAAATCTATTTTTATAGAACTAAGGGATTTTGTAAATGGGATGAAGCAGTGTAGACCCGAGTACTATTTCTCATGTGTAGTCCTCATGCTACTAACTATGTAAAAAACATTTCATTCATGATGCAAGCCCACCTCACAGCTCTGCAACAAGAATATCAGCACTGCTCCCTTCCTTTGTTTTTAAAGCATCTACACTAATTCCAACTTGCTCTCGTGCTGAATGCTGAATTGCTACAAAAGCTCTTTGGAATAGCGTCGTCACCCTCTGCTATTTTTTGCTATCCGTGAAGATGGTTCTGCTTCTTCTAAGCAGTGCACATGTGTAGACTGATGTAGTGGGAATAAGGAATGCCATGTCTGATTCATTAGTTGCAATTACTTATCATTATTCATTATTTATTTTGATTTATAATGGATAAAAAGAACCTACCCAGGGCCATTTTAGCATGAATGATAAATGGAGTCTCATAAAACGATTAAACTAGCAACTACTGCTTGTCTCTTAAGTGGACAATAATTAATGTAAGATTGAGAAAATTCCAACCAATGCTTGTCTCAGTCTTTTTTATGCAACTCTAATTACAAAATCTGGCCAATCTTCCCCAAAGCTAGGAAACTTCTGGAAATTTTTTAGCAAATGATGAAGAAACAAATTAAGGCCTTGTTTAAAATCAGGCACTTTTCTCATCAGTCAACAAAACTTATTCTTCAATGTCAGTTCAGTCCAGAGTCTACAGGGGAATAAAAAGCTGTCAGAGAAAGAATTGAGTAAAAAATGCTTTTGTTCTTGTTCAAGGTATCTGTCAGGAAATCTAGAACCTCTTCTACAAGCTGGAAATGGTCTTTCATGATATTAATGTAGTACAGCTACACTTTGAATCGTTAAAATTCCCCACCAAGAACAGGAAAGGACATCAGCTGTTAGGATGGCAGGACTTTGTTAAATACAGCAAGATAATATACATATTCAATGTTTTCTAATGCAGTCATATTGACAAGTACCATATATATACACACAGTATATACACTAGTATTTTTCAATAATTTATATCAGAATTATACTGGAAAGAGAAAGTATGTGCATAGTTCATGTACTTTGCCTGATTCTATTGTTGGTGAGCATTTAGGTGCTACAGTATTTCAATTTCTGACTGCCTAGTAATGCTATTAACTTGCTGTCCTTTTTCAAAGGAAATCACAGTGCCTAGGAAAGCCTTGCAAATATAAACATAACTGAGCTTGCAATCACCAAGAAAGCAATTCTAAGTATCTTCAGTTCAAAGATAAAAAGTTTAATTTGCCTATATTTATGCAAGTATTCTTTTTCTCTTAGGGGCAAGAAGAATTTCTTGAAAAGGGCTGCCTGTCTGTCCTGTTGCAGGCATATCCTTATGATATGCTTAAAGGAAATTAGCTGTCTGTTGCCAGCTGCAGTGATTTCTGAGCACAGTGTTTCTCTGTATTGTGACTCTCAGTACATATAAATGTGAAGCAGGAATTATCCATCACAGTCTTCAGTGAAGCCAGGCCTCAGTATTTTGTGAATTTGTAAGAGCTAGAGGTCTTCATGTTTGTGCCTTGAAGAGAAATAAAATTTAGTGACCATTTATCTGTAGGACATTCCTTTAGTACAGTCTGCATCATGGAGTTAGCATAGTTGCAGGTAACCAGAGTATTGGTACTTTTGTTCAGTAAATCTTGCAAAGGACAGTATGGCCCCTGGTGACTCCCTGAGCCTATTGCCCAATGTGTTCTTCAAATGAGAACTGTAGAAGCATGCCACAGTTTTGGGGAACACACATGAGTCCTTCTTCTCTGACAGTCACACAACAAAAGACATGGTGTCTTGTTAATCAAGATTATCTGTTAAAGTATGCACATCACCCATATGACAGGCCATTCATTGAAAGGTTTCTTCTACTCAGCCACCTAGGAAGGCAGTATGTCTTAAGCATGCTAGTGAATATATGTAAGTATAGTACTAGTTGTTCTATCAGCTGTAGAGCTAATGAGAGTGCTGGTTTCCTACAGACTTTTGTCCTTTAATCTCTCAGATCTGTCTTCCGTGGCAATAACATCTGTTCCTTCCTGGGTCTGTCTGTGACACCCCTGCAGATAAAGCATTTTGTCATTAGTCTGCAACTAGATATGTGCAGATTGCCTGGCCCAGCTGCCTTCAGATGGGGTAGGTAGCTGTTATATTCTGCCTACTTTCCTCTCAGGAAATTGTATCTCAGGATGTATCCACAGTTATCTGTTTATGTCCCCTTTTTCTAGTGTCCAATCTTATAACATCTTTTAGGAAGTCAAATTCTGTTTGAGCCTTCTACCCCTTTGCTAAATCTACTTGAAATTGCCCCACCGGCTCAAAAGTTAGTTGGGGGATGACAGGGAAAGACAAGAAGATAACATAAAACTTCTGTCTTGAGACATTTTAAAATTAAACCTGTTTCTTAAAAGTCTAACTTTAAATATGTATCTGAAATATCTTAAACTTCTTTGATAAAATGTGGTAATATTTGCTCCTATAATGGATAAAAGGAAAATAATCTGTATTCAGAACACGCACAAATACATCTTGGATCCTTTGTATATTATTTAGTCTTCGGTCTTCCTCATATTAATCCTCTAAGTAAATTTATGAAGCTCACTTTCCCAGCAGGAGTAGACCAGTATTTTCTTTTAAGCAGTGTCTTGGAAGTTTTTATTACCACTTATTGACTAGTAAACAGGATTTTAATTAACATACACAATGACAGGATTTGCACAGAGTTCATGTAAAAGTCGAAGCAAGTGTGGTGACTTGTGTTCTAGAATCATTTTAGAGTGGACACTCAGACCTCTGCTTTTTTATAGCTTCTTGCAATTTTTTCACACTTCCATATGCCAGGACTCCTCTGTGCAAAGGCTGATGTAGACTTCTCAGTCACAGATTTTGCTGTATAAAGAGTATAAATTGGAAAGCTGCTAGATTTCTGTTACTCATACCTAAAAGCACAGATTGCAGAGGGGGTAAAGAAAACGCTAATGCACATGAGGATATTTGGCTTTATTTAATACTAGAAATATTTTTTTCCCCTTCTGAATTAAGAGTTAAATTATGCATAGACAATATAACAGATTACTCCCCTCTGTGCCCTGACACTTCATTACTTAATGGATAGATAGGTGGAACTTCAGAAATAAATTATTACCATTACAAAAAAAAATAATCAAGTGTAAGAACTTGATTACCACTGCAAGACTTGTCCTAATATTAAGTCTGCAGCATGTGCTGCATATAAATGCCTGGTTTGCATGGTAAAGGGCAAGATGGACAGCTCTGCTACCATGTGCTTGCTAATTAACCAGTATTGAAGACAGCCTTGTCATGAGAGAATAGTTATCTCCAGTACGACTAGGAAGTAAATGATTTTGCTGCCTAGACCAAAAGATGAATACAGAAGAAAGCTGGATGCCAGTGGAACAAAAGGAAAGCAGCTCACAGAAAACTATTTGTTGCCAAAACCATTTTTTTTATTCTGTATCAAGAGTTTGGGCACTATAATATTACTAGGCTTACATTTTTTTAGTAGTAACCCTAAACTGAATGGACAATGAAAAAATGAAGCAGAAAGGAAGACCTTGAGCAGACAGTGCTGGCAAGGTCCAATTGTTTTATTCTATATAATCAATTTTCTGCTATTCTTCCAACATCTTATTTCATGCTTCCAACATTTGTAATATCTTTTGCTTCTGTTGTCTCTTAAAATGTGTAAATTCATATGTAACAGTAAAAAAAAAGTTAGGGAATTGTTAGAAAATGAGTGGTTTATGATCAGTTTTGATAATTCGTTATGTTTAATTTTATTAGAACAGCCTTTGCTGAAAATCAAACAAATGTAATACAGTTCTTCCAGACAGTCTCATTTTCCTTTCTGAGGCTAACAACGCATTTGTGTGTGAACACCTGTTTTCAATAAATAATTGAAGCTGCTGATCTTATGCTTTTTGGAAGCATCACACACACTAAGATAATTGATATTGGAACTGTACTATGAAGTAAGCTTTAGATTTTAAGAAGCCAGCTATTATAATAACTTCTAATAGGAATCATAGAAGTTAAAGGAAATTAGCTATCTATTGTTGGTGGCAGTAATTTTGGAGAGCTGCAGTTCTCTGTATTATGACTCTCACCACACATAACTGTATTTCACACCATTTCTATCCCAACCAGCTGATAAGACTAAGTAATTGAAAATGAAATAATGCAATACATTTCTACTTGTGGGAAATAGAAATAATTATTCTGTTTTGAACATCATAAAATATTAGAAAGGATAATATTTTAATCCTGTGAAGATGCAGATTGCAATGATAATTCCTAGAATAACTGTTATATCTCTTGTAAGGAGTATGGATACCTCAAGCAAAGAAATACATACACTTTTGTTTGTTTGTTTTCTTGAAGGACAAAACCAGTCCTTTTAACCAACAAATATAATTCTGTTATTGATACTGTAACTCCTGGCCCACTCAGTCAGGGTGCCTTACAGAGCAGTTATACCACATGAAGCTCTGCTCACATCTGGGAAGGTCTCCACTGACAACAGGGGTGTACTGCCAGGCATCCCTTTCCAGCCTAGCAGGTTTTATTCAGTTGAATTTGTGCACAGTATTCAATGAACACTTTAAAAGAGTCTTCAGTAAATGTGTAATATTCAAACTTAATAAGAAAAGGATATGTCCTTATGCCCAAGATGCTAGTTATTTTTATTTCTGTAGTAGTACGTGGAAAGTTTTTGGCAGTATGAAAATAACTCATTAACCTGGCCTACACTATAGAGCAGAGGTACACAGTCTTCCTATGAACTCTCTCCCTTTGAGATATCACAGTCTTTTTTCATTTACAATGCATTCTAATGCTTCTTGTATTGATATTTATTTCTGAGTTATTCCTCTGCTTCACCCTGCCCTGGCTTTGTACAGCTGGTGTAAGAGGTTAGTAAAGCTCTGTGCTCTGCCAAAGGGTCTGTGTATGTGTCCTGCCTGTATCGTGACTTCCAACTAAGATGGGATCAACATGAGTACCTGTCACTCATTTCCAAAGACAGAAAACTTGGGTTCATCAGCCATAACGGAGATATGCAGTAGTAAAGGATGTAATCTATCCAGATCCCCAGTTTCTACAATTAGGGGTCCAAAAGAGGGGACTAGTACCAAGGTATACAACTGCATCTTAGTCAACATAAAGTCTTGGAATATTTTGGCTTAGCCCTGTTGTTGTTGTTATTTGTTACCTTTTAAAACACTTGTTCTGCTCTAAACAAGCATGATAGAATGGCTGTAGAAATTCATGTTAATCAGTGATAAAAAAAATCTCCTGCAATATTTAAAGTGGAAGCTTCATCACTGCATTATTATCTTTGACTAAAGTTTGTAATTGTTTTGTGATCTCTAGATAACTAAGCTATACAATAGCAGGCACAGAAGTCTTGCAGTTGCAGGTTGGTTGCACATCAGATAAATATTGTTTCTGAGAAACAGCAAAGAGAAGGGAGAAAAATAACAACTTAAAAGCCTTATGAGTTGAATGAATAAAGGCTTCCACTCCTGAAGACATGCCATTCATGCAATTCAGGCAACAAGATGAGGCAGTCCAGCCTCTAGTCAGTTATCTAGCTCACCACTACAGGTGTAGAGAGCTAGTAGTCAGTGTTTGGGGCACATCTCTTTAAGCTTCATTTTGCATAACCTTCTACGGTGGATGTGCACCTAATGGAGAGTGGGTTGTACCCACACATACCACTTTGTTACTGCTACTTCTAACCTGCTTCACTGTCTGGCAGAGAGAAGCCCCATGTGTGAGGGCTGGAAGCCTGGGCTCTTGGCCCTATTCATTCCAAGAAAGATTGAACTCATCATCTTATATACTAATCCCTGCCCTGAGCAAGCATGTGCTCCTCTCTCCAAGTTCAACTTATACCACAGTGAGTTAGAAGCACAAAAGTCATGTTAGACAGCTCACTGGAGGGAGGCGAGCCTCTCCTTGTGTCCAGGGAATTTAGGACTACTGGATTCCACGTTAATCCCACGAACAGGAACATATTCCACTTAGGACTGCTTTAGACAAAGAAATAGCACTACAGCAGCAGCCAGGAGCCAGCTCAGTGCCAAACACTTTGATAGAATTATGTTTCCTCATGTTCCTTCTGGTCTTCTGGCTCTTGAGTGCTCTGTGCCTGGCTACCTGCAGTCTAGCTGAAAAGGGAAGGTGGAAAACACATTCACCATTAAAAAGTGGACTGTATTGGTGTGGACCTAGATGAATCTCAGGTATTTAAACAGCAATTTAAATAGGCACGTCTGGTTTGTTAAATGAGCATGGAATGATGACTTCTCTCCCACACCTGGAAATACATCTACCTGAACAAGATTATGGCAAGGAGCTGCTGTCCACAATCTCTCCCTTCTTTGTCAATGATAAGGAGCTCTTGGGTCCTGAGCAGATGGTCTAATACTTTAATGGACTGCTGAATTAATATTTACCTGAATATTTAATCTGCTTTTCTAACTTCACCAAATTTTTATATAACATCCTGTATTAGAAACAAAATAAACATACTGGCAGGTTAATATTAGATTAGTATAATTTATTAGTAGAAGGACTGGATTATAGAAAGTAATCAGGAATTTATAGTAGCTGTATGACATGATAACCAGTTTGAGTCATAAGACCAAGGGAAAAATAAAATAATATTGATATGAAGGAAACCATAAAACCCAGTAATTAGGGGATATTTTAACGAAGGGTAAAATTTTACATAATTATTTAAGTTATTTGTATACATGAAACAGTGTTTGCATCATGATACACATACTAAGTCTTGTAAATCCCATGTAGACTTTTGTGTATGTTCCCTCATATTAAAGCATTCCAGATAACTCTTGAACAAGTTTTTGGTTCTTATTTCCTTATACACTTGCTAGGATAGCATATTATAGAATAAAACGTGACTCCATTAGTAATACTAGTGAAGTAAAAAAAAAAATGAAAGAAACAGGTTTTTGAAGCTATTTAGATACTCCTTGATTGCAGTGTGTGACAGAAAAAGCCATTGGTAGCTTAAACCTGCTCAGTTTGGTTTACATTTGTAAAGTTGCAGCTGATAATATTGGCAGTAGACTTCCATCATTTTTCTAAAAATGCCACCAAATATTAGTTTTGGCCTAGGAATTAATCTTTATTATTGCAGTCATTCCAAACAATTGTTTCTAGAAATTTGAAAATTGTGTCCCCCTCAGTGTATGTCTGATGATTACAACTGAAAGGAAAATTTTGGGGAACTGACAATTCTGTGAGTATATCTCAGCATTGTAGGTGAAGTTTCAAAGTAATAATTGAAAAAAACCTCCTTTTGTTGCATTATTCTGTGTGATTATCTTGAAAAGAAATTGCATATGAATAACTTTCCCTTTAAATTAGTTGGAGTTTTTTATTTGCAAATGGTACTAAATTCCTTTCCTTTAAGCCTCTATGAGAGCTCCAGAAGAGAAGCAAAACGTACAGAATGATCCCATGTAACACATAGGTCAAATTGCTTAGTACGCGGCTGTGAGTGAGTAAAGGTGCTTACTAATTATGGTGAGAATGATTACAGAAGAACTACAGAGATTAGTGCAAAATAGAACAGAGGCACCTGACAGAAATGACAGCATGAGAGAAAGCCACTGTATTCGATTCTTATTCATAGGTTAGTCATATAGTTACAGTAAATATTTTTCATATTTGTCAAAGTAAAACGCTGTGAAGTTTATTTTTAGATTATTCATGGTTTATTTAGAATTAAGACCTATAATTTCCAGCAGCTGTCGTTCTCAGTATAAGGATGCCAGTGCTTGTGCCCAAGTTGCAGTCTTATTAACAAAAGCTCTGCTAATTTGCATATCAGCATAAATGCACTATAAATTGTCTTTTGCTGTAGTCTAGATAACATTTTTAAAAGACTGTTGCTATCTTGGGTGTGGGAGAAAATTCTTAAAGAATGGTCTGTTGGGACTTGTTACTATGGCAACTAGAAAGCCGACTTGCTATAATTTGTTGCAATTTAAAAAATCTAATACTTATTTCCTTTTTACTTCAAAAAATATAATGGAATCTCTAATAAAGAATCCATACTAAAAAGTGTTGTGCTTCAAGCTAGTGTTGAAATTCACTAAAATTGTATTTGGGGAAAGTAATGTGGTTTATCTGTCGTATTTAAAGAAGTGTTTGTTTTCAATTGTAAGTCAAAAGATTTTATCACGATGATACTTCAACTGTAAGTCAAAAGATTTTATCACGATGATACAACCTATGAAATGAAGTTAGAGTATATAATGCTCTAATGACAACTCTGGCTATGTGTGCTTCCATGTTCTCCTTCCACTATTGGCAGTACCGTATCCTGCCGTGCTGTTGTCATATTCCCACTTTGAGCAGTTGTTTTGCACCAGTACCTAAAATCGCATCCAAGACAGCTAGAAAGGGTAAAAACTAAAAGCTACTGCTCCGAGTATCCCTACCTTTCCAAGCACTGTTCAAGGAGCTGAATGGGAGGGAGGGATTCTTGCAAATCAAGACTCTTTTGGAAATGGAAAGAAAGGAAACAGAAACGTTAAATCAACTCTTCCCAGGCTGGAAGAAAGAGTTGTTCTCTTTAATTACATTTTAGAATTGGAGAACTTTGAAGTCAAGGATTAGCAACCTTCCTACTTTGGGATTTAAATAAAATAGCTAATTAGCCCCTAAGAGAGAAAAGGAGTCCCATGAAGTTGAGCTTTTGGCTTTGTGTTATGTTTCCATGACCTCTGAGGATTATGAAGGGTTTGTTTTGGAAGTAATGGACCATTTTGTGGGAAACTGTAACTCAAGGGGATTCCTGCACGAGCTGATTAGAACCTGTGGTGTATTTGTGTAGAGATCGACCAAGTACAGATTTCTAAGAATTAAGGCCCAGATACTGAAATAAAATTACTTCTGCCAAATGCTTTGACTCTTAGTGCTTGCTGAAACAAAACATATATTCTCCATATACCTTTCAATTATAGTAATTGCCTTGTTCAAGTAAAGACATTTTTATATTTTGCTCATACTTCCAAGGCAGGGATGACATTTACTGTTAATTCTTCAGGGAAAGACAAATTAGTCCCTTTTTAGACTATCCCTTTCTCTGACGTTCTTAGCAAGATCTCTCTTCTACTACAGTTGTGAAATACTAGCCTGTTTTAGTGTCTGAAGTTCACAGGTGGGTTCAGATAGCATATACACACCCCTTAATCCTAATATTTGCAAATTCAATGGTAAAAGCTTTTGAATACGCCAAGTAAAAAAAAAGGTGAATTTCATATCACTATTTGTCACGTCCATATCAGTAATTGATGGCAGTTTCAGAAACCACCATTAACTTAGAATATCACAAATGAAATGGAGAGTTTTCAATATCAATCAAAATTTCAATATAGGAATAGATGAAATAGTTTCTATGTTAAAGTCTATCCAGTTGAAGAATCACCCAAAAGGCAAGCTGTCTTTTTATAGAATTTATATGCTTTGAAGCATCTTTCTTTCTATCAAGAGTGAATATATGATATAAACTCAGGAAGATCAGTTTCTATAAAATACATCTAGATTTTATGAAAGAGTTATAATGGAAGAAAACAAAGTGATGCAATTAGTGCAAATCAATCAGCCTGAAGCTAGAAGAACTAAGAATATCTTCTACTCATATTTCTACTCTTCAAAATTTAGCACTTTCTCCAACACATTTTCATTTGGGATCTCCTTACAAATTAACTTTGAAGTGTAGTTCAATCTCATATATGACATTTTGTCAATAAATATTTTTTGAATCAGTGTGTCTGTGACAGAAAAATGTCATCAGGATTTCTCCTCCAGGTGCATATATGCCATTCTGCTAAGTTCTAGCTCTTCTTAGAGTTCCTCTTGGAGTTCCTGTTTCATTATTGTATTTCTAGGGAAAAGGCATCTTCTCTGTTGTAAACTTGAGACAGTTCAAAATATTGAACTGGTTTTAATATAACACTCCCTTAATAAAGAAAGACCTGAGTCAAAGTGTAGTATATCATTATGTAATTAAAAGATACATAAAAAATTCATATGCACAAGAGATAAGACTTCAGTAGTTCAAATTTAACTTTTGAATCTCTTGTTTTTGATGAGGGAAAATTAATTTTGCATGAATTGAGAATCTTACATGGAACTTAAAAAAGAGGAAAAATAATCTCCATCGTTCTTTTTACAATAATAGCTGGAGTACCAGGTTTAGGTTTTGGTTTTGGTTGTTTTCTTTCTTTTAAAAAACTATTTTTATGCTATTCATATTTTCTTTCTGGTTAGATAGTTAAAGCGCAATTGTTCTAATTTAAAGTCAAATTGCCCTTCTTTTCTCTGTCATGATAAAGCCTCTCTGTCTCACTCAACCTTTCTCCAGAAGAAAACTTTTACATTATTGTGTTTCAACAGTGAGTCTGGCTTCATACAAACACCTCATTTGAAACAACAACAACCAGAAGCTTCATAAACTACTGAAAGTACAGTATTTTCTACAAATAGAGAGGAAAAACATATTTTCTATAAATAGTGTTCAAATAATTTATTTTTGCTGCTGTTTTTAGCTGGAATATGTCTTAGTCCTGACAATGTTGCACCTCAAACAAAATGCACTTAGATAATATTCTATATCAGGTTTTACCACAATTAGTTTCATGAACGATAATCAATTTAAAGTTCTGTCAGCCTGTCCTGGTTTCGTCTGGGATAGAGTTAATTTTCTTCCCAGTAGCTGGTGCAGTGCTGTGCCTTGGATTTAATATGAGAATAATGTTGATAACACACTGATGTTTCAGTTGTCGCTACGTAGTGCTTACCCTAAGTCAAGGACTTTTCAGTTTCCCACGCTCTGCCAGTGAGCAGGAGCAGAGGAAGATGGGAGGGAGCAGAGCCAGGACAGCTGACCCCAACTAGCCACAGGGATGTTCCATACCATGGGATGTCATGCCAAGTATATAAACAGAGGGGAGTTGTCCAAGGCCTGTCAATCCCTTCTCAGGGACTGGCTGGGCTTTGGTCAGCCGGTGGTGAGCAATTGTATTGGGCATCACTTCTCTTTCTTGTGTTTTATTCTTCACTCTCTTTTTTGTAATCTCTCTTTTCAGTAGTAGTAGAAGTAGTATATTTATATTGTACTTTATTTCAATTATTAAACTGTTCTTATCTCAGCCCTTGGGTTTTTGGGGTTTTGGATTCTCCTCCCCATTCCACCAGGGGTGGGCGAGAAGTGAGTGAGTGGCTGTGTGGTACTTAGTTGCTGGCTCAATCAGCTCAGTGACACAATCAATTATAGCTTTTTCTGAAATCCTGGGAGAGTGCATCCTGTTTGAAACAGCTGCTAGTGTCTCCACAGGGTGCTGTCTTTGCTGCTATGTGTTTGGACCAAACCACCATTCTCCCTCCCTCCCTCCATCCCTCACCAGTTTTCAGGTGTCAAATACCCACTCAAAATTTATGATGTATTATCATAAGGTAAATATCAGAAACCAATTCAGGTGAGATAAATGTGAATAGTAGTAAAGGAAGGTCTTATGGCAACACCGTTTTCTCTAGTTGTGGACAAGGTATATGGGAAAGGAAGGTCAGACAGGGTCAGGGAATATTGAACACAGCAAGAGGACTGGTGTCAGGAACTAGAAATGTAGATTATGAGAACAAAGGAAGAAGGGCATCAAGCATAAGGTAAAAATCCAATCATCAACAGCAGGAATGATTGGATGGCATAGATGCTCAGCATGTCTACAGATGAGTTTGTACTGGGGAAAATAGTTGAACTGATGGAGGGAAAGGCTGCCATGCAGAAGGACCTGAACAAATTAGAAGAGTGGTTTGACAAATCTCATTCAAGTTAAACAAAAACAAATGTAAAGACTTGCTTCTGAGATAGAATAACCCATGCAGCAGCATCAGTCTGAGGACTGATTGGGTAGGAGCAGCCCTTCAGAAAAGGAGCTGGGAATCCTGGTCAGCCAAACTGAGCATGGTTCAGCAGTGTGATTTTGTGATAACAAAAGCTAACACCATATTGGTAGCCCTATCTAATAATGGTATATATCAACGAGAGTGGAGTCAGCAGGTCAAGGGAAGAGATTATTCTTTTCAACAAAGGACTGAAGAAATTACATCTTGAGTGCTGGTTCCAGTTTTGGGACTGTCAGTAAAGTAGGAAACATTGACAAACTTGAGAGAATCCAAAGGAGAATCACTAAGACTGTTAGGTGACTGCTGCATAGCACACACAAAAAACCTGAAGGAACTGTGTTTGTTTAGCCTGAAAAGGAGAAGAGATGGGGATGAGGAATACAACTCCACCTTTCTACTCCCAGATGCAGATTACAGACAGGAACAGACTCTTTGTCACTGTGAAAAAAGAACAGTTGCAGGTTGTACCAATGTGAATCATGATGAATTATGAGAAAAATGTGTCTTACTGAGAGTGGTGTGACAGTGGAGGAAATGTTCAGAGAAGCTGTGGAATCTCCACCCTTGGAGATTTTCAAAACTCATCTGAGGACTGCTCTGTGCAACCTGATCTAACTTTGAAGGCAAAAACTAGCACTGCCTTGAGCAGGAATTTGGACTAGATGACTTTCAGAGTCCTTAATTCACCCTACGTTTATATGATTCTGTTTTCCTACATTAAAATATATATGTATATATAATTTAAGTTTATAAATTGTGATTACTATCTGTAACTCCATACATATAAGAATTCCACATCTGTCAGGTCGGGGGTGAAGACTTTAGCCTGTGTGCCTTTGTATTTTTACATGCTACAGAATAGTAATTGGAAAATCTGCTTCAGAAAAACTGAAACACCTTCATATATATGATGGTACATTTTAACACTCCTTGCCTGAAGTGTTTAGCTTTTGTAAGCAAATAATACTCTGGTCAGGGAATAATGACTGCACACGTACATAATAAATGTTTTGCCTGTACACGTAGTAAATGTTTTGCTGGCCTGCTATCTGGCTGTAGTTGGCACTGCACAGTGTCAGCTGCACAGCTGGCGTTGCATTTCAGGGAGGTATATCATGGACAGCTCCATTTTTTGACCTATCAGAAATTTTCTTTAAAAGGTATTAACTTATGTGTCTATTTATAACCTACCACACAAGAATATTTATAGACATGAACTTTTACCAACTAAGTATAAATGGGCATCTGATTCTTAGCTTGCAGTATGACACAAACATTGCCGGCATTGGCAATTAGTCAAGCTGATATCCATGAGGTCAGTCACACTGTGAACTATTCAGCTGTAAAAATGTGACTGTAATGAAAGCAAGCTAGTTCACACCTTCTTTTTTTTAAAAAAAAACCAAAAAACAACTGCTAAGATGCTGTTCCTTCAGAGCTGTACAAGTGCTTCTGACTCATTCACATCCTTAGTATGTACCATGTATGTACTTTTCACCAAACCAAGCCATTATCTTTAGTGGGGGGGAGATCATTAGTGGTTACGAGTAGATATTCTTTAGGGAAATTAATATGGTTCTTCAGGGAGAAAAATGGTTCCTGTAGTATTGTATGTTAGTTTCTAGAGGACTGTTGTATGATAATAACTTAGTGCTGTGTTTTGCTTCTGGTGAAATTCTACTGCTTCAAGCTCCATTACTGCCCTGACTTGGTTTAAAATTTTTCCTTAGTTTCCATCAGTCTGTTGTCCTAAAAAGGAGGCCATTCAAATGGCATTTATCAAGGTTTTATTACTCCTGGTCTAGGAAACCCCTGGCATGGCCTTGATACCATATACTCTGAGACATTTAATGATGCAGCAACTTCATACCCGCAGTTAGAATTCCACTTACAAATAGAGAGACTCCCTGAGTTGTCATATCCTCAAATCACATCTCCTCTTTCATGTAAATGAAGTGTAAAAATGGCTTACAGTTCCTGCAAGATGCACTACTATACAAAGAGCTGCTCATAAAATTACTGAGTAGAATGAATGGGTTAAGAACATTCACACTGTTACTTTCAGTGGATTAAATCTCCGTGCTTTTTATTTCAAGTTAATCAGCACTTTGTACTGCAAGATGAAAACCCAACAACTCTGTTCACTAAGCCTCAGTAGTAGGAATCATTATTATGCCAAAGAACTTTCATTGTCATGAATAAACTGCTGAACTTTTAGAGATGCCAAATTGCACTTACTAAGTATGTACTATTTCTGTTGTTTTTAAAGTGAACATAGAGGTTTATTGAATGATATATTCAAAAGTTTAGAGTTGAAAAAGTTTCACAAATAATCTAAGCTGTATTATTCATTCTGTCTAAATTGTAGTATGCACTCTGTATAATACACCTTGATATACTCCCACACATTATATTAATTTTTGCTGGAGGTGGCTGGATGACATAGTATGAGGGGTTTGTTTTTTTTTCAAATTGCACGTCTTAACAAAGAAAGAGATTTTGGTTTTGACTTACTGAATGCACAAAAATCCCATAGTATTTTGTGGTTTACCCTACAACACTTAAGCAAGAATATTTTTCAAAAAGTTAGAAGATGCACAACGGTGAAGCCATAATAAAAGCCCTTGAGAGAGATTAACTCTGACACGCTACATGAAGTGTCTCTTGTAACTATTGTATCTTATGCATATTGTAACTTTTCAATTGGAATGTGTGTATACAAACTGTAGGCAGCCTTGTGAAAAATATGTACCTGTTAGTTCTTCCTAGCAGAAGGAAGTATAACATTGACTATGCCCTTATTAAAAAAAGCATAATGAACTTAAATTTTCTCTAATCAACCCTCAGATATATGCCACATCTGTATCAAAACCTGAAGAATGATGAATAGATATTTCTAGACAAGTAGCATGTGTCTAATACCAGTTGTATCAAAGCTTGTCAGATCTTTTCAGGGCATTTTTTATTTTATCAGACTAATTTTAAAAAGAGAGCTGAGGGGTTTTAGGAGTTTTAGGCCAGGGTATGTTTATGTTAATCTGGAAGGCATTCTGGAAATACTATGAGAGCTGGTATCATTTCTACTTCACCCATGTGCTATATACCCTTTCTCACCCCTCTTTTCTACAAGTAAATGTTTCCCTTCTCAAACACCTTGAGACTAAATCCCTGTTTGGGCACCCAAACAGGTGATGTTTCTCCTGTCACTCTGTCCCTTTAGCCAAAACGTGGAAGAGAGCAGGCAAAATCTACACCTGTTTCTCCTCGCCTTGCATAAGTAATTATTTCAAATTGCCTTGGGTAAAATTTGGGGCACATTCTACCATCCCAAAACTCTCATTCAGCTAGTACTAGCTGCCCTCCCCAGATAAGTCTTTCTCCTTGCTCCCTAAAGTGATATGTTGTTTGTAAGAATGACCAAAGTTACTGTAATAGCTTCTGTAGGGTCAAAAGTAACTTTTTTTTTTTTTTTTTTTTAAATTTTTCTAACTATATTATATTTTATGTAGAATATTTCCTTAACTTGAAAACAAACCTAGGGTGTAAAAAAAAATTTAATTAAAACAACTATATTATTTATAACCTGAAGAAAGCTCTATGTGGGTCCATAATTTCAATGCTAGAATTGCAAATATCTGTCAGTCAAACTAAGAGGTACTATAGTCTCATAATAATGGCCTAACTCCTAGCCAAGTAAAGTGCTATCAAGTGGTCCAAGAGGAAACCCCATCCACCTAACATGTTTGCTGTATGAGGCACTACATGAGGCTACTGGATGTTTGAGAACACTTTGCAGACCTGAGAACAGATCTCTAAATTCTCCGTTCAGATTGGGTATTAATTTGCTAGTGTGACACAACTGGCTAGTACTAATATGGGGCAATGATGATCATCTTTTTAACACCACCTTATCCTCAAATAAACAGCAGCCAGGAAAGATAAGGAAAGAACACATCCTTCTGGCGTGCAGCTCAGTGTGCTTCCCCTAGGTTACAGGGAATTTATTTCTTGGAAATATGTAGCTGAAGGATACAAATTTTGTCCTGACTAGCCAGACAACAGACAGTGGGATTTGACAGAAGACCTGATACGTCAAAATGTGAAAGCCTTGATATACCTTTTCTTCCTAATCATTAAGTGCCCATGTTGTATTAAGCACAATTAAGCACTTGAGATTTTTGTCTAAATCTGTGTTTTAATGTAGTCTTTTGCTAGACATTTCCAATTTTTATGGCAAATAAAGATCACAAGTAGGAGGACCTCATAACTTGTTTCTTTTATCTTCCCAGACAGTGGAAATGTTTACTTCACCCCCCACCCCTCTTTATTTTATTCAAATCATTGTTCCTTTAATGTTCTTTCCCTAGTGCATTTCGAAGGTTACAAATATAACAAATGTTACAGAGTGGATTCTTATACTGATTTTATCTTGTCTTTCTGTCATATATCTGTACAGTTGCAGTTAAAGTCATGGACAGGAGGGATTCATTATATTCCTAAATCTGTGGAAGGTCAAAACTGCCCTGGAATTCTTTATCACCCTGTGTTGTGGTTTAACCTGAGCTGGCAAGTAAGCACCACACAGCCACTTGCTCACTCCCCGACCCTGGTGGGACAGGGGAGAGAACTGCAGGAATAAAAGTGAGGAAACTAGTGGGTTGAGATAAAGACAGTTTAATAGGTAAAGCCAAAGTCGTGCACGCAAGCAAAGCAAAACACAGCACTCATTCAACTCTTCCCATGGGCAGCCAGGTGTTTGGCCATCCCTGGGGGTCAGGGCTGCATCGTATGTCACGGTTACTTGGGAGGACAAACACCATCACTTAAGTGTCCCCCCTTTTCCCTCTTCTTCCCCGAGATTTATATGCTGAGCATGACATCTTACAGTACGGAATATCCCTTTGGCAGTTGGGGTCAGCTGTCCTGGCTGTGTCCCCTCCCCACCTCTTGTGCACCCCCAGCCTCCTCGCTGGTGGGGTGGGGTGAGGAGCAGAAAAGCCCTTGGCTCTGTGTAAGCGCTGCCCAGCAATAGCTAAACCACCCCATAATTATCAATGCTGTTTTCAGCACAGACCCAAAACATAGTCCCATGCTAGCTGCTATGAAGAAAATTAACTCTACCACAGCTAAACCCAGCACATTCTCGACCCCTTATTCCACACCATTTACATCATGCTCAGGTCCCACACTGCCCAACACAACCTCATTAACCACCACCCCCTTCCCATCTGGTATTCTTTATCACCCTATTACAAGTCGTACTGTCATCTTCACTGGAAGGTGTTGAGTCAAAACCTTAGCCCTGTTTCCCCTGATTTTAGCAGCTGTATCTGGATGCAGGGTAATTTTTGACCCTGCTCCTTGCCATTTCCCAGAGACTTGTATGCTTTTAGATCTACCACCATGACACCATGGATTGTGGCTCTTTAACCCATTTCTCTCAAAGTGAGACAGCTTTAACGCTAAGGCTGCATCAAACTGGGCCATGCTGGCCAACTTAAAACCAGCACCTCACACACATCTGCCGGTCCATGCTGCACTGTGCTTGTGATGAAGGGCAGTGGGGCCTGTACCCCTCTAACCTAGTTCAGGTCTAGGCAGCATATAACACCCTGTCACAGACTGAATGACCAAAGCTTTTGTAACTTTCTGTTTGCACGTGCACTTAAAAGGTGCCCCTGGACTTATAATACGGTTATAATAGGTTAAGCAATGCTTAACTGTATCATTTCTGCATCAATTCATCAGTCACTGGATAGATCTGATGGTTCTTTACCAAACACCAAAGCACCTATGTATTTGAGAACAGGAGCTCTGGGACATCATCCAAAAGCCATTAGGTCCTGGAAGGTCCTGTTTACTTCGAGCTTGAATAGGTCCCTAATAGGACATGCCATTTTGGTGTCATGGTGTTGATGAGGCAGGGGAAGAGGCTGAGCTCTTACAGATTAGTCAGGGCAGCTTATGGTCTTTAAGCTTCAAAGCATGTATGTTGCTGCCAAACCAACAGAAGAGGTCAACTGTTTTTTATATTTTTGCTAAGGGACAAGCTGCCAGAAAGAAATAGGCATATAACTTAAGTATGAGAAAGTCCTTACAAGAAATTTCTCAAAAACTCTATCCAAAAATATTGCAAATACTTTGTGGAATAAGCTAATGTCCATCTTTCAAAAATATTAACATTTTTAAAAGAACTTTTTCTGACACAAAATGTCAAGAACAGAGCTTGGCTACTGTTTTCAGTAAATCATTTTTAGTGCTGTTTAGCTGAGTGACTCTAATAAGCATTGGATGAACAACAGCACAAGTAACCACAAGCAGATACCATTTAAACTGCAACCTTATTTATAGGAGTGTCAGTACTTTCTTCTTGTTCCAGGACCTCTCCATACTGCTTATGGCTGCATGGACAATTTATTTAAATTATTTGGTCAAAAATACTTCCTAGATGATAAGGAAATGCCATGAAATATATTGTCTTCAACACAATTACTTTCTTTAAAGTCTTCTTATGGATCCCAGCAAAGAGAATTAAGTACCTTGCATCCATCCAGAGCACTTCCATGCTTTGCTGTTACAAAGCTCTTGCTTGTGTAGCAAGAGATAAGCAACCGATGTACTCCTTCCCCACTGCTGAACTCAGCAAATGGTCTGTGCAGAACTCCAGCAGATGGACCTATTCTATTTCGATGACACATGTTATCTTATGGACCATTTTATAGCTTGTGCTTGTTCAGTTTGTACCTTGATAGATACACTAATAAATAGACTATCCATGTAGTTCATATTTTCACTTCAAAAAGGTGAAAGGTGTCATAAAAATAAATAACTAAAAAGATGAAGCCAAATGCCTTGATTTGAGCAAGACCATGGGAGATTTATGCCTGCTGATGTATAACTTTTTTCTACAGTAACCCCAAATAAAGAATGGTATATATTCTTTCAAAAAGAAAGAATACTGTTTTATATTTTATTCAAACATGGCTCTTGGTATGTCTTACAACCCTGAGCTGTAGTCAGATCCTATTGCTTAATGTACTGAATGCCATTCTGCGTCCCCTTTTGGGGGGGAGTGTCTGAGATGTGGTTTAAGCTCACTGTGACAAAAGAATCTTAATAATTTATAAAAGCAATTAAATGTTACTTAAAAGCACTAAGTGTGAGACTTATTCAGGATGGGTTACAATCTGCAGTCAGCGTGCTTGCCTCTGTGGTCAAATGTAAGTACTTTACAAGGCAAAGATAACAGTGCTAGGGAAAATTGTACAGTAGGTATAAACCAAAGACATGTGGAAGACAGTAGCAGCTAATAAAGAATAGAACAGGAAAATATGAGAAAAAAATGCAGGTATCAATTTTAGAGAATCTCACCTTAGATATTCCAAGCAAAACCCAAGATTATTCAAATTTGCATATATCTCTGACATTCAGAACATTTCAGAGGATTTAAAGCAATTTCCTCCTGTTTAAAAACTGAACAAAACAATGTGAATAAGTTTCTGCCCATTCCAAACAGAATTGTTTGAAATAATGTCTTCAAGAATACAACAAAAATGGATTAGGCATCTCTTAATTAAAGCAAACTTTGAGTGAAGTTATGTTTTGACTCTGGGATTTGTGATAGCAGGGCTGTGGGCCAGGATAGAGGTTTGGGGGCTTAGTAGTTCTGACAGCTCTCTAGTAGCTACTGTAAGCTCTGATTCATTCTGCTTTGCTAGTAGGGTTGTACTTCCATCACTTGATGTTAAAAAAATAGTCCTATTATTGGCAGCATCAATTGTCTGGGGACTGAGAGGGAGGAATTTTAAATACATCTCTTCAGCTAAAAGGATACTCAATGTTTATTCAGTTTTAGCAGAGATACATTTACAGGAGCCTTTATTCTAATGTTATGGAAGATTAATTTTTATTTTTATTTATTTTTAATAAACTTATTTTGAGGGGGTTAGAGTGTTTTCAAGGTATCAGCTAAAAGCCTACAGCTTTGGTTGCCATCACATATTCTGTGTTTGTGGGGTGAGGAAAGTTACTGGGAGGCTGGGTTGAATGCCCTCTAGGCTGCTGTAGACGTCCTTAATATTTGAGTATGTACAGGTAAGTCTCTTGATTTCAAAAAGGACAATAATTTTGTTCATATTTAACCCTTAAACTCATCTAGTCTGGTCAGGGAGCACAAGGACACACACAGAGAAAAGTCTTTGTGCCTTTCAGAAAAGGCCCATCAATACTGCATGGTTGAGAGAAACAGCATTTACTGTGAAACAGCTTCTTGGGTGCTCCTTGCTGTGCTGTGTGGCTGCAGCAGAAGTAGGAGAGAGAAGCTGGCATCCTCTCCCTTTCTCCCAACTGTCAAAATCCTCCTACATTCTTGTGTTTTCACCAGAACTTTCTACCACATACTCACCCATCACTCGGCCTCTGCAGCGTATGTCCTTCTGTGCATTATGGAATTTTCTTGGCTTACTAAGTCTTCTCATGTTTGAAGCAGAAGTACCAGCTTTTCTACCTTTCTAGAACAATTTTGACAGCAGTAAAATTCTATTGACTGAATATATATACTCCGACCTGAACCAGTGACAATCCCTCTGTGCATAGAGAGAGAAAAAGAAAGTCTGATTATATGCCAAAATTTTTTGAAAAATAAAGTCAAGTAGTGTAAAGGCTTTTCAAACTTTAAACCTATAACTGTATCTCTGTAAATCAATAATTAGGGGGGTTGGTCAGAAAAGCAATAACTGATCTTTGATTTCTTTATTTCAATTTCTTCTTTATGCTCTGAAGAAAAATTAAGAAATGAAGGAATCTGATTAAATAAGTTTTAAAATCAAGGTTGCACATTTTATTGTTACATTATTTTTTTACTCTTTCATGATGAATATATTTCTACATTTATTCTAAACTCAGAGTTATAGCTAGAAAAATTTGAATAAAGTACATCTACACAGATCAGTTACAAAAAAGATAAGAAGCGATTAGGAGACTGTTCATATGGAGAAGGCTTTCAAGTCCTTCTTTTTGAAGGCTAAAAAGCTAGGGGTCCTGTTTTCTTCTTTTCCCAGAGTTTGCAATAGACTTTACACTGAATCTCTGTATTGATCTAATAGGGAGGATAACAAGAGAAGAAGAAATGTCAGAAATTATGATTGTTATATTACTAGATCCCCTTGTACACCCATGTGGAAAGGATGCTTACATTATGCCTATCAGCCCACTAATAACCAGTAACTGGTAAGGAGCCCATCTTCTTATAATAGCTTATTGAGTAAGCTACGGCATCCCCATAATGGAAGGGGGCAGAAATGACTCAAAGTCAAATAAGTTGGCAGAATGACTCAGAAGGTCTTTCTTTTGTTTCATCAGTCCTAGAAAATTATTTCTGTCCCTGAAAATGGTCAGTGTTAGTTTAGGACCAGTATTTTCTCTCAATTTGAACCAAGAATAATTTGAATTGGTTATTTGGCAGTAAATAACAACTTTCTAGACACAACCTTGCCAGTTATTTTTCCAGGAGTTGCACAAGTATGTAAGTTTTCAAAATACTCAATTTTGAAACATCAGCTGCATTAACATTTATCTTGCTTATCTGTCACTCAGTTAACTAAATGCACCATGCAAACCTTAAGTTTTTAATTACTGCATGTTTGATATGATAGCTGTATAACCAGGTTTTCCAACATTTTCCTGGTGAAATCATGGCAGTCAATGTCATGAAACTTAAAATTTGTCATGTTTCATCAGGGTACCGAATCCTTTCATTATTTCACCTCAGACTTGCACACTCTGAAGGAAAACAGTGTTGTTCACAGAAATGCCAGGAAAAAAAACATTTTCAGTGAGAAGGCTCACATGGTGAGGATAAAGTTTTTTCTTGCTGGTAAAGTATCTACAGAAGATTTCACTGTTTTTCAGTTTCTGAGGGGTTCCAAATTCAGCTTGTCTGTTCTGGACTTGTATTTTTCTGCCAATCATTCTGGCACTTGTTATATGCTACAGAATATCAGCCTGCAGATCACTTATATGGTCTTCTCCTGTGAGCAGTGCCTCCAGTATTTGCTATTTGCAATCTATGATGAGCATGCTAAGTCATATGATAATTTTCTGTGATTTAAATTTATACGAAAGCGAAAGACTGGGCACAATGTCTCTTCCCTAGAAAAATATATATCAGTGCTTCTTACTGGTTTAGATAGGAATAAAATTAGGCCGATTAACTCCTAGCTATATCCCTGAAAAAATACAATGGCAATACACTGATTTGGGAAAGGCTCTTCTGTGAGCTCTACTTTTATCTATGGTACTATAGAGAATTACTGTGCATGTGCCTCATATGAAATTGGGATGAACGGAACTCTTAGGTTTCTATTTTCTTGTTTAGTTTTGCTTCTTTTATTCATTTATTGGTTTTAATATTTTGTAGAAGACTCAATTGTGGCTTAGGACTCTGTGTGAACATTAAACAAAATGATGGTCCATGTCCTTGAAGTCTGACTGCATGTCAGGAAACTGCCCCATCAGAGATGAAAGAAGAGGTAAAGCTGATGAGTATGACAGGTAGTACGATAACAATCTGTTACCAAGTTCTGAGATGGTTTCAGAACAAAGAAAGATTTTATGAAAGAACATGCAGGAGAACAATAAGGTAGTTCTGCATGCATTTACAAGGAAATTTTCCAAAATCTGAAAATCCAAACAGGGAGAAAAGAAAGAGATTGTTGAGGTTTTTTAATAGAATAAATGGATGGAGGCTTGGATCATGAGCTAATCACTGGCAGAAGTCAGTCTGCATCTGCTGAGAAATGGTCTTGATATTTGAGGCTGATATTTGAGTCAACAGTGAAGATAAGTCAACAAGTGGGATGGAGTGAAATAGATGCCCCTGAGCAACTCTGGAAACAAAAGATCCTTGCAACAGTGTTATGCACAAGAATGACAGAGCAAGATCACATGCATCCTGGCCTGATAAAAGGATGGTACTGTGATTGAGCCTTCAGATGACAGAGACTTTTGTATTTTCTATATGCATGTGTAGGTGCAAAGCCAAAAACTATGTGAGGTTATGCGGTGAGAATCTGCAAGGTTAAAGTTAAGTGAGTACTTAGGTATTTGCAGGATACTCTCTGATTTAATATCTTAATTAATGATTTCAAGGAATTAAATGACATGTTAATGAAATTCAGAGATAAAGGAAGTTGACAGGATATGCAAACATATTTAGGAGAGAGAAGATATCAAAAAACTGGAAGAACTGGTTAGTGTGAAAATATGTAAATGCAAATGTAGTAAAGCAGGATTGTTTACAAAGTGCTGGGGAATTAGAAAAAAAGGCCCATAATCATTAAAGACTGAATATCTCTAGGTCAAAATATGTGACAGAAGTGTGGAAAAGATTCTAATTTGAGAGTTTGTTACAGATTTCCAGTGCTAGGTTATAAAGTTTGGTGTAATATTGTTAGTATTACAGGAAGAAGTTGCACACTTAAAGAACAACTGCTGTAAATTATAATAGGTTTTACATATTTTTACACCCCATAATCAGTCTACTAACAAAAGAGTACTTTATATAGTACATTGCCAAGTCATTGTATAAGACCTGTTGATTCAACCCTGCATATAACTGTTCCTAAAATGGATCAGTTTGGTAGATTGTATAAAGAATAGATAAAATCTATTATAAGGTTCTTAACTGTAGAAGAGAAAATGTAAATAATTGTGTAGACTGTCTAGTGACACTAAGTGGGCTAAACAGTTCCAGAATTTAAAAATCATGAAGACTTAGAACTTCCCTAAGCATGACTACAAAAGATACTTGAGCTAAGGGAAAATATTTAATAAGGAATGGTTAAAGCTCACAATAGATAAATAAATAGTTCTTTTTAATTTTTTTAAAGGAATTGAGTGTAAACAAATAACTTTTTGTGTTTGTTTTTTTTTTTTGTTTTGGTTTGTTTTTTTTAACTAGTCAATATAAAAGCTGTGTATTAGAATTCAGCACACTAGGGGTGTGAGAATTGCCAAATATCAAGCCAAGCTACATCGTACAAAAAGTAATCAAAACAAGAGGTCTTAAGCTATGCAAAATTGAGAATGGAAAAGAAAGGCTCTTTATTCTAGTAACAGGCAGATGTTAAAAATTGCTTATTTGCCCCCAGTTCTAAAAGAAAATTTTGTCAAAACTTTCAGTAAAGGCAATGGTATGGAACATGGAGAAAATTATGAAAATGAGGAGATGAACATGTGACTTACTGCTTCACAGGAGAACAAAAGCTTAAAAAATTCTATGTGATCCAGATGTGGGAGATTAGATATTCTTCATTCCAGAATTTTGAAAGAACCATATTTGAAACCATATGCCTATTCAATCAACATATCCCTAGTCAACATTTCCCAGCTGATACCATATACTTAGAGAAGAACGGTAAAGCCTGCTCTCTAAATTTAGAGGGAGACATTGATTTGGGGTAGTGGGTTCATCTGGCCTTCACAGCACACAAAATTTTAGAACAAGTTTCTATTGAAATTACAATTAAATGTTTGAAATCATTTAGAAATGGGACAAAACACATTTTCAACCGCAATTTCTCTTTGATAAATAATTTTCAAGGCAAATGCATGCAGTAAAGCTCATCTAGTTGGACTTCAGTTAAATATTTGATTCAGTGCCAAACAGTAAATTAAAAATAGGATTACTACAAGAATTTTAATGTGCTGCAAGGAAATGAGTAAAGGGGAGAAAACCACGTATGATATTGAAAAAGATAAGATACACTGCAAGGGAAGGGAGTCATTGCAACAGATTTTTAGCATCGGTTTGTACATGTTCTCATTTAATATTTTCCTTAATGACCTTCTTCCAAAAGGTAGGAGGATCTCATTATTATGTGTCTATAGTACATGCTTAGAAGGATTCTGTCAATTCAAAGAAAAACTGCCACAGGAAAATAAAAGAATTTTTAAAAAGTTGACGAATTAATAAGAATGGCAACATGGAATTAAATTAATAAGTACAGTGGATAGTCATAGATTTAGGGAGTGTTACAAATTTGTACAATAAATGAGGAGATATTCAGTAGGTGCAGAGTAAAAAGAGTTGGGTGTACCAGATGACAATCATAAAAATCATTCAGACATGAAGAAAGAAAACTCAGTTGATGGGTTGGCTTTGAAACTGAAAAAATGCTAATATCATTGTGCAAGGAAGAATTCAGGCCTCCTCTGAAAAGGTTTGTAAAATTGAGGTTACTAAATCTAAGAAAAAATAAATTCACCATGCAACTGGTGAATGAAAGCATCCCAAAAGAATCAAGCAAGGGAAAACATAACATAGTACAACATACCAAGAGGCTGAAGAAAACTAAAGCTGAGAGCAGATATGATTTTTTCATATAAATCCACCACAATGATAAATACAGGGAGAAAATCACAAAGTTAGAAAGTAGTTATACCAAGAGAATTAATTGGATATAAACTGCCAGTTAATTATTTTAAGCTTGAAAGCAGATTTCTAACTGCAACAGCTTTGCATTTAAAGCTTTCCATCAGAAACAGAAAAATAAGAAACTAACTGCTTTTAAGATAGTACATATTTACTTCACAAAATAAATTACAAGGAGTAGCACTATATTAAAGTCACTGAGCCATAAATTCTTTTTCAGTCCAATGTTCCTTTCATAGGCACAGGGACACATGATATAAGTATCTGAAAGATATTTCATTTTTCCTTTCCATTATTGTTTTTAATGTGGTACATAGTGATACCATTACTCTAAGAGTGCTGGAATATAATATCAAAAAGGATAAAATTCTTCTCTTCCTTTTGGCTCTGTCATAGCTCTTTAAGAAAAGTGATGGTAGCTTCATCTCTTGGGACTTTTAAAACCAGATTCAACACACTACTGAAGAAAAATACTATAGGGAACCAACCATCTGACAGTGAAAAGAAGAGGCTTAATAAGCATTTTTTCCTCTCCCTGCTTCCTGGAGTGCCAGCCCCTCTGCTGTTCTTTGCTCTGGTGTGGCATCTCCAGGTCTGCGCACAACACTACTGCCCTTCTGAATGCAGAGATTAGCAAGGAAGCTAGCGCAAATGCTCAGTAGCTATTTTCAGATTTAAGTAATTTTCTATTTCACTTTTTTTCTTTTAATTACTGCAACCACTCGTCCGTAAATTGTGCATACCCTTTGATTGTTAATGGGAGATTTAATTTTCTGGTTGAATATTCTGTTGAATATTCATTCTGATTGAATATTTGACTCAAAGAAAACAGCAGTTTCTGGAAACTAAGAGCATATATCCAGTAACTATTGAGAAAAACATAGAACTGTGGAAGTCTTGTCTTTTCTTTCTTTTTTACTATGAAACCAGAAGATGGACAAGCATGTCTCAGAAAAATAAGTACATTCAGTTTTCTGTGAGAACTTTACGTGCGAATAAAACCAAAACATCTTGTAAGACTTTTATGAACTTAATCAGTGTTGCTTTGGGAGTAGAACAGAAAAATCCCCAGACTGTCACATCAGAAATGTTTGCTTTTACTCTCACAGAGAAAACAGCATTTAAATGTCAAAATATACCATGACTGTAGACTTCTGGAATCATTGTCCTTTAGGTAAAGCCAAAGTTTCACAAGTTGCAACCTGCCAACAGTCCACTAAAATTCACAGAGCCTTTTAGACTTAACAGTGTTTCATTGGAAGCTAAGCAGTCCGTACACACATTTTAGCTTTCAGAAACATTTATACTGTGGGGAGCAATTCTGCACTAGGATGGAAAAGGAAGTAAATTGTAACCTAACAATATTTTTTAATATGAGCTTCTTTTCCCAAATTCTTACAAAACTGTTATCCCATTGGCTCAAGATTTTACAATACATCTTTTCTATATTTGATTAGATTAGACAAGTTAAAAATTTACAATAGGATGACTGAATTCTCCTTTTGAAGCTCCAATTTTGATAGAGAAAATAAAATTTGGTGTGAACTTTTGTTAACACTGGTGGAGGGAAGAAGAAATTTATCTTCCTGGGTCCGGCACTGAACCACTGAAATTGCCCAGTTTAATTTTCCAGATGTCTTTGTGAATTGCTAATCTAGCATAAAATGGAAGCAAAACTTAACTCTTGAGTTTACTGCACCTGTTACAAAGGCAATATTCCTACCTAGCTTAAAAGAGAATGTTAGATTTTTAAGAAAACATTTATTCTGGCTTTGTGTTTAAAGTTTACATTTTTCTTTAGTGGTGTAATATCACAATGCTAATTTTTATGTTGTTTACAGAGCACTGAGGAATTCATTGAGATCAAGAGGAAATAGTAGAGCTGCTATTATTTAAAAGCACCATTTGCAGGAAGACTGAGTTGCTAGGCAAAGTATTGTTAGGTGTACTATAAATTTAACAATAACATATTATTACATGTGTTAATGGCCTAGAAATACTCTGTTTAATAAGTACATCTTGCTAGCTGACACACAATTATGTTAATGCAATAGAATTGGAGAGTAATTTAAATGTAATTATCATTTTAGGGCTTAAAAGATAAATCATACAGAACATGGAACTTGTTCCCATAGAGTATGTCTGAAATACCATGTTACCTTTGAAATTGATTTTCTGCAAATGAAATAGCATGAGTAATTTGTAAATCAAAATACAATTGTGCTGCTCGGCGCTTCAGTTCGGTTCCAAGTTTAGACTTGCACAATTCAGACAATCAAAAAACAAATCCATACTGGAGGTTCAGAATAACCATATGTGTATGATGGCTTCAGTTTTTCTGCTTTACTAGTCCATAACTCATAATAAATAATAAACAATTTATCTGCATTTGTAACTCAAAATTACATTTCTTATCAAGCTTACTCCAGTATTTATCTATCTGTGTATATTAATGTCTTTCATTTTTACAAAGATAATTTAAGACTCATCAATATTGTGATATCAGAAGTTTTTGGGAAAAAATTGGATTATTTATTGATTTCGCTAGATCCTTATATTTTAATGTTACCATTTATAAATTTGATTTTTTTATGGATTTAATTATTAGAAAATATATATTTATTTTTTACATTTCATGTCTTTTTTTGTATTTAAAACTCCTTTCTTCCCTCTCAGTATACATTAATAATTTATTTTTTTTCCCACATGCATTTTTATCACATACAGTATGGATCAGTTTAAGGTGCTGTAATCCTTAATATTATTATTATTTTTATGAATGAATGCATAATTTTTCAACCCTAGTACCATAAAATTATTTGTTCTATTATCACAGAAATAGATGATCAATTATGGTCAGTCTTCAAAGACCACTTTTAATTACATTGATCTTTTTGCTAATAATTCACTAGTGAATGCTTTCACTAATAGTTGTTAAATGTGTACAATGCTTTTTTCATGCTTGTTTTTCTTGAGGAATTAATTTCTTTTCCACAGTATTCCTGTTATTGGGGATACATGCTTTAATACTGTACTTAAATGTTTCCTTTCATACCCATAGGCTATTACTGCTCCTTCCTATGTTCATACATCCTTTTTCTTTTTCTTGTATTGTTAGCTTGAATGTATGTATAGAGTGCAATTGCGATTTTTCTTTTTGTGGATTATAAATTTAAGTTTTTCACACTTCTTTTATTTTTCTTGTTCTCCTCACTCAATAACTTTTTCCTTTTCTGCTCCTCGTCATATTTTTTCATGTTTTTCTATGTCCTTCTAACACTGAAAAGCCAAGAATACAAGATTTATGAAGCAAGACTGAACAAGGAAAAATACACACACAGTTACAGTTATGAAGACATACCCCTGTCAGTGAGGACCTAAAAATTTATTCTTTTTATGAAATCATATGATTATGTACCTGCTATGTATTAGAAATAAAATCCCCTGCATGCCTGGGATAGAGATACGTTCTCCTCCCATTTCCTGCCTCTTGTCAAGGTACCATTTCCTGGGCTAATGACTAGGCTGTTGTGTCATGAGGTGAAGGCTGCCACCAAATTAACAGTTCTTTTATCCTTCCTGCCATGCTTTTGACTAGAAGAGTCTGAATTGCTGTAGTTCATGCTGAACTCTTGGGTATATAATGCCCTAAACACTTTTATAGGACCAATCACCTGGTTTGCAAGTCTGAAATAGACTTGGCCAAGAGAGGCATGGGTTTGCTCACCTCTGCAAAGATTATTATTACATATCACAGCAGATATTCAGCTGTCTGGGTAGCTTTATTCAAAGATATGTAGGCACTTTCAGCCTTTCAGACTCACTTTTTTTGTATTATGCTTTTATACTTAGGGCAAAACCTAACCTAGACTTTTAGATGCTTATTATTAACTTCCACCACACATCAAAACTTTAGGTGTCTATCTCAGGTATCAGTACAGTCAAAAGCTGATCAGCTGCCAGAATGACTACCTAGATTCCTTACGAAATAGGTGGCAACAGGTCGATGCCTTTGGAGACCTGCAGTGTTGACGTGGATGCTTTAGCCTGCCTAATGTGAGCATTTTCTCGGTTTTGGTCATACAACTGACATAGCCAGCTGCAGAAGGTAGCAAATGTTGCTTAAGCGAACCGTCTGCCTCTTATGCACGGTATTTATGAACCCAGTAAAAAACACTAATTTACCTCCTGGCTACCCTCCTTGCATTTACAACTTTTCTTTGCCATATAGCTTCAGCAGCAGACAGAGTGTTCTTATGTTCATGATACCACTAAATGCCCCTGCTCCACAAAGCATACTTTTGCAGAATGCCAAAGGCTGTACGCAGCTTATAATGAACATTGGCTCTTTTCTGGATCAGTGCTTAACCACTAAGCTGTAAAACAAGTGCTAAGCTCCAAATCCAAGGTTTTAAATGTAATTTAAACAAAATTAATGTCTTGTTTGCCTGATTCTGGATTGTAACAGAGCCCTTGGTAAGAAATGTCATCTCCCCTGCTTTTGGAGGCAATTTTGTGTGTGCGCAGATGAGTAAACAGTAAGACAACCTGGTTACTTTAACCACCTTCAGAACTATCTGCTGGAAAGCAGATTTGTTGGAACTTGGTTTGGGAACCACATTTGGTTTTCAGCAAAAAAATCTAACCTTTGCTGCCAAGGCAGCAAAATGGCATTCTAAGTATTTTTCCTGGAAACTCCTCAAACATCTCTGAATCCAGATTTTGCTTTCTCCCACTACACACTGAGTAAATAAGCAATGCAAGGGCCCAGCCTACAGTATTGAGAAAGCTGCATTGGCTTCTACAGTCTTCAGGAAACTGACTATAAACACAGTGAAAGGAAACCAATTTTATTGTTCTGAAATCCTTAGAATGCAAGCAAGGTCTAATTAATTCAGAAAATAGAAAATTATTTACAATTTTCTAAAGATGTACTATGACAAAATGTTTCAAAAATCTAGAAAGTTTGGTCAAAATCTTCAAGCCTGATGTTAAGGTTGCTCTGGTCTATTTTGTTTTAAAAAGTCATTTGCAACACATCTTGTTTGGCAAATGGAGACTTCATCTTATGTGTCCCACTCTTGTATGCTTTTTTAGGCAGCAGGGATCTCTGGCTGTCAGAACGGTCTATAGGTGTAAGTGTTCTTCAGTAAGGGCACGGGCATTATTCCAGCCATCTGTTCCAGAATAAATTCCATCCAGTATGACTTCTTAAAATTGGTATGCTTTCTGCTGTTTTGCTTATGTTTGAGTGAATATTTTGTTGAAAAGTGTCCATTGCTAAGTATTGGCCAATCAGCACACGAGCTACCATTCTCCTCAGGAAAGCCTGGTCAGATTCAGGTTTCACACTGGAGCAGATGTAAAAATGAAGTTTAATAATGAACTTTTACAGAATCAGAATTGTATTCAGAATGTATTGTTATGGAGGAGGTAAGAAGAGGGAAACTGCAAGACAAGCAATCCAAAACCAATTTAATAATCCCAATGGCTAAGTATGAGCTCATTCAAATGACAGAACATCTTTTAAAGGATATAAATTAACATTATACATGAAATTTTCAATTCTGTCTGAGATGCAAACTTGTCTTGATCTGCTAAGTATGGCTTTCTGACACATAAAACTGTCTCTATAAAGTGTCCTTGAAAAAGTCACTCAGAAAAATTTACCATCTTAACAGAACACGCAGAGGGGAAAAAAAAAAAAAAAAGAAACCAAGGAACTTCTCAATGGTAACTAAGGCTGATGGAAAAGAGTTTGGCACAAGGATAGTTTATATGGGGTGGCAAGGGGAGGAAGAAGAAAATTGAAATTATATAGCTTGGCAAGTGCCTGTGCCTCCTGGACTCTGAACAAGAGGCATTTCCCTCTAATAGACAGGTTTAAAAAGCCTGCTGACATTCTTTAATGTTTCTTAAAGTGTTATCATCCTCCCTCACGCAACAGTTACAGTCTCAAAAACAGAAGAAAACTCCCACATAAGGTGCTTTTAGCTCTCTGATGGAACTTCTAACACATGCATACAACATAATGTGATGTATTAGATTTGGTCAATGCTACCTAAAACTCACATACATTTACTTCATACATGCATTTCCTGTATTTCTTAATTGCTTACATTATTTTTTTCTGATAGACTATTTTTCCTAAAATAATGCTGTAAATTTTAAGAAGAGATGGCTACACAAAGAGGAAAAACAGTGAATTCATGGAATCATTGAGGGCAACTCTGCAAGAATGCAAGGGAATTTAATAGCTATCATTTTCTCTCTGATCTTCTTGATGGCCACAGTATACATGCACACACCC
>JAVJGJ010000059.1:58752742-58782699 GCA_035590215.1 Microhierax caerulescens | reverse complement strand
GCCCCAGTGCATATATGACTCAGAGCCACCACAGCATAATCTCATCTTTTCCTCAGGTCATTGCTGGGAGCCCTGGGAGAGGTGACATACAGAGTGTATATAAAGATTGGGGGTTATCATTAGTATGTGGACATACTGCTGGACAATCAGAAGCTCATAAATGACAGGACAAGGAACAAGGCTATTGTGGCAGTGGTGGTTTAAGGATAGTGGTTTAGATGACCTGCCTCTCATTACAGTTGGTCAGATTTAACATCTACATTATCAATCCTTTTGCTCCAGGTCAGAGAAGTCATATTGAAATGCTTGGGTTTCACTGGGGCAGCAGTGTGTCACAAAGAAACCTGGGCTGTGACTGTCAATGCAGCAGTGGGCTCAAGGATGTATCAATTCATCTTCTGTGCTTGCTACAGCAATGGGTTAGGCCTGCTTTACAAAAATCCAAAGTAGGGATGCTTTGGTTACCCTTTTTCAAACCTATGCAGTAAAACAAATATATTTTATGGAGACTATTTCTGAAATGCTTGGCTGAGGACTTACCAAAGGTTCAATGACATTGAAGTACAATTACACAGTAACCTTATTTCAACAAAATTATTATAAAGTTGACATTTTTACTTTAGCCAAATTATATACCAGGGGAAAAAAAAAAAGTCTTACATTTTTTTTTTCCTGAGTCCTATATCTGTTGATCACAAGAAGAATTCAGAATTGTTTTCATGATGTGTCATTACAAACCATTAATGCTATTTTTCACTGTGAGATATTTTATTCATCAGTGAAGGGAAAAAAAATATTTTAAAATCTGTTCTCTTTACAAGAAGGGCAAGACAACAGGCTTTTTTTGTTCCCTTTTCAAATGTTACGTTAATTTTGTTGCTCTATTTTCAGGAAGAGCAGAGACAATAGCATCCACAATATGAGAATTACAATTATCCTCATTTTTGCAGTTCTGCAAGTTCTTAGGAGGGATCTGTATCCAGAGAAATAAACTATAAAACCTATTCAGAAAATCTTTTTCCAAAGGAGCTATTTCAAGTCCAGAAACTTCAGCCTGTAAAGAAATGCACCACAAAATTATCTAATTGTTATGCCACAGATTTCTTTTTCTCAGCTCTTTCATCAGTTTGTAAGTTTGCTTTTTTGTTTTGTTTTGTAAGAGTACCATTTTCAATCTCTTCTTGTCTTTTCTCCTTGAAGAGTAATACTTATCCACAGCTTGACCTTTTGCCAAAGAGTTTTGTAGTCTATAAACCTATTTCTTTCTCTCATACCTTCTCCAGAGTGATAGCTCTCTGGGAAATGTATTGTTTCCTTCCTAGGCTATCAGGACTAATCCAGCTGGGCACCCCCACTCCTTACTAAGACATAGGGAAGGTGCTGCAGGCATTTAAAATGGAATGTGCTTCATCCTATTGACAGTTTCTTGGTTTGGCATGTGGGAATGATCATTGATTTATCTCATTCAATGTTCTGCCTCTGGCAGTGGCTTATTAACACATGATGCCAAAAAAGGATATCATACATATGGCAACTGAACAATTGGCTTATTCTCAGTGAAGTAGGATGAATTGAGTCTTTCCACCTGAATTGGAATATTTTTTTCAATTATTTTCTTAACTGATGTATCTATGACTACAGCATGCCTGGGAGTCCCTTGTCAGGAGTTCCTTTGTCTGAAATAGAAAATATGAAGAGCTGGCCCTGTTTGGTGACAGGGTATTCTGGAGAAAGCCAGATGTGAGATATATGATGATTCAGAGTCTGTACTCCATGCAAGGCACAGGGAGTGGGGTGTCTTTGTCAGAGTCCTTTGCAATCATGGCATTGGTATGAAAAGCACTTTTGGCCAATTACTTTTGAAAGATCACCAATTTCTAATATCACGTTGAAATTCATCACAGGAGGAGAGATTATAGAAAGGGTGGGTCCGGATCCGTCTTTCTTTGGGATATGTTTAAAGATACAAGTCTTTATCGGTAATAAAATATCTGACCAGAACAGAAATGTTGTTAGATGTTAGCATGCCTGTATTTGAAAACTGTTCATGATTTGAGCTGCACTTAAAAAGATATCCAAAACTAAACTAACAATTTGTGAACTGCACAAAGTAATCACATATGGATTTTTCTGATTGCAAATTGAAGGTTGTTTTATGTTTACATACCAGATTTTGATTTTGGGTTTTTTTCTGTTATTTAATCTTGTCATTTGGGGCCTTTAGGAGGTAACAAAGCATTGTGTTTCCAAATGCCAGAGCCAAAGGTATTTTTTTTATTTTAGCTGGAGGTTTGCTGTTTGGGTTTTTTTTTCAGGGGCAAGGAGAGATGGGCTTAGGACTTGACTAATTAAAAGTGATTTGTTTTCATGATCTGGATGTAGCGTTTGTGCCAGATGCCAAAGATACCTCTGAGATTCAGGCAGAATTTTGTCACATCATCCAGGAAATCCTTATCAAAACACAGCTTGGATCTCTGGTGGCACTGGGTGTATGGTTTGATAAGTGAGTCCTATTTTCTTGTTCGCTCACCAGTCCTTTGTAACAGAGGGCATTTATTAAGGAAACAGATGGGGAAACATCAGTTATCTTTTCTGCCTTCTGTTTTCTATAAAGGCCTGCAAGACAAGGCAAGCTCAACCAAAATAACTGAAGGCTTCATAGAATAAGTCAGGTAAATCAGGGGAAAATACATTCACTACAGCTCCAGTAGCAGTATAGTTCCTGATAAAATAGTTTTTCATGTAGGTTAGTAAAACACTTCAAATTTTGAAAAGCCATAGACTTCTTTTCAAAGAAATTTTGATCCATGAAATTACTTTATATGAATATAAGCTGTTTTTCTAAGTATACATGCAACTGGTATAAACCAATTCTGAAAAAAGTTTATTTAAAAATTGAGAGCCTCAGAGGTGGTGAATCACCACCAGCAGTTTTTATGGACTTCCACAGAAATGAGCAATAATTATAAAAATCCTAAGAAAGTTATCTTTATTCAGAATAACAGAGCAGTACTTCTGGTCCCTTAAATAGCTTCTGTGGTAGTAGCTCAAGTCTAAGGTGGTTTTGTTTCTCCTGGTTTTATGGTGGGTTGACCTGCACTGGTTGCCACTTGCCCTGCTGCTCTCGCTCCCTTACCTCAACCAGCCTGGGGCAGAAAGTAAGATGAAAAAGGCTCGTGGGTCAAGATAAAGGCAGGGAGATCACTCACCAATTATCATCACGGAGAAAACAGATGCAACTTGGGGAAAAAACCAACTTATTGCCAACTAAAATTGATTCGGATGGTAAGAAACAAAAACTAAACACCCACCACCACCACTACCCTTTTTCTCAGGCTCAACTTCACTCCTACATTCCCAGCCCCTCTGCCTCCCCACCCCAAGTGGCCCAAAGGGGTGGGCAACGGGGGGCTGAGGTCAGGCCACCATAGATTCTCTCAGCCGCGCCTTCCTCCGCACACTGTCCCCCCGCTCCAGCCTGGCCTTTCCGGGGACTGCAGGGGAATCTCTGTTCAGGCACCCAGAGCTCTTCCTCCTGGCCTCACCCTGGGGCTCGCAGGGCTGCTTCTCATACTTGCCCCCACCCCTCACCCATTGCTCCTGGGCCTGTTTTACTGTTCCTTACACACACCTTCTCTAAGCGTCTTGGTGGTGGGGCCTTTGGAGCTGGCGGGAACCAGCTGTGCCTGGTGCTGGGCAGCCCTGGCCGCCCCTTGCCGAGGCCACCCCTCACAGAGGCCACCCCTCACAGAGGCCACTGGAGCAGCCACCTGGGCACACAGCACTAGTTTACAAGTAAAATGTGAGTGAATTAACAATACTGAAATGAAAACGACATGAGTTAGAGACAATTTCTTTCATCTGGGCTTTGTTCATGGTTGAGCTTCACACTTCTAATAACTATGAGGTTTTTACTTTTGCTTACTAATTATACATTTCTTAATTTATAGTGTTGAATTAATTAAATAAAAAGGTGATCACCAAAAGCTGAGGTAATTTCTCATAAAAATCCTGAGAAAAGATATTATGGAAAGTGAATAGTACAGTTTAACATGACTTCTATTTTTTGAGACAGTCTCCTCTGTGTACATGCATGGAATTACAATAGCTTAATTGGACTCGGTAATCAAATGCTGCCCTAGCAGGTGTTGTGCATTCACACAAACTTGTCTTAGGCAATAGCCCACAAAGCAGGCTATGCAAGGACAACATGGAGTTCCTCAGCTGTGCCTAGCGCCACCAGTGAAGGACACAGGGAGGAGTGCAGTGACATGAGGAAACAGCACAAGTTAAGAAACAGAATAAGAAAAACATCGTGTTAACATAAACCATAACACCGTAACTCTTTCTTTTTAATAATTTCTCAACACTACCTGAAATGTTTTTGCAAAAAAATTAATGATGTTTTTGTATAGTGTGTGTATATTGGTTTGTATTATTTATACTATGTTGAGATATCTGATGATGTTATCCCTCAGACTATATCGCTAGGTTGCCTGCTACAGTACTTACGGTATCTAGATACAAGTACAACTATTTTTGATGTTGTCTATCTTAATGACCCAAATGGTTGAAAACCAGAGATGATAAGCTCAGATTTATAAATCCGTATTAGACAAGTACATAAGTAAAGTTTTTTGCAAATATGAAGTGTTAACCTAGTTCAGCTTACATCTGTGTTCACTGACTTTAACAGGAAAAAAAGGGCGATTCCCTACCTTATTTCTTCTTGTGTCCAGATCTCTGTCTTTTTTAATCATTATCTGTTTGCCATTGGTATCACTGTTGCTTTCCAAGGCAATGAAATTATCCTATCATAGCTACAATAATGCAATTTACCTGTAGACTTCTGATACCAACTGGATATATACTGCTTTCATGTCTAGCCATTTCCTTTTGTGAATCCACAAAAAAAGAAGAAAGTGTTGTAATCATGGATTGGAAATCTATTTAAAATAATCTCTTTTATTTTTATTTTTTTCTGCTTCTAAGAAGATATGCCTTGTGTAGCATTATGTAATTGTAGAAGGTCAAGGAGCCTAGAACTCATAGCTACCTGTATCTCAAGGAAACTGTGCAGAGTCCTAGATAGTCGATATAGGGAGGAAACTCCCATATCCAACCTGTTTGCCACCATCACTGGCATAAAAACAAATGGCTCATCCATGTTCTGTGGCCCACAGCAGAATTTCTGCTAGTTTAGGTATGGAAAGGTTCAAGGTGAAGATTAGGTGTATAGGAAGATTTACAAGGCTAGTTATCAACAGTCTTGTGTGTCCTACCCAATACTCATTATTTCAAAGCAGAACATGAATTTCTTAAGCTTAGCATAAGCTAATTATAAGCTAATCATCACCTGAAATTACTACACTTTACCATTAGTGCCAACTTCACCTTCAGTTTTATAGCTTAATAAGGTGTAGCATTTTTACTGGCCACCATTCGGTGGTTGGCAGGTGGCTGATGAAGCACGGAGTGGAGTTTTCCATCTGCTGTTCTATTCTTCCTATCCAGGCTTCATAGGGTATGCATTTTCTCCTCAAACATTAGAGTTTAAGCTTGCAAAAGACTTTTTCTGTCTTGTGCTCCAGCTTGCATTATATTGCACTAATCTGCTATATCTGAATATTTTTTTCATTTGAAAATACACTGATTTGTTCTTATTACAGTGACAGTTTTGAGTGGGGTTGTATCTTTAACAGTTACCTGATGTGTCACCTCTTGTTGTCATGCCAGCTAGTGTTCATCCCATTAAAGGGCTAATTAAAATAAGGAGGTCTTCATATTTTGGATTCTTTTAAAGCATCAGGAACACCATCACTTTAGTAATGTACCTTACAGACTTACATTTTTTTCTTGGCATACTTTATTAGAGCCTGGTAATAATACAGGTAACCGATGTTTTTTAGAAACAGATAGATGGCTTATTTCTGGTTCTTGATAATGAAAGTGCCACCTAACAGTTGTTTCGGTGCCAGCAAAAGCTATGGTTAGGGTTCTCAGAAGGACTAAGGATGTCAGCTGGAGTATTCAGCTGTTGTTTGGGTGAATTTTGGTGGGTCTCTGTCCTCGTTCTTCAGGTCCTTATTTTTACAATGAAGACAGTCGTGTTGCATGTCTTTTTTGCAAGTCTTTGAATAAAAGGCACAGTAACAGACTTTCAAGTTCATTCATTCATTTATTTATTTAATTAGGCTTGCTAATGACCACAGAGGAGCAGAACAATTGAAGAGGAGTAGCTGAGTAGGATCAGCACAGCAATACCTGTCTCAGGATAGACATTAGTTAGCAGTCCCAAGGGACAGATAAATCTAAACTAGGCCCAAGGTTTCTTGTAGTCTCATTTTACCCACAAATACTTGACTTGTGCCTTAACTTTACCTATCCCCTTTGACCCCCTGTATCTTGACATGTAAGCAAGTGGAGCCTTTTACAGTATTTTTCAAAATTTTTGAACTAGTGTTGTTCAACATCAGGACTACATGACATGTGCAATGAGATTAAAATGGAATCATATAAAGAGTTGCAAATAAAGGAAGTGATTTCATTTTATGCTCTCCTAATTCCTGGTCTTTCCCATTAGCCACTAGAGAGCAGCTTTTTACAGGACCTGAGAAGAGATTATGTCCTGCAGTGTTACTGAAACATAAAGGGGGGACATCTCAGAAATATTCACATTTTAAAGTCATTTTCTAAATAAGTTTAGGCAATATGATTTTAGATTCTATTGGGTTTGTTCCTGACCCAGTTAAAATCTTAACACTTTCAAGTCTGAAGGCATAATATTCTGTGACTTAAGCGTAAGTATATCTATTCTTGTATGATGTCAATGGGCATAATTTTTGTATGATTTGTGATTTTATAGTAATAACATTGCAGTTTAAATACAAAAAAAAAAAAAAGCTGTAAGCTGCTTCAAATGGAAGATAAAAAAGCCATATTAGATGAGAACAAAAGATCAGCTAATCACGGAAACTTGCATCTAGCTAGCGGTTGCCTAGTGAACAGAGCAGGACCCTGTAGAGCATAGCCATTCCTTCAGTTTACCCTCTCAGGTTTCAGCAATTGGTAATGATGAGGCTTCTTAAACCAAAGGCTATGACCAAACCATCATTTTTAACTGCTGTCAATGGACTAATTCTCTATTAAATTCTCTGAGGTTTTTGGGGGTTTTTTTTGTTTGTTTGTTTGTTTTTTTTGTCTGAAACATAGAATCCTCTGGCAGTATTTTTCCCGGTTTCAATATTCACCCTGTGAGAAAATATTTCCTTTTTTTTTGTTGCTTTCAGTTTTTCTCGTATCATTGCAGCTGGCTGCCTCTATGGCTAGTACTAGGACAAATAATAAAACTTGTTTCCTACTTATTCACTTTATATTATCTTTGATATTTTTTTTTTTCATATCCCTGTACAGCTCTCTCTTTTCTGACTTAAAGACTCCTAACTGGTTTAGTCTGTCCTCAGTAGAAATTGTCCACCATTCTGATCATCCCTGTTACATGTCTTTGTATTTTTCCAGTTCTACTGTGTCTGCTACTGCAAGTGTGTAACTCTCTCCAATAGTGCAGGTCTCTGTTTCATTGTCCACCCTTCTCTAATAATTTCAAAACTTTGGGTTTTGTTTATTGTGAAACTGACATTTTATGTAAGCCGCCTAGAATAATTTTATAATTTCCTGAGTAGAAATGATTAATTTAGAACCATTCATTACATATGTTAAATATTCTTTCCCAGGGAGGTACATAATCTTGCATTTGTCAGGAATTTATTTCATCTGCCATTTTGATGCCTAGTCATTCAATGTTGTGATATTCTTTGCAACCATTTACTGTCAATTTTAATGTTGTGTATCTTGCAAATTTGGGTAGTTAGAAAACTTAAGCACCTTTAGACATAACCTACTCTTACAGACTGCTTTCTTCAGGGTTCCAGTATTGCCAAAGCTTTATGAAAGAACAGGTGTACTAGGGAGGTCTGGTCACTGATTTGTAACATCCTTCAGCAAAAGTAGTGTTTATTCTCCCACAACAAATTATATGCACCAAAATGCTTTCCCAAACTAACCTAATTGTAGTCCAAAGTACAGGAAGAGAAGATACTGGTTGAATAGCATTTGACCAAATTTATACTCCATCACACTGACTCGTAGGACATTAGCTAGTGTCACCTCTGGTTCCTGATCTCCTTTTACAAGGGTGGAAGAGAAAGCCCAGTGTATAAAAATGCTGAAAACTAATATTAACTTTTAAACATTTTTCACCTTACAGATTAAACTGATACAAAAAATAATCAGAAACATTTAAATAAGATAGGAACTTAATAATTATAGCAAGTCAATGAAATCTACAGCTCCATGTGACTTTATCTTGAAATTAGGATTGAAATACTGCCTAGGTGTGTTACCCTGAGGTTAAAAGATTTTGTCTGTATCCCATGGGGAATCTGTGGCAGTCCCTGGAACAGCACATAGCCTGACAGTTTATTCATGGACTGTCAGTTGTATCAATCAATTTAGTAATAATTACAACTCTTAGATGAAATGGATGGATCAGATTCAGTTTGTCTGACTTGTGCACTTGCACTCTGTCAGATCAGATCCCCCTCTGGAGGCCCTCAGAGACATATTCTGTCATTGAGCACATGAGAAATTTGGTGGAGTTTCAATACCTTAAATGTAGACAGCAGTTAATGTCCTAAATTATGTAGATTGGACCTTGGCTCTGCTTTCTAAATAGAAGTTATGACTGGGATCAGCCAGTGTCTTCTTTCCTAGGAAAGTAGTATCATTACTTGAGGAAGGTTTATTTGCTTAGCTGTAAGGGTTTTATGTCCATGTTTGTGGTGAAATCTACTTCTGGGAAGGGGATGAAGGAATGAACTTGATCACAGTTCAGCAACATTTGCCACAGCAGGAAAGGCAGTTTCACCTAGGGGAGGGCACTATGCAGGAAGCAGTTGTTCCTACCTGAGCTTCTCACAAAGCAAGAACATGAACATCACTTCAAAAATATCAGACACTGACAAGCACTGGCAGCTCTCAGCAGAAACCTGCTGATGCTTTGGTTAGTTACCCACAATACAAAGCTGTATTTACCCTGGAGTTTTACTTTTTGGCATGTTTTTCTTTGTATAGTGAGATAAATTAAGGGAAAATTTGATGACTCCTGGTTTTTTCTTTCTATTTTCCCAAATGTGCACAAGCTTTATCTATTCCTTCTTCTCTCCACTGTAGAAGTACTTGTCAAAAGCAGGACATTTTGAATGGGTGTTGATCCTTTCCTTTCCTTGGCTGCAATAACAGAGCCACAGGAGTGAAAGAGGTTGACTCTGCCTTAGTTATTTTTTACTGCTCAGAGAGTAGGCAGTTATTAACATAAGGTCCTTTCCTACCTAACTATACTGTTCACCAGGGAGGTCAGTTGCCTGCATCTACCTTGTAAATGCAGTTCTAATCAGTATGTCATCAGGCTAGAAAGAAACCACAGAGTAAACCATTACCCCAGCCAAAACAGTGCCATGCAACACAAAGCAGGAACCAGCAGATGCAGCAGTCATCTAGTAAAGGTATGCTCTTGCTTTAGCAGAGAAACAGCACACATAATATTATCAGATTATCTTTCCTTGAATTAAAAATACTCTCTCTAGAGAGGTCACCTATATCACGAAGAAATGGGCAAACATTTGGTGTTATGTAAATGTTGAGGATTTTACCTATTGTTTCATTAATAATTGGAGTCCACTTAAAAAAAGACATTGTTGGTACCCTCAAATAATTGTATTAAAAGCTACTGTCTAGCAAGGGTTAGAAAGTCAGTAGACATATGCATCATTTAAAACACTGACTAATATGATTGTAGGAAAAAAAGTTCTGCTTTTTGATTATTCACAATCTTATGTATAATAGCATATGGTTTGAAATTGAACTGAGCACTAGTTAGCCTTCCTCTGGTAGCCTAATCCACACCAAACTGGTCAAAAATAATTATAAACACCTCTTTTTTGACAAGTCATGATTGGATAGATGATTGGGTTTGAATAATTCGAGCAGGTCATTTACTAACAAGACAGAGCATTAGTATGGCTAGATTTAAGCTGCTAACTTACAATTGTAAGTTTGGGTTGGTTGGGGGTTTTTTGGTGGGTTGTTTTTTTTTTTGTTTGTGGGGTTTTTGTTTGTTTGGTTTTTCGTTTTTTTGCTAGGCACTGTAGAAGAGTTTGGCTCAGGCAATGTAATTTGCCTTTCATAGTCTACCACAAGGCTCATGATTATTTCTTACAGCAAAATATTCAGTGTAACAAATTAGTAGATTCTGCTATGTTGGTTGGGCTGCATTCCAATTCCTGCCTTAGCGATGCTGGCTGCCTTCAGCACTGCCAGCACAATAATTATTGCTGAGTTTCCTAGACCTCATCAAACCAGCAAGGTGATCACCCCCTTGGAACAGCTGGGGATATGAGGTATGGAAAAGTGGAAAGAAATTGCTGCAATTCTGTGTTATCATGCCAGCAAGTGCCACTTGAATGATGGCAACTATTGGCAGGGGTAGGGCTCTGCTGGAGGAGAGCTTGCAGCAGTTCCAGATTATAGCTTTGGCAGCTTCCAAGGAGAATTACTGTGGGCACTGAATTAAAGAAAGCAAATTGGAAGGTGGGGAAAATGAAGATCTGAAGGTAAATGCAGAAGGGGAGATGATGATTTCTGACAATAAAGTCATTTTTTTTTACTGTATGTGATTTTCTTTTAGAAAGAAAAAAAAAATCCACAAACACTATCATGTCAGCTATGCAAGTTTGTTAGGCAGCCCACTCCAGCATTTGTCACATAATAAAGGTACCAACCAAAACCCGATGTTATTCTTGTTCCAGCACAGAGAAGTATACTACTATTTATCAGTATTTTACCATATGAAGTACAGAAGCAAAGTTAAGTCTTATTATAGATATTTATCAATAGTGTCATCATCAAAATACCTGCTGAGAGACTGCTACTGTGCTTGAGTGCATATTTAGGATGAAAAACGGGTTTAATCCAGGACACTCAATATTAACCTTTAAACAAAATAAACACTCAGTAAAAATCAGAGTGTATCCACAAAATCGTTGATGTAAATTATCACTGTGTAAATCAAAAAAACATTATTGACTGCAGTAAACATTTATGCAAATAAAAGGGCCCATTATATCCCTCTTTAGAATCTCTGGGTTTTTTCTTGTTTCTCCTTTTCGTTTGAACATTTTAATTTGATCCAACTACATTTTCTTTTCTAGACAATCTACTCACACAGAAGTGGAATATTTTGACATCATTCTCATCACTGGGATAAAGGGGCATCTATTAGTGCTATGGAATATGGCAAGCTTTCATCATGTGTGTTTAGTCTTTTGCCAGAGCTTTGCAGCTATCCTTTTCCTTGTCCCTCACTTTTTAAACTTTTCAATCTTAAAGGTCTGGGAATAGGGCTTTGTGATTCACTATCTCTTAAGCCAGGACTTTATTATAGTACTCCATTTTTCATTATTTTTTACCTTGTAGGTTGATAAAGCCTGGCTGCAAATAGATATTATTTCGGAAACAATGTACTTAAGATAAGGAGATATTTGTATGTGTACATGAATTTGCCTACTAAAAAGATGCATATGGTATTAGTACATTACTCATTACAGACTAGCTTTTTATTCATTACTTTTGTCATCAGGGCTAGGGAAAAGGAATAGCTGGTCTGCCTGTTAATTTTATTATAGCTTTAACGTTGGAAGAGGCAAGAGAATGAGACTGGAATCTGTACTGCTTACTTATATCACAGAGACTGTTCTTTCCAGGGGCAGGTGATGTGGTTTATATTTCTTTAAAACAGAAAGCTATGGGCCCCATATATTTAAACACATTATTTCATAAAACCAGAAGAGCTTTGTGTTTTCCTTGACGTGTTTAATGGGATCTTTTTGAGGGCAGTGTCTAACTGACTCAGTCTAGCCGTCCACAGGGATTGGAAGAGGGACCCCTACCCCAATTGACCAAGGACCTAGGGTTTTCCTGTAATGACTATGACAGCGTAGAGTGAGTGTTTCATATGCCGCCTTTTTTGTTTTTTTTTTTTATAATTATGCTGCAAAGCAGATTGAATAAAAATGGTGAAATATTGCAAATTGCTGCAAATTGGCTGGCTCTAATCAACAGTTCTTTAATTGAATCAACAGTCTTGAACTAGCTTATGAGAATACTCCGTTTTCTTTTTTTTTTTTTTAAAAAAAAGAAGTTTTTGCCCTTAGGACAGAAATTTCTGTTTGTGAAACTGGGGTGTAGAACACAATTGTTGTTCCCCAGATGTGGTTATATTTAAAGGTGCTGGACCTGGGTCACTGGGCATCTGGAAGATGTGATCTGAGACCTTGTGCTTGTATCTGGGACTCTGGTGCAGACAGCAGGTGACAAGTTTGACTTTTAAGGATGTCATGTTGCAGAGAACATGCTTGCTGCCTTCAGCAGCACTACTTGGAGTTCCCTAAGGACTAATGCCTTTATACACAGGTAATAGGCAAAGTTTAGCAGCTAGAAACTTTTCTGACTATAACCAATGTAAATGATCTCTCTTCCATAAAGCAGTCTACGTAGTTGAAATGTTATTTTTCAGGTTATGCCAAGACGTGAAAATGTAGTAGGTACTTCACATATTCTATATAAGAATAATGACTATTCTAGCAGGAGCATCTTAAGACAGAGATTTCTGTAAGGTCAGAGTCAGCAACCTGTTTAGCCAGGTTTAGTTGTGGAGTGAGTGACTACAAAGCAAGGAGCCCTCTGTGCCTTACAGTTCTGACATGGGTTAGTTGTTGCTCTCTTTCTTGCTTTATGAACACTCTTACATAGCTGAATACAAATAAAACCACCATAGTGACTAGACTGGCTATTTTAATTTTATGTAGTCCTCTGATACAAAATGCCCAGCTCTTATTATCACAAGACTCAGTCCTGATGTGATAGTGAGTGATCTTGCCAATATGTCTCATAATTATTTAGCTAATGAGGCTTCTTATAGGTGTGACTTTCCTGCTGAGGAAATCCTTTGTTGTTAGAAGGTAATTTTTTTTCAGGTATTAGTCCATATTCTAATTTTGGCTGAAGAAACATACACAGAAGATAGTTTCACTACCTCAAGTTAAGATACCCTAGATACATCCTCTTGTCAACTCCATAACAATAGTATCATATCTTTGTTGAGTTTACAAAAGTAATATATTGTAATTTGAATCACTGTGTAGAAACTAGTTGTATCTTTATGAACAAAAGTGAGACCTGTTTTATTGTCAAATATTTCCATAAAGACAGAAACAGTTTGAAAGTATTAGATAAGGGTAATCTTTCTGAATGCTCTCTGAATGCATGATTTTGCCCTGCAGGCAAATTATAAAATATTGTTCAATTATAATATATTATTGAAGCTTAATTCAAAAGTATTTTTATGTTCAGAACTGGCTCAAGGCTTCTCAGCAGCGTCAGTGAAATTGAATTTTGCCACCTTAAAGATGAGGTGTGGGAGCCAGGGCTTTGATGCTTTTACTAGAAGAAGGATGCAAAGGAAGGAGAGAGACAGGAAAGAGGTAGGGCAGAAAGGTGGAAGGGAACCCCTGAGAAATTGCTCTTGATCTTCCCATTGTCAATGGCAGAATGAGAGAATACAGTCAAGCATGTTGGTAGTGTTTAAACTTATTCCCACCAGTGGTCACTAACCCATCTGTCATGATCTCTCCTTTGGCCACAGTCACAGCTAGCCTGTCTTTGCAGACCTTTCACATAAAGTAAAAAGAGTTTTAAAAAAATAAATAAAATAGACATCAAGCCCAAGACCATGCTCATGACCTATCTGACTTTGTACCAGGTAGTTGTATGAAGCTAACAATGCAGAGCTCTGCCTCCAGTAAGCACTTGGTTCCCAATGTGTTTAAGTGCTTTTGTTAATCCTTGATGCTATCTTAAGCTTGCACCAGTAAATTGGCACAGCTTTCACATCAGGGTCCTGTAGCTGGGACAGGCTCTGCATTGCTGTACTCCTTCCACACCTGAGCTGGCATGCAAAGAGATGTCAGCCACGTCTGACCTGCACTCTAGATTCAGAAGCACTTTGGGAAGAGACAGCCCTCACATTTCTACCCCTGTGATACAGGCCTGCATTCTCTAAATCTGTCCTTCTAAAAGTAAAAATCACAGCTAAGCAGGTATATTAAACTGTTCTTACATATTCTATCTTCTGTGACAAATGCTTTGTTAATAAAGGTGGTTGTTTGTTTTGGGGGTGGGTTGTATTTTGTGTTCTGGGGTTGGTTTTTTTTGGAGGGGGATGTGGTGCAGCCCATCTGGGTTTGAATGTTCCTTAAAAACACATGAGCAGGTTTTAGTAAATGCTTATTACACTCCTAGCTGGGACCTGACTGCTGAGTATTTTGTGTTATAACATTAACTCAGTTTTAAGGTAAAAATGAACCTCATAACTTAACCCAATTTAGTAGTTTGAGTCTGAACCACTTTTGTGCACACTCAGTCCTTATCTTCATCATTTTGGTGGAGTGCAACTATGTCATTAGAATAATGCAAACATTGTTATTGCAAGTGTTAATGAACAGGAAATAAAATACTTTACAGGGATTAAAAATCTGAGTACCTCTAAATTTTTAACTTAAGTTCATCACGTAGCTGAAATAGTAATTTCATGATATTTAGCCTTGTGGGTAGAACAGTTTACATGAGACTGATTTTACAAATTTTCCTTCAGGCACTTGAAAGAATGTGGTTCTGATACATATCTATGCCTTGTTATTCTAGGCCAGCCAGAAACAAGAAACTCTGTGGTCTTAAAACATACACACAAGAAAGTTTGCTGTTAACATGATGCTAAGATTTGTGATCTAAGTTGTAACACGAACTTAAGACCCTAACCCATTTAAGCTAGTCTTTGGAATCAAGTGTGCAGCTGTATATAAAACCTTGCTTTGAAGCCAAATGAATGAACTGAAATACTATTCTGGTATCAAGAGTATTGAAATCTACTACACCTCACAAATTCTCATTTTTTGTTAAGTTATTAGCAAAGGTGAATTTGGTCTTGTACAATACAAACCCCTATAGACATCTGAGGTACAATTATCTCTACAGCTTTGTGTAGCTATATAAAATTCTGCCATGAATTCAGGTCTTTGCTCTAGGTTTCAAAATTTTACATACCTTAAGTGCAGGGCTTATTTAATCAGGTTTTTTATTATTGTTCTAGCAATATGTTTCCTATAAAGTTATTCTAAAAATAGTTTTAGCAGTATTAAAAATACCAAATAATTCACTTTAAAATTAGGGACTTCATCATTTTTTTCCCTATCATTTATATCTTTCATCAATATTGATGTTTCATAATATGTGTGGAGAAAGTACATTGCAAGAACAGAACTTGTTGATCAAGCATTTTACCAGAAATTTCCTCATTTTTTCTGCTTGCTCACGGTGGAGCTGATTCTTTCAGGGAATTACTTGGAAGACAGGGTTTTGATTTTGTTATTGTTTGAGTCACTGGGTTTCCATGTATGTATGGTGGAGTATAAATGTTTATAAATTGGGAATATAATACCCTGAAGATATATTCAGTGCACAGTAAATAATTTTTATTTGAACAAACTGTCAGCTTTTCACCAGCTCAGCTTTGGCTAGAATCTTTCTTATTTTCATGTCATGAGTAATAATAACCGAAGTGTCATTTAGATAACAGTTCTGCTTCTCTTTACTAAATAACAGAAAACTTACTGTAGAGAGCTTGTATTTACCAGTTTTTTATTATTACTATGTTCAGTTAGAGAAGGCAGCTGCTGAGACTTAGAATACACTCTGTACCCACGGAGAGCCCTGATGTCCTCAGTAGGTCACAGCAGAAATCTACTCGTACACAATATGATGCAGGGATGTGGTCCTACACAGGATTTGTAAAAACTATGATTACCTCCTTATCAATTGCAGAGAAGGCCTATTCCTTCCCTCAGCAGCATCCAACGGATTAAGGACAGGGGCTTAGTATCATATATGTGATTCCTGTAAGGAACCAATGGACAAGTGTAAACTAATTCCCTCTTGATTTTAACTTGAATTACCTGTGTTTGTGATGTTTTTTTATTAGATGTGCTGAGAACACCATTGTTTCCACAGCTTTTTACAGAACTTCATTTTAGTTTTGGCTTTCTTCTTACAAAAAGAATTCAAATCTTTTTTTCTTTCCCTGCTGTTTTGCAGTAAAGGACTTGACTCATGTACACCCTTGCAGATTTTTAGGTGTATTTTGTATGGATTTGACTTTCAAAGTATTGGGTTTTCTGCTGGGTAACTGTGGAGAATTTGTTAAGTAACTGGGCCCTCTATCTCAAGATACTATCTGAAATTTTGATTAAAAATTTAATCTGTCTAGGGAGTAGCACGAATGTATGACTCCTGCCTCAAAATTACTGAAGTGCTGGGGGAGGGTTTGCTGGAGGTATTGTATATGATAAAGGTAGGCTTTAGCATTAGGATTCTTTCATAAGCCACAGGCCCCAAATATTTATATTTATTGGTCTCTTTAACTTTCTATTCCATGGAACCAAGAACTGAAAGTAATTAAAAAACTATATGTCTAAAACACATATAAAACACATATAAAACATAAACTATATGTTTAAAACACAAGCAAATTATTAGAAGCTGTGAGAATGTGATGCAACACAATTGAGCTGAGGGGACTTAATGAGTTACTGGTTAGAGCTTGATTTCTATAGCTCATTCTTAGCCTGTACCAGTCATGTTATAAACCACGGTTGCTTAATTCTCCTTCACTGCGATTTAAGCTAATGCTCTTCCTTTGGAGTGAACTGAGAGCCTGTTGCCATGACTGAGCTGGTGAGCCCTCAGTTGAGTGTGACCCTGCCCCAGGCTCCAGTGTACTGAGTGCCTCTGTGTCGTGCGGGGTGTCCAAGGGCCCTGGCTGGCGGGGGTTGTACATGCTTGTGTGTGTGTGCGCGCCTGTGTGCACTTTATTATATAACAATGCAAATTTTGATTCCATATCATTGTGAAATAGTCGTGGTTGAGTTTCTTTTCAAGGAGCTTTCTGAGGAAAGGCACTTTGTCATTTTCCATTTTGGAGTATGTGTTATAAATCATCTTTTGACTGGTTTCTCCTTTGTGGTTCCTGTCTGAAATTTTAGTCCAATCATATACTTTAAGAATCATCTCAAAATGGTTTTCTTTATCCTCTGGAAATTCGATTCTTAGATCCCTCAAGGTCAGTAACACTGTTAACCTATTAACAACCAACATCTGATAAGAATCTGGAAATGGCTTGAGCTATTCCAACTTGATAGTATACAAGCTGATTTTATTTTGTATTTATTTTTAAAACAGCAGAAGTCTGGAAAAAATGCATTAGTAGAAATGGTCCACTGTAATTACACTTAACTCATCTATAATTTTATCGGTGTTTACATAAAATAATCTTTCTATGCTATTTTACTTATTTGGAAGCCTAGGACAATTATGTGGTAGATGTCTATTTTCTAATATTAAGAACTGATGCCACCTAACCTTACATTTTAGGTTCACCACATTATTAAAATAGAGTGGAATTAAAACATGCTTTTATTTTCTTAACATCATGTAGTTTTTGTTCCAAAGCATCCATTTTTTTCTTTTCTGTTCTCATTTTAAACTTTTTTCCAAAAGAAGAACGCAGGCCGTTCTTTATCTGTTTCTAGACTTTGAAGATTAATAATTCTTTGTCAGCCCTTTCCTTTCTCTCTGTAATGTCCTTGAAACATCATTAAACATTTGATGCTGCTGGATATGATTTGAAGAAATAAGTGTAGTTGTTTAATCAAAAATTTTAAGTTTCAAAATCAGGTATATATTTTTCTCTTGCTATGTAAAGAAATCCCTTATGACTCTGGCATCTGTGGAAGAGGAGGAGCTACATAATACTGTTTTTAATAGTTTTTGTCAGCACTTTGTCCTATTTTTTGTTTTCCCCCTTTTAGACAGACTCAATGAGATATTTTTTTAAAATTTTTTTTTTAGTGACTGCATGAAAAAAGCCCATATTATTTTTCTGGGGGATTGTGGATTGTTTTTATTTTCTCTTCACTTTCATCTCTTCAGGAAGTGGGAATGAAGTTCGAGTTCTGCCCTTTATTTTCCATTTGATAAATCTGTGATGCACCTTGCTGTGGTAGTCTGATCTAAGGAACAGTAGCTGTATTTCCACAGCATTTATCTCTGCACAGCCTACTAGAATGTTGCTATTTCATATATCCAGCAGTCCCCACTCACAGTTGATTCCTTGGAGTGGCAGGAGAAAGTCTAATAGCAAGTCTGCCTGTGGCAAAGGTGAGGTAGATACACAGGGACAGAGCTGGTGCAGACTTGTTTCCTTGTTCTGCACAGCCAATATTTTACCCACTGCTTTGTGTGCCATGTTTTCCAGTATGTCCCCCTGCCAGAGGTTTCAACTTTGCCACAAAAAATGAGGGAGTGGTTACTTGGTACTGAAAAAATTGCTAATCATTGAAAAAAAAACCCGAAAAAACTAAAAAGTACAGTGGCCTGTGGGAAGTGAAGATTTGCACAGAGTAACCATTTATCCAGCACAGCCCCATAAGTAAGTCTTGGTGCAACTACTGCATCTTTCACCAAAACAAAAATAAAACAAAACAAAATGAAATGTTCTTGCTGTATGATAGTGCAGTTTCCTTTTAACCTAAAGCTGTAGCAGGAATATTAGGTTTTCTACTTTTTCATGTAATTAACTACCCTGCTGCAATTTCCCTCTAAAATTGGCATACTTAACTGTATGATTTCCTACTGTTTGAATGATTTGTGTCATCCTGTGTATTTTTTTGCTTGCTGAATTCCTACTGTTAGTATACTAGAAGCTTGTACAGTCTAGACTCCTTTTGCTACTTTACTTTTTGTTCAGCTGAAAAAAAAAAACCAAAAAAACGCAGTAAAAATTTGCATTTATTCTTTGTTCATCTGATGAAAGTAAGAGCTCTGTGCTCAGAGTAAGCATTTTCCCCTTGTTACCTGTTTAACAACACTTAAGGTGTAGCAGGTCTTTGCTGGTACCTCTAATAGACTTCACACAGACCTACATAATACTGCTTTATGCCACATGTTGGTCTTTTTTAATATACATGACCATGTCAGTAATGAAGGAAATATTTCTTAATGATAAACTTAGAAGCACAGGCAGCCTGAGTTCCTAATGAAGTTCCTAATAGGGCTTGGCTTTCCTTTTCTTACTTCAGCACATTGTCACCATTACAATGTAATGTCTTGGGATTCTGGGAACTCTTCTATGATGTTGCTTTGCTAGGGAGAATTGTAGGATAGTTCAGTTAAATACATTAAGATCTTGGATGATTTAGGACCACAATCTCTTTCTATCAATAAATACATAAAATAAAATGGTAAGCAAAATACCAAGACTGGTTATAAGCTGGATGCATTGTGTGAAAGGAATCTTTGTAGCAGAGAGGAAATCAGTGGTTGACATAAACCCCTGAACTTCCAAATTCAAAACAATCCCAACTTAAATTTCAACAAATTCAGGTTAGTACTACATAATTAACACTCTTTATGTTCACAGTGCTGGTGTAAGTGTAGACTGTCTTTTTAATGGCAATTTTTCTTACTTAATTTCAAAATGAAAGTGTCGTTGTGGCAGTGGACTGTGGCATGAAAATTGAAAAAAATCTCCCATAGCTGTATGATGTAAAAACAGTCGTGAACGGTAGTTAATTATTCATTTAGTACTTGATCTCAAAAGGTATTATTTTTTAAATTAATGAAGTGTGTGGCAGGTACACCTAATTCAATTAATCCACAGTGTAGTATAAACTGAGTAAATAGTCACCTGTCATTTAATGAAACTTTACAAAGAAACAGCTTGTTTCTTCTTTCTCTGTTTTGTGTGTGTGGTGTTGGCATTGTTGTTGTCATTACTATTGTTATTATTGTATTTTTGTTATATTTTTATTACTCACATTTTCATGAATCTCATCTATTCACCATTCCAGTTAGTGAAATCATTGAAATTATGTCAAAGAAACTCCTTACCCTTTCTGTCTAAATTCACTTCACCATTACATTGCCTTCTAACATTCACATCAATATTATTTTCATCAAAACTTGCCATTCTGCCTATGGGTTGGGGTGCAGGGCTCTATTTTGACACAATATCCTAACACCAGTTAAGAGACACCTACTATCTGGATTCTGAAACTATTTCTAATGATACTGTTAGAAATGCAAGTTTTCTGCTTTCTGATCTATCTGCTTTGTACAGTATTGCTTGAAAACAGTCATCAACAAATAAGATTGTTCCTTAATTCACTTTTTCAAATTAGGTATCTGGAGAGTTGGGTTTATACTTCAGTGCTTATACTTCAGCTGATGTTTGTGACAGTGGGAGGAGGTAAACCTCCCATTATTATTAGAATCTGTCATTATTAGTAGAACCGGGTCAAAAAGTTGCATGCATTTGTTACAGGTAGAAGCCCACTGACAGGATAGCTGGGGATAGGAGGAGAAAAAAACAAAATGTAGGGAAATAATGGAAGCAAAGAGACAGAATTAGGTTGAGGGATGGTGTTTGTGAATGAAAGCAAAGTAGATGAGAAAAAGTCATAAGCCTGCCACTTATTTTCAGCACCTATACTCTAGAACATTATAACATTTGCTGGTCTATATAACAGAATTATTTGTGTTTCTCCTGAAAACATACCATCCTAGTGAACAGTTTAGTATCTCCATAGAATTGCCCACATGAATATTTTAGCTAGTGAATATAACTCAATAAACTGTCAGTGAGAAATGCAGCTTTCATTAAAACAAGAAGGTGAAACATTGCAAATTCATTTCATTTTACTGCTGACTGAAGTATTTTTTTAACTTGGGGCAATTATCTTGGGTATGGGAAGGGGAAATGCCCTAGTAGATGTTTTCTGTTCTGTTCTAATCTATTTATTCTTTTCCTTTCTAATCATAGGTTTCTGTGCTCGAGAGGCAGATATTTGACTTCCTTGGTTATCAGTGGGCACCCATCCTGGCAAATTTTATACACATTATAATAGTCATACTTGGCTTATTTGGAACCATCCAGTACAGACCTCGTTACATTACGGGAGTGAGTATTTAATTTTATAATTTTACTTACTTATTTTGATGTGCATGTAAAAAAACATCCCAAAAATATCAAACACAAAAAGAGGTATTACAAACTCTATTGCTTATAACCAAATAAAAAATTTAGCTTTGTTTAACTTTCTTCTGTAATATTTTACATTTACTTATTATGCTTTTGAGACACCTGCAATAATTAAGTGGTAACAACCTATAAAAGTTGGTAGTCAATGTGATCACAAATGATATGACAATATGAACTTTCAAGAAGTGGACACAGTTTAAGGAATTACAGCACCCTCAGAATTACAGGAATTTAGAGCTGGAATAAATGCTAGCCATAACTTTCCTAGATACACTGGACCTCCCCAACAGATCAAAGATTTATTATAGTTATTCATTATTGTTATTAACCATCATTGCTAGAGTGCCTATCTGTTTTGTATAACCCTCCTAGAAATTATAGTCCAAGTAAAAATTAAGTATGAGAAAACAGTAAGAAATGCGGGTTATGGACTGAGGGCTCCGGAATAAAAGTAAGACATAATTTTTATCCATTTCTTTTCCTTATTCAGCTACCCCTCATACACAGACTCAGCATTGCTGTACTCACTGGTACAATATAGTACTAATGAAATTCTCAGTTCATACTCTGGGTTTGTTTTTTCCCCATTTGTAGGTCTATAAAGACAGAATAACTCTGAAAGACATTGTTCAGAACACCTTTTAGAAGTAGATTTGCATAAAAATTTCTATCAAAATTAACTGCTAATTCAGTTAAAGGCAGCAGTCAAAAAAAAAAATTGCCTGTACACAACCGTATTTTCATGTCAAATGAACATAACTCCACTGAATCTGTACCCACTTCTGCAAAGTCTGTTTCCTCTTATGCTGTTCCCTCATATACCAGTAATCACTCAGGAGATAGAAAGGTTTTGCTTGTACCCCTGTGCTACCACCCATATTGCCATAGTGTGATGCTAGTAGTACAACATTAGTGCTTGTGTTTCGATCACTGTGATTTCCTATATACAGAAAATGTGTCCACATGTCTTTATGCATGCACAATTTAATATATTCCAAAGCTTATATTATCAACATTTTAAACTATATTGCAAGCCTTAAATATTTACAGTGTTTCCTTCAAGTCACAACTCTGGGGGTCATGTGAATATGGAGGTGTCTTCTACCATTTCTGGTGCATCGACTGGTACAAAAAGCTGGGTGGGGGTGGGTTGGGGAATAAAATTCAAGCAAGTGTCAGTTCAATAAAAAGAGTTAAATGTTCCATCCTAAGACTATTCCAAGGCATAAAAACAAGCATGAGCATAAAATGCTTAGCTGAGCTAAACAAAAAAGCTAGATTTAAATGGCATTTTCAACAGGAGTACAGAAAATTGCCTGCTACAATGATGAGTGTATTGTGAATGGGGAGGAATGCCACCCTTATAAATATATACCATTCACATGAGTTTCTTGATTATATGGTTTGTGCCACACCATCCTACAAATCTTCACACATATCTTTTCTTAGAGCTCCCCCTCAGTCTCACTGTGTAGTCCATCTGGCTTTATGATTTTGCCTCTCTGCATCCTCTCACTGAATTGGATCAAACCAATCTAAGATCAAATTATTTGTCTTGCTCAAGTTTTATAATGGACACCTGAATCTGCCATCTATCACAGACTGCTTAGATATGGAAATGTTGAAACGTTCATCCTTCTTTAGTTGGATCAGCAGAGGAGTACTTGATTTTTTAATTTCTGTTTGGAGAGTATCTAAAATCAGGATGAGCAAAATGGTTCTGGTCACTGGAGGGAGAGATAAGGGAACTACATCCTTTTATTCAGTTTTACTGTGCCCAGAACAGGCACCTTGTTGAAGCTGGGTAAAAAACTTGGTGGTGTCAAGTTCAAAGGCAAGAAGAAAGACAACAGCCTATAAGCCTGCAAGGGTGTAGCTATGAGGTTTTCAGGTGAGTAGATGTAAATACTCAGACTTTAATAGATTCTGCAAGGGTCAATCTGTCTTGAGTCGACTCTATAGGACCCTTAATCCACAGTCACATTAGTACCTCAAGTATTGCTTGCTTCAACAAGACTACAATAAATTTCCTTTTTACTGTTGCATGCTTCATAAAGGGTATCACAAAAATGTTTTCCAGAGGTTGTGAATCATAGGTTAGAGAGAGCAGGGAGGTTTTAAGGTGAGATTTAAAGAAATGATTCAGTGGTTTAGAGAGAAGAGGAAATAAGTTTTAGACAGATGGGACACCACAAGTGAAAGTGTGTCCCTGAACTCAAAAGAGTCACAGTGAAGTTTAGAAGTGGGTGAGGGAAAAGGGTGACTATGTGGTTTCAGGTCTTGAAAACAGTTCAGATTACATGGGATGCAGGAGTTGTGGTGGACAAAGAAGACAGAAAATTGAAGTTTAATATCACCGGAGGGTTTAATCTCAATATTGGTTCAGCAAGAATACATTTGTTTTTGCTTGTAAACCTACCTAAACCATTAACCAATAAATGAGAAATTGATGCAGGAGGTGAAACATCTTTTCTGAGGGTGGAAATGTGTGTCCGTTTAAAGATGTCTTTTCAAAAGATAATGATTAAGCAAGACAAATTTTAGTGAAAACAATAATGATAAAAGGACTGTTTAACAGCAATATGCTGGAACAGAGAATAAGGGTTTCAGTAGGAACAAAGGTTAGCCAGTGTAATGACAGACGTAAATATGTTTTTTAGCACTGCTGTCATAGAATTCTTCAATGCAAATGCCTGAGAGGTAATACCAATGGAAATTATTAAAGGTTCTGGAAAGAAACAAACTTAGTCACTTGGCTGCGGCTCTGCCTGGAGGCTCAGTTTCTCCCCATTACTTCTACAGAGGGATTCCAGCTGTGCTGATATGCCCAGTGTATGTTCCTCACTGCTATGGATTATTAGTCACCTGACTAATTTAGTGACCTTCTGCAATAGAGTAACTGCATCAGTAGACAAGGGAAGAGCTATGGATGTAATCTATCTAGACTTCTGTAAGGCTTTTGATATGGTCCCCCACAACGTTCTGGCTGCTAAATTGGAGATATGGGTTTGACAGGTGGATTGTTAGATAGATAGGGAAGTGACTGGATGGACACATCCCAAATTGTACTCGATGGCTCAATGTACAAGTGGAAACCAGCAATGAAAGGTGTCCCCTATGGGTCTGTACTGGGACCAATAGTATTTAATACCTTCATCAACAACATAGACAGTGAGATTGAGTGCACCTTCAGCAAGTTTATAGATGACACTCAGCTGAGTAGTGCAGGTGATTCACTGGAGGGAAGGAATGCCATCCAGGAGGACCTGAACAGTATTGAGAAGTGGGGCCATATGAACCTCATTAAGTTCAATAAGGTGAAATGCAAGATCCTGCACCTCGGTCAGGGCAACCCCTGATATCAATACAGACTGAGGGATGAATGGATTGAGAGCAGCCCTGCAAAGAAGCACTTAGGGGTACTCGTGGATGAAAAGTTGGACATGAGCCAGCAGTGGACATGAGCCTGCAACCCAAAAAGCCAACCATATCCTGGGCTCCATAAAAAGAAGTATGACCAGCAGGTTGAGGCAGGTGATTCTTCCCCAATGGTCAACTCTTCTGAGAACCCACCTGGAGTACTGTGTCCAGCTCTAGGGCCCACAGTACAACAAATTCATGGACCTGTTAAAGCAGGTCCAGAGGAGGACCATGAGAACAGTCAGAGGGATGGAACACATCTTCTGTAAAGAAAGGCTGAGAGAGTTAGGGTTGTTGAGCCTGGAGAAGTGAAGGCTCTAGGAAGACCTTGTTACAGCCTTTCAATTATAAAGAACTTACAAGAAAGATGGAGAAAGACTTTTTACCAGGGCCTGTAGTGACAGGACAATAGACAACAGGTTTAAACTGATTTGGTAAGTTTAAATTGAACATAAGGAAGAAAACCCTTACAATGAGGATGGCAAGACACTGGAACAGGTTTCCCAGAGAAGTTGTGGATTCCCCATCCTTGGAAGTATTCAAGGTCAGGTTGGATGAGGCTTGGTGAAACCTGATCTAGTGAAAGATATCCCTGTACATGGCAGAGAGGTTGGACAAGATGATCTTTAAAGGTGCCTTCTGACCAAACCATTCTGTGATTCTATGATTCTATGAAATAAAAAGAGTAAGGAAATGGCACTGATGACTTCATGTTTTCTGGTTCCTGCATTAAGAAAAACCTTGGCAATCTCATTGTAATGTTGTCTTAACATTTTTTAGAAATCATTCTCAGAATATGTAAGGACAAAAAGCCTTATTTGTACTGAATGTTATTCTTTCCTCCAAACAGAGGAATCCACCTGACAAATCAAGCCCACCTTATGATTCTTCACTGCTACAAAGGTAGCACTACAAAATTAAGTACTTTGTTTCTTTGCTGCCATGGAAAAAATGTAAAGGAATGTCTAGTGGAGCTTTACAGTGACATAAACAGATAGAGAAAAAATGTGAATTATGAAATACAAGAATTTGATGAAAATCATGTCTGGGAGGTAGATTCAATTGTAATTTCCAATGCTTATTTGCACCTTCTAGACCTGTTATATGTACTTCTTCTAGATTTAGTCCCAACACACACATTTTTGTACCATCTGTTTTATTTTTCAGTCTTATAGACAAAGCAAGAGTGATAAGCACATGAAAAGCATTTGTACTGAAGAATAAACTCTCCTGCCTTAAGTATAAAGTGAAGACCCAATACCAATAAAAGAAAACCTTTAATCCTGAAGGAATTACCTTGTTTCAAAGCTGTGATAGTAGGAGATTGTACAAATTGTTTTCTTGTAATGACCTATTCATTGTACAGTTCATGTAGACTTTGGTTGTGTGTGAAGCAAAATTATTCAGCGAACAATGTCACTTGCATTTTCCCAGGGATTGATTTATTCTGTTCTAGTATTTCCTCCTTTTCAACATAATAGAATCATAGAATCATAAAATCATTTAGGTTTAAAAAGACCTTTAAAATCATCAAGTCCAACTGTTAACCCAGGACTGCCAAGGCCACCACAAAACCACATTCCTAAGTCCACATATACACATTTTTTAAATACCTTCGGGGTGATGACTCAACCACTTCCCTGGGCAGCCTGTTCCAATGTTTGGCAAACCTTTAAGTGAAGATACTTTTCCTAATATCCAACCTAAACATCCCCTGGTTTAACTTGAGGCCATTTCCTCTTGTTCTATTGCTTTTTACTTGGGAGAAGAGACCAACACCCACCTGTCTACAACCTCCTTTCAGGCAGCCATAGAGAGCGATAAGGTCCCCCCAAGTATCCTTTTCTCCAGGCTAAACAACCCCAGTTCCCTCAGCTGCTCCTCATAACACTTGTGCTCCAGACCCTTCCCCAGCTCTGTTGCCCTTCTCTGGACACACTCCAGCACCTCTGCATCCCTCTTGCAGTGAGGGGCCCAAGACTGAAAAAAGTATCTGAGAAGCAACCTCACCAGTGCCAGGTACAGGGGGACAATCACTTCCCTAGTCCTGCTTGCCACACTGTTTCTGACACAAGCCAGGATGCTGTTGGCCTTCTTGGCCACCTGGGCACACTGCTGGCTCATGTTCAGCCAACTGTTGACCAAGACCCCAGGTTCTTTTCCACCAGGCAGCTTTCCAGACGCTCTTCCCCAAGCCTGTAGTGTTCTGTGGGGTTGTTGCAACCCAGGTGTAGGACCTGGCATTTAACCTTGTTGAAACTCATACAGCTAGCTTTGGCCCATCGGTCCAGCCTGTCCAGATTCCTCTGCAGAGCCTTCCTGCTTTCAAGCAGATGAACACTCCCCCCCAACTTTCTGTCATCTGCAAATTTACTGAGGGTGCACTTGATCCCCTGATCCAGGTGATTGATAAAGACACTAAACAGAACTGGCCAGCACATGGGGAAAGCCTGCTCCTACACCTTTAAGATTTCCTTCTTGCAGAGTGTTCAGCCTTCCTGGACCCCTTTGCTCTTCAGGACTGCCTCCCAAGGGAGTCTGTCAACCAGTCCCTTAAACAGGCCAAAGTCTGCTCTCCAGAAGTTCAAGGCAGCAGTGCTGCTGACCCCCATCCAAGAATTGAAAACTATCACTTTTTGATCATTATTCCCAAGACAATCTCCAACCATTACATCTCCCACAAGTCCTTCTCTGTCCATGAATGACAAGTACAGCTAGACACCTTCCCTAGCTGGCTCACTCAACAGCTGTGTCAGGAAGAAGTTATCTTCCACACATTCCAGAAACCTTCTAGACTGTTTTCTCTCTGCTGTATTGTGTTTCCAGCAGACATTTGGTAAGTTGAAGTCCCCAACAAGAACAAGAACTAGCGATTATGAGACTTCTCCCAGCTGCTTATAGGATATTTCATCTACCCCTTTATCCTTGTTGGCTGGTCTATAACAGACTCCCAGCATGATATCTCCCTTTTTGGCCTTCCTACTGATCCTTACCCATAAGCAAACACTAAACCCTATTGTCACCATCATTAAGCTCAAATCAAAACACTCCCTAACTACCCTACCGCCTCTCCTTCCTTGCCTCTCCCTTCTGAAGAGTTTGTAGCTATCCATAGCAGCACTCCCAGTTGTGCAAGTCATCCCACCATGTTTCCGTGATGGCAACTATGTCACAGTTTTCCTGTTGTGCAGTGGCTGCCAGCTCCTCTTGTTTGTTGCCCATACTGCCTAAATTGATGTAGATGCACTTTGGTTGGGCTATTTATCCTGCCACCTATTTTGGGGAGAAGCCCTAATTCCTATTCCTATTTCCTCAGGCACTTCCATGGCTTTTAACACATCAATAACCTTTGTGCCTGCTGCCACTTAGGTCTCCATCCCCTACCTCCACTGAGATGGCAGACCAAAGGAACTTGCTAGCACACTGTCCCTCAAACATTGACTTGCTGCCCTCAGGCTTATATCGAGTGAGCCTGGTTTTACCCTTTTCCCCCTTCAAATCTAGTTTAAAGCTCTTTCAATGAGCCCTGCTAACTCCTGTGTCAAGATCCTTTCCCCTCCTTGAGTCAGGTGTGCCCTGTCTGTTGCCAGCAGGCCATGATCAAAAATCCCAAAATTCCGCTGGTGACACTAGGCTCAGAGCTAGGTATTGATGGAGACTTGTACAGACCACAATATATCAGCAGAAAAGAACAAGGATCTCAGTTTGACACCAAGCAAATTTGCAACCTTTAAGAGCAAAAAGAATCTCGTACAGCATAATACCTGGTCACATTAAGTCTGGTAGAAAAGGATAGAGTATTACTGGTACATTACTTAACACGTAATTGCTGATATATATTAAAAAAGAGAAAGAGACAATTACCTTATGTCTGAGCTTTCTGCAGCATCATCAGTCTGCCAAACTATTAGGCCCCAGAGAGTATAACTGAGTTAATCTATGTCTTTTTAAAGACCAGTCATTGTCAACCGTTTCAGGACCCCTAGTGGGATCTGTTTAATGCCTTATAGGACATCTAGCCCCGAGTTTGCCAGATCTGTTTTGGAGTATTTCAGTGTACATTACAATTTAGTATCTTCCGTGGTTTTTTTAAAATGTGTAAAGCAGTACATGAAAGTGTGCAGCGGTTCACCTGTCACCTGCACATACCAGGATACTATTAAACAACATTCACCATCCCATAGAAAACTATAAAGCCAATAACAGCAGGGAGTCTGCAGGTCTAGAGCCATGCTCTCTGAGCTGCTTTTTAGAATTTTAAAGATAGGCTCCATATACTCTTGGGCAGAATTATTGGTGAGAAAACATTTCAGGAGATTGTTTTGCTGAATCATTTAAGAAGACTAGTATTCAGATCCTTTTCCCTGATGAAACAGTTATTTTAAGTAAAAGAAAAGGATTCTTTTGCTTAACATTTCTTAATAACTGAATTCTTCTGAGATTAATTTACCTTATTGACCTAATCCAGTCAATTTTCCAGATACTTTTGTTATTTAAAATAAAAAGTGCATTATTAATTATGAAATTAATGAATTATTAAATCTCTATTTTACTTCTGCTTTCATTATAGCTGTTGGGGAAAAATATATAAACCCATTTAATATATAGGAGGATGAAATTAAATGGAATGGTCAATGTATATTATAGTCAGCCTGCAAGGCACAGATTTCTTGAAGTCTGTGAAGTCAGACTCCTGCCTGAACTGCTCTCTATAAAGGGGTTTCTCAGGAAGTACTTTTGTCTCCATTCTGAGAAGAACTATTCAGTGCTTCACCTTAATTGTACTTATGTGATGACTGACTGTGTTGTAACTAAAATGTAGTTAGTTATTTATAGAAGGAGGCACATAGTCACACAAACTACTTCCATACACAACTTATCAGAGCAGATGATAATTTGGGGACATAAGCAATAATCTTCTGCATAGTCATTTGAGCTAATGCCCAATAATACTATAAGTACAATTAAGTAAATAAAGACCTTGAACATTTCAGTAGCAGCTTTGTCTGCTGGCTGTCACAGGAGACCGTGAATCAGGATACTGATTCTGTTTCAAAATGTGCCATTGGCAAGATGTTTTGTTTGCAAACATGTCGTTCAAGCACACATAATCATATTCCTCAGTTTGTTCCTTGGTTCAGTAGCTTGTCATGGATAATAGCGAATGTGAATGCTTATTCTGTAGTTTGTATCTATGTATTCAGTTCTGGTTTTCAATGTATTCAGTTACTGAATAGAATATTGCTAATGTGCAACATAGATTTCTGGTAAT
>JAVJGJ010000059.1:58727611-58752652 GCA_035590215.1 Microhierax caerulescens | reverse complement strand
ATTTACATTTCTGGCACATATGCATTTGGAAAAACAGAATTTCTTTTCTGCAAATATCACTAATACCAGCAACAGAATGATTTATATTTTTGTTAGGATATTCTGTCACTATATTTACTAAAATTTTTGCTGAATGTGAACCAGAAGGCAAGCTGAACAAGACTGAAGTAAATCCACTTAAAGTTGGAAATGGTACTTGTAGGAAACATTTTTCATTATCCATGCTGTTATCAGTGTAAAATTTCTGGGATTTATTGGCTTCAGTCAGGTTGGAAATACCATGATGCAGGTTGATTTGTATTTTAGTACTTACAGGCCGAATCAAAAGCAAGAATTGTGTGACCACAGAGGTTGTATTTCCATGTTAGTAGAAAAATCTGTGTCAGTAAAATCTTAAGTAATGGCTAAAATGTCAGACGTAATACAAATGTATGTATACCCACTGGAAAAGTTAAAACGGAACAAAGAAGAAAGATGTCTCAATGACAAGCAATAAAAAAGAATGTTGACAGAATAGTAATTTTCCCAAATAGTAGAATTCCAGAAATTAAGCATTATATAGTGGGTGTGTGCCTTAAACAGGGAGGGCAGAATAGCGATTTTATTTGGGAAGTGTATGTGTATGATGAAGTTCTTACACTCGGGAAAGGAATAGGTGGAGGTACTCATCCAGTAGTGTCAAGTCACAGTAATATAATCATGCTACCATTACATTTTCAGTCAGAAAGATCAAAAAGATTCAGCAAGCAGAAACTATACAAGATCAAGGAGATAATAGCATCCCACAAAGTGATCATTATGGAAAGCTCTGTAGCTTTCCATATAAATAAATAATAAATAAATAAATTCCATATAAAATTTATGAATAAAGCATATGCTCAGTCAGACCAAACTTTAACAGAATAGTTCCTCAACGCTTACTTATTTTATTCTTGGGGTTGTTGATTAAAAGTTAGTCACATCGAAAGTTTGCCTTAAGTTGAAAGTAAATCAGATGAGTTTGTTAAAAAATAATTATATCTGAGTGATAAATAATAGTGACTACAATATTAGTGGTCACTGTGCTTCAGGAAATGTCAAGAAACAAACATTTATCACTAATCCTTATCTTGGTGAAACATGGGGAATAAAATCTTGATCATAGTTTAGGATCCCCAGAGACTCCCAAATTAAAAACGAGACAGCAAAGGAGAAACAGCACACTCATATGGCTACTTAGTAGATATGGTTAACTAGAATAAACATCTCTGTGAGAGTGTGTTTCTGATGAACTAAACTAAAAAATAAAATTACTAAACTTTTAATACAGCATAAGAGTGTATAGGAGTAAAAAAAGCTTTGAGGAGCAAAGTGCATGACCAAGAGTATGAGGACAAACAAAAAAGTACAGAATAAAAGTAGAAAACTTCACAGAACACTAGTAAAGCTTCAAAATGAGTATTGCAGAACCATTTTTGGCAACACCCCAGTAAAGATCCAAATCATAACATGAATTAAGACTGTTACAGTGCTGTAGAATCCATCTCAACCCTGAATTAACCCCAGGTTTCAGTCATGATTTCATTTTCATTATGCCAGATAAATCAATGCTAAATGAAGCACTGGTATTTTATGGTATAGTAATTACTGCATTGGGGCACTTCCATTAAATGCTTTCTGTGCCACGAATAGCAATGTGAATTCTCCTTAGCACTTTCCTTGATAAGTATTCAGTATCATTAACATTATTTTCATTACAGAATTTATACTAAATAGTTTGGTTAAGGGATGCTTGCTGTTTGTCAAAGCACACTAAAAAGTTCCTTTGCTGTTGCCACCTTTTCAGTAATCCTCTTTCAGATCTTGTCAGTGTTTTCTGAAATATCTTCATGTTCAGAAATACCAAGAGCAAGAGCATGTTTTTACAACTTTTTCTTTTAAAAAATCTTATAAAAGATTACCGATAACAATTTGGATGCCACAGAAGAGTAGAGTTCAGGATTCTTTTTATAGTCTGTCCTTTCACTACTGGATGCTATCTCCATAAGAATGACCTTTGTAAACTTTGCTAACTGCTATTTTATTGGAAACTTTTGCTCACTTCTGGCAGATGCTGTGAAAAATTGGTAGGGATGTAAGTGGGAGACTGCCCTTTGGACTTTAAACAACATTTGCTGAAAGGGATTTCAATTCACTGGGAGGTGCTGTTTAATACTGTGCTTTTGCTGCTGTTGTGTTAAAAGTTTAGATTTTAGCATGTTGTGGATTTAGATGTGCTTTCATTTATATTTAAAAGGACAGGCTCAGCAGTTTACTTTTGAAACTGAATCTAGCCTACTTTATAGTAGGAGTGGGAATGTGAAGGGAGTAGAAATTAGTGAATAGCTAGCTGGTCAGTGTCATAGCTGTAGGGGTTCAACTAATCCAAATTTTGAGTCTAACGCCTTGCACATATACAGAATTTGAACAAAGAAAAAAATAAATATTCAATGATCAAAAGGCATTCTTTCTTTATACTCCGTGGTTAGTTTGTTAATGAAGTATTAAATACCAGGTTAATACAGATAGTCTGTTCCTTTACCTGATGATCAGTCCAGAAAATTAGTCTAGGCTTTGATTATACTGTCCTTTTGATTTTGACTTCTCCTTTTAGAAATATTTTGATAACTTGCAAGAGCTATCAACAGATTTCAGATTCTCCTGACCTTGAAATTCAGCTGAGCCTTAGGCAAATATGTTGGAGAATCACTTCCAGTATATACTTCCATATATACAGAGGGCATCTGTCTTGACTATATGGAAGTAGATGAAAGAAGGTAGCCAACAGTAAATTTCTCTGTAATTTTCTGTCTTATTTTAGCTCTTGACTTTAAAATTTTCATAGTCTTTAGAATAAAGACCACACAAAGGTTTTGTTGTGTTTTGGTGGGCCCCTCCCTACCTAAATTTTTTCTAAGTTTGACTACCTTCACCTGCCTTCTTCTCTGGGGCATATTTAGGTGTGAGGCATTGAGGTACTAAAGGAAATTATGAAAAGGCAATTTCTTCTATGTTCAGAAAACCTGACCCAATTTCTTCTTAAGAAATTGTAAAATATTCTTTTATGATTAAAGAGTATCCAGTTAGTCTGCCAGCTCTAAGGAAGCACAATAGAAAAAAAAAAACCCAAACCACAACAAACCTGTTGATTACAGAACCAGTCAAAACATAAAAGGTAACAATCCCAGTTAAGAGATCCTAAGTCTCTGATTCCTCTAAGTTTTGTATAGGACATTACTTTTTTCAGGAGTCCTCTACTGCTGGAAAATAGAGTTCTAAAGAGAAAAAGTTTACCAGCCCTCTGGAGTTTCATTGCAGATAATTGAGTGAGAAGCTATCAGACTCCAAAAGGCCTTTAAAATAGTAAACATTTTGAAAACACAATAAACTTTTCTCACTTATTTGAGCATGGAAACTATTAGGTTTTCAGAGCCACCGAACCCTGAAAACTAATTTGGGATATTTTCAGAAAATATGGTGAGAGACACCATGGACAAGACTCCAGGACAGAGTTTACTTCAACAACAGTTCTGCTTGGAATTTTGTTTTCTTTTAAATTGAGATATATTTTCATTAATTTTCAGAGTGTTTTTTTAAGTTTTTCATTATAACAAAACCTTCTAAAGATACTTAGCTAATATTATTTTTAAGTGTTATATATGTTGAGTATTAGAAGACAAAAGATTATAATTTACAGCACATAATGAAGTACAGCATTTATTTCCAGGAATTTTTATGCAAAACCTGTCTACTGCATGAAACAGTCTGATATTTTTAATGTAAATCCTTAATTATTAGTTTCATTGCAGGTTTAACTGGTGTAGAACTCAGCTACATTCATTCTTTCCTAATACTTCTATCCCCATGCAATGAATTGCATTCACATTTTAAAAGTATCCATTCAAAATGTCTTTCCCTCATCCATTCCACAGAAAAGGAAGATGGTTTTCCAGGGAGTCTCCACTAAGAAGTACAGCTCCATGTAGAAGTGCTAATAATATATAATAAATACAGTATTTTCTTTTCATTCAAACCAGAGAGCTCACTAACAGAATCTCCAGAAAGTGCCAAAACATGAAGTTCCTCTACATTTCGTTTTCTCTTACTTCAGAATAGATACTCTACTTTGTCACTATAATGACAACAGGGTTTTATTCTACATGTTTTTCATGTTGGTTTTGCATATATATTTTTATAAGAACCAGCAACCCTTTCTGTTAAAATAATGTCTAATTGGCACTTTGTAGTTGAAAAATTATAAAAAGCATGGAGAATGAATGGCTTAGCTGATGATGTCTTTAATAGATCTCAGAGGAAGAGATTAGAGAGAAAATCCATGGGTTTTTCTACTGCTACCTAAAATGTAGTTGAAAGCATTAAAATTCCCTCAAACACCTAATCGCTCTGGCCAGCTAGAGATAATTAAAAATCAAGCAAGGATAAGATAGTGTTTCCACTGCTCTGAGATGACCTCTGCAGTGCCAAATATTTGTCTTTATGTAGAGTAATCAGATTTCATTGCATTTCCCACAGTTTCTCCTATACCTCCTATACAGATTTCCACATATTGTTTATTTAGTATTTTTTCTAGCTGTCAGTATCAATTACTGCTTACATTTACTTGTCCAAGAGGTTATAGCTCTATCTTTTTATCTTGTATGTGGCTATAGCATGCATTCATGAAGTTATCTGTCCAGCTCAGAGATTTTAATGTCTCTGTCCTAGTCACACTACTGAAGGAGGGAAGTACTCCCCTCTGCTTTACAAAGTTGGAACTGAAACACTAAAAGAGACTGAGATATTTCCTCGAGTACCAGAGGAAAGGCAGTGACAGTTCAACATGTGAATCCATTTTTCTCAAGTTACAAGCCAGTGCTTTATCCACTGCATCCTGCAAACACAGAGATGCTCCAAGTTCTCTGTAAAGTCTAGGAGTAAAGGTTGGGATCACAGCTAGGCAACAGTGTGGAATACTTCTGTAAGAAAAAAGAATAATGAAACAGTCTTTGGACAGACAGTATCTCTCTCACCAAGAGAAAAGTCTGCTGATGCCTCAAGCTGTCTTTGTGATAACTCTTTTGTCAGACTAAGTGGCTGTTATGGTGGCAGCTGGGACACATAGTTGCACTCCTTCCAGGAAGAGATTAATATATTTTAATTAGAAACATACCACAATGAGATACGTATTAGAAAATAACACGAAACATTGCCTCTGGTTCAAACTACCTACCCCAGACTCACATTCCTCTGCTCTGCTTCCTCTCTGCTTGCAACAGGCTACAGGTTCAGAGCTTGTTCTGGAGTAGCGTCGCATAACAACAGCTCTGCTGCTGATTCTTTTTCTATTCCAGCTCCTTCTGTACTGCTGTCTATGTCTTTCTCTATTCTCTTCACCTTAATTCAGCCACTAAACCCTACAGGTACATTTAGAATGGCATTGTACCACATGTAGCTAAAATGAAGGTGTCTGTTGGAAATTAAATGAAGTCTGAATAACAATACTTACCAATACCATTGCACTGAAACCCAGTTCTTGGTTTTGCCAACTGATTAAGATTTATACAGTCTCAGTCATTCAAGTGAAGCTGATTTTAGTCATATCTCTCACATATCATTGTGTCTCTGTACAAGATGACCTGGCAGTACCTGGAATCAGTACTTACTATTTTTTCCAAGAATTCATTCTAGGCAATATGACTGATTCTCTTCTTTTGGAAGTTTCATTGTCACCTTATGTTTCAGGAAAGGTTTGAGGATTGAGAACCACACAGAACTATACTACCCTATTCATTTACAAATCACCATTTCCAATTTTGAGAAGGTGGAGGTGATTTTCTTCAGTCATATTCCAAGTGTGGCTTTTCTCTTTTTTTGCCTTCTGAGCAAGAACCTACATAAAAATAATTCTGTAAATCTCCTTGTCACAAATCTTAATATCAGAACTTCAGAGAAGTTTCTCTCTTCCAGTCTGTACTTACCTTTTCCAATTTTTAATATTTTCATTATGATTTTCAGCTCCTGAAGCTCCACAAGAAAGAGTATCTTTTATCTGTTAATTTTTTTCAAGCTTTGCCCATTGCTATGAGTACCATTACCAATGAAGATACATTTTCTGAATGACACTGGAAGGCAAGATAAACAATGAATAGAGATGTAAAATGCATGGCTAAACATGTTCCAAAATTTCCATTGCTCCCTGTTTCTATAATTTAGCCATCAAAAGCATTACTTATTTACAGTTTGATTTTATGGGTTATTGTGTATATTTTAGGCATAGATGTTAATGCTACATACATTCATGTTGGATAGACTTAAGTATAAATAATAAATAAATTTAAAATAATAAAGATCATAGTGAAGCAGCTTTTTATGTGTTGTGAATTCAGCAGGTATGATTTGAATTATAAATGCCTCTAAGGACAGAATTTTGCATATCAATATAAATTTTACTTCTAAACAAGTCTAGTAAGTAACATTGTAGTTTTACAAGTAAATACTATGATTCCCTCTATACCAGTTTGAGCTACCAATGGTGCTGTTGCTTAGATTGGTTCCTAGCTGCAGTTCCTTAACTATTTCTAATCATACTGTTTGTATAGATTAATAATTTATTTATTTATTTATTTATTAGTTGAAGCTCTACAGTTGTTTTAATTTATTTCAACATCAATTTTGAGTGAGTGAAGACATAATCAATTTTGGGGTTTGTGCTGCTTTATGCAGCCAAGAAGCCACTTAAAGGTTCTGTGGTACTTCTGCTCTGAGAAAAATGAGTGGATTTGCTTTTCTTTATTTTATGGATCAAAAGATCCATATTTAGCTGTCGTGGATTTACTGCTCAACCAGAAAAATACAGCACTTTTTAGAAATAGCTACAGAGGTTTCCAAGTTAACTGAACCACCTCCTTTGGAAGAGCCTAGGTGTTGGTCCTTGGGTAAAAAGTTTTGTTCGAGGATAGCATTCTGTAACTAATGCATAAAGAAGCTCAGTTATCGCTTCTATGTTTTCTTTCTTAAATGTTTTGAATTTATGATAAAACTAAAAGTAATGTCATGAATTTTAAGGTGGCATCATTTACTTTAACTGTTTCCTTTAAGTAGTTTAGCATTTCTAATCTAGATTTAAAGTAATCTTATTCAAAACTTTTATGTATAAGAACCATGGCACTGGACACTCTGCATATTCCACTTAATTATGCATCTGCCTGAAGAGCAAGTCCTTGTTTGAATTTTAATGTTAAAACAAGTGTGTCACTGGTTTTACTTATGAGTTTGGTTTTACCTACGCATAACTACTAGTTTCAGTGAAACAAGAAGCAATCTTCTGAATTTAGTCTTGTTGCAGTACCTATTCATAGATTTAAAATGGTTTTGGTGACATAAATGGCACAAGGTTCTGTGTTTTACACAGCTTATTGTACTAGTTAAGCTGTTTTGCATCTCATCTTGATATGCTGTATTCTGCAAAAAATTTAGATCCAATTTCTGTCTTGAGAGACTTACCCATGTGATAAGTGTAATTATTAGCAATATTAGTGGATTTGCCTGCATGTCTTATGTTGACTGACAGTGATCTGCCCTCGTAAAGATGTCACTGTTAAATTCACAGAAGTAGAGACACAGTGTTAATAAGTAGCTTTTTGTGGTAAGTGGTTGTTTCTAAGATACATCACTTGTTTCTGTCTCAGAAGTCTCTTTGAGATTCCTTTATTGACACTGACTTTTTACTATTTGATAATTACATTCTAGCATAACTGATTCTGAAAATGTACAGGTTTTTTTATAGCCACAGAAAGTCTGAAAATTGGCACTGGTCAACAGTCTACATTCCAGCTCAGATGCAGATAAGACCACAAATAAACAAAGCCTGTGTATATTTTTGAGAGACATAAAACTGATATTTAGCTTTATTCAAGGTACTACACAGAAGTTATATTTACCACAGAAATTCAGGAATTAACATTTTATTTTAGTAGATGCAGTCTTTTAAAGTGCAAAATTGTATAACGTCAAACAATGGAAAATGGAAACAAAATCCTGTCTACTCTGACCTTGCAGAAAGTCAGAGGATAAAAAAAAAGAATTCATATGTGGTTGACTAAAAAGCCTCAAAAGGGCTGATCTAAGAAAAGGCATACACTGTACACAACTTAAAAGAACAATTCCACTCTGGAGAATTTACCCATAAAAATGCAGTAGCCATGTTACTGCTTAAGAAAAAATGTAGACATATGAACATTTAATATTTAACTTTTGTGTGTTAAGCCTGATATGAAAAACAGTAAGTGATGTAACTGGAAGTTATGATAAGTTAAATAATAAGACTACAATGTCTGAAGCACAGCCACTGACATCCTTATCGGACTTGAAGGTAAAGTCTTTATGTTAGATGGCATAAAATCTAGAAAAATGGTCATGAAATGAGATAAATAATTCTAAATCATTACATGCTGTTATTTGGAATCCATTGCACTTTCAAAGATGTGAGTACACATTAGGAGAATTCCTGTACAAACCATATCACTGAGAATCTATAGGAACTACAAATGTCTGATTAAGTCAGAGTAGCATTGCATATGTTCATGTAAGACAATGATTAGCGATTTTAGACACAATGTTGGCTTCCCCCTAAGACAAGTCTTCATTCCACTGGTGGGAGAGATGATGGGACACTCAGATTTATCCCCTTCTGCCACCTGGGAAAGAGAGGTGCCAAGTGCTGGCAACATTGAAATCAATGAGAAATTTGTTATTGTCATGAGAGGAGCTGGGTTTTTCTCCCTGTGTGTCACCAGAGTGATCCTGAGCTCCGGCTGGTGCTAACACCCCTACTCTGCTGGTGCCAGGTATCCACATTCTGGCCATTGATCAGGGGCTGTGTAGGCCTCCTGGCCATCCAGTTGCTGCTCTGCACACTCAGACAAGATACCTGGAATCTTGCCTTTCAAAACGAAAATCCTTTGAAAGCACATAGGCTTTCAAGCAAGAAGCACACTTAGAAACATTGCAAACATGCTATGGAGTTACTCAAGCAGAACTTGGGCTTTTCATAAAATTTGCATTTGTATTAGCATGCCTTGTGAAAATGTCATATAGACAGGATATTTTTTAAATTCTTTGAATGTTGAATAGACCTCTATAAATAAGTCAGCCAACATAACTAGGGTATTTTAAAAAACTAGAAATGTCCTGTCTTGAAAATTACTAATTTTCAAAAGTTACCCACTGGAAATATATTTGTATAATTGCATTTAAAAATTATTTCTATCCTACTTAGTTTGTTTATACTGAGTTAAAATATGTCATGGGTTTTTCCAGTATTCCTGTTTCATCTGGATACAATGGGATGGCTATTTCATACCTGATTTTATTGTCTATAAGAGGACAAAGGCAAAACATTGCAGTAACTTACAGCACAAACAAACTGAAAGATGGTGGTGAAGACAATAATTGTGGGAACAGTGAGTAGTTCATAAGTTCTTAAAAAGTCATCAAATGATTTTTCAGAAAAAGAAGCTAATCTTGTACAAGATAATTACACTGTAGGCAAATTAAAATGTTAAAAATATCAGTAGGGCTAACAGATTTTGCAACAGGTTTCATATTTAAGCAGCACCTTGTCAAGTAGGAGAGAAAAGAATAAAATCATAAAGAACAAATTATAAAAATTTTGGTAGAGATGAAGAAGTACAAGCTCAGCAACTTATATAAATATGTTATTTACTGTAAAGTATATGAATGTTTTCCTTAATTATTTAATGTTATCAAGTTATTTCTTTCTCTGTAGGAAGTCTATCCATATTTGTGGATCATGATTTCAACATAGGAACTGTTCCTAAAAGAAAAAGAGACTTACAGAAATGTTAAGAGTAAAATTTTCTTGCCTTCAAAGCAAACAGAATACAGACTTAATCACATTGTATTATTCTTGGTTTTGCTTCTCTGTAGATAACTTTCATTTAGCAGATACAAACCTTGCTGAATGCTCTCTCCTCACCATTCATATAGCTTAGGTCACTACACTAGATCTTGTGTTCTTAATACATGTGATATTTGGGCAATAATTAGATACTCTGCCATCTCTGGGCTCCTGGGCTTAGCTGTGGTGCAACTTCTCTGCTCAATTCCCCTGCTCAAAAATGGAGTCTGCACAGTTCTGCTGCTTATGGACTCATGTTCTAATTAACTTATCTGTAAAACTTATCCCTCCAAGGTTCAAGAGCTTTTTGTGGGGGAGGAGGGGTCAGTTTTTCTAACTTCTTTTTAACCCTCTTATCAACCTTCATATCTCTGACTCACTTTCTTATTAGAACAAGTCCCTGGCTTAAAGGACAGCAGTTTTTCAGCATCTTTATGCATCTCCTCTTGTTGTATTTTGGAAATTCAAATTTTTGTTCCTAGCTCTTACAGACAAAACAGAATAGCAAACTTATTTTTTGCGCACATGTTGAACTTGACTGATTACAGTTCCACATCTGAATATAGTCTTCTATGTTCCTTACAAACCACTAGACTCCCTAGGTTTCACATATACAACATATTCCTCAAACCATTAATACTCTGCTGATGAGATGAGCTGCAAAATATTGGCTTAGTGATGAGAAATCTGGAGTGCTCCAGTCACAGACTCCCAGGGAATTAAGAATACATTAAAGAACAGTATGTTGGACTGACACTATTTTTTAATGAGATGCCTAATAGTGCAGAAGTTTTTTCTCATTGGTATGTTTCTGTGCTAGCAAAAATCTAACTCAGATGTCCAATATCAAATTTAATATGTAACAACTATCCAGGTTATAGCCCGATCTGTTTGACAATTTGCTTTCCCTACTAGTAATGTACATTTTCAGAGACTGGCATTTATTAACATTAGTGGTTAGCATTTGCTTACATTAGTTTCTCTGTGAAATCCAAGTAGAGAGAGGAATGCTTCAAGCTGTGGTTGTCTTTACCGAGTGAACCATGAGTTTACCTTGTGATAAAAACAAAGTAGCTCACATTCACTGGCATGTTTCAATTGGTTTGTTGCTGTTGTTATTTCTAGAACCTTCATTTTATTACAATTTAAATTTTATATGGGAACATGTTTGTTTTGGCAATGAATTACTTTCTACCAAGATATTTCAAATCTAGCTATGTGGGGAAGTAGTTAGGTGAAAGTAGAGTAACTTGGTACATTAGTGACTGCTCATCTGAGATTCAAGGAAATAAGGTTTAAGGTTGTATAGGCTCTGAATTGCTCCTGTACGTCTTGTGCTGGTGCTGTATTATAAGGCCATTGCCTGCTGACAACTACTTCTGTTTAGTTGTTAACTTTTTAAGAGTTTTGTGGTTTTTTCTCCAGTACACTTAGAAAACAAATCTGAAATGTCAAATCTCATTTTGCATAATAAGAAAGGTTTTTTGGGGGTGCAGCTTTGTTAAGTATTGTGGAGGGGACTTTTTGCTCTTTTGGATTTGTTTGGGGTTTTTTGGTTTTTTTTTTCAGTAAGGTCTTAGACTAGGTAGCCGTAACATTTGATGCTTCCCATCTCATTTAAATCTATCGAAGTATTCACAGTCAGACCTTGCTATTACTTGAATGGGAGGACAGTTTGCATTTCTTTACAGTGTAACCTTTATCATGAGGGAGTACAAAAATCAGAGAAACCTAAGCCCTCTCCCTGTAGGAGTTGACTCTCAATGAATAATCTATCATCTCTCTCTCCATCTATTTTATGTAATCTATTTGAAGCTCCATAGTGAGTGGTGTGTGTTGAATGTCGATGACAGCTGTGTTAACCCAGCCAGGAATATTCTTGTCCATAGTTTTCTGTTTCATTTCTCTGGCATTTGGAACTACCTCTACTCACTTATTAGGAAATGTTTACACTTAGGAATGTTTCCTTGAGAGGTTAAAAATTAAAAGCAAAGGGATCCTTGAGAATTGGCTTTTGAGTAGAATACTATCTGTTTATGCCAGTCTTCAAAGGTCCAGTGCCCATTAGGACTAGTTAGTTTATCAGCTTAACATAGACAAGGCATGCTTTTTTTTTAGTCAACAGCACATCAAGTAATAATGCCATACTATCATTATATCTCTGTTTTAATTCCTCTGGGCCAAATGAGCAAATGTTTCCTTAAAACTGTGTGAAGGCAGAAGGTCCTTCAATGCAACTTAGGAGTGAGGCATGGTTTCACCCCTTTTTGTTTTTAGCAGAATGCTAACCATTATGGCTCAAAGCCCAATAAAATTTTGCAAACAAGCAAAATGAAAAGGCACATTTCATGCTTAGTACAAATTTAGCAGGTGGGTGCCACTTTATACAGAGTCACAGAATTAGTTCACAGTCAACACTTCTTTTGAATGTCCAGATTCTTCTAGGACAGTCCTGTGAAGTTTCCTACTTATAGGATGTGTGTTAAAGGCTTTTATTCTATTGAAGAGATGAAAGAAAACTGTGACCACTTTCTGTAGAAAACATCTAAAACAGAGAACAGCCTCTAGAAGGAAATAGGAACATGGGCATGTGAACTGCAACATACAGATGACATCACAATGTCATAAAGCCAGCATAGTACAGAATTATACAGGCATTATGGTTTGAGGGGACCTCAGGAGATCTGTAGTCCAACTTCTTGCTCAAAGTATGGTCAACATTGAATGTATATCAAGTTGCTCCAGCTGGGTCTTTGAAAACCTCAAAGGATTCACATTACTTTTTCCTTTAAATCTTCTATACCAAAAGTAAAAACGCTTTTCCAACTATTCTGTGTGGCTGAGAATTGCACCAAGTTTTGTGAAAAGAGGGTTTACTCCCATACCTTTAAGGTCAGGATTGTAGCAGGATAGGTAAGGATCTGGATAATGCAACCATGCTGAAACTGTCTCAGTACGGCCTCCCTTTGAAGCTAGACTGCACTGCTTTCAGTTATACTTCTAATTACATGCACCACCAACAAGAAGACCATATGAAAAGGGGGCATTTAGAAAGTCAGGCTGTATAACGAATGTGCTATACTGCAGTGAAGACTGATTTCCACCCTTGTAAGGCTTTCCTGCTGTAAAACTTATGGGAGGAGTAGCATGGTAGGAGAATGGAGAATGATATTATTAATAGTTTAACTATTTGAAGTTTTCCTGAGCTGTAAATGAAATATTTATAACTACCAGAGGGAGAAGTGCTATTAATCCATTCCTCATGAAAGGCTTCTAGTCAATAGTTGTGTGCATGCTGTGATTGTCACCAGTGAAAATGGAAAGCTTTTAATATACATAACAGACGACAGTTGTAATTGAAATTTTCTTTCTCTCCTTTCACTAATCCAGGGAATGAACTGTATCTTAAGAAATAGCTGCATTTTGGCTAGTTGCTTATTTTAAAATGCTTTTCCAATTATAAGTTTTCTCTTGCCATTTATGTAATTTTGTATGTCCTTCCAGAATAAACTCTTGTCCAAAAATTTGCCTTGGTTTTACAAAACAAGGACAGGTTTATATGTACGTAAACCAAACGTATGTGACTAAATCACATATGACCTCAGTTTGATTCTAATACAAATTGCAACCCACAAAATGCAAGGAATAAGTAAATATTGATTACTAATGTTTTCTTTAAAAGTTTAAAGACCCTTTAGAAAGCAAAAAAAATGTACAGAATTTGACTCTTTCATTACATTATACAGTATTTAGCAAGTATTGCAAATATTGTGAAAAGGTACTAAGAATATTAAGAGTAAAAAATGTTAATGTTGATGCTCATGAAAGATTTAATTAGCAAGTTTTTATTTCACTTATTCATTAAAGTAGTTGAACTACTTGTTCTTTGATTTTCTGTGAATAGACAGCTGTGTGGAGTCATGAGAGGCTTGCTGATGTGAATAAAGATATTCTGACAACTAAAGAATCAGTCCTACATACACCTACACGCATGTTTTAACTTTTTACATATCAGTAAAACACTGAACTCAACAGCACTACTTAGGCATAAAGATAACTATGAACACTCTTGGGGAATAGTGGCTATAAATTCAGATCCACAGTATGATTGATTAGAAAGAGGATTTCCACTGGAATTTTACATAGACCTAAAACAAGACAGAAAAAAACAGCTTCTCTTTTTAAATTAAATAAAATCTAAATGCAAATCTACAATGTGAAAGAATTTTTGCCCACTGAGCTTTCTAAAGCTCTCAAACAGATGATGACTTTGCATTTCAGATCTATGAGAAATTTGCACTTGCAACAGGAATTTTGAAGGAATCTTTCCAAACAAATATACCTGGTCAACCTTGTAAAAACACTTTGAAAAATATTTATACAACATTACAAATGAATTTACTTTGCTCCCTATGTCTTCTTTTCCTGGCAGTATTCCAATAAATGACCTTCAGAATATAAAACTTCAAGGCTGAGAGACAAAAATACCCCATGATTATAATCATGTACTTTTGAATATTTGTTGAAGTTGAATGCAATTCCTACATTCATGTAAAATATTCTTTAGTTCATGGTATTGATTATTCAGGTAAGTAAAGCAGCCATGCACACATATAATTTCATATAATCTATGAAACAGCCTAAACAACAGAAATAGGTACTATATTCACCAAAACTAAACAGAAGTTCAAAGTATTACTGATAAGCTTAATATCTAGTAGCCAATGCATCAAGAAGTTGTCTTGTATGATGTTGGACTCAAACTTCTGAGTAATAATGTATTTACAATAAATAACTTTTGATTAATTGTGAAGTAAAAAGGTCCAGTTTACAAAATCTTATTTCTATGCATTTGCAGTTTTGAAAATGCATTTATGAGCATTATCACCTGTTTATGCAAGTAATAAATTATACGTTCTCTGGAAAATTGCAGACTAATTTCACACCTTTTAGTTTAAATAAGCTTTCTTGGCAGAATGCTGGGATTTGAATTATCACCCAGTAAAATGCATGGTCTGAAAGGTTGCTGCCGTTAATATCATCATTAATCACTTTTGTTACAGTAATTTCTAGGAGCCAACCAAGAATGTGCTCTGTTGTGCTAAACATTGTACAAATAGAGCAATGATGGGATAAGATAGCAACTTGGAGAGAAAAGTTAAAAAGTAAGGAGAGAAGAACGTAGCAATCACAGTGATACAGGAAAGAGTAAAGTTGTGCTGAGGAGACACTACTTGTGTTTTATGGCAAGGACATACAGTGACCATACACCAGGCTCTATTTTGAAAGGGTTTCCCCATTTGTATTTTAGCACCTAATGACATGTGCTAAATCAGAGTGGGCATTTGTTACGGTTTCCTGGGGGTATCAGACTCCTCGAAGGGGCTGTGAAGGGAAGCATCCACCCTCAGCATGCTGAAAGACACCACTGGAACAGAAGAGAAAAGCATTTCCATGCAGAGATTTAGCACCGGGAAGTCTATTCGCAACTGCAGAAAGGTCTCAGAGGCTGATGCTCCCCATCTGCCTTCTTTCTGTGATTGTTAAGGCAGTAAAGTCCCTCTGAAGTTTTCCCTCATTTGCCTGGGGAACAGAGAAATATCACTGCAGCTCCTGTTGTCCAGTGTCTGCTGTTTGAATGCTGCCAGGATACAATTATTGAGGAAGAGTTTATTGATTATCTTAAAATAAGAGCTTGCAGATAAGCGTCTTTTCAGCTTTGTCTCCTTTTCTAACAAGATGACACATTAGATGACATACAAGTTATTATATGTCTAGGCTGTATCAGATAACAGGACATCACAAAAAGATCACACAGTTATCACAGGGCAGCAGACATGAGGATTTAAAATCCTTGTCTGGATTATAGCCCTGGTATAAATATGTGGGAACCTATTGCTTTCAGAGGAGCTTCACTGAATGTACCAGCTAAGAATTTGGTCTTAAGGGCTGAAAGTAACACTGATAGGATGCTTTTTTCCCCATGGTAAGTGAAAATTAACAACAACAACAAATCAGAAACATAACTAAGAGTAATTGTAGTAAACCCTGAAAATAATCGGTATCTATTTTGTGAATGCCTTCCTCCCTTTCAAAAATCTCACAATATTGCAGATGCAGAACTTAGTTGAGGTTTTGTGTTTTGTTTTTATTACATGGATTTAATTCTCATGAAAACAGTCAACTTGATAGCATTAGAAAATTAAGTGATGATTTTTATTCACTGAACAGACACAAACATCCTGTAGTTGCCATCTGTGTTACCACCTGCATTATAACCTGCTGGGTACCTCATCCTAGGCCAATAGGTGAAAGAGGAGTTTAGTTCCAATATTAACGTATCTAAAATTTCCATAACCAAATATTTCAGTCATTGGCCTATCTGCCACATATAATCTAATCAAAATCAGTAGCTTTGCAGCACTCACTACTGTAATTTCTGAGCGCCTTACAAATATAACCTTATTAACATTTTAAAACAGAAGATTAGGTTATAATTCTATAAAAAAATGTATAGATATAAAGACAACATTTTTCTTCCACCATAATCTGCTTTACAAAGTTTTTTGAACCTCCTTATTTATTCTTTTCTTTTTTAACTCCCTTCCCCTTTTTTATTCTTTTCTTTTTCTTCTTTGGTGTTTTTATAAGGAAGAATTGGAAACACTGGTAAGGGGATTCAGTTTACTGTCTGTTAGGTACCACTACATTTAATAAAACCCCATTCTTCAATAGGATTCATTTAACATTGCATTTTGTTCAGCCGGGTATCTCATGCTTAGCAAGTATTTAAGTTCCATTGACTCCAATGGACTTTGAAGTTATTGATATATATTTACATGTATTTTTGAATGAGGATTATACTAATCATGCTAGATTTGATCATTAGATACGAAATATATGTAGGAATTTCTGCCCATGCAATACATATTACCTGATGACGACTCCAGAATTCCTTCATTTATTGCTGTTAACTGAAGTTAAGTTGAATGATCTTGTCACAGAAAAGAAATGGTTAAGGAGTCTTTGATTTATCCTCCTAAATCCAGGCACTGGATTTAGAATCCAATGTGAAATTTCTGAGTGTGCTGGGTAAATGTTTTCAGCACCAGCTTAATATTTTTCCACTTATCACATAGGAAATGTACTGTCACATTTTGCAGTGTGGTGCTAAAGTGGAAACACAAAGGGACGTGCAGGAGTAATGTATGGCATGCATACAGAGAGAGCGTAAACATTAGTAAACAGGTTCTGCAACTACTCTGGTATAGGTTATTAAGAAATGAGAACTTCCCAGGGAAGTTGTGCTAAATTGTAGCATTGTGTCTCTAATTTTTAGCCCTTGAAACCAGTGAACTGTGAGTCATGTTTAATTATTAACACATTTGGGTGGCAAAGGGGAAAATACTGAGGGATAAAAAACAGAAGTGACTGCTTGTGTAGGTGGTGAGGAACAGCAATGTCTCTATTATGAAGGTAGAAACAGTCATCATCAATACAGAGAGAGCTGGTTCTGGAGCCAGTTAAAATGTCCATGGAAAGTCAGCTAATATGTGACAATATTGCTAAAAGTGAATGAAAGAAGGATAAATGTGTGTAGAAAAACCCAGCATGGTGGAGTTTGCAACCTACAGCTATCCAGTTTTACTTTCAAGGGTAAATATAGCAGAATTATTGCATCTCTGATTCCCAGGAATTTGTGAACTCATGATTTTGCTTACACCTGTATACTTTAGGAATAGAACAGACACCATGAACTGAAGTTCTTGAGGCCTGAGCTAACTCTAGAGCAACAAGTGTTGCAGTTGAAATAACTGCAAGCTTTTTAATGCTCTTCAAAAATTCTTTCAGATCAATAACCTTTGCTGGCTTTAGAAAATATTTTAAAAATCTCTGCCAGGAAGCACGATAAGATGATGCTGAGGTTGTTGTTTGTTTGGTGCGGTTTTTTATTATTGTTTGAATCTGTTGGAAAATACGGCAACATTTTTTCTGATTTCTGTGCTTACAAATGAGTCAATAAAGCCATCAAAGCTTCTGAAACACTTGGCCACAATACAACAGGAGTTTATAGCTAAGACTATATTTTTTTGTTGTTGTTGTTAGGCAATTACAATAAAAAAAGCAGATATCATTTATGGAAAAGAAAAAAGTAAAAAAAAAAAAAAAAAAGAAAAAAGAAAAAAACCCTAGTTATTATGCCAGGGAAAACACTGAAGACTGCTTACCTGATCTTTCTTAGGATAGCGGCACAAGGCAGGAAATCTCACACTACTGGGAAATCTCTAAATAAGCCAGAAGCCACTGACAAGTGTAAAGCTATTCTTGGAGTACAGCAAAGCTACAAACAAGCTAAAAAAATACTTCAACAGTATGTCAGACAACAGAATCAAAAAATTAAAGACATGAGTTCAATAGTAAAATCAGCCTTGGAAAGAAATGGTGTTAGGCTGATATTTGAATTTTACTGCCTGCTCAGGTGATATTTGGATTACTTGCTGGGTATATTTAGGCAATTTTAATCTCTTGATTCAAAATTAATTGGATTTAAAACAAAAATATCCTTATAAATAACACTGGAATAAGAACTTCATAGTGGTATATCTTTTTTTTTTTTTTTTTTTTTTTTTTATGATGTTAACTGGGAAGGAAGATAACATAGTGACAAAGTAGCATTTATACTGATGATCTAATAGCAGTCACATCAGTGTAGTTAGATATATTTTCCCCTTCCAGGACTCAAGCATTTACATTAAGAACAAAAATGAACCCTTATTTGAGCAGTGGAGCTAAAATCCTTCTTTGTTATTACTAGAAAGTCAGAACTCTTTTTTTCCTTTTATTCGTGCAGTACCGTATGCACATTTAGAATTTATTAATATATTGTAGTTTGTTTTTCTCACTAGAAAGCAATGATCAGAGCTTCAAATGTCATCATAAGAGGTGTCTGAGTAGAACATCATCCCTTTTTCTCTGGAGGTATCTAAATTGGTTGTGCAGCTCTCCCACTTGAAGATAGTATGTAACAAGCAGGAATAAAAATGTATTTTTTTACACTGAGATCAATTCTCCAACATGTTCTTTTGTGTTATTCATTACTTTTCTATCAGCAAGACATTTTTTTCTTTGTTTCACCTTAGGCATTTAAGCCCAGGTTTGAAGTCTTCAGAGTTAGAGGCTACTGCATAAGACTCTTGTCCATCCATACTGTCTTTCTTAACATTTATCCAGCAATAAGAGTGATCTTATCCAGATAGAGGGTAGTTAACCTTAAACAAGTACATTTTAAACACTTAGACATGATGATCTTTTACATACATCTTTCACAACTGATCTGCAGTTCAAGAATCAAAAAGAAGTGTTATTTATATCACATAATATATTCCTGTTAGGTGTCTATTACAGAAAGGGTTAGAGCAGGTCTACTCTGGATTGTCTAGGAAAGTTTTACCTCTCCCTGAGCAACCTTCTGCCTGGTAAACTTCCTTCTAGAAGTACAATGGATATCACAGCTATTTACAAATCAAGACTGTTTTTCATAGAACTGTTCTTTAGTAAATATTTGTCTGTGGAGACACCATAACCCTTGTGACGTATCAGTCTTGCTGTCTTCCAGTTGTGAAACTAAATGAGCCCAAGCCGCCTTTTCTGCTTTCTAATTCCTAAGAATTAAGATAAAATGAGAATATTAACCAGAGAGCCAGCTCTTACAGCAGTCTGTTAATTACATCTCTGTGTCCCAGATCCTTTGGATACTGTGGACACTTTACGTATCCTGGCTAAGGTCCATTTCTTACTTGCTTTCTAACACGTAGAGAGTGAAGGAAACAAACTAATCATATACAAGTTTTTGAATTTGCTGGACAGCACATGGTCTTTTCCCAGTGACTTCCTTTGATTTCTTTATTACTATGCTAAATCCACAAGATTTGTAATAGGGTGGGTATCAAAAAGTGTATGGGAAGGAGCTGCAGACTTGCCACATCGAACAGATATTCTCACCCAATCTGTCATAGTAGTGATTTATACGTGCTGGCTACAGATCATTTTGAGACAGGATTCTGAACAGTGCAATTCATGCCAGAGTCAAGAAACTAGGGAACTAACATGTTTCTTAAAACAAAAACCCAGGACTTCCCTGTAGTTAGGCAGAGGTTTCCTTTCTTTCATCAATAAAAATATTGCACTGCAGGTTTTTTAAGGCTTAATTTCTGCAGGTTTATATATAGTGGTCCTTCAGTTTCCACAACAAAGTATTAAGCCAGAAATCCCTGCTGAATCAAAACAGTTGTACAGCCCTGCCTCTGGCTTCTTTCCAGTGAAAGTGAGGGGATCTGCAATCTGCACTTGAGACCTTCTAAAAGACTTGCCATTTATTAGTTTAAATGTTCTGCAAGAATTTCCCATGGGATATCTAAAGGAAAAGATCCACTTCATTGCTTCCTAATACACCTTCAGCAGGCAAAACGATTAGCACACTTAGAAGAACTGCTCTGGGGTAAATAGGGAATGTGTGTTAGATATCCCAGCCACACAGCAGCCTCTTATGATACTCATCTGCTTTCTGCAGCATTTTATTCCAAAATGAATACCACAGGGATGTCATCATGACAATAGGTTCTCAAACTGGGAGCATGCAAAGTTTCTACAGAATTAATTCAGCCAAAGACCCTGCAAATGATGGAGCTGGACAAAGGACCAGGGTCCACTACCCTGTTCTCCCCATCCATTACCCCCAGGCAAATGTGGTCTCAGGCTGGGTGAGACAAGTAAGTATTCAGTAATGAGAAAGGACAGAGATTTCTAAGGATTCCTCACTTCCTAGGTCTGCCTTCTGCTACTCTGCCCTGTTAACCCAATGAACATTTGCATAAGCCCTGAGATGAATTCATGTTGATAGTGCTAAGCCAAGATTTTCTGATTCCTTTGGACCGGTTCTGTCTGGTGCGGGAGAGTTGGTTTTCAATTTTATAGCTAGATCTATGTGACAAATCTATGGGTGTTCTAGATTCCCGTCTTTTCATTTTAATGCCAAACTGCTTTGCAGTTTCTTCCATTGCTTTTCTACAGAAAGTGGTCCTGCAGCTAAGAGATTGCAAACATAAGCTAATTGTTCTTTTATCTTCTTGCCGTTTCATTAGTGTTCTGGGACAGAATCCAACTGCCATGGAAGTTTTCTTAATCCTCCAACTCTAATTCCTTGCTGACCACTACTGACCTGAGAATGATACTTTGACATTTTTCTTCTTACCCACCACCATGACCACCGCCCCCTGCCCCCTTGGAGTTTTATACATATCTTTTTTTCTTATCTTTTGGGCTTTTGTTCCCAAGTGCTTATCTGAGGCACAGATCCTGTCTATGTTTTAGAATTATCTTTTTCTTCTGTCAGTGAAATTGTATTTTTTATGCCTTTAAGATGGAACCATATTCTCCAATGACCTCTCGTGGCGTATGTATTTGAACAATATCTTATTTACTTAACCTTTAACTCACTCCTTTGTTTTGAGACTTTTTCTTTAACTCTCTGCAGTATTAATATGCCTATCTTCCTTACCCTCCTTGCTTTGAAAATTCTCATGTTTGTTCTCTGTATTACTACTGCTACGGGATGTCTGTATTGAAGAAGTGAGGGCAAAAAAAAAATAATCCTAACAATGAAGAGAGATGACCAGCAAAAAAGCAGTGAGATTTGGGTAATCCACTGAAATTTCTTGTAGGCAAAAGGACAGCAGAGCTTTTCTGTGAGACTTTGTTTATTTTGAAGTATTATCAAAGAATTAGGACATATCTGCTGAACGTTACTGAAGTCCCAGCAGTGTGTTCACTCACCATCTGAAATTCTAAAGGAGGATGGGGAGAAAAAAATGACTGGATCTGTTTAATGATTTGCATAATGATAGTCAGGTTTGGCAATAAGTGCTTACACAAAAAGTTGTCTAACATTTTCCATGACAGGTTCTTGATATTTAACCACTTTTATGAGTGGGCTACAGTTGAGTCCTTCAACCTAAAGTTTTGCCTAAGTCTGTTTATTATTTTACAGTTAAAGTGACTCAGCCTTTCTGATCATCTAGAGCAAAGGAATTAAAAACAATGGCTTTATTTATATATATATATATATATATATATCCATTACACTAATGAGTTCTAATAATTCTTTTTTGCAATGTCAGTGTGACATTTGACATGGAAGGAAAGACAGAAGAAATGCCACAGGGCATTGTTTCAGGCTGTCATTTGTCCCCATCACAAATTCATCTAGCTTTGTTTGAATGGGCAGTGATTTCAAATTAGGGGATGGCAGCAAACTCAAGGCAAGAGAGCCAGCGTGCAGCCATCCGTCCCACAACTGAGCCGCAGTGCTGAGGGAGCAGGCTCTGCTCCTGCTGAACAGACGGATGAACCCTGGGGGCTGCACAGGCTCTCCCTCTGCCCATCCTCTCCTGGCTCAAGCAACTGGCACCTGTGTAGGATGGAGAACAAAAGAGACCATCCTTTCTTTGTACCATCCATGTGGAGGAAAGAAAGCAAGCCATCGTTCACTGTAGGGAAAGGGAGGAGGGAAGACTGCAGAAGCCTCTAGCCCATTTGATTGTAACTGCTGGGGTGTTGCCCTCTTTGATTTTGTTGCCTGGATTGGCTCAGGTCTGTTCTGAGAGGCTGAGGGTCTCTAATGGCTCACGTGTAGATGAGCATCTCTCTGTAATATCGTTTAGGGGTTTCTTTTTGTTTTCAATCTTTTCTTTAAACAAAATAGAAGTATTTATACATATGTATTAACAGAAGACTTATCTGGGAGCTAAAAGAGCCTTATCCTCCTGCTATCATCAGCACATGTGGAGGACACTGCTCATCACACGTTATTAACTGTGGCTACCTGACTGTATAACACCCTCTTCCTACAGTATAAGCACAGTTGTGAAAATGCCTATGCACACACTTTTACATGCACCAGAATAAGAGTCTATTAAAGCTGCAAATGCAGCACCTGAGACTGGGAAAGTTCCAGAATTGAAGCTGCCTCTGTGACCTTTATTTAGCCACCTGTGTTGCTGAATTATGCCACAGTCTTTAATTGCGTGATCAAAGTGAGCATCTCCTTATTAGTGCACAACATGGGTTTATCTCACTGAAAATGAATAATGCGGTTGCCTTCAGTGCCCCAGACTCATTTGTGGCAGAAATTTCTCATCTCTAACATGGGACTAATAACTATTACCCTGCCCAGCCAGGGTCTTAGGAAGGTAATCCACGTTTAAGATGTACTTGTAAGCTGCAGCAAGTCAGCTAGCCTAAGAAAATCTGACAAACCTCAGTAAATAAAGCGCAAATCTGGAATGGGTGATGAAGGTTAAAAGAAATACTGAACAGCATCATTCAGTGAACCTCTGCTGTGATACATGAAAAACAATTGGCTGTTGATGTAAATTAACATGGGTAACTACTCATTCTCACATTTCTTAATTTTCCAGTATTTTACTTAAATTTCCTTTGGATGCTTGGAAGCATCTTTTTCTTGTTTGTTTGTTTGTTTTGTTTTTTTCTTTTCTTTGCATGAAATACATTATTGTGCTTTGACAGGAAATTATTTTTGAAACTTCTAAGCAATCAGGTCAGCAGCATATTCTAATTTAATTCAAGCATGAAATATAAGCATGAACTTTAGCTTGCATAGTTACAAATTCTTTCAATGGTCACAAAATTATCCTGTTGATCTTAAGGCAAAAGCAATTAAAAATGACAGTATTTTCCTACTGGGTGTTTCAGTACTTATTTCTGCATACTGGGAGGAGTATGCACTTGGTGTAGTACTCTGAAATGGAATTGGAGAGCAGAAGAAACCTGTTCAATTTTCATTATACCTTACAGAATTTGGAATAATTCAGTTTGGTCTTAAAAAAAACCATTGCTTTTCCAAGCAAAGTTATCAGTCTGTCATGCTGTTGTCTCCTGTCATAAAACTGTCATCACAGTCTCTCTGATGTGGCAGTGCTGGGGGCACTGACGAAGATTCTTTGCTCAGTGGTGCTCAGATTTTGCATGGCAAGCTAGGTTGCTGCAATGAAAGTCACATGGCTCTTCTGCCACAATGTAGGAGCTTCCATGCCTCTCATTACTAATGTCATCAAATACCATCTTGACATCTAGATATATTTCCACCGCATTTGAAATATCAGCTGTTTATTCCCTTTCTGTTGACCTTTCTTACCTCCTTACAATTTGTTGTGCTATCATCCTTTCAACAACCTGCTATGTGTTTCTTTTCCTGAAAACTGCTGAGGCAGGGTCTGTGTAACATTGTTTATCAAAATAATGGGTATTCTTTTTCCATCTGAGCTGTACATACAGTCATAATGCCAAGAAAGATCTGTAAGAATCTAAGAACTGGAGAAAAATCTGAGTTGGGAGGAACCCCTGAAAATCATTTTGCCCAACACCCTTCTCAAAGCAAAGCAAAGTTGTGTAACTTTATGTTTCAAGGCAGCTTTTGGACCCTTTAGTCACACTGTTGAGTTTCTTGACTGCATTTGCTATATCTCCTACTGTTGTTATATCACAAATTATGCTGTAATTGATTGTATTAATGACAAATTCATATGCATCTTGTACCTTGCAAGTTAGTTTAATTCCCTCATCATGAAATTCTCAAGACTTTTTTTTAACAACTTGTTTAATTTAAAGGTTAAATAATTTACTTAGTTTCCAATTTGCTGAATTAGGATTGCTATAAAAAAAATATGTAGTCTAGCCTTAGCTTGATATAATATCTATACTGAACAATGGTTGTTTTTAGGTTATACATCCAAACAGAACTGTAGTTATAATTTGATTTTCTACACCATCCACATATTTCAATGATGGATTTTCAAGAACTCTAGAACACTATTCTCTAGAGGAGGTTTTTTTCCTAAATATTTTCCAACAAGTTCCCAGCCTTTGGGTCTTCCATTAATCACTAGTTTGTTGTAGAAAATAATCTTCTGAAAGTGTTTTTTTTTTGCCAGAACTATTTTAACTAGCTTGTAATAAGTACTTCGTATATATATATATATATATATATATATATATATATATATATATATTATATAGAGAAATAAGTA
>JAVJGJ010000059.1:58617026-58718654 GCA_035590215.1 Microhierax caerulescens | reverse complement strand
GGGTAGAGGAAAAAAAAAAAAAAAAAAAAAGAAAAAGAAAAAAAGGCTTAAATTTAAAATGCTCATTGCTGTCAGGGTCACTCAATATTTATGCTAGAAAAATATGTGACATATTTCTCTTTCAGGCAAAGTGACAAAAATATTAAATGTGAGTTCTGGTGACCAGGTTTTTATATCAAGGACACTAGTAGGCTACCTGGACTGTTGGTTCCTGTGCCCTTGTGATCATTTTTCTATTGGGTTGTGGAATTAAGTCTATAAATTTGATTTCTTTGACCTTCAGTTTCCCTATTAGTAAAATGGAGATAACGCAACTTTAGCCAACTTTGAGAGAACTGTGAAGAGAGATGTATGGATTCTTAGTTCTATTACGAGTACTTTAATATTTCAGTTCCCATTTCCCCAAGAAGAAAGACATCCTATATTACTTTGTGATAATTCATAGCAAATTTTCAAACCTGTAACTACACAGTATCAATAAATCATAGAACAGATAATTCTCATAATTCTTTGTAGAGTGTTATAAATTCATGTTTATTTGAAGAATGGTAAGTGTATTCTACCATATAAGAGTTGTGTTTATACAATTTAGTTTACCAAATAGTAACTTTTACCAATTGGCTACAACCTTGCAAAATAGTAAGTATTTAAATCTTCAGTCTTAAGCTTCCAGTTATTCCCCTTTCCAGTGCAGATTTCCATAAAAACAATAAGCTGTGTTGTCATTGCTATGCCTCCTGATGGTATCTCCTGCTTGGTCAAGCATGTGTTCATCAAGGTTCTTGTCTTATTGATATGTGACTGCTATAGCATTGTGGTGGCTTCTGTCAGATAATGCAGCTGTCTTGAACTCCCACATATGATAAAAAAAAATACAGTTATGGACCTTTGAAGAACTCTTATTAAATGTGTTTCTAATTAGATACATAAAATAGAGAGTACCAGAGGGATTTGTTCATTGTCACAGACCCTCAGAGCTGAATTCCGCAACAATTTGCTGAAGCACATAGGCAACAAGAGGCATTTATGACGGTATGTGATCTAGAGATAAAAGATGTGTTGGATCTGAAGCATCTGAAATAAGCAGTGGGAAGCAGAAGCATCCTTGTATTTCAAGACAATTATACTCGGTGTTTATCCACAGAATTCAGACAGCAAACACTTAATAGAACAGTTCAAAAGGAATCAGTTTAAAACATACTTTTAAAAGACATTTTTAAACCGTCTCTGTAGTTCATCTGCAGATGCTCATTAAAAGAGTGTATCTAAAAGTCAGATAAATTTGTCATTTTTTTTGGTGATAGACTAAACAGTGGAAAAGATTCACTTCTCCATGTTAAGCATAAAGGTCTCTTCTGGGACAATCAGCTCCAAAGTGCCTTCCAGTGTTTTGCTGGATGTGTGTGCAAAGGGATCTTTTTAATCAGCTGTTGCTTACATGCAATCTAACAAGCTGTGCCATGAACAACAAATCTAATGAAACCTAGTTTCCAGTGGCTCTTTTCCACATATTTTTTCCCCTTTGTGTTGATGGATAAAAGATGGTCTTGTAACTTAATAGAGTATATCTTCCCATTTGTAGGCCTATTTTCCTGAAACTTTTGTAAAATAGTATCTTTGAGTCTTCTAGTCTTTTGTCCAGTTTGCTTAAAATTGTTTAGGATCACAGAAGTTATTTCAAGGGAACAGATTTGCTGCTTAAATCTTACTTTATTTAAAGGATATTGCTGTTTAAGTCCAATTTCTCTGGGGAAACAATTTAAATGTATTATTTAGAATTTGCACTGTAAGAAATCCAATTATCTTTGTTTGTCAGAAGGAATACTTGCATTAACTACATCAGAGTATATGTATATTTGTATATAACATTCAGTTATTAAAATAATGTGCTAAAAACAGCAAGTTAAAATGCTGCAAAATTAGAAAAAATGCCAAATTAAGTTTATTGAATCTTGCATAATGTTTACTATTCTTGTTCTGGTAGTTATAATGCTCCATGTTACATGCAAAGCCAGGTGTACCATGAGCAAGCTCCAGAAAAATAAAATAAAATGCTCAATATATTTAATGTCTCAGAGTTGGGTTAAAAAAAAAAAAAAAAAAAAAGGAAAAGACAGTGTTATTACCATGCATCTGAGTTAAGTTCCTATTTTCCAAAGTTTTATGAGCAGCCTGTGCTCTATGAGTAGATTTGCATCAGAGAGGCCATGAAATCTCCATCCCTGAAGTTATTCAGACCTCAACTGGACAAATATCTGCACAACTTGATCTACACTGGTCATGCTTTGAGCAGAGATTGGACCAAGTGACCTCAGAGCACCCCTCCTGACCTAAATAAATCTATGATCTGTGACCATATCTATAGGCCATAAAAGACCTGTCCTATAAAATATAAGTAATCTACATGCTTTACCTAAAATTTCTTCTGTGTAAAGCAGTTTGAACCTTTAAAAGTGAATTAGCTTCCATTAGTTCAAAACAGCATTTATAATTCTTTAAAATCATGTACATGGTCTACCTAATAACTAAGATGGCTGGCAATTATTTGGCTACCTATAAAAATAAGAAATTGAAACAGGCCTAAATCTTACTCATGTTGGATAGTCTCAGTTTAGGTCTCCCAAGAAAGGACAGAGTTGTATTATTTTCACAGGATCTAGAAAACTGAATAGAAAATGGCATGTTGAATGATAGACAATCTGATGCAAAACAGCACTTCTAAGATAAATGCAAGAAGCATCCTACATAAGTTGTAGGATTTAGAGAATTTAGAGAATGAGATTGTCATTCATGACAAACAGTAGTTTGTCCTATATTTTTGTAAGAGATGGTTAGTGTTAAGTCAAAAATGTTTGCTTATTCAGAAGGTGATATAATACAGAGGTGTGCAGAAAATAGTGTTTCCTGATTTGGAAAGTAATTTAACAAAATTTAATCAGTACAGTTTGAAGGAAAGACAACAAAACAAGAGTAAGTTAAATACTTGAGAGAAATGGGTTGGTGATATGAAAGAAGGAAATACCCCTCAGCTAAAACAGGTAGGGAGTAGTGTTGTGTGTCTGTTGTGTTTCACACACGTGCATTGCTGTAGGTGTGTGGAATGAAATTATCAAGCATGCAGAATTGAATTGTGAACAACTAGAGGATAGCTACAACAGCCATTAGAAAAACATCTGTAGATCCTAAGGTTTATTAGATGATGGAATAATTTGTCAAGGGAAGCTCTCAAGCACATTAGATAAGAGCAGCACAGCAGGTCAAACTTTATTATACAAGATCCTCCAGCATTACAGCAGGGAAATGCAGTTTCCCATCCTAACACATAAGGTCTTATGAATACAAAAAAGAAACAAAGTAGTGGACAGGAGAGAAAACATGTACTGCATTACTTACATCAAATATGTGACTAAGTTTGACAACCACCAATGAACAGTTATTGCTTAAGCATGAATACTTCTGCTATACGCTGTAAAACAAAACAAAACCAAAAATGAACCCAAAGAAACTGGCAATTTAAAATACAGTCTACCCCTGAGAATGCTGAATAATTATGAACCATGTTTTAGAATGTCACAAAATATATTGATAGAGGTAGACGTCATGAGCAAATCCCTCCATATTTTGTAGAAATGCTGCAAAATAACCTGTATATATATATGTTTATTTTCTTGTGGTTATATATATAGTTTTAGTTTCTTGAGACTAAATCCAAAATGTTGCAGAATCCAGTGCCTAAATCAATTAGATTTTGTTATTTAGTAAATTATGTTTCAGTAACTATTTGAATAAACAGCTCTGCACTTCTCACATGTATTTCATGTTACATGCGTCTCGATATTGCATGTTCCCCACTTGAACAGAAATAAGAGATCCAGATTAGTCTTAAATTCAAATGTCAGGTCTCTCAACTGTTTTCTCAGAAACAGATGTTCTGGTATGACTGAGTACTCACTAGTTCACTCTAGGTTGTGTCTGTGAAAGGGAAGAATTTATTCTTGGTTCTCTTATATGTAACATTTTCATTCATATGCATTCATTCATATTTATGGTCTGGTTTTGGTTTGGATTAAATTAATGGTCTAATGAACTAAATTTAACTCAGTTGATAGTGAAATTATTAATGCACTGTTTCTCTCTTCCTTTCTGCAGTATGCTGTCTGGCTGGTCCTTTGGGTTACATGGAACGTGTTTGTTATCTGCTTCTATTTGGAGGCTGGGGACCTTTCAAAGGTAATTTACCACTGGATACATTTAAGCCATCAGCACTTTGTTAACAGGCCCCAGTTGAAAGGCTGTGTTGTGTTTCATTCGTCCTCTACTGTTATTAGACTGAGGGTAATATGATCAAAATTTGGAGTATTCTGGTTATGTTAGAAACTTTTAACCTAGACAGTAATGAGCATATAACTTCTAACGCCCACAACAATAATGGCATATATGTTTTTGAAGAAAATGATCTCTTTTTGCACGCTCAGTAATTCTGCAATGCAAATTTCACCTCTGTGATTTCATGAATACAAAAGATTACTATCTCAAGGGGAAAAATATTTATTGTACCATTTAGTTTGCTGTTTCTTAGCTGGATTCCTTTCAGGGGTCTTATGCCATGGGATACTAATTGTAAAACAAAGTGTCTTTCATTACATTAAAATGTAAACTTAGGTGCCAGAATAGATTGCCATTTGGCTACAGCAGGTTTTTTAACTGTGCTTCTGTAGGAATGTTATGATTGAACACTTATACACTATCAAAATGCATAGGAAAAATATATTTTCCTAAGAATTACATATTTGTAGGGTTTTATTGACACTGTCAGTGATAACACATGAAGTTAGAGGAGGTAATGGGCTCAAACCAACATCGCGGAGCAAAACTCCTACTAAGGTGTTCCCAGAAGGCTGGCAATTTGTGGGATAAAAGATTAGCAGTGGTAACAAATTATTTTGTGAAAGTAATAATCTTTAACTTAGTCTAAATATTGCTGCCCATGCTGAGTTATGCTCACAGTGGTGTGAACTGACCATCAAGGAGAATCTCATGTGTGAAAGAGATCACATTCTCTTCTTGACTTAGATGTTTAATTGTTGTTCCTGATTAAAGGGAGTTTAGCGAACTGTAAATTACAGATGTAATTCTCAGATCCTTTGTGAGTTACTGGTATGTTACCATGCAGAAAGTTAAACACAATTATGATCAGAATAAATGAGGCAAAGATACTTCCTTACCTGTATTTTCTCTCATATTGCCCCCAAAGTACAAAAACAAAACCCCTAGAGATGGGGATATTTCATTCCCATGTATTCTATTTCTTCAAAAGGATAAGAATCTCATTTCCTGATGGTGTAAAGTAATTTTCTGCAGATAAAACATTGCACTTCCTGGGTTTTAAACTTTCAGATAGGTCTGATGTCATTAAAAGCTTGGCAAACGCATAGTAAGTAGAAGAACTTGCATATATTATCTTTTATTTGCTTAAAATTCCTTCGTATTACTAAGTTAACTAATGTGTATAACAAACCCAGTACCTGTTGTACAATTATACTCAACCCAATCCACCCTCTTTCCACCTGCTTGTTTGAGCCACCTGCATTCCCAAACTTGTAAATGTTGGGATGATTAATGTGTCTGGGGAGGTGAAACAGGGTGGGAAGGAAAGCAGAAAGGAGAAGCAGCTGTTTGAGCACTGTTTTAATAAGTATAAAAACATCTTAAGAACATTAGTAAGAGATAGTTGGAATAAAGATGGACCAAAAGCAGTATCTAAACCTGGAACTGATTCTTTCTGAAGTCTAGGGCTGTGTCATCTAGAATGTTTCCCAACCAGCCATATGGTTCAGGCTTCTATTTGGATGCAGTTAAAAATTTCATTCAGCCTTTAGAGGTATTATTTGTTCCATTGATATGATCTGTCTTGACATACCCGGTGGAGTATATTCTTTCCACTTCAGCTGGTTTTTCAGACCAACAGCACTGATAAAGAGAGGGAGAAAAGGAAGAGATAGATTTAAGAAACAGGTAGAGATTGACTCGTTATTGACAAAAGGTTTCATTCACACATGTGGGACATCACTCTTCCTTTCAACTACAAAGGGTACGTCAAAACTTCCCTAAATGATCAAATCTTCTGCAAGACCTAGGACCCGGAAATATGTGTTTAATGGAAAGACAGCCAACTGTCTGGGTGGATAAAACCTGTCCTCCTGTTCTACACCCTTCAGAGGCTCCAACCATTTTATAGATGTAGGTATCTTACAAAATAGATAATTTTAAGTTTTATGCCTCTCGGTCACATTCATATGTCTTGCACTGAATCTTCTTTATTATTTATATTTTTATCTGGGAGTAACTGTAACTTCAAATCTGTAATGATACTCTCGTGTATTTTTTCGTGTTTGGAAAGGCACATAGAACCTTGAGAAAAGCTCTGGGTCTAAACTGGTTCTAAATAGAGAATAAAAAACAACCTTTGGGTAAAGTACCAGAGAGATGCCTCTGAGGTTGTAAACCATGAGAGGATCCTGCGCAGCATGGCTTTAGGAACTGATAGGTTAAAATTACAGCCTAATAATAGTTCAGCTGGGTATAGTTTATTTTTATATATATAATTTATAGCTTTATACCAAATAAAAGAAAGAAAGTTTTTTTAAAAAAAGTTTTGAGAACAGCTTTTATTCTACTTGTACATACATCAATTTTTCCATCCTCACCTGCTAATACAATGGAGAGGACATATTTCAGTTGTTAATATACCTTATTACAAAAGGCTTCCTAGCTTCATCCTTTTTTATTTTAGTTGTGGGGGTGGAGGTCATGACATTTTTATAGCTTCTCCTTATTACACTGAAATAGGCCTGCAAAGACTCAGAAATTCTTAGAATGATGAGGTAATCATCTCTGAAGAGACTGAGGAGGCTCAAGGATTATTAGTGAACAGCCATGCAAATCTATTTGCATTATACACCATTACAATCATATATATCTTGTGGAAAATGGCATCAAGCCAAGTATTTTCTGTCCTTGAGGCATGGTTTTCTTTGCTGAAACTTTTTCACAGCAAGCTGGAATATTTATGGCTTTGTGACAAGGAGGAAGTGCGATCACTTGTTCTTAACCTTGATTGTTACTTGGATTTGTGAATGAATACCTAGAAGACCCACTTCTCAGATTTACTTTTCAGTATTACTCCTCAATAATATTTAATTAATCTGTGTTTTTTGCTTGCTGGTGAGTGCCATAATCAGTAAAAGTAGGACTTTCAGGAGTACTTTTATTTTGGCCTGTGTCTAAGCAAAAGGAGCATACAAAAAGCATAACCTCTTGTCTTGAATGAGGTACATCTGAAGTACACTAGTGAAACAAAAAGGAAAACATAACAGCATCTCTGAGAAAATTTAATATTGCAATTCTTTGTTTAAATATACCAAGTAATTATACAAGGAACTAGATTCAACTATCTTGGAACTTAAAAAACCCAATCAAACAAAGAAAAAAAAAACCAATAAGAAAAGGCCCCAAACCCCAAACAAAAGTTATCAGTTCATTTAGCATTATTTTACTATTTTCTTCAGCCAAAACTTCCATTTACTTCTATGGAATTCAGCTGCACCCTCTGAATAAAAAACCTCAGTAAAAATAGTGCTGAAAATGTCTGTATAATGGAGACGGCACTCTTGCTTCAGGGCATTTAAAAGGCTCCCCTAATGATGTCAGAGGATCCTACAAGCAGAACGGAAGCAGAATAAGAACTACCAAACTCCCATTTTTAACTTAAAAATTATTAGATATTTTTTCATTGCAAAAAATGCATGGCTGAGGTTGCCCTGGTCCCATGACAAGTATGGGAGTGTAGAGAAACTGCTGTCAGCTACTGGAAATCAAGACAGAGGCTGGACCTCGGGTACTGGACAAGGGGGACCAGCTGGGGTTCAGGAACCAAAGCAGCCCTTGCTGCACATGGTTCCAGCTTTGTGCCAGTACTTTTCGTTCTCCTTGTATGCAGCCCCACTTGTGTGACCAGATAGAAGAGCTCTCTCACTACTGCCTGGCTGAGCTCCAGTTTAGCTTTGCTGTAGTCCCTACAGTACTATGGTAATGTGACCGAGAACACAGTTTTAAAAAACGTGCTTTTAACTGTCAAAATTGACTTAATTTCTATTTGTGTGGCATTCTTGACATCTTCGTTATCTATACCTAATAACATACAAAGGTTACATTTAATATATTAAATCATAAGGTTGTACTTACATGTCTTTTGACACAAAAATTAGGTGTTTGAAAGTCAGATGCTCCAGTATCAAGAAGTGCCAGAATTAAGTTGCATGTATAAGCATAATTTAAATTTCTCTGTAAATTAATTTTTTTATAGCTTTTAATTATGCAGTTGCAACTGTATTTTTTTCTTTTTTTATGATACTTTCCTTGATCTCTGTACAGCATTGCCTATTTTAGAGATGAACCAGGTTTGGGAATTGAGTGAGGCTGCCATACTGGGTCTTACTCCATGTATTGCAGCAGTCAGAAAAAGCTTAATAAAGAAGCAAGGAAAAAAATAATAATTGTGCTTTTCTTACTGTGTGTGGCCATTACATATTTTGTTTTCTCCTTATTGGCCATTACATAATTAAGTTCCATACTTCATACAAATAAATCCTGTACTTCAACTCTGCTCTGAAGACAGGTAATACTATGAAAGCTTATGTACAGAACTGTGGCACCTAAGAAACCTAATCACAGGGGCAATAGCTCACCATGTGTAATAAACTGCAGTTCCTCATTATTTTAGCACTCATTCTACATATCTAAGTTAGAAGCTACTGTTCTTTAAAAGAATTATTGCTACTTGCATTCAGATGAGGTTACCTCCTTTCCTATATTGTCCTGAGCTGTAACCAGAGGAACAGGAAAGAATGGGAAAGATTAAAAAAAATACACATTTAAAATTGCAATTATTAAATATGATACAAAGAACTGAATATATTGTGCCTGTTAAAATGTAAACTAAAGGAAAATACATAACCAGATTGTGTTCTGCCAGAAGTTTTAAGGGAAATCAAATGTTTCTGAACACATTTTCTCCTACTCACCCCAAATATCTGCAAATATAAGATAACTTGGACCCACAAAATCACAGACTAATTTGTGTTGGAACAGACCTCTCAAGGTCTCTTAATCCAGCCCTCTGCCCAGAGCAGCACCAGCTTCAAAGTTAGATCAGATTGCTAGGATGGAAATTTCACAACCTCTCTAGTTCTTAACCATCCTTATTGTGAAAATTTTTTCTCCTGATATGCAGTTGAAATTTCTAGTGCTAAAAACTGTGCCATTGCCTATTATCCTTTCACCACGTACCTCTGAGAAGAGTCATGCTACATCTTTTCTAACACCCCCTATAGGCTTTTAACTGAAGTTGAGTACTTCAGCTTTCTTTTTGTCATTTCTTTAGTTGAATTAGTATTTCCAACCACACAGCTTGTTGCTCTTCACAAGAAAAAAGCTAATTATCATGTACTTAAATAATCAGTTCACTTTTCACAATTTTGCATGCTTTATTATGGAAGAAAAATGCAGAATCCTCACATACATGTAAAGCTATATAGTGTCTTAAGGAAATGTAGAAAGATGAAAGTTATCCTTGTTATCTGGAAGAAGTAGTAATACAATTCAAAAAGAATTATTATTCTTTAGTTGAAAGACAATATGTTTTATATCGTTTAATTTGTCTGATATTGTCTTTAAGGAAATGCTGAAAACCTTACATAAAAATTTTGCAGTCAAACGAAATGCTGAAAATATGTAATTCTTCCCCTTTCCTGCTGAAGTAACTATGAATCAGAAGATTTAACCAAAACTTGGTGAAATCTCCCCAGTAACTAATAGGGAACTGGTAGACAGCTCTGGGAGTGCAGAGGAACTACTGGGCAGATGAAGGTTTAGGGAGAGAGTTTGCTGCTGGTTTATTATCTGCAAGTATTACCCACTGTGTAGCTGAACTGCAAGTTTGACTGTTTTCCACATCAGGAAAGCAGAGTAATAAAGACAAATGCAAGAAATTATGTTAGCGGGATTACCCAACTGTCAGTGTACGCTGTAATTAAAATCAGTGTCTTCATACTCATAGTTTTGGTTCATAGTAAAGTAAGGTCAGAAGGGACTTCAGGATATGGATGCTCCATTCTCCTGCCTCCAGCTGGGCTCAGCAACCAGCCTGGACTATGGGAGAGCATCTGATGCAGAAGATCTTAAGGAGGAAATGAGCAGTTTAGAAATACACCCACAGCTCACATAAATGCATTAACAATTTTTCATCACTGGTAAGTCCACCTTTCTCTTGTTGAGCTGAGATGTTAGTCCAGGATTAGCCAGATATGGCTGACTTCTAGGCTGTAGCGCAGTCCATCCTTTCTCTTTTCCTTTTCCATTGGCTGACACTAATGCAGCAATGGTCATAGCACCTCCTGCCAACAGACACGTTAATGTTAGCCCTGCATATGGAGCCCATGTTTCTTCCTACCATTCTCATCTATCCCCACCATCTTATCCAGTAAAGTTATAAGGATCAACCAGAAACAAGCACCTCGTAGTATTTTTCCACTTGAATATCCCAACATTGGCAAGCAACGCATCCACCTATATATCTGACTTTCATATACCACTGCTTGGATTGATACCTAGTTGCTCTGAAGTGCAGTTTATATCCATATGCAAATTAACTACAATAATGCAAATTACTTCAGGATATGATTTGCATAGCTTGTCACTCATGATGCTTAAAAAACATGCTGGCTATGACTTGCTGAAGACTTTATGCAGCTAATATACTCTGATTTTAAAGGGACAGTTTGATAATTAGATGAAGCTGCTGAAAGAAAGAAACAAAAGAAATGGTTCATTCCATTCATCTCCAGTATAACTCAGTTGTAACATAACAAAGAACTTGGCAACAAAACTGATCTTGAACAAAAACTGAACCAGTTACACATTCATTCTACATTACTTAGTGTCCATTAGTATAAATGTTATACTGCTTTAATTCCACATCTACTAATTATTTTTGTGAGGCAGTGGTTGTTAACAGTTAAATGTCAATGTTACACATACTCTAATAAAACAACCTGCAGGATGTTTAATTTTGAACATATTACCTTCCTTGGATGTTGTTTTAACAGATGTCCTGTTAAGATAACAGAGAAATTAAATTAGTTTTCAACTCAAAGCATCTGGTTAACTTTGTAGGTAAATGCCTTTGAGCGGTAAATCTGACCAGGGTTTTCAGATAAATAGCTATCAGAATGTTTTAAGTAAATGACTTTATTTTTTCCCTTCTATTACTCAGGGCAGATTTGACATGCTTGATCATATATCTAACAGATGAAAATTGAAAATAGTGCTGGCAACCAGCAGTGTTAGGTTATTCTGAGAGTAGTTTCATGAGTAGATACTATTAAACATGCTTATGGTTTCAGATAATTTAGTTTTGCAGCAATTTTTAAAACTCAAGATCTTTACCAGCTAGAAGATAACTGATTATAAAATTGAAACTGTTTATTACTGTAGACGTACCATATGATGGAAAACATTTATATAAAAGTGGAAATTTTCATCTCCTTAATGGTGAAACAAACTGTGATAGGAAATCAAAGTATAGAAAAATGTGAAATATGGTTGTATAGATTTTGCTTATTCAACAAAATTTATCTTTTAAAATTCTGAAACATATTTTATGTTGAGTTCATGAATAAACATGCATCTGCTTATTGATTTACATCATAGAATGGTTTGGGTTGGAAGGGACCTTAAAGATCATTCCGTTCTAACCCCCCTGCCATGGGCAGGGACACCTCCCACCAGACCAGGTTGCTCACAGCCCCATCCAGCCTGGCCTGGAACACTTCCAGGGATGGGGCATCCACAGCTCCTCTGGGCAACTTGTGCCAGCGTCTCACCACCCTCCCAGGAAATAATTTCTTCTTAATATCTAATCTAATTCTACCCTCTTTCAGTTTAAAGCCATTGTCCCTTGTCCTGTCACTATGTGCCCTTGTAAAAAGTCCCTCTCCAGCTTTCTTGCAGGTCCCCTTTTAGGTACTGGAAGGCTGCTATAAGGTCTCCCCAGAGCCTTCTCTCCTTCCGTTCTCCAGGCTGAACAATCTCAACTCGTACAGTCTGTCTTTGTAGGAGAGGTGCTCCAGCCCTCTGATCATCTTTGTGGTCCCTCTGGACTCACTCCAGCAGGTCTATGTCTATGTTGGGGGCCCCAGAGCTGGATGCAATACTCCAGGTGGGAGTATACTCATGAGAGCAGAGTAGAAGAAGAGAATCACCTCCCTCCACCTGCTGGTCATGCTTCTTTTGATACACATTTTTCCCATAATCTGACTGTCATGCATTGAATACAGGACCACATGAAAATGAGTCAGTGTAGTGACTGATTAGATGATAATTCTGTATGACAATTTACATATGTGTGTAAATATTGTATAAATAGCATATATGTGTGTCTATACATGTATTAAGTACTTTAGTTATATTGTTAAGATCAGTAAGCACATATTTTAACATATGCCTTACAACTGCATATGTTATAGTTACATGGCAGGTTTAGTGTATATCAAAAGGCAGTGCCATAGATATTTCTGTGACTATCAAATGCTACAGACAAGACATTGCATAAAAACCAAATATATATTTATAATAATACTTTTTAATATTTATTAATTATATTGCAGTACCATCTAGTGGCCCCAATTTGATATCAGGGTGCCATACTAAACACACATGATATAAATAAAGCCTGTCCTAAATGGTGCATAGTCTTAGTATGTGATGAAGCAGAATAAGAAGGGGAAATCAATAACTAGGAAACAGCAGGGAGAATAAAAACTAGTGTTATGTCTTTGAAATTCTTCATGAAGCCTGGAATTTCTCAACTTTCTTATCAGATTTTCCCCACATTTCTCACCCCTGTGAGGGTGGATAAGCAAGTGACAGAAACCCCTACTTTTGATGGGGCAGCATTTCCTGGTCCTGCTCTGTAAGGAAATCACTTCTGGATGCTATAATGCACTGTTGCATTTCACCAATTGTTTAAGGCACTGGTGTAAAAAATGTTGCTTTTGCTTAAAATGAAAAATTCAGAAGATAAAAGTTATTTCCAGTGAAGCAGATACTCAGAATATCACAGCTGCAGACAGTACCTTTCCTATGGGTATGTAAATCAGGCTCTGGATCAGCTATGGACAAGGACTGAAGGGTTATTTACCATACTTGAAAGCTGGGGAGTCTGTCGAAGCACCTGTTCGTCTTCTGTGAATGTAGGAAAACATATGAAAATATGTTCTTTTTTTTAAGACTGAGTTGCATTTCAGTGTCTCATGGTATCAGTTTTTTGTTTGGTATTTATTCTTTCTGGGTACATATTCAATACTTTAAGATAGTCCTTAACAGTTTGTTCTAAGTGCAGGTGCGATAGCTAGTATATACTTTCTCCACATTTGCTTTTCCTCTAACAATAAATAAATATTTGACCTTCTATTTATAATATATTAGATAAGCTCCACCCTGTGAACCAGGGGGTCTAACAGAAATTTCAAGGCGCACTAAGCCTATACAGTTTCCAAGGAGTTTTATATTACTTGGAATTTCTGACGGAAATCATTCTGATCCTTATGTCACTGAAAATTACGCCAGTGTTAATCCAGTAGGAAATAAAAATTCTGTATTGCCTTCGGCATCTTTTCACACGTGAATAAGCATTTCTTGAACCTGGGAAAGCAACATGAGCTGTGAAGCACTCTCCTTTTTTGAGCCTGTTTAATATTGTGCCCATCCCATAGAACAGTGTGAGTGCAGCCAACAAGCAGCACAGTGTCGTTATTGCTGTACTCCTTTCTCACCACTGCAGTGGTAGCAGGGAGCTGACAGGCCATCAGGCCGTGCACTGCAAATGGTCACATTGGCTAATCCTCTCTTCTAGTGGTTCATCGTCTTATAATGTGCTGTATTTTGCATTTGCCCTTCTGCTGGAGGGTCCCACTTCCACAGCCCTGCCAAGGCACTGAAGCACTTAAACGTTCGTGATCTATCTCTGGGCTAAAATACACAGGTGTATCTTAAGCTGCTCCAAGCAGCCACATAAAATATATTCTTACACACACACAACTTTGCACTGAAGCAGGTGAGTAGCTCCTGGAGAAGACATGAATAAAAGGTAAGGAGACAGTAGTATGTTTAAACTGTCACTTATATTTCAAAGTGAATGTCTACTGTAGTCACAGAGCCCTGCTATGCTTTCTGCACCCCAGGAGAATTTGCGCTCACCAGATAAATTTCCTTAAACATGTAAACAGATATTTCCAGAAACATGATACAATGTAACTTTATGAGATACAACAGAAAATAGTATTTCCTCCTGTAAAATTGCTACCTTGAAACTATGTAATTACTTTTAAATATTAGTAATTTTTGATTTTCATTTTCTTCCTTTCTTGTTCCAATGAAAGGAATGTTTCCAAAACTGCTACTGAGAGGCAGCAATCTGTGATATATGGATAAGTGAATTAATTAATGTCAACTTTGATAACTCTGTAGAATTTGATGATGATTTTTTCTTAATTGTCCATAATAAACCAGAAAAAATTATTCTCTGGCAAAACCTTGTTGACTTAGTGCTGTCACACTGCAGCTGACAGACAGCACACTTTCAACTTGTTTTGCTTTGTGGATTCCATATGTTTATAATGAAGGACTAGCTATGAAAAAATTTTGATGACCTGTTCTAATAACCCATTAAACTCAATGATTACCTTTGTGAATTTATCCCCAGAGTGTAAGTTAACTCTAGCATTGATGTTTTCAAAACTTGCTGGTGTTATTTCAGTGATACTAATCTTAAGGGGCATCGTATCTACTCAGGAGTAGACTGCTGTACTATGGCATTATATCCCACTTACCAGATTACCACTAACACCTGTTTGTGTAGAAATTGGATTCTGTGTTTTGAGGGTAGGATTTGATTGATTAAATAGCCTTATGAATTTAATAACAGCGTGGTTTAATGTGGGTTTCATTCTAAAAGCCTGTTTTTCAGCAGGTCGCAGTGCAACTCGGGCTATTTTTCTTCCACCCTACAATAGTTGGCTAATTCAGCAATAATGAGGTGATCAGTAATGTGCTGTGTCTGAGTATCTCACCAGTGTCTCTAAACTGTCAATAAAGCCTTCCATAGAAAAACTGCTGTTTGCAATGTAGACAGAAACCAAGATCAGAATACTCAAAACTGTGGGAAAAACCACAACAAAACAGTTCCTCCTCTACAGATAACTGAGACAAACCTCACTACTTAGATGGAAAAAAAAAATAAAAAAAGGTGTTGGATTTGTCAGGTTTTTTTGACGATATCTTAAAAGTGAAGGACTCTTCCTACATATATAAGGGTCACATCTATGACTTCCCGTCAGATGCACAAAGCAATCTCTGTCTTGTTCTTTCTTTAGTTTCTTGGCAATTTTATATTTGTCACTCCTCCCTTTTCCTCATTCAGCTTATTAGTTTTAATCTTGACTTTGCTCACTACTGGCACATTCCTTTGATGCTTAGCATATTCAAATGCATTCTAGCTGGTTTTGGCTAAACTGGCAAGTTTTATTTTGCTTTGGAAGTATGGGGAAACACTGTTAGAGTGCATTTTCATTTAGGGTTGTTTTTGTTTTATTATCTGCCAGTTACAGAATACACTATATGTCACTATGTACTTCACTGCCCATTGTAACCACATGCAAGTAATTGATTGTGTTCCCACAGATGTTCTTAAAACCTAAGTACATCTGTCCTGCAGCAGCAATGATGGGGATTGATTTGCATTGGGTGGAGAAGTTAAGCAGTTGGAACATATTTGTTTATCTTAAAGTCTTACTCATGGAAATTTTTTTAAACTTGTTTCTCCTCCTTAGAATATTCAGTATCATGTATATGTAGGTGTTTGTTCTTTCTTATTATGCATATGACATCATAATATAAATGTTAATTAAACTTTGTTAAATATATTGCAGATGCAATCTAGAAAATATATAGTGTAAAAATTATTTGCATAACTATTCGCATAAGAATAATGTCAAATTCAATACCATGGGGTTTGCAAAGGTAATCTCTGACCTTCCACATCTACCCAACTGCAGTTAATCTGACGTGTTCAAATGGCCCTGTAAGAAATATTGCCATAGGTAATATTGAATGAAAATCCACCACTGGATAAGCTTCTCCTTAAGCCTAGGGAACTAACCACACCACTAACCATAGGGAAACAAACATACATGCATTTGATCAATGTTTTCCATTTCATTTCACAGCACATATATGCTGTTCTGTGTCTGATTCTTTTTTTTTTTTTTAGTACTATTTTTTTATTTCTTTATCCTTACAGGCATGAATTCTACAAAAAAAACCCAAACAAACAAAAATAGCAAAAAAACCAACCCAAATGCTGTTCTTATTTCTTCTTTATTTTACTTTTTGTTTGTTTGTTTGTTTCATTAGATGTTTTCTTGTGTTATGGGTACCCTGGTTTTTATTGTGCAAAAATATCCTATCTTCTTTTAGTTATTTTGTCTTGAATAGTTCCTATTCTACTTGCCAAATACTATCAGCACCTTTGTGAATGGTTTCCAGTATTGCAATCACATAACTAGTTTCAGCTTAGCATGAGGATATACAATATAGCATAATTTGTGTAGAATCACAAAGCTTTTGAGCTTCTAACCGTGCATTTTTCATAGTTGACAAACAATGATGGAGTTCAAAGCACAAGATGCTTCCTAAAATTACAACTTCTGGCCATTGTGTTTGCCTTCCTGAATTTTGTGGTTTTAATTTTTAATAGAGAAAAAAGTTAGTAGCTCAGACAGCTGTTTGGAAGAAGAGGTTACAGGAGCGTTTAGTAACAACAGACTACGATACTATGCAATTAGGTTTTTTCTCTTCATTAGCATATACAACCTGCTACAGGAATGAGAATATAATGATAATTGCCAGACTCTTGGGTTTTCACACTTGGAAATAGTGTAATGTATGGATCTGAAGTAATTGGGATTCTTTCAAGAAACATCTCTCTGCATAGTGAAAGCAGGAGCTTGTAACATACTACAGGGACTTAATTTTGATGTTACTTTTCTAGCAAAATATATCCAGGAGATAATGGTACTTACCCTGATTCAGGTTTCAAAGTGAAAATGAGCTTAGCATCTTTAACTTATCATTAAAGGATGTTTGTCTGTGTCACGGTATGTAGCATTAATGATAGATTCTGCAGAGGGGAGTTGCCTGTACATGAAAAGTCACTGAAGGCTAAAGGTTATTGAGAAATCTTACATGGGAAATTTGTTTGATTCCTGTGCCCATTCTGTTTAGCTTTAGGCAATGTTTTCAGTTGTTTTTCACAAGCACAAAAATGTGTCCATTGAAAAGAGTATATAAAAAGTAATATTTTTTTTTACACTGATGTCATTGTGTGCTGTGTAAGAAAGTACTTCTTTGTCTCCTATCATAAAGAAGCTTGCTTTCAAAGTTAGTAAGTATCAAGTACTATCTTTTCCGTGCGTGATACAAAGGTAGTGCAAAATATTACAAGCATAAGTGGCAAATTGCATATAAGTAGATTGTTATTTCACATGTAAGTTAGGTCTTCGATAACCCAAACTCTAAAAATTATTTTCATATAATATTCAAATTTTCTGCTATTTATTTAAGATGGTGGGTTGTAGGCATGAAAACATGGACTCAAGGAAACCAGCAAGCCAGTGTGACTCCAGAGGCTAGTGATGTCTCCTCTGATCCTTCTCAGCAGAACATGCTGCTATCCTCCCCTGCCCATGTGACATGCTGCTTCCCACGTGGAGTTCTTCAGTCTCTCTCACTCCTCCTTTTTACACTTCCCTGTTTTCCTAGGCACCTGGCTGAATGCGGGTGGTGATTGGCTGAAACACTTTTCTCTGCCTAGACTGTCAGCATAGCTCAGAGTAGATACCTGACTTCTAGACAGTGAAAGTTAAATGAGCTGAATCCAACCCTAAGTGTTCATCACCCATTGAATTCATGGTAGTTAAGCACAACGGGATGCCTTCCTTTAACATCAATCTCCTAATATATTTAAAAATCTGGTGCTGTGGAGCTTAAATTACATTCAAATTGGAATTTGAGTGTTTAGTATGTTAGTAATTTTACAGAATTTGAGTTCTAGCAAAAAAATTGTTATGCGTTTTTGAAAATCCTGCATTTATTGATTTGCCTTCAAGAAAAGGAGAAAGAATGGCAATGGTACAGTTTTCATTTATAAACACACTGAAAAACTGCTTCATGTTTTCAGTTGGAGTTGCATAGTTTATTTGATTCTCCTTCATTTTGTTTCAGAGTAAGCCAGTGATGCTGCACATGAAATAAATTGAAAACCTCCCTGCCATGTCCATGAAACAATGGGAGTCAGTTTTAAAAATCTTATGCAAAAAGTCAGACCAACATGCAAATGAATAATAAGCTTTTGGGGTTTCAGTTCAGAGCATGGAATAGTTGAATTTCAAAACCTGAGATCCTTAAAAAAGCATATGAAGTAAGTGCACACTTCAAAGCAAAGAGCAATGTCAAGAATTTGTGGCTCTATATTGATTGGTACTATAGAAGACACTCATAACAAGAAAAATGGAAAGCCTGTATGAAAAATTCAAACTAAGAGATCTGATCTGAAGAACTCCAATACTGAGCAAGGGATATATATTCAGCCTACTTAAAAATTTAAAGGTATATTTTTATTAATGTCTGTTTCATTTCTGTAGTATTTTCTTTGTGATGAGCTTCATGGTACATGTCAGATAAGGTAAAAAGGGGGAAAAGGCAAACTGTTGAATATGTAAGTCCTTGAGCAAATAAATATTTTATTTTACTTTTTTAGAATTAAATATTAAGCTGTAGAAATATCTAACTCCTGTATTTTATATGTAGAAAGTCATGTAGCACCGTGTTAAGTATACAGTCTGTTGGGATGATGATTTACTCTAATATTAGCATGAAAAAGAAGAAAAAATATAAGCAAATTGCGTATTCATAAGTATAATGATGTATTTTACAAGATACAACCATGAGTCCAGAATGTCCTGTCCCTTTTAAGTCCTCTACTTAGGTGATGCTAAATTACCTGTAGTAAAATTATGGAAACATAAAGATGGAGGAGATCTCTGTATAGTATTTCTTGCACATAGAAATTAATAATAATATTTCATCTGTCTTTAACACTTGGTTAGCTAAGTGAATCTTTATAAACTGATAAAATGAATTGAGTATCACTACCAAGTAGCCTGGTTTTGCATGCAGGGAATTTCTCCTTGTATCCAACCAAAATAATTTTACTAAATAACTTTGAATTTCCTAAACAGGCAGGACATATGTTCTTTTTATTATACTATCTGCATGTTGAAAGACATTTATTATGCTTTTTGTTCTTTTTTTCCCTCTTCTCTAGGCAAAGTAGATCTGTTCCTTTCATGTTTCCTTATTGCTTATATTTTCTAGGTCTCTTATTTTTACTGTTCTCCTCTAGATTATTCCAATATTCTCTGTAGCTTTTTTAGCATGAAGTATTAGGAAAAAAAAATATCTTCCAGCTGAGACCTCACCAGCACCATGTAAAGCAGACCTGTAGGACCCCTAGTATTTTATCTATAAAGCTGCCATTAAGCTTTACTGAATCAGATCTTCTGGGTTTTGCAGAGTGCTACCGTGTTGATTCTTATTTCTGAGTCACTATTACAGACTCCTGCAGTTCTCCTTGCCATATTTTGCTACCTTGCCAAATGTTACTTACTTTCAATCTGTCTGATTTCTCCTGCCTACAGGAAGTACTTTTTTCTTTATTTAATTCACCTTGTTGTTCTTGGGTCATCTCTTCAATCTGCTGAGATCATTTGGATTGCAGTTCTGCCCTCCGCAGTATTTGGCATTCTTCTTCTGCATGATATAGACAGTATTCAATTCTATCACCCAAATCATTCATTAAAACATTAATTGAGTTGAATTTGGAATGAACACTCACCTTCCACTTCAAACTCTTTCTCATCTTAAGAGCCAAACACTGATAAATACTTTTTGTGAACAGGTTGTAAAGCAGCTGTGCAGCTGGTGCATGGTGGCTTACATCCGTTATGCAGTTTCTTCGTTTGCGTGTGGCATTGCACAGCCCAGTGTCAGAAGCCCAAATAAAGTCAAGTATATCCTATCTACTGCTCTACCTCCCCCAAAACCGCCACAGCCAATTCACCTGTCACAGCTGAAGAAAGAAAGTTATTTTAGTATGAACTGCTCTGCAAAGCTCATATAAGTATCATTTTATCTTAAAATTTTGTAAGAATACAGGGATTGATGGATTAGCAATTTTGTTACAGAATCTCAGGATGGAATACAGACTCACTATTCTGAAACCGTAAAAAAAAAGTCCATCTCTTTCTGATTCTCTGTTGTTGCTCCTTCAGCTTTTCAATTAGTTTTGCTTTTTTATTATTTTTTATTATTATTATTTTTAGGCAGAAACTTGAGGTGAAATCATCTCCCTGTTGAAGTCAATGCATGTTTTTTTTCTTTATTCCATTGACTAAAATGAGGCCAGGAGCTGACACAGACTCTTCAAGGGCTTCTCAAAGTGTCACGTCTTATCCCTACAAGCGTGATGATGTCTTGAGAATTCTGCACATCAAAAACAATTTCATAATAGAAGAGAAGATTTTTTCATTGATATGGAAATCATGTTACGGAGCAGGCATCATGCAAGCATTTGGTGTCTAAACCGACACCGTGTAAGGCATGCATAGATGATTTCCATACTCATCAAAATGTTGTTAAATTAGATTTAATAAAAAAGACATACTGGTATTTATCATCACAAAACACAGATAAATATATGAGTAATGGTATGAGTTCTGTTTTGGTTTTTGGCTTTCATATTTCAGTGAACTTGAAATATAAAAGTTGCACAAATGTTAGGGGATCTGAACTTGTACATGAGGAAAACATTTATTAACCTATTAAATATCATCTGCTCACTGAATAAGCCAGTTATTTAACTGCAAAAAGGAACATGACTTTGTAGTTCAAATCACTTGACTAAACCCTGGGAGATTTGGGTCCATTTTTCAGCTCTGACCCAGATTTCCTATAAATCAGAATGTCTGTCTCAACTTCCGCTCTCAGTTTTTGCCACTGTAAAACAAAGATGACTGCAGCTGCCTGCATGAAAAGGACAGCCCCACGGTGAGGTTAAATGCAGTATTCCTTAAGTGCCTCGCAGTACTAGTGGAGACAATCTATTCTGATGGTTTACCATGTGTAGTCCTGCTCACACTGCAGAATTACTTGAAGCTTTTCCTTAGATATGTGTCCCATTACGTTTTCTCATGTATGAATTGTTCCCTTCCTCTGGGAAATTACAGCCTACTGCTAACAAGACTAGTCATAAATACATTTAACTTTTCTTCTGCTAACTTTAGTGAGGCATATGTTTATCATAATTGTATATTCAAATTCTTTATAGGTTGTTTTTAGGAAAAAATAATCCCTTTGTTAGAAACTGTTCACTTCACCACGTAAAGGCTGACAGTCAGTTTGGTCCAAAGATAGTTTTCTTTTTACAAATTTGGTGAGTATAAATACATTAGATGAGTCTATTTGGCATATCAAGTTTCCAAGCTATAGGGCATTTGCTTTTTTTAAGAAGCTGGTGAGAGTAATCTGAAAGATAAGGAAAAGTGAGAGCAAGATTAGCTACTTTTACTTCTTTCTGTATTATTTGAAAAGCAAGAGCTATCCTGAAAAATCACTGATAGAAAACTAAAGAATTTCAGAGTTCCTGAAAGTTGCATACCTACATTTTTTAAAATTACATTTTCTTGGGTTTTGCTCACTAATTCACAACAGTCAGTAAAAAAATAATGGTAGGAAATGTGTGGCAGAATCCTTCTAATGATTTATTTTGTCTGGATTTTGGGTGAACAGATCTGGAAAACAAGACCTGGAGAACAGATCAACAAACAATTCAATCTGTTTTACATTAACTAAATGCAGTTGTAACTGTACCTTCTTCTATCAGTTGTCATTGGGTTTGATGTTATGGAAGCCAAATGAACAATATTTTTCTGGAAATGGTATACTCACCCACTTAAAGATAAAAACTGTTCATGATGCAGTCTGCCAGTTTAAATTAATCTTTACATCTATGTTTCATTTTTTGTGGCACAGAGAAAATGGTGAAAAGGAGGATGATAAACTGGACAAGTTTCTTCTAGAGTTCCAGTGAAAATTGCTTAAAAATTACTCATATTTCCCTTAAATAATATTTACTTTGAGGTTTATGCAGGATAAACACTTGTACAGTATTCTATGTTCCTAAAATACGTATTCTTGCTTAAATCATGAGGATTATCTACAATGCATTTAAATGAATACTGATACACTGAAAGTTACTGTTTGTCATAATTTAAGATGTCATATTTTGCTGTAGACAAGGTGTTGTGCCTGAAGAAAGCTATGGGAAATCACTTCAAGTAAAGAAACTTTAACAGTCATTCCTATGGCATGAAATTAAGTACAGCTGACTTTTGTAATAAGAATCTCAGGAGGAAAAAAGAGTCTGATTTATGTTTAGACATCACTCTACATTTCAAAATATCCTAAATAAATTTATAAACGATAGATACAAGAATCACATCATCGGTGGCTGAACCATAGTAGTAATTGCAGGTGGGGATATAAGCAACATTTTTAGATCAGAGAAGAAATAAAGAGGGATATCCTACCCAAAAAAAGAAGAAGTTATATATGCAGAATGTGATTAAATCCTTCTGGTCATCTACCTTAACACAGAGGCCACCACCTCTGTACTTTATCAAAAAATATGATGGAACCTTTAGCAATCACAAACACTTAAGCATTAAACTATTCATCAGAGCTATCAGTAAAGGGAAGTCTATCAGAAGAATGATCATTTTTCAGCCCAGTTTTGCCTCCACCTGCAGCTACCCCTCCAGGAGACCTTAGGGCTTTCTGTAGGAAAGAACAACGTACTGAGAGTAATGTAATTTCCAGTGGTGCATATGTAATCAGATAGAAAGCCAGGGATTTTGCTATAATATTCTGTCAGTAAAATGCTGGTAATTTTTCTTTCCCTTCTTTTTTATAGTAAAATATTACTTGATAATCAGTAAGTATATATGAAACAAAAGATAGAAAACAGGTATTTTTCATAAGAGAAGAACTAACCAATGCATCCTAGCAGGTTTTAAACTAGAACCTTTGCTCCAGCAGAATATTCAGCGTTGGTCAAGCAAAAGTGATGAATAAAGGGAGGTGGCAGAAATAGCTGAGTATACAGAGAGCTTCGGGTTAGTTAAAGTTAAGAGGCTGGGTAGGATTGCAGACAGATCGCATAATCTTTGTATTTCGCAAAGTAGCGCTGATAGCACACTTTGGCCTTGATGGTAAATATACAGTAACAGGCTCTAAATAAGCTGTTACCACTTAGGGAAAAGCTTTATCATGCGACTATTTCTCTGAAAGGATGAGCTCAACCCTGAAAAAAAAGTGTCAAGATCTGCTAGGAAAGGAACAGATCACCGGACAAGGAATATCATATTACTGTCAAAAAACAAGATGAACCTCAGTATTAACTACTGTGTTCAGTTCTGTTCATCTGTATATAAAAAAATTAAATAAACTTATAGAAGAAGGAAAGGGCATGCCAGAATGGCTGTATGAGGGGTGAATGACTGTCACAGCTTCTTGGAGTAAAGAATATTTTCCTCTAGTTCCTATCTGGTTTACACTTACTGTGTCAGGACTGTGTCAGGGCTGTAGTTTCAGCTTAGGCTATGGTTCTCTTGATTTTTTGTTTTCCTGAAATATAACATGTTTTGATTTGTTGCTTGTAAATATTGCCCTCCTAAAAAAACAACAATGAAAAAAAAATCCTCAATAAAAAACAGGAACAAAGACAACTGGCCAAATTTATTTAGGATTTTTATTATAATTACTTTTTTTTTTCTTTTGTAGCTAGTAAATCACCCTGTCTGCCTTCCCTCCCTCTCCTCTTCTGCTCCGCTAAAGCAGAGAGGAAGACAGTGGTGGTAATCCTCTTGGACTGAAATATTTTACACTTGTTTGGTAGGTGATAAATGCTGCATTCCAAGGGGATTAACACAGTGAAACTTTGCTAAAGGAGTGAGAGTTTCAGCATGCACACTGAACAATCCAGAACCTTCTTGGATCAAGAGTAATATCCATACTTTTTCTGTGGGAAAAGCTAACACAGCAGCAATAGCCACATGAAGTTAATTTTTTAATAAATTATATTATTCTACTGCAGCTACTGTGCTGTGAACACACTTCTTGTGGGGCTGGGCTTTTTCCCACTAGTCTACACTAGTTTGGAACTGAGTTAGTAACATGCATTGTGTCTTCTTGGGGAAGGAACGCAATTTCAGGCAACTTAATGTTCTAACCCAGGTGAAACATTTGTAATGATCAGCCTTACAACCACCATAAAATGTTACTAAACATAAATCTTAATAAATGTAAAGGGTATAATTTTTCAAGTGAAACATTTTGACTTTGAGTGGATTCCTATAATTTCTTTAAGCATTTCAGCTTCATTAAAACCATTTCTTGAAAAGACACGCTTAATTTTCAAGAAAGGCAAATGTAAGAGCATTTTGTATTTCCTCTCCAACACTATAAGCAGTTAAAAGTACTGTTGAGAGCATTCAGATTCGTTTCTTACCTTAGTGAAAATAGTGTAGTAAGTACAGCATGCTTAAAACAAGAAATCAATTTGATGATTACAAGCTCTTTTACCTCTCTTCTTCCAGATATGTCAAATGTATGGTTAAAAATGCTCTTTCTTGGAATTTCTTCAGTCTACATAGAATAACAAGGCAAATAACCTAACATCGAATCCAAACAATATGAGATGTAAAGGAACATATAGAAAGAGCAAAGTGAATTTTCCAGTTTCTTGATGTTTAGATAGAATGTAATCAAAAGCCTTAAGGAAGATGTCAATCTATGGACATTTTATGTTTTACTTCATTTTTCCTATTCTGCCATGCAGTATTCAGAGTCATGTCCTAATGTCCAGGCAGAAGGCTGCAGTAGAACACCAGAAGAAAAAAACCCAAAACACACTAACCTATCTAATACTAGATATTTCTGCTAGCAGATGGTGTCATACAGATGACTTGAAATTGTGAGCTGTATGCTAGAGCTGAGTGCTCCCTCTGTGACAGAACCCTAGCTATCCAAGATGGAAAGACTGCTTTTCAGCCATTTCCCTGGTGGAGATTGAATGCATTATTTTTAAAAAAGCCATGCTTTAAGCAAATTATATTTACTTTGAGGAAGCATTGCAAGATAACGTCCAGTGAATTGATGCCAACAGATTGAGGCATGCTTGCTCCCACTGGAAGATTATTTGTCTTTGTAGTCATTATATAAGTTATTGCCATACTTGATCTCAATATTGAAAGTGTTGGGGGGAACGGGGTTTTGTATAATTATCTTTTAATTCTCTTTTAAAATGTAGTTTATGCAGTTCTGCCTTCAACAACACAGGATTACAGACTAAGGAAATGTAGCCATAGTGCATGAACCTCTTGATATACGATGTAGTGGAGAAGATGAAGGAATGGTGGGCCAGCATCATAAAGATCATTCAGCCTGGACGTGAAACGGTTGCTGAGAATGTTGAGATACCTTCCCCTGAATACTGAGATACCTTCCCTGCACTAGCCCCTTTTGCAGGTCTTGAGTGTAATGACTCACTATCGTACAAAGTGCTCATACCATACATAATGTAGGCTGTTTTAGGAAAAATCTCTTCTTTTTTTTTTTTTTTTTTTTTTCATAATTTCAGTGAAATGTTAAAAAATTATCTAGTCAAGGCAGAATTCAGAAAACATTGAACGTAAGAGTATTTTCTGTCTTCAGTGCCTTGACATGAATTGCACTGCTGAAATGGCAGGCAATGCATTTAAAATAAATTTTAAGCCAGGAGAGGAAAATCCTAATAAGTCACAGCACTGCATTTTTCTGAAGAAAATGTCATTTTTCCTATTTGAAAAAAGGTACCAGCAATGCCTAATTAGACCTCAAATTTAATGCTAAAATATTGTAAAAAACTTTAAGCCATCATATATAAAAAGCCATCAAAAACTGCATTTACAGTGCTTGGCTTAGAATAGGTTATTTCATGGCTTTGTTCCGGCTTTCCAATATGAAATGCACACATGATGGCAGAAGATAAAACAATGCCTCCTCTGCTGATTTAGGCTGTAACATTTAAATGCTGCAGTATCTATAAAAACCGTCTGCATCTTAGTGGTAATTGTTAGTAATTTGTTGGACTGCTAGAAATCTTCTCAACACATGCAAAATAGAAGAAAATATTTCTACACTAAAAATATCTAAATATTGTCAGAGAACTGATTTGATGGTTAACACCAAAATTTTTCCTTTTCGTGGAATGTTAGGTTTTTAGCACTTCAGACAAAAATAATACTTATGGCAATAAAAATGCACAGTATTGGAAAGTCCATTGAATATATTTCCATGTAGATGAAATATTACATGACTTTTTACTTTCAGATTTTTATTCTTAAAAGTATTTTTTTTTTTTAACAGAGAATGGTATCTCATAGCCAAAGTTGCACCTTAATCACCAACCTCAAAAGCTGGGGAATATTTAATGGAATTAGTCAAAATTTTCTTAAACAAGTCCTAATAAAGAGGTTTACATTTTTCATCTCTTTACATAACATACATTTCTAAGCAGTTCAATGAACAGATACAGGATTTTGGAGGTGGGGTTTTTTGTTGTTTTGTTTTTCAAAGCTAACTATAAAGTCTTCTGAAAATTGCCTGAGGACTGTATGTGAGTATGAGAATTCTGGGGGGTTGTACATCGGGTGACTTTTGTGTAGTACACACACCAGCAGAAGTGGTACGTAGGTGGCTCACTCAAGATAATAGAAACTGGTACAAAAATGATTCTACATAGAAAAGCGTAAAGATAAAAAAATATTTTTCCTCCACAGATCTGATATTTTGGTGCATTCCTATTTTATTGCCAAAATCAGTGTTCCTTTTTATTGTATTGGTATAAATGTGAACAGTTAGACAGGTCTTTAAGCCTTTCCCTTGTCTAATCATTGGCATTATTTAGTGAGTGACAGTTTTAAACTCCTTTGAAAGTTATTAAACACCATTCTTGAGAAATATTTACTGACAATTGAAACACATAAAGGACATAAATTATCTCATAAAATCTTTTCTGGGTAGTGGCATTATAAAAGAAGGCACTGTTTGCCCTCAGATCCTATACTGAATTTGGTGTTTCTTTATTCTTTCATCTAGAAAAGATTTACAAAAAATAAAATTGTAGCCCTGTATTTAAAGTCTTTTGTAATTCTAGGATCACATCTTAAGTGTTGTGGTTGTAGTAGATGCATACATATCTGTTGTAGCAAACCATTTTTCCTTTTACCTTGAGTATCATAGAAAGCAATGTAGTTTTCCCCAGAATAAGAGGTAAAGTTTTGGCTTCTGAGGATAAAAAGTATAATTATTGAATGTGCTCATTAAATAATACCTTTTTATTTTGCTCATACATTTCGAAGGTTGCAGGAGTGAATTTAAATTGAGAATATTCTCAGTAATTATAATATGATGATGCTAATAAGGGATGTGGTAATATCTATTTAATATATATAAAAACTGTACCAGTACTGTTAACATTCACCTGCCTGTGAAAATTTTAACATGTGAAAAGGAAGGAAGATAAGGAAAAAAAGGAATCTGAAGTGTTACAAGAGAGGTTGGATGCTGTACAGCAAGAGCTATAAAATATTTCTAAATGAGAAGGATGTAGTTTTTTATTGTTACTGTAAAGATAACATGTTTAAGTAACTCAGTTTAAAAATAATGTGACTTGTCTTACCAGAAATATGATATTCATGAAATTCTGCTGCTTTTTAATGGGAAAATCTTTTAATTCAGTCCAATTTTGCATCATCAGATACATTGTCTGTTGGAAGAAGTCATTAAAATGGTAACTCCTGCTGAGGGAGAAAATAGACCCATACTTTGTTGGGGGATAGTAAAAAGGTCAAAGGTATGGTAACTCCTGCTGGGGGAGAAAATAGACCCATACTTTGTTGGGGGATAGTAAAAAGGTCAAAGGTATTTCTTGAAATGTTATGGCAATTTCTCCTTTATAGTTGTTACATACTCTTCTATTGAAAATTACATACTTGTGATCTGAGATGTAAGTAATCCATTTTAAGACTCTGAGAGCCTGTTATGATCCTCTAGTTTGATCTTTTGAATAACATATTCCTTTGAATTTCACTGAGTAATTTCTCAAATTCTGATGGAGCCTCATCTTATAGAAAGAAACTCATTCTCGTCTAAAAGATTTAAAGTGATGGAAAATCCATTGTTAAGTTGTTCTGCTGCGTAGGTGTCTATAGTCCTAAAAACTGCTCCTATGTCATCTGAATTTATTTAGCTTCTACTTATAGCCTGTATATCTTCTTATACCTTTTTCTGGTATATTTATCATCTTGCATCATCTGAATTTTTCTGTTCATATTTATATTGTCTTCCTTCTTGCACCGCTCATACTGTATCATCTTTACCAAGCTTAAACTATAAAGACTACTACTATTAAACTGCTAGGTTAAATTAAAAAAAAAAATGCAATACTTACATCTCTCACTGTAATTCAGTCTATAACTTTTCAAGAGTTCGAGAATAACTTTTTGACCTATTCTCGGAACTCTTTTAACTTTTTAGTATCCATCTGAAAGCAAAGCCACGAGATCTGTTTCCCAGTGATGGTCTCAAGAGTGTCAAGTACAGGGTAAATAAAAAGCCTGGTTCAAACATGCATATCCTACATATATGTCCAGGGATTGCATCTGTTCTCTTCTCCATGATTTTACACTAGGAATTCTAGTTAATTAACCACTATAGATCTCAAAATCCTGTCTGAGAATGATTTTCCAAAACATGGGCATTCATCAGAAAATCCATGTCCTGCGTTCCTAGTTCCTCATCGTAAGGTATTAAAATGTATTATTTTGAAAAGTGCACCTTACTCTGTAATTCAGTTATATGTGTAGTGCTGTCTGCTCCTTATTACTCTTCATCATTCCACCATTTTTGTATCAACTGCATGGTTTTGCTAACATGAATGTTCAGTTTCTTCTGGATAAAGACATATTGGATAGTAATTGGGCAAGATCTCTGCACTAGCCCACTAGAAATTCCTCTTTGCACAACTGTTTGCAATTAACAGCGGTTTTCTGAGATTTGCCAGTGAACTAGTTTTTCAAGTGATTAGTATGTGCTACAAGGAATTCTGTACAGTGCTAATTTTTAATCTGAATGTTGTGCAGATAACTGCCCTTACAGAAGCTGTATTATGTCAACACACTTTCCTCTGTGAACCGAACTTGTCACCTCATCAAAAGTTTTGACAAGATCTGTTTTCCATAAAACTGTGCTGATTGGCCCTAATTATGCTAGCATCCTTTAATTCTTTAGTACTTTTATGTTGCATCAGCTTTTCTGTGACTTTGCCCAGAATGGAAGTGCAGCTAACCAGACTATAATTATTTGGGTCATCGTGTCTACCCTTTACAAAATACGCTATCATAGAATATTACAGGGTGTTTTTTTCCTTTGCATTATGTTTTATAAACATGGACTTGGATCTCTGCACAGAATGGAGAGTACAGTTGGGTGTATTATATCCTTGAAAAGGACTCAGATTTGCAGGCCACAGAACAGACTGTCCCACAGAGGACAGAGTACTTGCAGTACACATAGAGAGGCTGAATACCACCTTTCACATGACATAGAGTGCATACTGATGATGCTACTGGAAAGGTTTACAACCTCCTTAAACTCTTCTTTGCTTCATTAAGTCACCCCATATCTCAGATAATCTCTTTCAATGGTACATTTTTAAAGCCTTTGTCATAGTTCAGTATTGTTATCCCTGTCCTGCCTCTTGAGGCAGGACATCACAGAACATATGCCTCAGAGAGATCATGGAAATGGATGAAGACCACTCAAAAGAATGTGTTGTTTTCAGTGAAGAAGGCTCAGACAGACATAAATGTATTTAGAAAAGGCACCATAGAATATTTATTGATGCTGGGTCTAGCTCTTAATCTCCTTATCCTTATGCAGTTATAATTCAGGGTCAGATCCTCAACCAGGGTAAAGCAGCATCAACAGGCAATGCTCTGTTGAACACCACAAATGCCACTATGAGTTCTACAGCAGCTAGTAGCCATCTCCATTCTGAAATGGCATTCACACAGTGTTTTGTCTTTTACTCCTGTAGAACAGTTACAAGAGTTGCATAGCACTACCAGAAACAGTGCTGTCTTTAAGTCTCTACTATGCATTGGGATTGTTTCCATTTTTTTTCAAATTAATACATCAAGAGGTGCCCTGTGTAGTCAGTCATATTGAAGAACAAAAACCAGAAAAGTGGCACAACCAGAAAAAAATACTTAAAAAAAAATATCTAATATTTTCATGCCTGCTTTTGCCCTTTCAGTGCTGCACTTTCAGGAAACAAAGCTTAATTCCTCCATTTTACAAACCCAAACTTCTGCAATAAATGAGGTTGGCATATATAAAGGTTTGTAATGTCATAGCTATGGGTTGTAATGTTATTTTATCAGCTAATCAGATATATATTTTGTTGCCATTTTGATCTTAGAAAATAATTGGAGGACAAAATGTTCTTGAAATATGTCAGCAGAAATATTATATTGGAAGTCCTTTTATTTTGAGGTTGCACTGCAATCCATTAAAAATCAGCAGAATTCTGTGTGTACAGGGATTGAAAATACAATACAATAACCCTGGATTCTCTGTGGAAGAAAAAAAGTGTAAATAAAATCTATTTGATTATCCAGATTTGTAAAAACTGTATTAAAATGTATAAGAGGCATAAATAAATTTGGAAGAAGGTAAAATGTGATCTGCATATTATGCCTTGATTGAGGATTCATAACAGATGTCACCTTGAACAACTGCTAACCCATGTTCATGCACATGTACAAAGCTCAATCAAGTTTTTTTTACAGATAAAAATACTGCCAAATAAAACTTTTTATTTGAAATATAGGGAATAGCTTATATATATATATATATATATTTTATGTAGTTTGCATTGCTTGCAAGGAATCTATGAATTGTCTAGTCCAGAATTCTCCTAAGGAGATTTTGTATTATGAAATTTCTAATGCTTATTGCTACTAGGAATCAAAGAGATCACTTTCATCTTTTTTGCTAAAATTTGCTAAAATCAAGAAGGAAAAAAAACAAATACAAACTTCCAACTATTCCAGAGGCAATATATTTGTGTTTGATTCCATGTGCTGGGAAAGGCTCAGATGTTGTGCTTTTCAAAACGTTATTGTAATTGATTTGCAAATTCTTTGAAATTGGTTGAAGGCATTTTCTTTTTAAGTGAATCCAGTAAATAACAATTTAGTAGGTTTTTTTTTATTTATCGTCTTATTTGTTGGCAAAAGAAATCTTTTGGTGTTTAACAGCATAGAATTACCTGTGATCTGTGAGTAGCATACATATTGTCTGTGACCTGGCCCAAAGTAACTTGAAGATTAATTAAAATTGGTAAGTTTGAAGAATATTGTTTCCCCTCCCAAGCTAGGGAAATTTGTGATTATCAGCTGAAGAATCCAGTTCAGCTTTCTAAAGCTGATACACAATTTTTCTTTAGCTTATTCATTATAAAACACTGTACACATGTGGTGGGAAAATTTAATTTCTAAATTATAAAATGTCTCAAAGTCCTTGCATTTCGACTCTTTAAAATAACCGTATTATACTAGTCAGTCATTAGAGAGGTTCTAAAACATTCACAATTGTAGCTGAGACCTGCTTGCCAGTTACTCTATAGGTTATGTTTCCTTCCATCCAGAATTAGCCTGCACTTAGTAGTGCTTATTTGTGGCCAGAGGCTGTTGTGAATCCTTAGTAGTAGACCTCAGTGTGAGGGCTGACTTTGTGTAAATATGCTTTGCATTTCAATGGATGGTTTGATGTTTGGAAGACAACTATTTAACTTGCAAAGCCAAAGAGTCAACCTGGGCAACACCACACAACTTCACCCAGACTGCATCACCTGAAACTGTACTGCTCTGTTCTCTATGGAAACTGTCTAAATATTATTACTGTATGCCATAACAATCTGCTTTCTATAGAATTACTATTATGTTTTAGCCTTTCATTGTGATCTAATGAAGATGATAAAGTTTTGTCTGCAAACAGCATCAGTGAGCCATGTTTTCTTATGGTGATGAAGTGACATGAATTTTGGGAGGCTTTTTGTTCTTTATTTTTAGTTAGCTTCCTTTTACTACTTCATCATTTAATTGTGCTACAAACTTCAGGGTTACGTAATTAGAAAAAAACTGTTCTGGTTTAAATGGATTTCTGGGTACAATTACAGTTCATAAAGCCACCTCACTATCTAAAACTAGGTTCCCAAAATTGGAGGTAACTCTTGGAAAAATGTTAATGTGTTGCTTGTGTTTGGAATATCTTTTAAGTCCAGTATTCTTGATGATAAATTTGAAAGCATCAGCTGCAGTTTTGGACTCTGTTGGCACAGAGCCAGTTAGTGTCTAAATTAAGGAAGGGAAAATAGGTCAAAAAAATAATAAAAAAAAAGGTTATAACTGTCCCCAGTACATTGCTGATGAAAATGTTGAGGAGGAGGGAGGAGGAATCATGAGCCTACAACAATTTGCTTATTGAATAACTAGATATAGTATCTGAGAAACATGCTCCTCTATTTAAGTAACGCAAAAATGCTAATCTGTAGTTCACTAAAGGATTTTTTTAAAAGTTCTTTGAAAAAAGACAAGCATTTCCTGACCCTGACAATAGGTTAAATTTAATCCAGATACTCCACAGGATCTCATACCTCTATAATGCATGTGTTAACGCGATTTCTCAGGGACTCACAGAGAATATAAGCTGTTTTGCTTATTAGATACTGATATCATCCTGGTTGTGAGGAATCTTGAACTCCTTGAGAGCTCTGTTATAAAAGTCTAGTTACAGTTATCATATTTGCATACAATTATTTAGGAAATGTTTATCTAGACCTAGGTTACGCAATGATACTGCATGTACTTGTACTTATATATGCTCACAATATATGTGTTTTCAGGCAGGCAGCTATAGTGGAAAAAATATAATTTTTTTATTTGAAATTGCTTTTTAGACTGACTAAAGCAAGAGGTTTATGTCTCAGTGCTGTCACTCAGTCCTTGTTCCTTTATTTATTTTAATTGTTTCTCAATTCCAAATGAAGGTGTAAACAAAGCATTATCAGTATTTTTATTCCCTTCTCTTTTTATCTCCAAAAGTTAATCAAACAGAATTATTAGCAATATAGCAGAAATAAACAGCTATAATAAACAAATATATTGAGTTTCTAACTTTAAATGTTTGGTACTGTAATAGAAAGTAGGTGAAAGTTGGGGCTTAGAGCCTGTGCAAGGAACAGAAAATTCACCATAGATAATGTGTTGTGTGTCAATGCAGAAAAGAGAAAGAACATTTGTGGATGTTTTAGATTCTTGTATGTGAGACTAGTTTGTCTTAACTAGACTTGTTTTTCTGAAGTCTAATCTCTTTTCATTAACATTGGTTGGAAAAACTGATGAAAAGCTGCATTAACAAAATGAATACTATAAAAAATGCCAAAATAGGGTTAAAAAGGAAGACTATAAGTGGAGTAATTTCTGTAAGCTACTGCACTCATATTTTAAAACAAGTGTAGTTTTTATAGTTAGATTTGTATTGTGCCATAAAGACCTGAAGAGCAAAAAGCCTTGTGCCTTTTGCATTTTTTTTTTTTTTGTAAAAATGTTTGCATTTACTTGGTAAAAATTAGGAGCTCTTTTCCTCCCTGTCTTCCTTTCTGTAGGAATTCAGTGTTTAGAAGATATTTCAGAGACTTGTCAGCATTATGACATAATAGGTATGAAGGAACTGAAACCTAACCAATTAAGTTTTTCTTACTCTGATTTCAGTAATATCTGTTTAACCACTTCAGAGGAAAGATGAAGGCTAATCGTGTCCCTTGACTACATATTTAAGGATAGGAAAACAGATCAGATGGTTTTGAGGGAAGAAAGTAAAAGCACTGAGAAATCAAAAACAAAGGATAGATTGAAAATAGTTGGGAAAAATGATATATCAACTGGTAGTTTTATCACTAGGAAAAAGCTAAGGAATTTTTTCCTTACTTTTATTCCTTTCCACATTTTTATTGTGCTTGGGATCACACAAATTCTAGCTCTTGGAATGAGTTTCAGCATATTTAGCTATATTTTTCTGTCATAGACTGAATTATATCTTACTTTTTAGAGGTGGAAAGGGGAAGTACAAGGAAAGCAGGAGAAAGTGAAACACCCTCAGTGCTCATTTTCAGTGAGAGGTCTTTATTCCTGATTTTATCTGCTATCTAATTTCTGAAGGCAATTTACAGGGATGGAGACTTGTTGCTTTTACTGGGTCTTGGGTAGAATAGAGGGAGGAATTCAGCTGCCTTTAATTTCATTTTTTATGTTCAGTGGAAAGCAAGGGTAAAGAGAAAGAAAAGCCATGTCAGGGCAGGGTTCCTTTTTTACAGGGTGACATCTCATTTTTTGGCTTTTGTGATGCAATTGCTCGAATATGAAATTCCATGATGCATATGCATCTTAATGACTTGAAACTGTTACAGTTCCAGACAGTTTTGCTATCAAGGAAAGTACTTTTTCTCATCCATTTTTTTCTTTGTTTTTAACAAGACAACAAAACCATTTAATTATTTTATTTTTATTTTTTTTTCCTGACAACACCAAGAATATTACTGTTTTTAGCAAATGAGAAAATGGAAGGTACTAGAATAAACTTCTGAAGGAACCATTGCAAGCGCAGCAATTCTTTCTACAGAGATAGTATGTCTTTGACTTTGTTCTTTCTTAACATAGATACAGAGCAACATGCATTTTGAGGAAATGCACATAAAACAATTCTTTCCAAACATAACAGCAATAATACTGCCAAAACATGATATTCCACTGCACATTTATCTCTCATTTTCCTATTTCTTAGGTCAAGGTGATTAGAGAAGTGCTCAGGGTAGCTGTTAGTTACATTGCTTAGAGTATGCTCAATATAAGAATCGAAAAGTATGGAAAAGTTAAAATTATGTTTCATTTGCTTCTCCCTGAAGAATGATTTCTATAATATATACATGTAATTTTCTCTTCACAAAAGGAAATCTAAAGGAGTGATGGATTCATGAGGCTAATGATAATTCATGTCTTAAATACCTGTCTTTATCTAACTATGTGTTACCTTTCCATAGATAGTTTCTTGTAGCACATGTAAATAGAAAATGTATGTACTTTCTATGCTTCCTTTTCAATCTGTCCTTAAGATTTGTGCTTACTGTGCTGCTATCAAATAAATGGTCTACTAAATGTTAAATACAGGATAAATTATAATCAATGTTTATATTAAAAATTTTCAGTTCCATATAGATTTACATATATCTCCAGAAAAAAACATGGCCAACCTAACCATATTTGTAGGGATGTTACTGAAGTTTTAAGATGAGCATCCAGGCATTTGGAAAGAAATCTGAATTTTTGTCCTTTTGTGAAGATAGCATTACACGGAATGTGAATAGATAGTTAAACACAACTTTTACGTCTGGCCCACTGCCACGTTAAGTGTGCAGAGTGCTGATTGCAGTCTAAAACAGTAGCACAGTGTTTCTCTTTGTGACATAACTTTTTTGTTACACATTTTCCAGTCTCTGCAGAGAGTAAGCAGTGTTCTTTTGAAGGCTGCCTTTATAACTATAAATATTCCTTCAGAACAGTTAGCGCTTTGATAAAAAAGAGAATATATAGTGCTTAGCCTTAATAAGCACTTTTTTCTTCCCTGATGAACTTTCATTTGCAAGCTATATAGTAATTATGAATTAACACTCGTTATATATTAGAGACTAATGCATGCTAAGGTACTCTGCTGAAGCATTATGTGGATAGATTAGAAATGGTTGTACAAACTGCATCCTGACAAGGCAGTCCAGTTTTCTTTGCAAATGGTTTGCCACAGGCACAGTATTAACAGAACAGGAAAACAAATCAGGGATTTCAACTCCCTGGCTGTTCCTTGATCTGATGTGAGCTCTTCCTTTTATCTAAATTACATATTTTAAGGGTGTCTAATAATCCAATTACATTCTATCTAAAAGCTCTGGCCTATCTTTTTAGGAAGAATGCCAACAGTAGTAACTAGGAAGTAATTCCAACAACAGTCCAAAGTCGTTTTCAAGAACTGTCCCAACACAATTCATGTAAACTTGTGTGCTCGTGTTGTTCGTTCAGTGCTCTAAAATAGTCTTCACAATGGCATGTACCAAATCCTCGCAGCCAGGTCAGTAGTTTACTGCACAAGCAAAATCTGGGGTTTATAACCCAAAATACTATTTTGCCTTCTCATGTTGCAAGGCATCCCCCAGATATTTCATAACTGCACATCTTGTCTGCACTGATTGTGTCTCCCCTGGAAGCTGGCACATTGAGTTACCAACTGATTTCTCACTATTATGCTTAGACGTTGGTCTGCTACTGAACAGAGGGAAAAATGCCAAATACTGAATCAACAGTGCTACTTTCCTTAACACCTGGGATTTTCATTGGAAAGTTGCCAACTAATTATTATGCAGGCCAGAATCTGCTTACCTTATGAGATCTGACAAGATCACAACCTGAAGAGACACAGATGGTAAGGCATTCCCATCATCACCAGCATCCACAGGCAAATGAACTATTTTCTGTTCAGATCTGCTTCCAAGAAGACTTAATATTTGATGGATATAATTATTTAAAGCAAGCCCGAATCCAGGACTAGATATGGAACTATATTTGCAGTGCATAGACAATATATTTCAGTTATGTATATATGACAGTGCTAATATCTAAAATATGTGTACACAGTAAAGGGGTGCCAAAAAAAAGATGTATAAGAACTCTGTAACTCATTATTTTGCTGGCCATCAATTATAAAGCAAAAAAATCCCAAAACTAAACAGTCCTGTTAAAGGTAAAAAAAAAAAGATTATATTTGCAGCGGGATTTCCGTACCTTTCAGAGAATCCGGAAAGAGGCCTGTATCTATCTACATAGATAGATAGATAGATAGATAGATAGATAGATATAAATATAGATATAGATACAAATTTAAAGACTATATACCTGAAAGAGTCATGGGAGTGATATAGATCTCACTATCAAAAAAAAAACTTTTGATCAAACCTCCCTTCTGAGACAACTGAAGTAATAGTGGAGGCCATGGGAGTGGTTCCACACAGAAGGCAGAGGTGAAATGAAAACAGAGACAACCTACGATAATATGGGAAACCTAAGCACAGGGTGATGGAAGTCATTCCCACTTTCTGACTCAGAAAATACCTTACAATTTTACAAATTGAAATAACTTCCTATTACAAGGACTTACAAAGAGGTACTTCTAGATCCACATGAAATTTCAGCAGGCGAGGCTGGAAGACTAGTTTTTCAAAACAATTTATAGCTGACAAAAGATGGTATTTATCTGAGTGATGGGGGAGTCTAAATCAAGCCAAGGCTATTTAAACACCTCACATTAATTTTAAATTGTTTAATCACTATACTATCAAATAGAGAAGAAGAGGCAAAAAAAGAATCTTTTCAATTTTCCAAGTGATGTATCATAACAGAATGTTTTGTTAGGGAATGCTGGAATCAGTTGTTTAAACATGCTGCTTATTTGGTGTCCTGCAAAGATGGGTTCTGCAGCAAAGATGAAATGCTAGAAATGAAAGAAATTAACAAGACTGAAGAAATAAAGTACACAAGTGAAACATTACTGTCCAGATTATGTATACATCAAGTCAAGGATTTGTACCATCTGCCTCCTCTCTTTTTGAACTCTAGATATTTTTGAGTCCCATTTTTTCTGACAGTTGTTGCTTTGCAGTCTGTTAATCTTTCCAAAATCTCTGTGGATTTTCCTTTTTTTAAAAGATCTATTTTCTCTTTCACAGAAGTCATTTTGCAATTCTTATCTCCCTCCATATCAAGATGCCTTTCTCATATAGTTGAATTGCAGTGCTTTGGCTCAGAAATTTTACAGTCCTTTTCATTGTTCACAACTTGTGACCTCATGAAGCACCTACAATTCATCTACAGTAGCAGGGATGAGTCTGCCTTGACTCATTTACCTGCCTCTTTTTTCTGGTAGCTTTGTTGTCCTACAGGGCAATCATTTCACCAGCCATAAAATGTGCCTAGATATACATATTTCTGTCTGGAATGTAGATGAAAGGAAAATCAGTCTGATTAATATGCTAAGAAATGTTATTCTTCTGACTCACTTTAGGGTGGGAACAGATAAGTGTCTGAAGAAAGATGCTTTTTGTTTCTCTTGTGTGTTCTCCAATCCATAAATAAATACAGGGAAGAATATCAGCTACCCAAAGAAAAGCCTCCCATAAAATGCTAAGACAGACTTGCCTGTATACCATTGTGTGATAGGCATTGTCTCAATCTGCTCTGCAATTATACCATTTTGCGTTACAAAACTGCTGTAATTAGCATCTTTAAAGATAACCCTTTCAAACTATGCTGTTTAGTCCAAATTTATCATCATTTTGATTGCATAAAATTCCATCTTAATAATCCATGAAGGTCAAGCTATTGGAAAGACACGCGCAAGTTCCCAAAAAGCATGCCTGAGGCACAGTGGAAAATTCATGACACTTAAGTGACTTGGCTATAATTCCTTTTCATCCCAACAGCCCTTAAAACACTCCACATGAAAACAGCAATAACCTTATGACAGTTGCAGGGCAGTGTGTCTTCTGGACATTTGCTCACTTGACTTTTTTTTTTAACCTAAGGGTAAGTACAATGTCAGCATATTTGAAAAAAAGTTAAAGGCAGAAACAGACTTAAAAACAAATTATTTTTCATAAGACCCATACATTTTTTTCCAAAAGATGGACAACTATGTAGATGCACTAAACTTGCATATGCAGAGTATTTTCTGTGTATAGCCTGGATTTTTATGAACAGAAAAGAAAATCCATTTCAGTTTGTATATCCTTTTTTACGCCCCACAATATTATTTCTTATACATATTTGTTCTGACTCTGAAGTCTGAATGAGGCTAGGAAATTTATATATTAATTTGTGTAAGAGGAGAAATTCCATCAGGATCATTTTAACAATTTGTCTTTCAATTGTAAGATCTGAAAATAAAAGCATTTGACCACGTGTCCCCTGAATTTTAATTTTTACTATATAAAACAAACAAACAAAACCCCCAAACCCCTAGACGCTTTTATACATACTCTTCATACAAATACCACCATTAAAGATAAAAATGCATTCAAATTTAATCCATTCTTGGTTTAGGTTCATGGATGTAATAGCCTTCTCAATGCCTTTAGTGTTGGATTTAATAAGAATTTTTTGAAACACTTATTGAAGTCCTATTTATGGCCATAATCTTGATCTCCTAGGGATCTACATATTTTATTTTTAGTTTACATTTAATTTATATTTGTCTTAGATTTTTTTCTGCATACTGTGTGCACAATCTTCTAGTTTACCGATCCATCAGCTGTGCAAAATTCCATGTCATTAGTAGAGTTAATGGGGCAAGCAAGCATCCATCGTCTAATATGTGCACCCTGATACAAAAGCAGATGAAATTATATGTAATGGAGTTTAATAAGGGAAGGTGGGGGAGGTTTCTGCTGCCCAGGTCAGTGTTAAGAATGACAGCAGACAGTGTTAAGGGAGTAGAAAACAAGCAGCTGATGTCAGTATTCAACCATTTAAAATAATTGAGTAAGACACGTGTTCATTACCTTCAGTGTTACAAGAATCAGCTTCAAAAGCCTTTTCATTTACAACTTACTGGTATTAACATGCCTTCTAACAGGAACAGGATGGTGGCTTGTCACATGAAGTTTTTGCTTTTGGAGAACCACTTTCAAGCTAGGCTTAGACTGCAGCCTAAATGGTAACGACTACATGGCTTCAGTTTTGAGCCATGTTATCTACTGTGGTGCTTTAGTTTATGATTTGTTATAGCATGTTTTCTACGATGAATTTTGCCATGGTCAGTGTGGCTGGTAAGCCGGGAGATCTGTGTGGGCCACCTGCATAAAGCTGCGCCTTGCCAAAATGAATTCAGTGAACTGGGGGCGTGTTAGTTTATACCACTTTGTTATGTCATCTACCTACAGAAATTATTACCTCCTGTTCTGTCACTTATATAGAAAGGTTTACATGCTTGACTATCTACCCACAGGGATCAAGAAAACAAATTTTTATGTAATAACTTCCAAAGCTAAAAATAATCAGTTGGAGAAATTAATTCATACTAGAGCACAGAAGAAAGCAAAATCCAATCATTTTGGCTTAGGTCATCTTCTGTGGTCCATTTTCAGGGGCACAAGGAGGCATGTTTCAATTCAGTGTAATCAAACAAAAACCTGACTCCTAATTGTGATTTGTATTCATAGACAGTGGTCATCAAATCCCTAAGTGTCCTTGAAGTTATAATGAGTAAATTCAGAAGTGTAAGTCATTTTATTTTACACACTTACACATGTTCCTAAGTGTCTCTGACTTTTGTTGCTTCATATAGAGACTTTGTGGGCCTACCTTGATATTTTTTTACATTTTTAACAGAGATGGCTATTTACTTAAGAACAGCAAGTTCTTCAGTGCTGGAATTAATGAATAATATTTACATAGTGCATATCAACTCATAGAGGATTTTGAAAGAAGAAGAATCGGTTAACTTAACTGTCTGTCCTGTACTAACTAAATAGCTTTGACATTATATAATTCTGATTGTTGGTGATTGTCTTTTTTTCTAAATAACAAAGTCGTTAGACAGTTTGAAGGTTAGAGTAGTGATCTACATAAATACTTTCAGTATACTCACCCTATTTTTTAGGTTTGCACCTTATTAAGAGTGGAAGCAAAGGAGAACAGAGGTTTTCTTCTCTACTGCAGTAGTATTTTGTAGTGATTTTTTTTTTTTTTTGATCAGAGTATATATTAGGGGACTTAAAAGTCAAAATGAGAAATTAACTTACCAAGAAATGAAAATTATAAGTTCACAGGAGTCATAAGCTTAGGTTATTTGCCCAGTAGAAGTGAGCCTGATTAGCTTTCCCTTTCTGTCACCATGTCAAGTGTATGTGTGTTTATACATGTCTGGTTAGTAGAAGTCAAATTGAAATCTTTTATGGGAAGGTTAAACCTTGCAAGATGCAGTGCTCTCCAACAAGATCAACTGTAAGTCTTATTTCTACCACAGGCCTCCATGACTTCATATAAAATTCCAGAATTCTGATAAACTGTCACGGAGAAAAATGATAAAGTGATTTACACTCAGTTTTGCTGGAAGGGAGAAATGCAGAGGCTGTCAGTCTGGGTCTTCAGAACAAATGAGTTACAGTTCATGAGGCAGCTCAATAAGGTTATCATTTCCCATCAGCTCCTATCACTGACAGCCACAGATTTACTGGATGGGGAAAGTGAAAATGGCTGAGTTTTGGTGCCAGGTGAGTTGACACTATTACTCCATCAACCAGACTTGTGTAGACAAGAGGCTACCATGAATACTTGATAGAAGCTTCTTCCCAGAAGTGCCTGAAGAAAGCAGTAAAACTGTCCTCTAATTTATGTAAAAAAAAAAAAAAAAAAAAAAAAAAAAGTTCTCTGTCTCTCTGTTTGGATCCTGTTGAAAATGTCCATTTGTAAACTGCTACGGTCTCTTTGATTTATTTTGTGTGTGTGCATTTGTTTCGTTCAGCAGTCTCTTTTGTGCCACATGGCTTATTTATAGCCCTCACAGAATGAAACAAAGGAATCCTGAATCTGCTGGGATTTCATATACAATGCATTTGTCACTATCCGTCTCACAAAATTGCAATATGAACACAGCCTCAGAGCCACCTGTGCACGCCCGAGGAAAGAGGCCTTTGATCTGCCACAATTACAAATTGGTAGAAATATGTATGTTCCACTTCCAGGCAGAAAAAGATTCAGGTTAGAGCTGAAGAACTTACTCCATATGTATTCATGTTAAAATAGGTAACATAAACACCTTCTATATTACCCCAGATTTCTGTTGCACAAAACTTTCCTGGCAATTGTTGGTGTCTGTTCAAAGAGAAACTGTATATGCTACCTGAGTTTTGTTGAGGATGGTTGAACAGCAGGATTTCTGTTAAGAAATCCAGATTTGCCTCGCTGATACTCAGATACTAAAACATTTAGCATTTTTTTAGTCTTAATGATCAGTAATGGATTTGATCCCTAGATGTCAGCGTTAAACATTCTTTTAAGCTGGATTGTTATGCAACAAGGGCGGGATAATACTTGCAGGTGCTATTGCCCGTTTGATTTTTAAGCCTTTTATATACTTCCAAAGGAGAATTTAATATGACAGTTAGAAACAAGGCTGTGATGTTCTCCCTCACACTGATATACCTAATTCTGTGTGCAAGTCTAAGTTGTGAGTCAAACACTATATCTGAATCAGTCATCAGAACTCTCTCTCTATCCCATAATTACCTACAGAAATGAGATATTCTCCAAGCCTTTGCTTCTGTCCGCAGCTTAGACAAAATATTTTAAAAATATCTATTGTTACAGAAAGTCCTTCCATCACACAGCCACTCAGAAAAAAAGAGTTGAAAACTTCACCAAAAAAAAATGAAATTATTACCAAATATGGCTTTCATTTAAAAAATAAAAAAATATTTTTTTTAAAAAAAGGCAAAACCAAAATGAAGCAAAACCCCCAATCAAACAAAAATCCCATACAGGAAATATAACATATACGGTTTCTCAGAATCCTCTAGGCTATCTGTTTGAGAGAATCTTTCCTCCAAGATCTGCAGTTCTTTTCCTAGATAATAAATAAATATATAAATGAAATTATTATATCCCCAGAACAACCATGGACTGTCTTCATTTCTGATTGTATTCCTGAGATTTCACAGGAAGCTTAATTTAGTGTTTTCATTTTAGAATCTGAGAGAGCCATGGCAAGGATATGCAGGTGTTGCAGCTATGGCTAACCTCGTGCCAAAAGTGCTAATGATGTCAAGTTTTGAGACAGATGTTTTTTATCTTGCTCTGAAGATTTAGAATAACCTTAAACTTTTCTACAATTATGTAGAATTACAGCTAACACATATATTGCTAATGTTTGATGTAACTTGATTTAATGTAACTTGAATTTTTAAACCAATGCTGTTTTGTTTTGTTTTGCCTAGAAACCAAGTATGTTTCCAAAATATTCTTTGGGTGGTTTCTTTTCCATGTGCTTAAGCCTTTCCCATCATTGCTAATAGGTACTATTCTTTTTTTTTTCAAATACTGCTCTGCCTTCATTTGCTTTAATGATTGAAAGCTGTGTACCAGCTCTATCTTTAATCTTTTTCTTTTAAGCTTCAAGAATCTCAGTAAATACTCTTCCTAAAATTAAAAAATAAATAAATAAATAAAATCAAAGTCAGATCAGATTACCAAATTTGTAATTTCATGGAGCATTTTTCATTTAGGAATAATAAATACAAAGAAGTATTTTCTCATTTGTATTTCTCTCTCCTGGAGCTAGAGATGCAGACTGATGAAAAGCAAAAGTGTGTCATAAATAGATCAGATTCTGTGTAGACAGAGCAAGGGAAGTGCAGGGTGACAGCAGTCACAGGCTCCTCATATTGTCGTATCTGTCATCTGTCATGTTAATCTCTCAGAGTACGTAACAAAATACACATTAATTTAGTCTGAGAAATCCTAACATATCTATTGCCACATGTTTTTCCACTCCTTTTTTCTTGATTTATCTAAATGCAGGAGATAGTGTATTATGGCAGAGCCTCAAAATTCTCTACATAGGGAGCAGGAACTCACAGGAGTCTCTGCATCACTTCAGTTTTTGTCTTCTATCTGGTCACGCAGCTGACCATAAAAAGGAATAGCACACTGGGATACCAGGGCTCCATGATCCTTATCACTGCAACTCTTCCTGCTCTCTCCAGTGACTGAAGCATTCAGTATGAGCTGGAGGAACTGCATTTTTTTCAGAATGTCAGATGAGCATCCTGTATCTCTGTGAGTGGATATTACGACAGAAAGGCAAGGCAAGGAATAGAAAGCAAGTGGGAAAGGGGTTGAGGAATGAAGACTAAAATGGAAAAAGCAGGAGTAAAATGGGAAATGGAAAGAGAAAGGGAAAGGGGTACAGAAAAGAAAAGCAAAAGCCATCCATTTCAGGTTTCTCAATTACCGACAGTCCTGGAAGAATCTTGCATTTCCTGAGCCTTTAATTCTAATTTGGGATTATGGTCAGAAGTGAATTATCTTCGAATTTCACTCAATTTTTAAATTGATATTTGTTTCTTGTAGTCTCAGCTATGAAGCATGAGCTACAAATCATAGACTTTTTTGTTTTCCAAACTCTGAGGTGACTTAAACTTCTTATTTGAGTCAAGATCTTGCCTAATTTTATCCTGTTTTCCACTTCCCTAAATAGGTGACCACCTTGACAGAGAGTGCTAGGAAGGTATTTTTCTCATAGTTTCACCTCCCGTCTTACCTGACCGTAACTGTCTGTTAGACAAATCAGAAGTTTATAGACATACATAGCCTTCCTGCAACATTCTTTAAAAAGCTCTGATGACACCTGGTACACCCTCAATTTGTCATAGTTCCTAAATGAACTGCATCCTTTCTGGGCTTCTGCTTTCAAACTAAGACCTCCAATCCAAGAGCAAATAAATTTTCAGTTTTAGTCCATAGCTCGCCTTTGGAATCTATCTGTATCACAAAACCACTATGAAAGCTGGAAAGAGTAACAGCAGAAGAAAACCAGAACTGAGATAACCAGGCATGATGCAGATATAGCTGAAGACTATTGCAGGGGCAGTTTCCACATTGCCTGCCTGTCTGCCTTCTCACAATTTCTTGCACCGGTTCTTAAATTTATTTGAATATCCTGTTGTATGAAAGTCTTATTCTCTGGCTTTAATTTTGCTCTCCCAAGGATAAAACAGCCTAATATATGGAGTTTTAACCAAAGTCTGTGAAGAACCAAAGCATTTGGAGTCAGTGCAACAATACCCTGTCTTCTGTACTTGCAGCGGTCCTTCTGTACAAATATTGCACATTCAAGTTATCTTCAGGAAGAAGAAAGTGTCTTGTGAATCCCTCAGTTACGGTTTTCTAGGTGAATATGTGCATGATTATATGACTTTATCTCCATTTTATTCTCAAGTAAAACTATAAGAGCTGTTAAAGGTAGAGAGCCTGTGAAAAAAAGATAAGAACTTACTAGAAGGTATTAATTGCTGTCACAGTTATTCATGGATTAATTTTATAAATTCTGCTGTAAAACTGGGCTTGTAAGAATGCAGTGGCTGAGCCATTTTTAGACTATATGCAGTTGTACAGTTAGTGATAGGCAAAGATGGTGATTCACCAAATTGTATCACTCTTCTCACATAGGTTAACATGGATGCTATTTTTTTACAGGATGAGAAAGTATACTTCTTGCTCAGGAATCAAATAATTTACTTTCTAGTAGTTGAATCACCCATCACAGTTCTTTATTATATTCGCCATTTTCTAGGGATAGAATGCTGTTTCTCTATAGCAATTCAAGGTGTAACACTTCAGCTTTTCAATTTCTTGAACTAAAATCATAATGGATTGTGTATAAAGAACGTAAGATGGTCCTAATCTATGGTCCGGCTAAATAAGAACTACAGACCACATGATACTTTATTTCTTTGAGCCTTAATATTCTGAATTTTCAAGTCCTGTTCAAGAATAAGAATAGAATTAACAGTGAGGAAAGACTTAAGTGTTAATAAAGTTAATTCAGGAAGTCCTTTGATCATACTAAATTATCACTGGTCCCAGCAGAAGCCTTGAATGTTAACTGTTTGATGATACTATGTTTAATCTGATAACACAGAAGGAGCCTATAAAAATTACTTTCCTTTAATCTATAAGAAAAACATAAAATCAGGCCACAATTAACAACAGACAGACATTAAAAGCAAAGACACATCTTGACATGGCTGATTTTTGTAAGGATGCCTTCACTCTTATGGCAGAGAGAATTACAGAGAAAGAATAATTTTTGTTTTGTCTTTTCCCCATCACCAGATAAATAAACTGTAAGGAAATTACCCAGGACTACATTCATTGAATTTATGTTATATATATTCTAGCTATACATATACACCACTGCTCAGACAGAGTTCTAGCAATAACTAGAAGGTGTAAAGCTTTATGAAATACCTGTTTGTGAGGCGTAATTCACTTGAACATTGCAGTGCCAGACACACTACAACATCTAGTGGATAAGAGTCCAAAGTGCAGTCCATGTCCCTCAGTTACACTTACTGCTTAGGCTGACGTATTTCCAGAGATAAAATAAAGGATGCTGATCATCACCAGGAGGCAAGGGGCAATTCTGTCTTTCTTTCAGCTAGTTTCAGAGGTGCAGATGTAACAGGTGCTGGTGTTACAGGAATGCCTCCATTCCCTCCCGTCTCCATACTCCTTGTATCTTACAACACCCAGCCTCCACTGCCCCAAACTGGTTGCAAGGCCCAGTCAATCACCCCTACATTGTAAAGATCTTGGTCCTTAGTTTCTGCTTTCTGGAGTCCCCAGTCCACCCCAGCCTTTCCTTCCCAACACTCATCCATCACTCTCTCACTTGCACAGCCCCTGTCCTCCTACCTGTTCAGTATACCCAAACTACCCAGGCGTTTTCCTCTTCAGTCTCAGTTCCACGCTGTAAAAATCCAACCACTTCAACATGTGTTTCAGCAAGTGTTTCTATGTGTCATACCCCGTGGATGCCTCAGGGCTAACTCCCTGCCACGTTTCTGCTGATACCTTCCAGGTAGCTGTTGGAGTTGGCCCATCCTGCCCATTGCATGGCTCCACCATTATCCACAAGAACTTCTGCTCATTCAAACATTTGGGGTGACTCAATGCACCTTGACAGACAGGTCAGAGGAAAAATGTGGAATGTCTGGCAGTCCTATACGGTGCCTGGCAGAAGGGTCCTCGGAGCATGATTCAGGCACCATCAAGAGGAGAAATGTGGAGGATAACTGCTATAATATCAGTGATGGGCTAGATGGGAGGCTGCATGTCACTGCAGCCCTGCTGTCACCTGTTGATGCAAAGCATGTGCCACCCTGGGTAGTTCTCACAGGGTCAGGCAGAGAGCCAGCCCACAGGGACGTTGGCTCTTTATTTTGCACACTAGCACTAGGGTTACACGGATGACATGGCAGTCACCTCCCATGGGGAATATTTCAAGGGTTTTTTCTGTCCTAGGAAAGTCAGCCCTAAACCTCCAACCGTACTAGAAAGTGATTTGGCAGCAATATTCTCTTTAGATCTAGTAATACTCTCAGTCCTTCAAGGACAGCCTGTTATACAGCACAGAACTCAAGCATGTTTAGACTTGAGAGAGTGGACGCAGGGCCCTGTAAGTGAACATGCAGGTCAAATGTCTCAGATGTCCATAGGAAGATCAGGGGATCCGAGAAGCTCTGACTCCCTCCTTATCTTTAAAAGTCTCAGTGGAAATTGGCAGGTTTGTATGAAATGTCTTGATTTCTTCTTGCCAGTGGCAAGCATTTCATTTGGTGAATTTGCAACCAGCTCTCCTTCTCTGAGAAATGTTGAGAAATATCTGACAAGAGATCAAATTCATGTCAAATTCCTTTTTAAAATAAAAATCTGTCAGGTTTGCTGGCAACAAGGACTAATGATTTGATTGTCACATAGAATTTGCAACAATCCAGTTCCAACAAGCTGGAAAAATCACTAACATGTAACACTTCTTCATCTGCGTAAACATACAGGTATATACAGAAAGCATTGATGTACACTAAATTCTATTATTTCATTTTCTCTAAAAGATGTGTTTAAAAATAGAGATTTAAGATCTCCCTTTTTCCACAAAATGACAGTTACTACATCTTCTAGTTCTTCACTGACTTATGGATATTTAGCATGACTTATTTCCTTCCCACTTGCATCTAGAAATAATTCTTTAACCCTAATCAAACTACTCTTTGGGGAAACATTTTTAGACTGTCAAATTGCTTTCAGCAATACCGTAGTGTCTCTGCAGCTTGCACGCATTCAATATATACTATCAAGTCTACTGAAGATCTTACCTGAAACACTTAAAATTATTTTTGCTTGTAGCTCTTATCTATTTAAAAAATCTTTTGATCTTTATCAATGGAGTCATGGATTCTTTAGATTTTTTGTCTATTCTTTTTTAGAGAGCTTGCTATGCATAATACATATTACCAGAGCTGTGAAGGGCATAGAACTTCAGTGGTTTCATAAATACTATATTATTAATATTTTGTTTCACTGGAAATAGAATAAAAACATTAAAAATCTCTTTTTCAGCTGAACATTTTGCTTCCTATTTCAACTTTTAAATTTTGTGTTAATAATTTACAATACAAAACCTCAACTGCGTTTCAAAACACATAAAAATAGAAATATTTTTATTGGCATCTAAAATAATTTTCCCTGAATCTGCCAGTGTTCTTGTGGAACATGTTTATTATAGTGAGTGAGTAGTTTGAAAAAGGAAATGTTTTAAAGATCTTGGTATGTTTTTAATTGCCTTTGATCTTTTCCGGCTCTGTTATGACATTTTGTGAAATTCCTCCACCTCACTCTGAGCTTTTGATGATCCCTTCATGTTCTGTTTAGACTTTGTTATTCCACACTTTGAAGAAATAAGTAAGATAGAATAACACTCCTATTTCCACTGACTTAATTCTCTGCAATTTCTGCTGATATTTTCCATCTGTCTTTGTGGTAGATGATGGGGGTCTTCATACTAAACTTACGAAGTTTCTTTATGACGAGTCTTTTGCTTTTCTGTTTGCATTTTTGTCCTGACTTTACTATGCTTTTGTACCTTTATCACTTTCTCCTTCAGCTTTGCTTTTCTCTCTCATATTATCACACTTTTAAAAAATGGTACATCTTTTACTGTCTTTCATTCATTTTCTTTAACTTTATGGTTACTATTCTAGACATTTCACTTTTCTTAATTCATGACACTTTCCTCCTTAAAGGATGAAATTTGACTACTAATACTTGACAAGGCAATTAATGTTGTGCTTTTTGGGAAGATAAACTGTGCTTGTTTAATATGCTTGGCTTGTAGTAGTTGGAATTTTATTTTTCTGATTACATTGGCAGTAGAAAAAAATCAGTATTAAATCTTCCCTGTAATGTCAGATTTTACTTTTTTTTTTTTTTTTTTTTTATGGCCTATATCTTGCTCTGTCTCTTACATAATAATAATAAGAAAAAAACAACACCAAAGTGCATGTTATTGAGCTATGTTAGAACCTGAGGGTTTGAGGTTTTTCCTCTTTACTGTGATTTACACTATCAAAGTAGGTGGCCTAGTTGCTCAGCATTCTGTTCTCTGACTCACACAGCAGTTGATTGAGTGAAATGTTATGAATTCTCACCCCAGTACTATCAGACTATTTCAGAAGTGGTATGAAATGGGCATATCTGTTCAGAGGAGATCCAGGAGTTAATTTTTGCCACATAGGAATCAAACGGAAGCTCAAATAAAGCTTGTCCCTTTTCCTTTCCTTAATTCATGCTACTTCATTCCCAGTGGAGTGGAATGATTTTGTTCAGTTCTTTAAGGGAGAAAATTGTTTTGTTTTCCCCATTGGAAATGAGGGTCTCCATCAATGCCTGAGCTTGTATAGGGCTATGAATCACGCCCTGAGAAACCTATTGCCCTGTTTTGATCTGACTTCAGGGAAAGGCAACTAATTTCCAAGATATACTTCAGTGCCCTTGAAATCAGAATCTGGATCACACTGGTTTTTAGAGTTGGGGGACCTCAACTGAGAGAACCACAGAATCACAAAATGGGTGAGGTTGGAAGGGACCTCTGGAAATCATCTAGTCCAACCTCTTGCTCAAGCAGGGTCAGCTAAAGCAGGATGTCCAGGACCACATCTGGTTCAGTTTTAAATATCTCCAGGAACGAGGATTCTTAAGCCTCTCTGGGCAATTTGCACCAGTGTTCGACAACCCTTCCCACACTATGAAAGTGCTTCTTGTGTTCAGATGGAATTTCATGCATTTTAGTTCATGTTTATTGCCTCTTGTTCTTTCACTGGGCCCTATAGAAGATTCTGGTGCTCTCATCTTCATTCCTTTCCATCAGGTAAATTCTTTTCCTTGCTTGATTGATGAAGTCTCTCCCTCCCCCACCATTTCTCAGAACTGCTGTAGGGAAGATGAGTCTCCACAAATTCCTTAGCTCATCTGGCACAGTGAACCAGACATTAGACAATAGTTAATGCATCATGGGTAACTAAGAAGCACCAGTCTCATAATATAGGCAGTCACTTTTTTTTTTTTTTTTTTTTTTTGGGGGGAGTGGGAAGACTAGAAGGAAAAAAGTAACATGTAAAACCTTTTATCTGAAATATGAGCAGGTTATAAATATTCTTTGTGTGTCATTGGTCTGTAACTCAGAAATTATAAACATAATAGGAAATAGATTTAAAGAATCTGTGATAACATCTGCTTGTACTTGGCTCATTCTGAACCACTTGTAGTAAGTTCCTGTTCATTTGGTTCCAAATTGGAAACTCAAAAACATGCCCTGAGCTTAAGAGAGTGGAATTTCCCTTTAAAATTAGGTCACAGAAAAAGGGAACTGACTCATTAAATGATGCTATCTGTAACAGAAGAGAAAAATCAAAATTGTACTGTGTACTGTTCCAGACCTTTGAGAACTGAAAACTGAAGGTTAATTTTAGTTAACTGAAAATATCTTTTTAATTTGGAGTAAATAAATAAAAAAAAAAAACTATGAGCACTAATATATGAAACTTGGATAAACTCATCTCTCGATCCCTGTGACATTCTGCACTCAGTGCATGCAGACTTCTAGGACTTTAACACAAATGTCAAGGGATTATTCATTCCAAAGGCTGCATAGATATATCAATTTATTTCACGTTTAAATGCAGTAGTTCAAATGGTGAATATTCTGATGTATATTTAGGATAAAACATACTATCAGAAAATATCCATCTAGATAGTGAAATCAATGAGAGAAATATTACTGATAGAACAAGATTTTTGTGATGCAAAACATTTTGAAGAAAACATTAGGGGTTTGTTAACAGAAATAAAATTGAATGGAGAAAGTACAGTGAGATGAAGACATAATTGTTCAAAGATGGTAAAAGATATTTTTATAGGAGAGATAGTGAAAATAAAATATTGCTGCTATTTGATTGGTGATTTGCTATTTCCCAGAGTTTCATTTCACCTTTTGCATAATGTAAAGGTATTTACATAAAAAATATTTTATTTTAATCTACCTGTACTTTTTATGAAGATCACTGTACTTTTTAAATGGCCTCATGGTGTTTGAGAACTTAAGGTGTATATGTTTCAAATTGCTTAAGGTTTGGAAATGTGCTGCTTAGGAGCACAATGTAGGAGTCCATAGTGATACATGGAAAATAGATGTAGCCCTGCTGTGAAGCAATACAGGAGACAGCTGAAATACATGTCAGCAAAACTGGAAGTGGAAAAGCCAGATAAAATCATGATACCCCTCAATGGAACCTCAATTTCTCCATGTAGTAGTTTTATTGGGATTTTGCAAATTCCTTCTGTGTGTGTATTCATTGAAATAAGATCCAGTTATATCCAAAAGTAGAACTCTTATGTTTAAAGTTGTCGACAAATTATAATATATATCTTCCTTTATGCTGACATATCCTTTTTAGTAGTACATATGCAACCTAAAGATGTGGGAAACAAAGTCCTTTATTCTTGCTACAATTTTGCTGCTGCTGGGCTTTGGGAAAGCCATTTAATATTTTGGATGAAAATTTTGAAGAAAAGGTCTCTAAAGTTTGGCTCCTACATGTGTCAGTGTTGGTGACATGATTTAGAGCTGTTGAGCACAGCTGACTGTTGTGTTATCATTTTTATCTCTATGGAAAATTTTGACATAAACAATCTGTTTACTGAAATTCACAGAGGAGTGTTTTGCCTTCCCAGTAAAGGACTGGAAATACAACTTTTAGAAACACTAGTTTTGGTGAAAAAAATGGAGATATTTCCAAGGAATACACTTAAGGATAGATTTAATTAATATGTTTGCCTAATAGAAATTATTTTTCTAATTTGAAGGATTTCGGGCATTTTTTTACCATGTCTGTGCTTTGATCAGTCCAACGGCACTGATTGCTCTCTTTTGGCTGGGTTTTTCTCTCATATGGAAGGAAGCATGCAAATAATATCAATATTATGACTGTGCACTTTATACTTGGGTGATTTGAAAATTCTTGCGTATTTCAGAGTGCTGTCTGCTACAGGGGCTGGTTGAAGGCAAGAACAGGAGGACCTAATGCAAAATTCAAAAACATTCCCTGTCTCTCTGTCTTTCCTAAAACAGATTCAGAATGTTATAATCCAATGAAAACTAATAATGCAGTAGAAAGTCTAGTTAGCCATAGTTACGCAAATAATGTTTTACACTGTGCCAAAATTAATTGTGTATGTAAATGTGAATACTGTAATAATGGTATAGTAGATGGAGCACTGGAATGTCACATCTACAGTCATTTAAATCTAACCTGAGGTTTTAACCACAATTAGAAGAGTGGTTTAGGGTTATTACCTGTTAGACAGTAGTCTCCCATTATCTTTAATAAAGGGAATGTAATTTATCACAATTAGGCTTAACTGGCAATTCTCAGTCTGTGTTCAGTAGAATATCAGGACTGAGACAGCATGGACAATAACTTCATTCCTTCCACCCCCAAAGGTGATTTTCCTCAGGTCATTTCCAAGCTCAGTGACAAACAGTATGAGGATCTAATTTTAAAAATATCAAAATTATGAATTCTGTATCAGTAGCTATCACACATTTCATTCTTCCCCAAGTTAGGCATTCTAGGCAATTCAGTTAGCAGAAGGGATACTTCAGGCAGAAGTTATCTCAAAGTATATGATGCTAGATATGCAGAAATTGGAAAAAAATGGTTTACAATACTTATATTCATGAATAAGATTATATTGGTGAGTGCTGTTGAATAATATTATGGGAAATCTTTTTATCTTTAGAGAGAATAAATAAAAGCTAACACAATCTTGATTTATGCGAGCTAGTCTGTCTACCACTCAGACTGTATTTCTGGAAAAGCTGTAACCCCATTCAAGCTTTTTCCTCTCTTTTGGAATGTTTGAAATCCTATTCCACCAGTACTGAAAGTGTTACAAAAATGCAGTTTATAGATGAATGGATCAACTGACTTCAGTGGATTTGTTTGTCTCATCTCAGAGGACATCCTTCTTATCAGCTGCATTTAACTTTCACTGATTATCTACTATGGTGAAAATACAGGGGGGGTTGAAGCAATCTCTGTGACCCAGCACTGACAAATGCAAAATGTTTGCAGGCGAAGAAAAAGCACTGACACATGTCTGCCTGTCATTTGTCCGGTTGTTTCATGGGAACAAGGGAAAATGTGGGAAAAAGAACAAATCCAGGCTTTATTCCTTTTATGTATGTAATTTCTGTGTTTCAAAATGCCAAATGTTGTTCTGTTTCAGTGTTAGGGTGTAACATGAAAGTATGGCTCTGTTTCAAAAATAAAAAGATAGTAAACTCCTGGCCTAGCCTGTGATATGTTCAGATCGGACTATTCTAGAGGACAAGCATATTCCTGAAAATATGACACTAGTTTTAGAAAACAATTACCTTTGTATTACCTGAAATACAGTAATGACTCTTTTCTGGAAAAAATAATGTGAAGTGACTTCACAGTATACAGGTATACTGGATTTGGTATTAAAGATACCTATGGATAGTGGTAACATGGTAAGAGTAACAATAAAATCTGGCACCCATTCCTCATAGTGAATGCTTAAGCAAGAGCAGTATTACATCTCAGGATAAGTTTTGTGTTTAAACCATACAATTCTTTTTGTTTTCTTTCAAATACAATGAGTGACTACAACAAAATTAAAGTGTTTGCATTTGTGGAGCTTTTTGTTCTTAAAGGAAACATTGAGAAATTATAATTTTTATTGGCGTTTAAATATATTATTTACTTCCAGGTGCTGTTCTCTCTAGCAATCCATTTCCATTACACCAGCACCACCACTTTCAGCCTCTGTAGGTACACTTGTTCAACATCAGAAACACACACTTGATCCTTAAGAAATATAAAAGCAAATGCAGATGTGAGGAATGTAACCGTATATTTTGATATCAATAAAATATAATAGACCAGAATTTATTGTTTTGTAAACTGGTGGAATGTGAAGAGAATAATCTGCCTCAAAACACGTGAATACAAAGTAGTGTAGTATCTGAAGAAATTTAGATAATGAAGAATCGATATTTTACACTTTCACTTGAGATGTAAGATCTGTGTCTTGAAATGCGCTGGTTTTGACCTATGAGCAATGGAGAATTTAAACAGTCTCTTCAGTGCAGTAACAACACAATACATTTATATAGCATCTTCCCTAAAAGAGTCACAAGGGGCCTATCTGTGATCTTTCAGCATGTCAAGCATACTGGTTCTGACTAATTTCTAGTGTGGTGAAAGGGAAAATGAAAGTTTAGGTCTCCTAGACAACAGTCGATGCTTCAAAAGTAAACTGCAATAGGAATATATTTGATTCAAATCTAGGATTCAGTTTGGGAGTGAAAGAACATGAGTATCTGCCATTGTTTTCCTGGGCTGCTTCAGACGGACAAATAAAACTTAGCCAGGATTCAGTATTATTTATTCTGATAATATTTTTTAATAGTTATTTAGACAGAAATATTTCTCCTCTGTTTTCCTTATAGAAAAATTAATTCCATTTATTTTAGTGTATTGATCATTTTCATAACGTAAATGTGATGTTTGCTATGCATAAATTCTATTTTCCAAATGGGTAAATGCATACTATAAACCAACAATTAGTAGCGCATTTCTTTGAGGCTCTTTAGATATAATTTTTAAGAAAACTTTTTTTTTTTCATCTTTTTAGATGTCTCCTTATGTATAGTTTAACTTGCCTGATAGATGTCTGCTATCCTCAATTGCCAACCCAGGTACCATAGTAATATGAATTAGACTGAGACTTCTGAAATAGGCTACAGAAAGGGAAGTATTCTCCACAGAAAGTAACAAAGAATTAATTAATCTAGTGGTGCTTTCCCATATACTGATGACAACATCTTTGAAACCACAATTATGAAACAACCATAATGTGATTTCTAACATACATGTTATCATACATCATCATTGTTTTCCAGGGTTGATTTTTATACCACCACATGGATTAACTAGCTAAATGAACTGATTTTCAGCTGCATCAGATTTCAGGTGAAAGTCTAATCAGCTAAGCCAAATTTAGTTAAATCTTTTTTCCAGGACTAATCCTTCAGGAAAGCGCGAAGTAATCATTGAAAATACTCTAAATAATAAAGATAAAGGCAATTCTTCAATGGCATTTTATTCTGAAGAAAAAAAAAAACTTTCTACATAAATTATTGAATTTTCGCAGTGGAAATTGATTCAGAAACTCTACTCTGCCTATTAAATAATTTTTAAGTAACATAGAAGAAAAAATTGCTTTCTATGAAAATTAATGTTTGAGGGTCCCCAAATTAAAAAAAAGCATTTTATGATAATTTGTCTCCAAACTAATATTGCTTTTTTCTAGCAGGCAAAATAATTAGATTTGCTTATTTCTTCATTCACTGTTCTTAAAATTTGTCATAACCACACCCACCAAAGTTGGAAAATATCAATTCAAGAATCCATAAAATATAAATCATAAAAATTTATAAAATCAGATGGGCTTTTCAAGTTATTTTTCATTTAAAATACTATGTATGAAAATGTAAGTAGATATGCTGGGTTGTAAATTAAAATGTGACACAGGTAGACATTTTAGCAAGTAGTCTGAGTAGAAAACACACCTCTTTTGGTTGCCAGTTCGTATTCTGTCAGCTACTTGAGAAACAGGAACTTGTCATATTTACAAGTCTGTAACAATTCTCATGCAAAATAATTAGATAATTGTAATTAACGGGTGGGGTTTTTTCCTCTTATTAAAAGACTTGATATATCTTTTTAGAGCAGCTGTTTTGCTGTCAAAATTGACACAATTTTACTGTTGAAAATAGTTTGAAATTTCTTTCAGCTGTTTCATCTCAATGTTAACTGCAGCGTAGTTATCCATAGGAAAGAAATTTAAATTATTAGCTTTATGACATTTTAACTGGAAAGTATGCACACTTTAAGATGAGAAATAAAAAGATAAATTCAGAATAAGAGAGAAGATTTAAGTCAAGTAAAGCAGCTAATGATAGTAAATTGCTAGTAATTTTTTTAGATGAGATGCTTTAAAACATGTATAAACATGGACTCTATCCTTCCTTCATATCAGCTTTCATAATAGTGTAATTCTATGGTATTTGGATGATTTTTGTAAAATCACATCTCAAGCCTCTATGCCACAAATTCCTGACATGAAAAGAACCCTTGTAACTCATGGTATTCTGACATTGGACTGTATTCACGTGGGGAAGGGGTAGGGAAGGGTAGGATATGGGGTCAGTGCCTATATAAGAAAAGCATCTAGCCCAGTGAATTAGGGAAAACAAAGGATGACAGACTGCCAAGTCACTGACAGTCTTCTTGTTGCCCCCACCCCATGGGAGAGCCGTTGCCTGACCTAGAATGTGTGAACGCCATGAATTCTTCCACAGTTCCCCAGTTTCACAGCAGTGTGTCAGAGGCTGGTGCATGGGAGCAAATCACTCCGTAAGCTGCTGACTGCAGAGAGCTGGAAGCATGTACCACTGAGGGATGACTGGATACATGTGTGCACTTATTCTCCTCTGAAGCTTCCGAAACCAGAGTCTATGTCATAAAAAAAGATACCGGATGCTATTACGGTTAAGCATTGCGTGGATGGAGAGGGTTTGTTTTCCCTCTCTGGGAGCTGAAAGCTGAAAGCAACACTGCATGTTCAGCCACCAAAAGGCTGTTCGGGGCTTTTTTTAAGGCAGAAGGCTTTGCAGTTACACAGTCTTCATGTCATATTGGCACGACTTAGCTTGTGTCAGGTTATATTTGATGACAGAGTGTTAGAAGAACTTCAGAGTACCTACACTTAGTTTAAGCACTGACATTTGGCTACAGATGCCACTGTGAGATCCAAATTACCATTGCAAATAGCTAAAGTATTAATGGGGAATTAAATCTCTTCCCAGTAAAAGATGGGGAAAGCATCTTCTTTTTATGCTTCCCTGCCCTGTCTGAACTACTTCCCTTTTATAAGGGCTGCATTTCTGCCAACTGCCTCATCTTTCCAGCCAGGAACCATAAAAGCAAAGTGTCCTTGCCATTTGGGAAAGATGTTGACAGGAGGTAGATGCAATGATCCCCTGCATACTTATGGCATCAATTCTTTCCCAGTAGCATGGCATATGAGTAAGTGACTAACTGCCAAATGCCATTCTCTGGAATGGAGACATTTAGACAGTACTGGAGAGTCTAGTCTGGATCCCTAAACCAACAAAACTCAAGTTCTCATCTCTGCATAAGAATGAGCTTAATTAGTATTAAACCTGAGTTTGTTACTAAACAAAGTGGGCATTGAAATGAATGTTCACACTACAGATAAACTTCTGTGATATGTATTGTGCATAGGAATGATGTACGTTAAAGCATTATATTCAGCAGCAAGATGGGCATTGCATTTAATGAGAATGTAATTTATTTTCCAAAGCTGAGGACAGCATGGATCAATCTCTGATCTGAAGGTTAAGCAATGCATTTCAGTTTCATGTTGACTGCAGGGATTCTATTAAAATTTGGGTAAGACTTCCAAGTCTTCCTGTGCCTAAGTAAAATGGATCAAAATATCAGACTATCCCCTATCCTAATATATGGCGAGGATAAATGCACTGAAGTGATTTGGGTTTTCAACTGTTACAGTGTAGACCTGGAAAGTACCATCTATAAAGTGAAAGCTGTGTTTTCTCAACGCTAAATTTGGGCATGCAATGTGTATGTAACTGCAATGCTCAGCACGCCAAGCAGATGGTAAAATAGAGATCTGAAGGTGCCAGTATATGTAATACACAAGGATGGTTGATCTAACAGCTGAGAGATGTTGCAACATATGGGCAGTGAAGCAGCGCATGAGTTCTTCGGGTCATTGTACTTTACAAATTGTAGTATGTCTTTATATTAGTAATAACCTATTTTGCATGGATGAGAGTAATGTGAATTATAACATTTGGGAAGTTATGTTGTAATGTAGGTACAGATTCCATGGAAGTCCTTGAAGCTAGTATATTATTTAATAGGAATTTTTGGACTGCACATGCCAAACAGTTCCTGCTAGCTCTTAGGCAATTCAAATGTCACTGCAGTGTCAGTTATTTGAGAAAAACAAAATTACAGTATCCTTAGGCTCCTCAAACTGAAATGATGACTGTCCACTGGGAGCAAGTTCACTGTCCTTACAAGAATTTTTGTAGCTTCTCTTTCTAGTTATAGTGTCATAAGGTGTCAAAGCTAAAACTCCTCCCTGTTCTCACTTTCCATATAGCCTGTGTGGCCTCTAAAACGACTGTAACTTTTCAGAGAAGAAAGAAACACATCCTTGGAAGACAGGTTTTAGAAATAAAAATGGCAAGCATTTCACACTGTGTAGAGGTGTGATATGTTACAAGTAATGTTGGAAGAAATGGAGTAGTAGGCAGAGTGCAGGTGGAGTGTTCGGAGCTGCATGTATAATTTACACTTAGTGTGGTGGGTGCTATAAAAAAATCAATACATAAATTCAAAGGCAGATGGAATTTATCACATATCTCTGCTGTTTGTCACCTGAATATCACCAGTATGTATAAATGCATGTGTATAATTTTATCCTATTTTCCTTCTAAAAACATATACTAAATGCATATTAACTCCTGTACACAGAACTAGAAGTATTTAGTGTAAAATATGACCAGGATGTTGTGAGGTTTTAGCTGGAGATAACTTGCATAGTGCCAGAGCACAATGCAGCTTTTCCGAATATCATGTTTACTCCTCAGCGAGAGATCTATCACATCAATGCTTCATTTTGGGTAGCCCATTCTGTTGAAATGTACGATAATTGCTTAACCTGTAATAAAAAATGACAAGACAACAAAACCTATTGATAGTAGCGATCATTATAGCACCCTAATTAAATACATAATGCTTAATTTCCATAGCTAGGCCAAACACCGATTTCTAACAAGTAGAGCATTCTGGTTTTGCCAATAGACTGAGATCTGCAGCGTAATCCTAAAAGAATGAGGGATGATTGAGATATCTAGGTATGTTCTAGCTATAGTAAATAAAAAATGGCCTTCGGGACTGTGATATGATTTGAAAAATGACCTATTAAAGGGGAACAGTAGGAATTTGAATTACAGTATACAATTTTCAGTTTTCTGAGAGGGACCTTCCTGCTAGTTTAAATTGTAAACACCTGAAAATCCAGTGTAAATTGATGTTATATTTACTGTGTAGCAGTCACTTTAATATGCTTGCCTTGAAGCCTCAAAAGCAAAATCCTGTGTATTAATACTATGACTTCAGAAAAGCAGGGAGAAAAATAACCACTGATGCTTATAAATATGAAGCCTGCAGAGTATAAGCAAAATAAATTTATAGAGAAAACCTTGAACAATTGCTACAGCAACATCAGCCCAGCTTCATTCTGAACTGTTGAGCCAGAAATGTGAGAAAATGAAGTGACTGAAGCCTGTCAGAAAAGAAAAACAGCTAGTGGAGTGATGATGTGAATCCACAGACTGCAGCATTGAATCCACTAACTTCACTGCATTGATTAAAAACTGTTACTATTCAAGTGAATTGAAACCTTCACTGAAGTCATGGTGGAGATGAGCATGATAAAAAGTTGTTTGTCATTTGTAACTCAGTAAAACTCGGAAGTAAGGAACTGATTTCTTCTTTTTTTTTTTTCTTCAACTGAGTTATATTAGATGTCTCACAGAAAGAAATATACATTACATATGTCTCTTCCCATAAATACCTTGGTTTATAGTACATGTTAGCAGTCTGATTAGGTAAGATCTACAGCAAAGCTAAACTTTCCAAATATAGCACTACCCTGTTGCTATAGCTTGCAGTTTGAGTTCACCCAGATTGCATAAAAAACATTTAGCCTCATTTGAAGATGAAACTGAACCCTGCAGAAACCAAAGGTTTCAACACGCTCCGCTCTCTCCTGATACAAGTTGCGATCAGGATTTCATGCCAATTGCAACAGAAAACAGTTTTTCTTGACAGAGAAGATTTCAAAATTTGTCCAGTAGTTGAAACTTAAGGGCATTTGGGTTTTTGTGAGAAGACAGCAAATTTTATTAAACCTTCATCTTTTTAACGTTTAACAGCTTGAGGACAGATTAACTGATCAAAGTCAGAACCATCACCCCCGGGATATTCCTGTGGCCCACATGACTGCCAGGGAGGAGGCACTTACACAGAGCTTTTTTCCTGACTCAGAACTGAGTACCTAAGCTGGGTCTCCCACATTTCAGTCACACCTCTCACGTACACAGCGGCTTAGTGCTGAGTAAGTCTTCCCAGAAACTCGTGTAGGAACTGTTCCATTTTGAATAGATAGTTCAGGGAAGCTATTTCAAAAGTTAAGTTTGACCTGGTCTGCCTTCATTTCAATGAAGATAGTCTCCTTGCCATAAAAAAATCTTATTTTTATGAAATATTTTATTCATGACAGGACAGGACCTGTGAACGTGAGGTATATGGGAAATGCCCAAACAGCCTAAAAGATTTATCCAATACTGGAGGCTCGTAAGGAGTTTGACACTGGTTAAGTGAGATTCAGCAAAAATTATAATAAATATTTCTATTGCCTTACCATGAAATAAGTCCTGTAGTTTATAGCATACCACAAAGGATGACTTGGCTATACAGTCAGGAACACACCAGAGCAAACCTCTGCTCTGTCATCCATGTATGCATAGTAGCAGAAATTAGATAAAGAGCATTCACTGAAGTTTAAGGGTAAAATAACGATTTCTTCCAACAGTTTTTAAGTTGGCATTATTTTAAATCCATGAAGTTAAATTAATTCAGTATCCTTTCTTTCCCTCGGTCACTCTATAAGTGTGAAATATAGATTTTGTTCCTTATCCCTCAAAAAAATGTGAAAGTTAATGAAAAAACCTAATTTGCGTGAAACTGCTTTGAAATGTAACTTATAAGTAGTATTTGACAAAGCATCCTCAGCCAGACAAAATCAACAAAACTAAAATAATCTGCTATGTTGCTGTATCACTTCTACCGAAAACTTTAAAAATCAGTGGAGAAATCCCTAGTGCTTTTACAAGATAACCTCCTTTTTGCAGACAAAATCTAAGCTTTTTCTATACGTTTTACCCTCTCAGTATTTTTTAGGTATCACTGCGGAAGAGATCTGAAACTTCCAGGAGGTATTTGTTGAACTGCTAAAATAAGAAGACTGATTTGTGTTTACAGCGTGAAGTTATAGAAGTCACTAACTGTTTAGGGGTTTGGATGAAAAGGAGTTTGTGTTTCAAATTATATTAGCTAACAGTACATATGATTTTCATTTCTCACTCTTCATGGAGTAAAATTGTGACTAAGAGCGTTCTCTGATGTAAGTTTATTTAATTAAGTATGATTATTAGAATTTATTACTATGATTTAAAAAGCAGTCTAGTATTTTGTAGGTTGTTGATAAATTTTTCTCTTTTACTGTTTAAAGTGATTTGTATCTTTCCAGTTGACCTTATCCACCCTTACACAAAGCTTTTTAAGTATAGCAGAAAAATGTCAGTCCTACTAGTGCAAATACATATATCAGGCATAAAGCCAAAGCAAACTGGCTGTTGTATATTCCAAGTTTATATCAGGTGCACCTGAATGTAATTAAATGCAAATTGTTAGTTAAAAACAAAATACCGATGAAAGAACATCTCTTCAAAGTAGTTTCCCTAGTCACAAAATCTTGCCATTTTTTGCAAGGTCTTCAAGATAAAAAAGCCTGATTGGGCACTTGGGTCTTCTTCATTCCTTCCACATGAGCTGTCCTTGCTTTGTCAATTTAAGAAACTCATTACTGCAATGAGTTATTCACATGGTAGCAACAAATAACATAAACTAGATTGCTAGGCTTCTCAGTCAGCTGGAATGTCAAAGGTTATATTTTGGTGGTGCTGTGTATTTTTCAACAACTACCAATTAACCTTAAGGTGAAATTCAGGGTGTTGGTACATAACCCTAACTGATTAACATCCCATTTCCTGCAGGACAGCTTTTCAGTCTTTGCATAGCTGTGTTTCCTAAGCTTAGTCATCGGTCCCATGGGTAGTGAGGTTACAAGTCACAAGCCAGTTGTAGTCCTGGGCTTGCATTTCTGGGATTAATCCTTGCTGGGTAAGTGTATGTGTGACTACTTTTAGAACATGGCATAAACTTCCAGGGACTTGGATCACTTGCTGCAAGGGAACACACAGTAAGGTATTTCCTATCATATAGAAGAACGGCCCTTGTAATTTTGTTCATGTTTAAATTCTATAAGAATCCCAAATCATGGCATGTAAGTTTTACAAATGTGCATCTTAACAATTACAACTAAAATTCATTAGGATCTGTGCTGCTGTATAAGTTTAGGAGGAAAATTCTCTTTGCGTGGTAAGCAAGGAGAAAGAACAATATGTCAGTCACAGTACAGGTAGTGAGAAAAAATGGACATGTTCTTCACAGAAATGTGAATATTTGATATGACCTGAAGCAGTTACTACTGGTCTTTGAGAGGAATAATAATTAGTAATAAGCTCACCCCAACCACTCAAACCAGTGCATGTGATACCTTGCAATAGCTTGAGTGGGAGAGAATTGAGAGATGAGAGCATTCTGTATCTTCAAGGCTTGGGCTTCTTACCATCTTTATTTGGTGATTGTATTAATTTTTACTCCTTGAATTTATTTACTTCATATAGGATATAAGAATGAACAAAAATCTCATCAAATGTACATTTTGTCTGATACTATGTCAGTGGTTAGGCACTGAATATTACAGCAGAACAAGTAGGCTGATTTCTTCTTGTGTATCCTCCCAGCTTCAGTTAATCAATATTTTAAGGACTTTCTGAACAAGAATTTGCATCCAGTTTATTTTATTCAGTAGGCTGTAATGAATTTTTCTTCAATAAATTTCTGTGGTAACTTTTCTAATCCATTTACAATTCTGGCATTCAAAGAAACTGCAAGCAATGAATTCCACAACCCAAATGTGTGGAGCATAAAGGAAGTCCTTCAATTTTTTTAGTTCTCTATTTCATTTAGCATCCCTAGTAGGAGAAATAATGAAAAAAAATAATTGCCTATTCACTCTTTCATCGTATCTTTCATTACAAATAAGTTTATAGCCCTGTCTTCTCCAGACTGTAGAGTCACAGCCTGTCAGCTTCTCCCCTCCACAGTTATAGCTTCTTCTCTTATGGAAGCCATTCCACCTGGTTGATCAGCCTTATCTCATTTGCTGCATCTTTTCAAGTTCTTCTTTCAGCATCATATACTTGAGGATCAGGTAAGGAGAACTGTGCATATTATCTATAGGAAGCCTGCACCATGGTTTTAAAGTGGCATAGTGACTTTTTGGTTTGTTTTTCTATTCCCTTCTAATACTTTCTAGCCTTTTATTTGTCTTTTAAGGACCTCTGAGTATTGAGCTGAGATTTTGAAAACTATCTCCCAAGTGCTTTTTCTAGACTAGAAGGACTAGAAATACCCAGATTAGAAGCTACCTTCAGGTTTTATGGACACTGAATTTCATCTGTTACTTCCTTGCTCAGTTATTTGGCATTGCAGTATCTTGCAACTCTGTTGCACACCTCTGTTGCTTACCTCTGTTCCAGTTCTGGCTATCTTGAAATTTTTTTCACTGTAGAAATTAGGAAAAGTTTTGAAGCGTCAGATGTTTGCACATACTTCATGTAGTCATCCCTCGGTGAGTGTAATTCAGTTCAGGTGATTTGTTTCTATTCAGTTTATCAGGTATTGATTTACTTTATCATTTGTTCTAAAACCTATTGTACTGGCTTTCTAGTCTATAACAACTTAGAATCATGCCTAAAGTGACGAAAAAGAAAAAGGAAAAAAATCCTTGTAGTGAGCACCATTAGAAAGAAATAATTAGTGTAGTTTTTCTGCTCTGATCTTGTCTTCTGTGAGTACTCATACAACACATTGATCATCTATAAGCACTGAAGACTTTTTTTGGCTGATTGAACCCTTCTAATGAGTCTAGGATAAAAAGATTCCTTTCTGAGTTTAATGCATTTGCAAAGTACTTCCTCACACTCTCTTTAGTCTGTCTTGTCATGCTTTTGCATTTCACTTCACAGGTATTATATTTTTTTCTATTCTTCTATTCTGGACACAGATTACTATTTCTGAAGGATAACCTCTACTGTTGATAGTTTCTTTTACATCTTTTGGTTTGCTTAAAACTTTGCTAATAAGTCTTTGTTGTTCTGGCCAGCATACTCTTTTTAGGACACACAAAGTCACTAGAATTTGTATAGACTTGGACAAGACACAGCAAGCCAAGAACAGGTCACACCACAGGCCCTGGGTCGATGCACCACATCTCTAGCTAAAGTAGACATTGTTTGTCCGAATTTTCTTGCTGTTTTCGACACTACCCATAATAACAACAAGCATTTTATCTTGTAAGCTTTTATCTTTCATTTAACAAACAACCTTGCTTTCTCTTTTATAAATTAAGTATTACTCCGTGAATTTTAATTTTTGAATGTGTTTCCTTCAAGGACGCACATAATGACTATTTTGCTGTAACTATTATAAAATGGCTTTTATAGCCCTTATGGCTTAAACCAGATTCTGCACAGCTATACCATTTAACACAAAATGCTAGAGTAATGTGTATATATATATGAATATATATTAAAATGTATATATATGAATATATATATAGAGAGATAGATATATATATAGATATAGATATATATGTATAAAATAAGAATATAAATAATTGGGAAAAATATTTTAACTACCAATGGGGTATATCAAAGAACAAATATTCCGCGTTGAAAATTAGGTGTAAAGTCTGCTAAGATGATAGAAAACCCTCAAAGAAAAGTGTTTTTAATAAGAGCAGTTACACATTCATCTACTACAGGCAAAATCCTGAATCGATCATAAATATTGCTACTATTATTATATGACAGAACAGTGAAAAGCAGATGGACCTTATTTGCAATAACGTTGCTGGGCTGAAGGTATTTTTCCGCCTCTCTTCCTGCATTAATAATGACAGGTGGTGTTGGAGATAATTTTAACCAGATTATGATGAGCTCTAGTTCAGATTCAAAGACTTTTTTTTTCCAGCTTCTCATGCTTGGTGTATGGCTGAACATACTTTTAAATGCAATTCTTCAAAAACAGCATTTGAAGACTTGTGTGCATGAGAGCTGATGAGGTGCTTGCCTTTTCTGAAAAGAATTCTTTGAAAAACTTAAAAAGGACGTATTTAAAAAAAAAAAAGATTCCTCTGACTTTCATGTGAAGATATCTATTTTGATAAGAAAATGCTTGTAAATGGAATTTCCAAATAGCAGATTCCTCCCTTCTGAAAAAAAAAAGGAACACAAACTAGATGAAGAACAAAAAAGAATCCTGTGATTATTTTAAACCTTGCAGACTAACAAGGTAGTGTATTAATTGCAAACATTGCAAGGTAAAGTTTCTTCTTTTTAAGAAGGAAATAAGTGTATAAATTTATGTGTTACTTGTTTTACCTCTCAGCTCAGTGAGTTACCTTCAAAGGCTAGCTCAGCCCTTGAAGAGAATTTCAGTTTAAGTCACATTCTTTGAGTTTCATCTTCTGTGCTGTATGTATTTATGCATATGGATGTATGCAGATATATGCAAATGACTGCATATGGTCACATTTTCTATAGCTGTTTAACTGTATGTAGTGGGAAAGTAAAGAAAATAGTGCTTGGACTATAGTTTGTAACTGAAGTGGTGGAAGGAATGATTTGTGAAAGGGTTAATACCAATAACAGCCTTATTCAGCTGAGTGAAGATACATGTTAATGAAATACTAGAGAGCTTGTGCTTTCTGTCATTTGTGATGAAAAGTTTCATTTTATGAAAAGCAAGGTCTGTTTTCAAACATGAAATTGAAGATACAAACAAAACAAAAAAATGTATTGAGTCCAGCCACAAATTTATTTCGAATGATGTCTGAATTACCAGGCTGGAATAGTTGAAAAAATGATAACTAGAGGTATTTGATCATTTCAAAAGACTTTATTTGCTTGGAAAAAAACAATATAACGAGCAGTGGTAATTGGACATGTACCAGCTCAGTGGGTATAGACAATTACAACTTGTGTGAATGTTTGTATAGTCTGTCTGTTGAGACTAAAATTTGATGAACTTTGACTCTGAGGTCCCTCTGCAAAAGTTGGTATCGTTGCAAATACGTTAGATTAATAATATGTTGTTGCCTAAGTATGTGTTCAGATTCGTATTTGTAATCAAGGAACTATTCCTGTCCCGAGGGAGAGCTGGTGGCAGATTCCTGGGAGCCCAAGGCTGAGGCCAAGGCCATAGGCTCCTCCTTCCGTCTGCTTGTACATCAAGTGACTTTCTTTGCTAACTGTTTTGCCTAGCTGAATCTTCACCCATGCTTGCAGCAAGCTTGCAATCTCTTTAAAAATGCCATTTAAGCAAGAACAGGTTGCTTGAGTAGTGAGTTCTCTTCACCTGGGCTATGGTTATACATGGCCATGACTTCAGAAAATCCTTAGTCGTAGCAATGTTTGCCCCTTCTCAATGCGAGCTCACTGAGACCACTGGAAAATGAATCAGAAAAGACGTTTCTCCCAAACAATTCCCAGTCGTAAAGAGGATCTGCAAAAGGCTCAATCTTCCTTTGAAACACCTTGATGCATTTGGGGATTGTTCTTGGTATGAAGTGTTCGGTAGATCCTTGTAACAAGTTGTTAAGCCTCACTCGCGCGCACAGTGCAGTTGCTCTGCACAGTAACCCTTTTCAAACACGGGCTTTGTTAGTTACTGCCCAAAGTAGTAAGATATTTAACAATACCAGCAGATATCTGCTGCTAAAATTTATAGACTTGCCAGGCTACATGTTAGCTTAAAATTTGTCTTGAATCTGTGATACTGTTATCTTGGTTCAACCAAATGTAATAAATCTAACTAATTTATCTAAACCAGTAAATGAAGTTGTGCAGCTACTTTTATTGCAGTTTAAATGAGGCATTTTTCAATTTAGCATAAATTGGAATCTGTTTAAGCTAAACTGAAATAAACTGCTTTTAAACTGAGTTATACATCCACAATGGAGTTTAACTAATTCACTTGATAAAAAAAGCTTAAGTTAATAAACCACAAATCTCTTGTGTGAACGTTATTCTTCCTGTAAAAAAAAAAAAAAAAAAAAAAAAAAAAAGAAAAAAAAATGTAAAAAAAGTTAAACTTCCCTAAATAGAAAAGTGTAAAAGGAGTTGTATTTGACACATGGTAATCTGATGGTATCCATACTTTGCTGAAATATGGTCAAATAGGTAAAGGTATGAAATAAAAATTTGGCTTGTTTAGAATACAACAGCAAGTATAAACACTAAAACATATTGTGTAAGAAAATACAGATAAAAGAATTACCACTCTCTGAAAAGCAAGTGCTTATATCATTAGGGAGAAGTAAGAACAAAATGAACAAAAAATCTTTGTTCTGGTGGTGGATTCTTTGCTATAATGAAGACAGTGGAACTGTGGTGATTTATGATATCATTTAATGATCTACCTTCCTCTAATATACTAGTAAAATATTATTTCCTTCATGAACAAACCTGAATACATGCCAACAAATTTTTTAATAAAAATATTTAAGATAAACAGTTATTAATCTTCAAGCATGTGCTTCAGCTTTATCAAACTCCTCAGTAAAGACAGACTTAAGCACATGCTTACAAACTTCTTCCAGCTGGGACTCTGCATCATCATTAGCTCTAACTACGTAAGTACAGATTCTCCTGTGTTATAGTGGAGTATAACTGAAAAGAGAAATTGCTTTTTACTTCAGGATAATAGACTACCTCAGAAATATTTCTATTATAGCATCCTGAGGCCTCTCTGTGTACAAGAGAGATTTAAGATAGTATCGTTCTGCTGCAAAAAACCCAAATCCCACCATGTTCTGCTTTGTATAGATACCATGGATGATACTTATAGGGAAATTGTATTGAAAACCACTTGCATCAGGCTTTGATATTTTTTTCTAGATCTGGCTTCACTAAACTTTTCCCCAGCAAAGAGCAGCCACATTTATGGTAGGCTGCTCAACATCACTCTCACATGTGCCAAATGCAGTGAGGTGGACCTCCTCACTGTGACACCAGAAAAGGAAAGAAGAATGAAACTCTTCACGAAAAATCACAAACAATTCATGCCTAGAAACATGGAGTGGTACAGGCACTATTTATTCATGATTTAGATCTGTCTTGAATCCTTCGATTGAGAGGCCCTGCATTTGATATTATCTTGCTGGGCAATCCAGATCTTCTGGACGTAAAGCACACTGTCTACAAAAGCAAAGTATGGAAGTGGAAGTGATAGACACCTTCTCACCAAGATGAGAGTGTCCACTTTAGGAGAGAAGCATGCCCTTCAAGAGGCATGGAGCTGAAGACTGCAGGGAGAACTGTGGCTCTGTGATATGATTATCCTATAAGATCGTATCAGACAATAGGGAGAAAAATGTTTGGGGCCACAGGTAAGATCACAAAGTAGTTTTGGTTGATTACTCATGGGGAAAAAGAAAAAAGGTCAAGATCCATCTTAAGTAGGTACTGTGTTTCCATAGCCGAAGGATGACATGGAACATCTAACTATTTTATGCTGTGTGTTTCATTCAGGATAAAATGTTGGCAGAATTCGGTTATTCAAAAATAAATAAGCAGCAGTTTGAATGCAGATAAAGGTACCCAACTCAATTAGGAAGGATTTTTTTTTTTTTTTTTTTTCCCAAATCTGAAAGCTGGCATTATCCCCCTTCGATAGAAAAACACAGCTGTGCAGTGCTGAGATACTAATGCATTCTGCATTCAGCAGATTGTAGAGAAAACAGACATTCTTATTTTGGATACAGTTCAAACTTCTGGCAGTGTCTTCCAGCCTCTGAGGTCATTTACATCACTTCATTACAATGCACACACATTGTTCATACCTTGTTATGTGCCGATTGACTGTAAGTAAGAATTTGCATATTATTGCTCCACAGCTTATTGAGAGGCATTTCATTTCAGAATTTTAAATATTTAGTGACCAGGTGTTTAACTGCCAAATACAAATTATCATGTCTGTTCCTTATGAGGAAAAAATCCAACCAATTCAGTAAGACATTCTCAGTACCCAGCCAGTGAAGTGTGTAAAAAAGTGTAGTGTAAAAAACTAAATTCTGTTCTAACTTAAACCAGCATAAATGTGTAATTATTCCTCTGAAGCAAAAAGTACAGGACCGGATATACTTGATTTTAATTAAAATTAGAATGTCGACTTAAGTGTATCAGTATGTTAATGATATTTTTTGTTAAAACGCAAATACAATGGATGGAATCATTAGCCATGGGAGGAATAAAGAAAACAAGAGAAAATATACTGTAAGCTTTTTTCCATTGTTATTTTAATCTTTTTCCAGTTATTCACATTTCACATTTCTGTTCTGGTTTGTTTTAAGGGGGGTGGGGGTGGGGGTGTTTGTGTGTTTTGTTGGGTGGTTTTGGGTTTTTTTAATTTATGGCTGACAGTTAGACTCTTTAACATGTACTTAAATGAAAATAGCTTGATTTTCAAAGTCGTAAAGCATCTTCTGCTCTCCTTGATTCGGTAGCTTTCATTATTTGACCATGGAATGACTATTAAGATGAATGTAATGGGATTGTAAAAAAGACAGATGCAGCCCTAGGTTATGTCAGGTAAGTTAATTCAACTAGAAACAGGGAGGTACTGAAGCTATTTTAGAAGGCATGGCTTAATCTTCATACAAAATGCAGGGTATAGTCCCAGTGTTTTCATCGAAGAAACAAGTATTAAAAAGCAACAGGCGTAAATAAAAGTTATTGGGATGATCAAAGGTTTGGAGAGCTTGCAAGGACAAAGTGAAAGTCCAACTTACTCAATTGAATAAAGAAAAAAAATGTAAGAAAGAGGGTAAGAGGAGGGTGTTCTTTACCTGATATCTCTTCCTGTGTCTATGAAATAGAAAGCTGTTCCATACTACCAGCCATCCTTGACACTTTATGTGTGCTGTGAATAGTAACATAACCTCATGCCTGAGATAAGTGGCCTGAAGTATGTACAGAGTATTTCAGATTCCCATGCATTTTGTAATTATACAGTGGCATAATTATGTTTTCCATTTTGTCCTCTTTTATTTAGCTTCCTACTTCCTTTATTAGAAAATAATTCAAATTTCCTATTTGCCTTTTTATTGATATTTATGCTTTCATATCTGTAATCATCCCAAAATCTCTTTCCTGACTGCTAGTATCTAATACAGAATCCATTGATAAATTTATAGAATTGGAGATTTCTTTTCCTTGTGTGCTTTCCTTTGCAGTACTTGGCACTGAATTTCATTCACGTGTTATTTATCCAGAGAGCTAACTGGTTCTGGTCCTGGTTCGCAGGCTAGATCTGTATTTGTAGACCTCAAAGAATTCAGACAAGGACTGGATCACTGGTTCAGGTGCATGCCCTTGCATTGTTTAGCCAGGTCCCTGACTACTTTTTGTCCTGTAGCAACCAATCATTGCCTAGACAATTGGCAAACACATTTGGAAGAGGGCTGTCAAGAGGCTTTTTAAATGCAGCTGTAGGGTAGGATATATGTAGTAAACAAGTTTAGGAATGTGTGTATAGTCTACATGCTCTGAGCTGTCCTCTTGGCCAGAGAGCAAGCCCTGATCTTTTCTATTTACAACTATACTCGTTGTATCAAACAGGACTGGAAGAGACACAGAAAATTGAGATGAATTTTACACATGAAACTCCCAGCAAATACTTGTGTTACATAGTCTTTAAAGTCCAATGTTTTTACAGTAATTTGAATGGAGGTTCCAGACCATGACTGCACAACTTAGCTTTACAGTTAATGTTTATGATATTGAAGGAAAATCTTCTAACTAAACCTGCTGCCTTTGTCCTACTCTCATATAGAGATAATACACCAGTTGCTCAGCAGCAATTGTTGCCGTGTCCCTGCACAGATTTGCCTTTATGTTGCTGAAAATCTTGAACTGTTTCCTCAGATTTTCATGACTGCAGCTCTTCATCTCTGCTCTGCTATGGGCATCTCTGCCAGCCCACATTTTTTGGGGACTGGTGCCCAGAACAACTGTTTGAAATGCTCCAGTTGCATTATTGCCAGTTCTAGGGTAAGAAAGAGATTGATTAACATGTCTAACAGAAGACAATGCTCTTTTGCTTCCTAATATGTCATTTGTTACTTCTACAGCTGTGTGAGAAAAAAAATCTTTCTATTGGCCTTATGGTTCTGAGACCTGCAGCAAAAGTAACTTCTGGGATTTTTTGCTTCCTTTAAATCACCCAGCCATTTTAAAGAGAATCATCTTGCCAAATTCTAGACATCAAAACAGCTGTTAGACATAATTAACATACAAGTCAACGCTTCCTCTAGTTCTGTCTACTTGTCCTTCCTGAGTTAGCTATAACTGTTGGCATTAGTTATTCCAGTCAGTGTCCTGCTGAGTCTCAGTCACCATATGTTTGACCATACAATAGGATTTCCAGTTCACCTGGATGCTTCCTGTATCCCTGACCTCACCGTAAAGATATCCACCAGTGAGCTCCTCACTGTCCAAGCCTATGAAGAACGATGTAATCTCACCACCACCACAAACACCAGCCGTGACTCCAGCCTTCAGAACAACAGCCTGTGTTTATACTTAACTGTAGGCTTTTGCCACTGGCCACCACTACCGCTTTTCATTAGAAGCTGCAAGGTTCTAATGTGTGTTATTCTGGTGTGTGATATTCTCAAGGTGAAGATGTTCTTCCTGGCAAGGTTCTGGTGTGTGATATTCTCAAAGTGAAGATAGTCTTCCTCTTTTTCGTTACGAGACCTCTCTCCCTCCTTACCAGTTCATTGAACTCTATCCCAGCATCCAAGCAGCCAAAGTATTCTTGTCAACATCTTTGCACAATTAGGTATTCATCTCCACATTTCACTTGCTCCACACTGTGCATGTCTTCTCTTCTTATTCTTTCCCAGCAAGTAAGGATAGACCAAAATCTCAGAAAATGAAGCCTGTGATGTGAATTAAATCATCAGAGCTTCAGGCCTCCACTTGTTAATCTTGGTATAGCCATTTGTAAAACATCATATACAGAGAATAATTGTAACCTTTATGAAGTCAAATAAATGCACAGGGCTGACAGGTAGCCCGCCCCCCCCCTAGTCCTCCCCAATATAAGAGAGATATACCAGTGGTACTTAGGAAACTGGTGTACTTTCTCTAACCTAAAACTGTTTTTCTTCAGGGATATTCCATTTCGAAAGCCCTTCAGAAGATGTGCAGAGACAAAACACTCATCCACTGTATTTCTTATGGTTACAGTGTAGCTGATTCCTACCAAACATCTCCAAGATTTCTGGCTGCCAAGAATATCATTTATTTTAAGCAATGTGGACTGTCTTAATCAGGTGTCGATATTTCATTACAGTGTGTAGGTATGCCTTCTTTATTCACGGACTTTGAAAGAGAATGATTCATGAATGGAGCTTCTTATTCAGAGGTAATGATTAAAACTTCAGCTTTTCATACTCTACATTATGGACTCATTTCTTTTACTATTTTAACTTAAAGTACTGCAATCATAAATGTTACATCAGACAAGTTTAGAGAGTCTTCAAACTAGAAAAATATTCTGTTCGGTCAGGTGACAGCTAAAAGTTTGAAGGATCTCTGGTGAAGTGCTGAGGGCTGTTTTATGTTTCTTTTGCATCACAGTGACTTATTTTGCACATTTTAATCTGAAAGACTTCCAGACATTTTCTTTCCTTTTGTCTGAATCATTCATTAAGGTAGAGAGACGAGTATGAGCATATAGGAGGAATGAGTTCTTTGTAAAATAAGCAACCCCTCTATGAATTGGCAGCCTAATAACTATGACCATTAATGTTCCACTAGATCTTCCAAATATAATTGAGTAGATATTTTGTTATTATAAAGAAATTTTTTCTGAGTGTTTTAGTCTTTCTTTTCTTCAAGGATGTTCCATTGCTTGAAAAAATATATACATTTAAATCTTTATCTGCTGACAAACAGGGATCTGGTTTGATATGCAAGCTCTAGCAATGACCATTTCTTTAAGATAGGAGTGTCAGTTGTTTCTTGTTTGTTTATTTATATCTGGGAGGGTTTATTATTGGTATTGCATTTAGAATTTTAAGTATTCCATGTTTTTACATACCTGCAGTGCCAAAACTGAGGATTTTAACACATTAAATACTTTTTTTAGTATTTCTTAAGGGCTATCATTGTATGATTTGTTTAATAACAAAACAAATCTAGATCAGTCAAGCTATAAGCAATTACGAAGTAGATTTTAAATTATCTTCATAAAGGATCCATAAGAAAAGCTATAAAGCCATTGAGCATTAAGCTACTACAACTTGATATATATCAAGAATCAGTATTTTCAACATTCTTACTGAGTTTCCTGTAGAAAATAATTGCCTTTGTAAATTCTACTTGTCTAATTTTCTTATTTTTTAAATGCACAGTAATACAATCTAAAAATAGATGCTGCTAGATTAATCTTCATGTCTCCTGTTTTCCTCACATGTAGAAATTTGTCATGTGTATATTGTCACACACATCACACACAGAAAGACAGAACAGTTATGCCTCACTGGCTGAAGGCGTTTTGTTAGAACTTCCATAAGTTCTTCTGCCTCTTCTATGACAAATCATTCAGAATTGTCTTTATTAAAAGCTGCCTTTTCCTGAGAAAGCTTAAAGTCCTGTGTATAATTGCACTAAGACTTACATCTCACCTTCTAAACTTTAAACTCTAGAGTCCCAACATTCATTGGCCTCACAGGGGGAAAGTAGGTGTCTTTCTTTTAAACTAAAACTATTAGGGTGCAGTATTGTAAATATGAGACCATTTAAAATGTGATTCTTTCCCCATTAACCCTTTAACTGACCTTGATTAAAATGATAACTGTATCTGAGGCTTGAATTGTCTTAAATAATGTAAAGCATCCTGTGAAACCATCTCCAAGCACAGTTAACATAAATGGACCTAGAAAGTTGTCCTGTGGCAATAGATATTGTTCTTACATGTTGTGCTTACAAAAGTCCTGCTTTGAGATGTTTACATTTTGAATGCCAGCAACCACTCTTGCACAGAATATTAGAATATTGCCTTGAAAACCAGAAATAGATGTTCACATTTGCTGTTTTTCTACTGCCCTCCCTACAAGACTTATAAATATGTCAGCAGCTATGCCTGGGCCTCGGTTTAGCTTCTGGTAATTAAGTTGCCTTGCTGTGCTGTTATTTATGTCTACTTGATTGCCAAAATAAAGAGGATGCCCAAGTTAGGTTATGTTTTATTTTTATTTTATTAACTCCAGCCTTGGTCTCTTGTTGCCTTTTTCTTGCTTAGTGCCATTACAGACATTTCATTTATGAGTACTATCAGCAGTTATGAAAGGGCAATAAAAATGATTGAGGATCTGGAAGGGACTGATTTATGAGGAAAAGGAGAAGAGCTAAATATGGAATGCCTGTCTAAATAATGATTCATGAGTGACGTGCTAAATATCTGTAAGTGTTCTAAGAGGGTAAATGAGAGAGGAATCAGGTAGGGTGGTTCAAAGAGAAGGTTCAAAGCCAGGAGTGACTGAATGGAAGTAAGTAAAGGAAGGATTTAAGCATACTTTTCTTTATAGACATATTTTTCTTACAGTAAAACTGCATACAATAAGAAACAATCTCCCAGGGGTGCTTAAAGCAGTGCTGCAACCTGACTGAATCAAACACATCATCAAGATGTTTTAAGAAACCACTCTTTGAATCAGTAATAGCTGTAAGAGTTGCTTTTGTGTATGTATCTCAGTGTTCTGCAGCCAATACTTAACACCTTATGACACCTTTTGTGTCAGGTGAGGAAAGAGCGTTAGTGAGCAAAATCAGTCTAAACACAGATGTTTACAAATTTTGACATAAATCACCCACAACATTAATCTTAAATGCTTTAGTTTGAATCACAAAATTGAAAAGAAAGAAATGTTTTGCCTAGCAGACTATAGTGCTTAAAAAATCTGGGTCCCTAGTTCTGTCCTCTATTTATAGATACTTGACATTATATCTGTTATCTCCTAGAGGAAGGCCCAGTCACCCTCGTATAGAACTAATGACTGTAAATTTTTTGAGGTGCATTATTCCTATTTTCAGCTAGTAAAGCTATCATGCTTCCTAGAATATTCTTCTGCATGAAATGCAGAAAGGCACTGGGAGTGACTCTGTAGCATGGCAACCCCGGCAATCCTGTGGAAGTTGGACAATATGTGTTAAATTTCTCTGAGCAGAGGAGAGAAGGTAACTTCCAAAACTTGGTGAGTATTCTGATACTGGTCATTTTGGTCATATCACGTGGCTATTCTGAGACGGTGTAAAAGGAGCTCAGAGAACTATAATGTTTCATTCATCCCCAGTAACATTTTATTTTCTGTTTTACACATAATATATTCACGTTGATCTGCAATTTTTTCTGTTTGTCAGTTCAGCTTCCAAACAAACAAAAAAAATATCTGACTGACAGCTGCCAATCGTGTGCAAAAATGCTGCTATTCCCTTATAAGTCCCAAATATCATTCTACCTGCAAAGCTGGGTGACCTAGAAACATTCACATCACTAAGATTAGTGAGAGAAAGTCAACCACCAATTATCTCACAAGAATACCAGTGAGACAAGCAGGAGAGGGGATCTTCGAGTTCTGGGAAGTTGCTCTCCTGGTTTTTTAGAAGATCCAGCATTCTCTTATTCTTGCAGTGTGGAATTAGAAAGACAAAGAATAGTGGTTATCTTTCCCCTACTCTGATATTTTATATACCTTATTTCCCTATTAGAACATCCTGCTGTGTTGATAATGTTCAAAAAAAATTTAGTCAGAACTAAGGCTTGTGTTTCAGCCTCTTCATAAGATGCACTTCTCAGGAGGTGAGGAAACAGTATAAGATGTCATCTCTGGAAGAGGACATGGAACAGAATTAGAGAATCAGAGAGCAGTTTAGGTTGAAAGGGTTCTCTGAAGGTCATCTGGTCTATCCCCACTGCTCAAACAGAATCTACCTACAGCCAGTTGTCCAGGACCACATCTAGAGAGCTTTAGAGTATCTTTAGGGATGGAGACACTACAACCTCCCCTGGCAACCTCTGCCAGGGCTCAGTCACCCTTGCAGTGAACAGGTGTTTCCTGATGTTCAGAGGGAACCCCCCGGTGTTTCAGGTTGTGCCAATTGCCTCTGGTCCTGTCACTGCATGCCACTGAAAAGTCCCCAGCTCTGTTCTCTTTGCACTCTCCATTCAGTCATTTATATACACTGACTCCCTGTAGGCAGGTGGGGGTAAGTGTCTTCTCACAGATAACAAGTGACAGGACAAGAGGAAAGGACCTCAAGTTGTCCCAGGGGAGGTTTAGATTGGATATTAGGAAAACTTTCTTCACTGAAAGTGTAGTCAAGCACTGGAACAGGCTGCCCAGGGTAGTGGTGGAATCACTATCCCTGGAGGTGTTTAAAAGACATGTAGGTGCAGTGCTTAGTGACATGGTTTAGTTCTGTGTTAACAGTTGGACTAGATGATCTCAAAGGTCTTTTACAATCTAAATGATTCTATGATTCTGTAAGATCCCCCTGAGCCTTCTCTTCCCTAGGCTGACCAGACACAGCTCACTCAGCCTCTCCTCATATGAGAGATGTTCCAGTCCCTTAATCATCTTTGTGGCCCTTCACTGGACTCTCTCCAGTATGTCCATGCTTACCTTGTACAGTGGAGCCCAGAACTGGACCCAGCACTCCAGGATTGGCCTCACCAGTGCTGAGCAGAGGCGAAGGATCACCTTCCTCAGCCTGCTGGCAGCACTTTTCCTAATGCAGCCCAGGATACCACTAGCCATCTTTGCTGTAAGGGTGTACTGCTGTCTCATCTTCAAGTTGATGTCCACCATGGTCCCCAGGTCCTTTTCTGCACAGATGCCTTCCAGATGGTCATCCTTCAGCATGTATTCTGGTGCCTGGAGTTATCCTTCTCCAGGTGCAGGATTTCACACCTACTTCACTGGACCATGAGGAGGCCAGGGTAATGATGCTCATTTTTTAAAGGAAAGATACATTTTATCCTAACATTCCTTTTTACAGGCATCCTTTTCTCAATTTGCACTTTTAGGTTTAGTTCTGCACCATTAACAAGGAAATTGTCTTTTCACAATTGTCCTGCTAGCATAGACTTATTCAAGTCTTGCCATGAATCCTGCCAGTTTAGACTGGTCAAGACCCAGTCAAGTTCTGTGAACTGGTCTGGAATCAGTATGTTTGATGTGACTTTTAGTTTCTTCAGGGAAAGCTGGTATCTGAAGGTCCTTTGATTCTTAACGTGTAAGGACTATTAACTTTCTCTCTGGCTGCCGATTTCATGTCTTGCAGAAAAGGCTCTCCATTAGCTGTCATATTTTTCTTCTTTTACATCACACTTCTTGCAAGAACTAGACGAATTGTTATTACCATAATAAATTATCTCTAACAGTATCAATGAAACAACTTTGAGGAGAAGAATGACTTTTTTATCATCCAATCATGAATCCTAAAAGCTATTTTGGACTTGCATTGGTTTATGTACCAGTGTTAATTACAGAACCAAGTAATATATTAATATTTTCTTTCTAGAGTACAGCAGTAGGTGTAGAGGTTGCACCATGTATCATCTGCGTTCATAGATAAGTATGACTAATGCAGCGTACATCAAAAAGAAATCTATCCTGAGGCACTATGCATGAGTCACAGAAGCCATAGTATTATATTTAGAATAATAATCAGACAAGAAATAACAGACTCTTAAAATTTAATGAGGTCATTTAGTTAAAAAGTGTATTCCCAGTTTGTGTCAAGCTACAGGTCAGTGTTATATGTGCTTGGTTCTTTTTATTTCTTTCTTTTAAATTCTTTTAAACAACCATGTGCAACAGAGCTATAAATTACCGTCCATTATAAGATTATGGACTAATATAAACATTAGTCCATAATCTTAACAAGGTAATATGAGGTGCCTGCACTTTTGTTTCATAATCATATCACCTGCATATTATAGGAATCATTGTGGTGAAAATAAACACTTCTAATAGAGACTGCCTTATAGGTGAATAATCCTTATTGTATCACTGTACGTGATTGAGGCAACCTAATAAAAAAAAAAAAAAAAAAAAAAAAAGAAAGAAAAAACATAAAAGATGGCCAAGCCCAGATACACAAATACAAATAGATAGGAGATTTATGTTTAAAAACTGTCAGGAGTCAGCAAAGGTGCATTGCTTCTTCCTTCTGCTTGGAAGAGAATTAATGGTTAAACACCACAGGAGCTGCTGTCCTGGATTCCTCTCAAATGATAGTCCAGTTTCTGGACAAGGAATGTCCAGAAAGGTCCAGGGAATACAAGTTGTAGTAACGTAAGTAAAAGAGCAGGTTACCAATAGGGTTCCTGTTCTTTGGGGGTTTAGGGTGTATTTTTTTTTTTCCTTTATTTACTGGAAAAGTATAGCTTCTGAAGAAGAGGTGTTTCAGATTAGTTGTTTCTCCTGTGCCCTACGTATATCTCTAAAAAAAAACCCCTCTCTTTTTTTTTTTTTTTTTTTTTTTTTTAAACCAAAGATGCCTAAGAGAAAAGTTGTGGGCTGCAAAGAACTGAATATAATTCGTTACTATAAACTTCAGTGATACATTCTTTCAGCTTGGTTTGTACCCATCTCTAATGTGCAGGGAAAGCAAATACTGAAAAATCTTGGTATTTTGAACTGTTAGTGAAATTTTATATGGAGAGGAGATCTAGGTTTATTCAAGAATATGCTTGCTGAACCACAGACAATCCACTATAAAAGAAAAGGCTCTCTAAATGTTAATGTCATTATACTTTTATACATTCCATAAACTTGAGGATTATCAGGCTACAGGGGACCAGGTAGGATTACTCAAGAGATCGTCTCTTGCCTTAGAAAGATATTTCAGTACAGGATTTGTAATAGTAGTGGGGAATCTTTTTCACTTGTCTGTGTCTGTCAGCTTTTTGCTTTTCTGAGATCTCTTATCTGTTAATAGCTTAAATGTACACACAGGGCAACATAAATTAATCATCTTAATATTTCAGTTGCAAATTATATTCTTTACTGCTCCCATCCTGGAGCTATCTCCTAGTCTTGAGTTAGTTGACATTATTGGCTATTATGTAGCACTGCAGAATTGGACAAATTGCTTTAAAAACAAACAAGCAAGCTAAGCAAAACAAACAACCCACCCACAGGAAAAAGGAGTGTTGTTTTTTTTTTGTGGGGTGTTTTGTTGTTTTTTTTTTTTCTAGAAAGGATTTCTATATCTGCCATTAATTACCTCCTAAAATAAATCTTAAAAAGACACCTTCATGATGTGGTGTTTGATATCCTTGACATTGGACATGGAAAAACAAGAGGTTAATTTGAAGATTTTTGTTTAGGATGCTCTGCACTTTGCACAGTATACTAGATGCACAGAACCTGATTTTATCATGTAGCAGAAAATGAAATTCATTAGCATTAAGTGAAGTACTTTGTTGATACTTATCTTTTTGAAGAAGAGGACTTTGGACTGATGCCAGCATGTTTGGTAATTAATTGTGGTGGTCAAAGACCATGATGCTGTCAAAAACTCTCAACTTCTATATAATGCTGGTGTGTTTTTATCCCCCACAGAGATAACGATCGGGTTGCTAGGAAACTTACTTGAGTTTAACAACGAGTAACATAGGCATCTCATCTATGGGAATGATGCATGAGCCAAAAGCTGTGTTCCTTAAGGAGCTACTTGCCCTAAAATGCCTTTATTTTTGGTTTACAGTGGGTGGATAGGTGCACCTCTCTCATCATGGAGGTATTTTAATGTATTCTGATCTGTTAGAGTGTATAAATGAACCATAGTCTACCTCCAAAGTGCAGACTTCCCTGACACTGGATGGGGTTACTTCATTACCAGAAACACGCACGTGTTCAAACTGTACAGTGGAAGAACCAAGGGTCCCTACCTGTTTTTCCTGAGTCTGTCTCTAACAAAATAATTCTGCAAATCTGAGACCATGTAAGCCGAAAGGGAGAGGGGGTAAGAGCTATTCTTTGGGTTTGCCCTTTAAGAAAGAGACCCTCAGTTCTGATTCGCTTTGCATTCGCCCTGCAGGCTAGGCTGTCTGCCTGTGCTGTTTGGAGCTCTCCCTTCACCTGTGTGGTCTTTCCCCTACAGCTAAAGATAAGGCAGCTTCAAAAATGTTCTTGTGGCTTCCCCACTCTGAAATTATAATAATCCCCAAGACCATTCAAACAACTCCAGGGGCAGAAATCTCACCTAGATGATGGGATTTCTTACATGCTGCCCCTGTCTCAGCACCATCCCTATACAGAGTTTAGAAAAGGTTTCTGTCCAAGGAATAAGCTACAGAAGGCAGTGAAGACACGGATACACCTCTCTCCTTATTCTAGGGATTTTTCTCAGCAGACCACAGCTTTATTCTGACTCATTCCTGTTACCCACAACTCTAGACAACCACAGTCAAAGTGATAATCTGACTCCATAAATTTTTCTGTAAAACAATCTATAGAAACATTCTGTGTCTTGGTTGAATGTTATTGGTTTTATCCTTTTAAATTGTATTAAAATTTCCTGTGAGCATTCTCTTCTCAGAGTAACCATGGCAGCATAATTGCCTTACCTGTTATTTCTTTCTTTCCCTTGTTATCAATAATTTTTCTAAGGGGTTGTAAGTATATATAAAAACAAAGCTCTGCTTTAAAATAACATTATGATATCTTGCTGACATTTCTACCCTTCCAGTTTTATAATCACTAAGAGTAAATTTGGTTTTCGCAATGGGAGTATGGCAGCTATCACTTGCATTGTGCAGGCCACTTTAGAATTGTTGAGATCATAGAAATAACATCAAAACCTGATGTGTGATGCTCTTCAGTATAACAATTTATTTCTCTTTATTGCTGACAAAATAATATTGTATAAGTTTATAACAAGTCAAAAAGCAAATTAAAACAGACCTTATGGTCTTCAGCCTATTTACCAGATTCCTCACAGTCAGCATCTGAAATCATAGACATTCAGGATATTGAATATGGATTTCAAGTGTGCTGGTTTAAATATTGTTATAGAAGGAAAATTATCTCTTTCAACTTTGGTTAAAAATACTCGCTTCATTTATCAAACTGATTTTCCTAAAGACTTTGGAAATACCTCTGTGGAACTTGAATCACAAGCTTCTTTCTGTGTTGGGTTTTTTTTCTGGCATGTGTTGGCATTAAACGTATGTTTTGGTCAGGAATAGCTCCATAGAAAAAAATATTTATATAGCCAAGATTAATCCGAAACAAAGTGGTAAGGAACCATTATCCCAGACAAGTCTTGAGGCATCCCAATAAGAGGTAAATATAAGATTTAGAGAGATTGTAATCTATAATAAAAAGAAAAAACAAACCACAAGACTTTCAGAACTCAAGACTATAAAAGTAATTAAAACAGAATTTCTGTGTTTATGAAAGTAGTTTCAGAACCGAGATTTGATTAAGGAAATGAATGTAAGAGAAGAATCTGAAAAGATGAGAGGGGAGACTTGTGAAATACTGGGATATTAGCTCCAGTAAACTCAGAAAAATCAGTCTTCTGAAAGGTAAGCATTTTGTATCACACCACCTGTTTGTATAAAATGTAGGCTATGCTATTTAGATTTTTTGGTCTAGGAATGTAACTGTTCTAAATGTAAAAGCAATAATCAATATTGTAAATGTGATTATTGTCCACCGATTATCATAAAATGGATTTGTGAATTTTTCCAATTCTTCATGACGGAGTTTGAAAGAAGGAGAAAGAATCAAAGGATTTTTGTTTTGAAGAGATCTGACCTAAGAACCTCTGGTCCTTCATGAGGCTGAAAGTTTTTTTGTTGAACTCAGAAAGCTCAAGTTTCTTTGGATTCTTCAAGTTCAAATGTGCCACTGGCTGAAATTTTGTTTAGTGATGAACAGAAAATCAATGAGTCTGATGATCCTGCAAGAGACATTTTTATTTCATCGCCTTCATTGCAACATAGTCACAATGTTAATTAATGTCTCTTCTCCAGAGCTTTCAGCCACATTTTAACATCTGCTATGTAGAGGAGTAGTTTTTAGTCATTTCCAGCATCAAAACCACTGCAAAGATCAATCTGTATGACATAAAAACAACTGAAAGGCAAAAGCTTCAACTTGATCAAAAAGGTAAAGTTTCCTTTTATATTAATAAAATTGCCGTCAATTGAACAAAATCAGCATTAAAAATAGTGAATGGAAAGTTTACATTAACAGATTTGTTAAAAAAATTGGCAAGCTGAAAAAATATAGGTAGTGATAAAGGAAGAGTTAAGGCTTAGTCTTATGAAGGTTGTGACTATCTAAAGCACACATTGAGCAGCAGAAGTACAAACTGTGACTTAAAAAATATTCAGGTTTATCTGACACCAAAGGCATCATCAGACACATCACTGACCTCAAAATTCTTCAGTGCCAGTAACCCTGCACATGTCCAGAACTGCCATCACGTGAGGTTCCTGTTCCTCACCTAAGATCTATGATCTGTATGCCTGTATTCTCTAAAGGGCCCAATCTCTAACCTAACATAAACTGATTTTTTTGTGGCAGTCTAGTGGTTAGATTTCTTGTATAGGAAGTAAGTTGCCTGGATTCAGTTCTTTCCTTCCCACAGCAGCATTGAGAAACAAAAACAAAAGTGTCCCAACTCTTAGAAAGATACCTTAGGCAACAACCTGTGCAGAAATACTTCAAAGTAAATATCTCTCCACCATTTTGAAGCAGAGACTCTGAAGTAAAGAGCTTAAGAGAGGAAGTGTATAGAGGAGGGAGCATGAGTCTACACCTTTGTGATCAGCACATTCATTTCATAAGAAAAATATACTAGTTTGTACATTTTGTGTTTCAAAGTCACTGGCTAAAATATTGAATAACATCTCTTAGAGAACAGATCCAAACCCTGATCTCTTGTCTCCTGATGAGCATCTTATTGCTGTACTGCCTAAAGCCCTGTGGATCTGAATTCTTCCCTGCAGTGATACAACTTCAGAAAGATAGCATGAATGTATCTCTAGCCTGAATAGCAAATAGCATAAGACCTGGTGCTTTTTCTGGAAATGCAAATTTTAGGTTGGACTCTCTCTCACATTTATGTTCAAGCCCTGACAGAGAGGGTTGGATGCCAAATAGAAATTACTTAACATAAAAGTGAATATAAGAGTGATATAAGGCATTTTTTATATGAGGTGTTTTTTTATATGTCTTAACATTTCTTGTTAGCTTGTTCATTGTGTGAGATTTTAGGTTACAGTTCTAGCCCAGTAAGTCCATACTCCATGGGGGATAAGCATGCTTAAAATTTACATGGTTTAACACCCAACTTGTAGCCACCTCAGTTCATTAGAACTATCACTACATAACTATAATAATGACAGATGGCTAACCAGGCATGACTCCTGATCTAAAAATCCATACCATCATCCATACAGTTAACTGTCCTTACTACTAAAATACCCCATGCAGAACTCTGTGTTCAGTTTGTTAAGGATGCAGTTTGTAAACCCAGGGGCTGCAAAACAAGTTCAGTGCTATTTTGGGATTACCACTCCATTAGCCACAAGTGCAGCCCAGTGGGAGAGACTTTCAGTGCAAAGCTGTTGGTGCCGAGGACCTGATTTGCATACTATGGAGGTTTCAGGGTCAGATCCTGTGGATTTAATGCTTGCACTAGTGGGAAGCCACTGGGAGATTCCTAGAGTACATCTGGTGTATTTTGCCCAAAAGGGCTCCTGTGCAGGGCTTCTGGGACTGCTCTGCGGTGTGAACTGAGGCACAGCTATTAAGGTGGTCTGCAGTCCTGTCCCAACCCAAGCCACTAAATTAGTCTCACCCTTGTGATGGTGAAAAACCTGGGGATTTCAAATTGAAGTCTAAAAGGATACTTGCATCTTGAGCCAGTGACATGAAACCACGTGGCCTTAAGGTCTGCCCTAGGGAGTCTGGCTACCCCTGCAGGCCAGGCAGCTCTGCCAGGGGCCCCAGTGAGGAGCACCAATCTCTGCAGCAGCAGCTGCACACCAGGTGACACAGCACCTACATTAGAGAAACCCTAGCATCCCTTTGGCAAGGCCTTTATTTCAATATTAAGGCACCAGAATTTAGACAACTTTTATACATAGGTGTCTTGTATGTCGTGCTATGCCACTATGCCGTGAGCATTGTGAATGGGCACACAACACTGCAGAGCACACAGTGGAGCTGGAGTCATCCAAAATATATACCTATCATCTGGTCGTCTGAATCACCCCTTAGGCTCCATTGACTACCTCTCCGCTGACTACAGCAGGCTCATATAACGGGAATGTAGATGCTCATCACACAAGCAGACACTTATGTGAGACACAAAGTTAGGTGTCTTAATCTTGCACTGGATTTGTGTTTTGAAATCAGAACTTGGTTACGCTGAAGTTCCTAAAGAGCTTTATAACCATCAGCAGAATAATCTTGTTCAAATTATTCATATTAGGATAATTCAGATTAACATGAACCTTTTAAAATGTTGAGCCTCTATAAAGAAGTAGATTTTGAAAGGGCAAATAACTTCAACAAGAGGATGTCAGTGTTTCAGAATAGACTCAAAAAGTTGTCTTCCCTTTGCACTGAGACTAGATGGTATTGCTGTGTATTATTTACAGAATGATGATTTTTTTTCATTTGCAACATTATTTTTACTTTTTTAAATAAATATGTTTATGAAGTAAATTTAAGATTTTCAGTCCTACACAATTTCAGTAAGATAGTAATTTTTAGAAATACTTTATTTGCTGGGAGATCTTGCAGCCAATGAAAGATTCTCCCTCTGTTTTGCTGCTGTTATTAATTCCTCTCTTGCAGAAGAGCAGTAACTCATTCCTCCATGTGCTTAGGGACAGATTGTTCTTCCTCACATGCAATAGTCACAGACAGTGCCTCACAGATGAGGGACTGGGGTCATCTTGCTATACTTAAATCACTTCTATTAGCTTTACAGCACTTGTTTTACTCCATCCACTTCCTTTTACTTCCTTCTAAACCACTTATCCTGAAAAGTGGAGGAGAAGAGTACTCTGCTTTACAGATGCAAGATTCCCTCTGTAAGAATCGATGAAAAAAATTTAGAGCTATAGATGGGAAAGGGGGAAAAGTCTGGAAGAAGGTAAACAGGGACATCAGTGTTATAAGAATCAGCTTAACTGTGGAAGAATTGAATTTTAACATGGTTGTACCCAACTCCTTGAGCTGGAAGATGGGGAGCAGAATGAAACCCCATAATCCACGGGTAAATGGTCAGCGACCTGCCACACCACTTAGACACACACAAGTCTGTGGGGCCAGATGGGATCCACCCAAGGGCAATGAGGGAGCTGGCAGAAGTGCTCAGTGAGACACTTTTGATCATTTATCAGCAGTGCTGGCTAACTGGGGAGGTTCCCGTTGTTTGGAAGTTAGCAAATGTGGCGCCCATCTACAAGAAGGGCAGGAAGGAGGATCCAGGCAGCTACAGGCCTGTCAGCCTGACCTCGATGTGGGGAAAGGTCATGGGGGAGATCATCCTGAGAGCCATTGGGTGGCACATGCAGGACACCCAGGTGACAAGGCCCAGCCAACAGGGGTTTATGACAGGCAGATCCAGCTTGACGAACCTGATCTCCTTCTATGACAAGGTGACCTGACTAGTGAATGAGGGAAAGGCTGTGGATGTTGTCTACCTAGACTTTAGCAAAGCCTTTGACGTGGTTTCCCACAGTGTTCTCCTGGAGAAACTGGCTGCTCATGGCTTGGACAGGTATATCTCATGCTGGGTAAAAAGCTAGCTGGATGGCTGAGCCCAGACAGTGATGATGAATTGAGTTACATCCAGCTGGTGACCAGTCGCAAGTGGTGTTCCCCAGGGCTCCATATTTGGGCCAATTCTGTTTAACATCTTTATTGACAATTTGGATGAGGGGATTGAGTGCACCCTCAGTAAGTTTGCAGACAACAACAAGTTGCGGGGGAATGTTGATCTGCTTGAGAGTAGAAAGGCTTTACAGAGGGATCTGAACAGGCTGACTCAGTGGACCAAAGCCAACTATTTGAGGTTCAACAAGGAGAAGTGTCAGGTTCTGCACTTGGGTCACAACAACCCCATGCAGGGCTACGGGCTTGGGGAAGGGTGGCTGGAAAGCTGTGTGGAAGTAAAGGACCTGGGGGTGCTGGTTAACGGCTGGCTGAATATGAGCCAGCAGTGTGCCCAGTGGCCAAGAAGGCCAACAGCATCCTGGCTTGTGTCAGAAACACGTGGCCAGCAGGGCTAGGGAAGGGATCATCCCCCTGTACCCCGCACTGGTGAGGCTGCTCCTCAAATCCTGTGTTCAGTTCTGGGGCCATCACTTCAAGATAGACATTGAGGTGCTGGAGTGTGTCCAGAAAAGGGCAATGAAACTGGTGAAGGGTCTGGAGCACAAGTGTTCTGAGGAGCAGCTGAGTGAACTGGGGTTGTTTAGCCTGGAGAGGAGGAGGCTCAGGGGAAACTTATGGCTTTCTGCAACTACCTGTATGCAGGTGAGGGTAGGTCTCTTCTCGCAGTTAACAAGTGACAGGACAAAAGGAAATGGAGGCAAGTTGTGCCAGGGGAGGTTTAGATTGGATATTAGGGAAAACGTCTTCACTGAGAGGGTGGTCAAGCATTAGAACAGGCTGCCCAGGGAAGCAGTGGAAATTACCATGCCTAGAAGTTTTTAAAAAACACATAGATGTGGTGCTTGGGGACATGGTTTAGTGGTGAACTGAGATGAATAGTCCATAGGATAAACCTGTTTCTTTCCACTCACCACAAGCAGCATAGAGTTTCTACTGTAGATATAACCAAGTTATTTGTAGAGGTTGGAAATCAGATGATACACATTTCACCATGACTGTATTACCTATGAAAGACCTTGTGTGTCACTTTCAGTGCATTGTTTATTGAATGTGTTACTCAGAAATCTCTGCAATCTTGAGTACAGCAACTTTTAGAAATGAATACTGTTACAGTTTGTAAGGCAAAGAAATGGTCTGTTCAGTATAAAGCTTACTATGTCAATGTAAGCAGTATTTCAAAATGCCTCTCAGTAGAACACACACCTGTAGAAAGCATATGGAAAGCCTTTCATCCTAGCAACTAACATTTTGCTAATCTATTGTTTATTCCCACACTGATTCTTCCTTCAACTACACGGATAAAATCATACTCTGTTCCCCATCTCCCAGCTCTGTTAATCCCCTTTTGTTTTGTAAGCAGCTCCAATAAAAGAGATAGAGTTGTATTTCCAATATCACTTAAATCAATCAGTGTTTAGAAATGTGGTTTGGGGATTGCCTAGTAAAAAAGACAAGGAAAAATAACATGTACAGGAAGATCACATTCAAAGTCCTCAGGCTGTGCTTAGTTTCAAAATATTTTTGTTTGTAGGATCTATAAACAACAAAACCATCTCTGAATTCTTCAGCTATGAAGTTTTGTGCCATTTTACTAAGCAGTATTTTTTCAGAGAGGGAGAAAACTTCTCTTAGACATAAAATCTTTATCCTCCAGATAAAGAGTTCAACCTCTAGATGCAGACAGGTGAAAGCACCCTTTGCAGTGCACTTTGTAATATAATAGTGTCATGGGAAAAGTACACCTGTCAGGATAGGTGGGTGGCCTGGGAAGTGCCAGGACGTAGGAGAGCACACAAAGGAGAGCACAAAAAGGAGAGCTGGAGCTGGATCTCTTCTCGGCAGGGGTGGTCATCCCCAGCTGCAGGGAACCACAGGAAAACACTGAAGGTCTGCGTGTGGAGCTGCACATGTTGAGAGTGATTCAGTCAGCCTGACGTGGAGGGGAGACAGGCTGTCATTAAGCATGCCAAATGGTCAGTGTCATGTAAGCTGGGAGCATGTATTGAGGTTCCTTCTTCCTGTTTGTACTCCCTCCTGCCTCCACCCGGTTTTCCTTCTTTCCTTCCTCTCCTTCTAGAGAGGATTGGAGGATGGATTGAAGAAACTAGTTGGGGAGGGTCAGTCAGTTCACAGTGAGGTGACATTCAACATCTCAATGCAGTCACTACATTTTATTCAGCTGAAGTCTGGAGAACTTTTCCTCCCTGGGCTATGTGCAAAAAGATTCACTGTGGTGATTCTGTTCCCATTTCTGCCACTTGTGCAGACTTGTGGACTTCCTTATACAAAGTTACTTGTTTTTATTCTTGTTTTACTTTAAGCAGTACCAAGCATGACTTTGTTCTTTCTGTGATTCATGCTACGCCTAGTGATTTTGAAAATGGCAGCATGCTACTGAGGTCCAGCCTTACATCAGACATGTTTCTTTCTGTTCATGACTTACAAGCCTGTAACTTGCCCAGGGTTTCCAAGAAGCTAATTATGTCAAGTCATCATTTTCTTCTGGGGTGTAATTCTCATCAGTGCACACTGACATTTTTATGGATTTGCTGAAAACCCAAGACAAAGAAATCTGAACTGGTTCACAGAATAGTGAGATTAAACCCAGTCCCCATCAAATAACCACAAACTGTAATTAGCCTCTTCAGGTACTTTAAAAGTCTTGAGGGAAAGGACATACAGTATGGATTGGTTGAAAAAGAGAAAGAACTGGGCAGTCACATTTTGAAGGCCTTTTGGAACTGCCATTAATGGTATCAAGGGGTCCCATGATCAGCTGTGAAACTAACAATGCAGTTTGTTGCACTGGGGTAAAAAACAGTGAGTAAGACACCATAGAAAGAGTTAGTGCCTTGCCTGAGTACTATGCTATGAATGAAAAAGAGACCTATTTGGAATTCTTTTTTTTCTTTATAAACTAGGCTATCTGAATGATCATCCAGACTGAGAGTTATGTGTCTCAGTTTATTTAAATAGTAGATTGGCTGCCAGTGGGTTCTTATGGCACTTTTATCACTCTGAGTTTAATTTAGTGGTTCAGATCTTCTGAGACATTTTAGCTCTGATTACAGAAAGGTCTAGGATACAGCATCATCCAAGCCAGCAGTGAACTTCCTGCAATGCGCCTAGCAGCACTGACTAGGCAATAAGTTGTGGTTTGCAAGTACCAAAATAAATCTGCACAGACATTTTCGATCAGAATGTGGTTTTTTTTTTCAGAGGAGACAGTGCTTCATAAGTATTCCAGTTTGGGTGAGAACCGCAAAGTGAACTGTATACAAGCACCCACACTGTCTTACCCAAATATGTCTTCCTGGGGTAGCTGGTGTTGAAACACCTCCATAGGAGATGAAATTCATGTTAGTGTCTCTGCTATGCTTAATTTAAAGTGTGGTCTCCCAGGTCTCAAGGAGGTGTTTAGATCTCAAGACTATTTGGTGTTCAGTATTGTTGCCTTTGTTTTAGTTCCAGTGCTGAATGTAGAAAGGTTTTGAAACTTTAAATATTTTTGTGGGAGTAAAGCTCTGCTTCTCTCCCCATTCTGTATTTGCCTGCTGGTGTACAGCAGAGTGGTCCCAAAGCTGTACATGCAACTTTCCAGTTGAAGAGCCAGTACAGATTTCAGCAGTCCTTCCCTTCTCCTGTGCCACCTGGAGCCTACGGACAGCACAGGATCTCCACCAGCGTTGTTGTTTATGCTGTTGAAGGGGCACACACTTTGTAACTGTGTTCTGAGATTGTATGAGAATGGAAGGAGTTGTAAACATTACTAAGGGAAAGAATGCTTTAAAAAAAAAAAAAAAAAGAAAAAAAAGGTGGTGGCGTCATCACTCAATTTGACAGGGGAACAGCAATTTTGTTTTGAGCAATGTACCTAGAATAGTTGTCACATCCTGGCTCAGGAAGGTGACAGTTCAGTTCTACATATGCAGTATTGGGTCATGGGAACATTTGTAAAGGCTGCTTAATTTTCTGGTGTATTTTAACAATCTTGTCAGGGAATGCCGAAGCTTGGAGTTGGGAGGGCTTGCAAATTAAAGAGCTTTTGACATAAGAACTTGTTCAATGTTGCTGAGCAGCACACAGAAGTCTGTCTTCAGGTTTAGGCACCTGAGAAATTTGTAAACATTCTAATGCGACATTAGTGTTTTTGGGGTTTTTTTTTATTTATTTATTTGTTTTTATTTTTTTAAAGTGATTTGTGAAAACAATAGAAAAGTTAAATGTAATGGGCTTGATCTTTCACTAGCGGTGTGTAGAAGTGGAACCATTAAAATTAATAAGCCACATAAATTTACCACTAATGTACATTCTGCTCTGTATTTTCTTACCAAAACTCCTGTCATTAAACTGGAATGAGTTTTGTCCTTATGCTGTTTCAAGTAGGACTTCCGTGACTCATAGGCTTTGTAGCGATTCTATGCATGACTTGGTTTCACCTCCAGCAGGGAACAGAGCGTAAATTAGATGATAGCTAAATGACCTAAACAGGAGCAGACGGAAATGCTATTCTGTAAGTTTTAAGTGTGGTTCTTAGTCTCAGGTTGGCAGAGGTGCAGACTGTCATATGTGCAACACAGCTCGGGAAGGAATTGGGTAGCTCCTGTGAGAAACATACAGTTAATCAAGCCAGAATGTATTTCTTTAAGACCCTTTATTCAGTTTTATCTCTATCTTCTTTTCAAAATAGCTACAAAAGAATCTATGAAGTCAACAGCTTTCTCTGCCCCCCCCCACCATTCTTGTATTTCTGTCACATCAATTACGAATCTCAGTAATGTAACTAAAATAAAAATAAGGCATCACATGGTTCCAATGGAAGATGAAAATTTCTATTCTCTTCTGTGATTTTAGAGTTTATGTTCCTTTCAATTCATAGATCTCTGATCCTTTCCATTGCTTCAGAATTTGACAATAAAACATTCAGTTAACCTGACCCACACTCTTTTTTAGTAGGCTGCAGTTGATCCACCCTATCCAAAATACGTTAGCATGCCCAGTGTCTGGAAACACCATCTTCTGCTTTAAGGAAGGTTTTTGTACCAGGCATTAGGTATTTTCTGTTGAAAGAAAGGTATTACTTTTAAATATCTTTTTGTCTAAACAAGCTGCCAGTAGTCATAGAAGGGTTTCGCCCTCTGCCTCAACACTCCATCTCTGTAATTAGGACAGGGTTTGAAAACTAAATGAGTGGATTCATCATTTGTGTCAAATCACAGGAGGAATAAAGTAAAATAATTTTATCCTGCCAAGAGAAATTGTCTCCAAAACAGTAGACAGCCAACAAAATGCTGGTTAAACTACTCAAATGGGGAGTTGTGTGAAATTCTTGAGCTACATAAAATCATGTTTGTGATTGCTGAGCTTTATGCTGCTGTGGGAATTATGGCATGAATCTCAGCAAGGACAGATGAACGCTACTCTGGCAGACTCTGGGTCAGGAGGTGAAGGGATCTGTAAGGAAAAGATCTCTTTAGAACAAAGAAGGACTTCTGAAGAAATCATGGGATTGTATCTCCAAACAGCTAACAACTATTATAGAAGACACAGCTGGGACAAAGCCTTTACCTTATTACTGATACTGAGTATCCTATAAGAAACTGCTGCTGTGTTAAAAGTGGGAGCAAATGCTTTAAATTGCTGTATTACTCAGAGCTAAAATGAGCTAATGAGCTATCATATATATTATGCAAGGAGTTTAATAAAAATCTCATAACAATTTATGTAACTTGGCAAGAGATTTTTTTCCCAAATGGAAGGAAAGATTATCCTCTAATCATTACAAAAAAATATAATATTGAAATAAATGCAGGGTATGTCCAGGAAGTGTGCAACGTCTCTTAATAGTCTATTGCGGGGAAGAGATTATATGGCATTTACTTAGAACTGTTGTACCTAAGTGAACAAGGGCATGCCTTTCTAGCTCATAATCCAGAGATTTTTGTCTGTTCTGGATAAACCTTTAGCTAGTATTTGTGCATTGCTCTAAGCGTGAGAGAGACTAAATGTCATTTTTGAGAACTACTGCAACTAGAATGAGACATTAAATGAAAAACAGGTTATGAAGGCATTTGCAGTAGGAAAATAAGACAGTGAAATGTTTCACCTTTTGAAGACAAGAAAAGTGTATTTGACAAGTACAGTGAGTTTCTTCTCATTGAAAAAAAAAAAAAAAAAAAAAATTGGTCCTTCTGTTAAGGTATAGTAACCCACTGCATTTGCAGAGTGATTTTCTACCACAAAGAGATTAAAAAGGGGTCAAATCTATGGTCCATACAGAGAACACTAAAACAGCAGTGTTATTGATTAAGACTACATTTCCTTTTCACATATTTGAAGTCATTGCTTGGAATAGATTTTTTTGAGAGCTCAGTAAATGAAATATAACCCCCCTACAACTTAACAACATAAAAACTATGACACAAATGATAAAGTAATAGAAATCTCATCTTTTTAATGTATCATTGTATTGTCTAAAAAGCAGTGAAGTGAGAGATAAAGTTAAGATGTGTTTAACATGGAATGGTTCAAAGGATATTGCATGTATGTGCCAAAGAACACATACTCTTTACAGTTTGTAATGTATATATTTTAAGACACGCTGTAGAATCAGCTGGAAACTTTCCAACACACCTTTGCCAGACTGCAAGCTTTACTGTGTGGACTTTTCACTGGGAATTTTGTTTATAAATAAGTAATGGATTTCCAATTGGTATTGCAGTAGGAGCTAACTAAATGGGCATAAGGTATTAAAGCATACAACCAAAGTGTTAAAGGGCTTCTGTGTAGTTAGTAACTGTGCCTACTAATTTCCTGTCAGGAAAAAATGGTGCAGAAATGCTCCTTATTTTTTCCATTTTTGGAGTAAAGCTTGTTTTTAAGGTAGCTTAGGGTTTTTTTTTGTTCAATTATTCTATCAATGATATTAGCACAGGGTCTCAATTATGTTTCTTGGTTAATTACTGCTTCAAAATGGGCAAGCAATGAGCATAAACCCCCTTGTTCTTAACCCAGAGAGATGGTTTTGCAATCAGTGTAATATCTGAGTGAGAGTGCAATAGGTATCTTTTAAAATCTACTGTGATAAGTACTTTCTGTGGCCTTTCCATAAATGTCCCTTCTTTTAATTTCTGGCAATCTTTTCCAGCAGTGATTTAAACAGAACTTTAACTACCAAGGAGAACAGGTTAAAATGAAATCTCCCAGAGCTGTCTGTGAGTTCATATATTTCCTCTGCAAAATACTGTGCTTGAATCCCTACAGATTCTTTAGCTTTCATCCTACTGTAGTGAAGCAAACAGGAACCGTATATTCTGGCTTCCAAGACAAATCAGCAGAGTATCTCTGTAGCTCCATGCAGACACCTGAGATTTTCCCACAAATTTCTAATACTTACAACAGCATATAACTGATTTTTCAGTCAGCATTACACTAGAAGTAGATGAATGCAGATTTAGAAATGGAAGACACTCCACAGCAGTGGACCATAATAAATGTGTAACAAAGCTCCATTTTTGCCATGCTCTGTTGGACTGTTTTCATATCTGTCAGTGCCTCTTCCTTTTCTTCCCCATATATAACTGCAGTAACTTCATTTCGATTCATGCACAGAAATCAATCTCTTCTGTTAATGTTCTTTCTACATCTGCTTCCACCTGTTTGTGGATATGTGAATTTGAGAATTTGACTTTGGTAAAGTTTTCCTAGTAATGTGCATTAGCAATCCATTAGCCTTAATCACTTGTTTAGCCCCAAATGGGTTTCCATTAGCACCTTTGTGTAAACTAAAAGCTCATGAAAGACAGAAAAAGAGCAATTCAGAGACATGAGTGCTTTCCTGATCTGTGTGTCTTTCTGATCAGCCAACTGGAAAACAGGACTAAAATAAGAATGGCCATTGAAAAAAGCAGGATTGCAGACTATTTATACTGTTTTCCCTCAGGACTGTGTGGAGGTTTCATTCTTTGGTTCCAAAATGACTTCTCATAGAATCGTAGACATTTATGACATGAAAGATGTTATTTGGTAACTAGTCCGCCACTCTAGTTTAACTCTCTAGCAACAGTTACTTTTTCATATTCAATTGCTAAGTGAATTATGATGGAATTATGAAGGTATATCAAGAATTTCCTTTAAGACAAGGATTTACCAGTCTTTTAAAGGCTTTGGATTTTTTTTTCTTTTTGTTCTAAGACATCTTTTTTTTTTTCTTTTTTTTTTCTTTTTTTTTATTATTTTGTCATGTTATGTTAAATGCTCTGGTCTCAAGGAGTTTACAGACAAGGAATGGAAAACATCTACCCTCAGGTATACCACAGTCTAAGGGTTTTCCCTTCTAAGGTCGATTATATCTTGGTATCTAATCTTTGCCTAATTTCATGTTCTTATTCCTTATTAAGCATCCTTTTTCAGAACTAGTCAGTGTGCTTAGCCTGTGTAACCATTTTTCTCTGCAAGCTAAATGCATTTGTGATGGTGTTGAAGTTTGCATCAGGAGCGTGCTTTTGAAGTGAACCTCCTGTTCATTCACAGCTTCAAGGCTATGGTTCAGAATGAGAATTGCAACTGGATCCCATTTGGATCAAACTAAACCAGGATTGCCAGAGACAAACCTCGTGTGCTCTTGTTACAAAAACAGACTCCGGCCTTGGGGCAGGATTAGGGCTAGTTTGAAAGTAAAAACCTCTCAAATATGTGGGCATCTGGTCCTCAGCACTAAGTTATTATAATTAACAAATTGTTATATTGTTAATTGTTATTATATTTATACTGTTATTATAAATTGTATAATATAAATTGTTATTATATTTATATTGTTATTATAATTAACAAATCTGCTCCCCTTAGTCTTCCCTACATGCTAGTGTACATGGAGGCAGTCCTGAATCGAGTCACATTATTATGCCTAATGTTGTCTTATGCAGAGGCATTCTTTCTAGAGGTTACACTTCTTACAGTTATGTCTAGATTTCTGAATAGTCCAAGTTAATAATATAAAATTTTATTTTAGTTTTCTTGTGTATTTTGTAGATATTTCCAGTTTCTTCTCTGCATTCTTGCTACTAATATCTTTTCTGTGTATAACTCCCCATGGCATTATAGATGCATTATTCATAAGAAGGAAGATTGCAGGGCTGTATCGTGACATTTCAAGGATCTACAAGCACTATTGCTTTCCCCTCCTTTAAGTCATTATAAAGTCTTCTTTTTCCCATTTGTCTTTCAATAATATTCTTAACATCTCTACTGTAGGCTAGAACTGAGACTCAGGAAAATTGCACTCTAGGTCAGACTGTACCATCGACCTCGTGAATGGGCTTGGCCATATCATTTACTGCTCTGTATGGTTGTTTCTGAAACCGACAGAAAGAAATAAATTTTTGCCCAAATTTATTAAGTTTTAAGATGTACAAATTAAAGTGCAGACAAAACCTTGATGTCTTAATTAATAATGATTTTCAGCCACCTTGTTGAATATATTATTCTCTTAAAATGTGAAAAGATGACGTTTTATAGTATCCTAAGCTAACATAATATTAAAAACAAAACCCAGGAAATGTAAGCAACTTACTAAATTGTATTTATCTCACTAGTAGAATTTTTATTCTTTTCCTCTACTGTGAGGATGAATTAGAGTTATTACATAGTCAGCAGTTCTGATAAGACATCAAAGAATAATATCAGAGATTAGCATCATGCAGTAAAGTTCCCTGAAAGAGGATTGCTACTTTGCTGAAAGAAATAGAAGTGGACGCTTCTTGGTCAGTAAGCTTTCCTTTTCCCTGTTGGCTCCAAGGGACAGAGAGAAGTGTGTAGGTACAAATGGTAGAAACATGATAGGAGCATTGTCAGCTATGTATTTCTGGTGGGTTGTTTTGTGTGGGTTTATTTATGTTTTTTTGTTTGTTTGTTTTTTGTTTTGTTTGCAGGTTTTTGTAAGGAATGCTTTGTGAAGGTAATGGCAAACTTTAATATAAACCCTTGCCTTTATCTCTGTGGTGAAGGTGGAGCTGGCTGAAAATGTTAATTAGCTTAGGTAGTGCTGAAATAAAGCAGCTGACACTTGCAGAAACAAAAGCACTCCTTTTTTCCAGGCAAAATTAGTGGTACTGAAATAACGTTTCAGTAATAAAACATTAAAGTGATACACAGTGGGACATCATTAAAAGTATCCTATCACTAGAGTCAGACCATGTATTGTAATGCAGTTTCTATTGATTTGCTGCAAGTTTTCAGATTAAAACTAGAGTTTCCCCCAAGTGAGCACAAGTACTAAAACTAGGAACTATGGTGGCAAGCAGCAGGGAAGTTGGTATGTCTCTCTTACCAAAACTTGAGATCAAAATGTTATTAGCAGGAGGTTTTCATACTTCTTTCTGAAAGCTCAATAAATTATTAACCACCTGTATTCATCCTATTTGCAGTACTGCCAATGGATTGTTGTACCTTTATTTTTGTTGTAAATATAATATTTTTAATGGTTTTTTTTTTTTTTTTTTTTCCCAAAGATTAAGAGACATTATCTCAGGTAGAGGAAAGATACTCTTTCCCAAGGTCTAAATTCAAATCTTACATGTTACGCTTCCCTCCAATTACCAAGGCTGTAAGAACATTTGCTACTGCTTTTTGAAAATGTTTTAACTTTATCACTTTTACCTTTGGTAGATACTGTATCCCACATCCTTAAAGGGCGTGAGCAGGAATAGGAAAAGTCATAACAGAAAGGCATGTCAAGACTATAGATGAGGCTACCAGAATTATCCTTTCAAATTATCTGCTGTGACATTTGAAAGTATCAAATGTGGTAGCAAACTTCTCACAATTAATTTGACTGGTTTGCATCATGCAAAAATAGAGGTTTCCTCCTATTTAGGTGCTGTGATGTCTCATTCATGTCCTGCCAGCTGAAGCCCACAGCAGTACAGCCTGTCCCAGTTTCCATGACAAGTCACAAAAAATGAATTTGGAACATGTACAGTGGCTAACGTCCTGCTATGGAGACCTGAGGGACACATGATTGAGTAAACTTAGTTTTGCTGAAGGCCAGTAGCAACCAGCCTGATTCAGTTTTGTTAAAGTCTCTTTAGGTTGCCCTACTAAGTAGGAAGCAACCTGACTGTCACAGCAACAACTCCTGTGTGCAAGGAGTAGGCTACAGCTAGAGCAGGGAGCATAGTACTGTGTGAGTCTACTTACAGCCCCTAAAGGGTGAGATTGATCAAAGGCATCAACCTGATCTGAACTTGGGGAAGGGTAGGCAGTTAAAGAGAGAATGGATCTAGGGCTGTACTGGGCACCACTTGCGCAGCCTCTGACGGGGAGAGGTCAGTTGTTGAGGACCACAGGAAGCACAGCTTCAGGCAGAGCAGCCCAAACCCTCACCGACTTCTGCTGCTGAGGACACGTTCTCAGCCTGTGTCAGAGTGCTGGAGTACAAAGTCATGGTGATTCAACACTCATCTTGTCTCCTTGGCTCTTTTCTCTGTTGCAAAAATCACATAGCTGAGAGCTGGGACTAGGGAGTGGAATAAGACCAGAATTGCTCAGTACCTGGTGGTGATACCTTTGAGGATCACACCACCAGTACTAAAAGCTACTGTAGATTTTCGTCACACTTCAAAGAAACTGCATTCAGTTTCTGCTTTGCCTTGATGTATCATATCAGATCTGTCAGATTCTGTTTCACATTAGATCTGGCTTTGAAAATATTATTTCACCATTTCTTTTCCTGAAAGACTTTCCAACTAAAGTGAAGGAGTGTGTTGTGATTTTATTTTTTAGCTTCATTTAGTACTCTGGAGCAAGATCTCTCTGTATTTGTATATTCTTGCTGATACTGAATTTAGCCTTTGTAGAAGAACAGCCTTTCAGGCTGTGTGTTCCTGTTGCAGAAGAGATACAACATGAGCACCTGCTTTCCTCCCCTAGCATTCCATAGCATGCTCACCTTCTGTCTCAAGAAACTCTCCTTAATCATGAAGAACAGTTCTTTCTCAGAGATGTGTTTCACCTTGGGCATTTTTGCTGTACCTGTTGTGATGGTACGAAGTTATAGAGGTAGGATATTTCTTGCGGCATTTTCTTAATTGAGTTTTGGACTGAGTCTCCTATCTTGTGTCAAATAAACTAATGAATATGGAACATGGTGCAGGCAGTTCAATTTGTCCTGCAATCTTAAGTACCAGTTTCTATCAGTTCCCATCAGGGTCATACTTTTTATAATTTCTGAAGGATTTCTTGTACTAAAAACGTAACTGAGCTGTACCCCTGTATTGTGCCAGAACTTCAGCCAACTGTGTATTGTTTTGTACTAATATTTGTACTAATACAGAGATTTTGCATAATTTGTGGATTTCTAAAGGGAGAGAGGGGAGATGTTTGACCAGGTGCAAGTCTGAAAGCCTTTCAATATTGTTAAATTACTGATATTTCAATACAGGTTATGAACATTGATTGAAAGAAAGTTCCAAAGGACTACAGGAAGAATGAAATATAAATTGCAGACCTTAATATAATAGGTTTATACTTAACAGGTGTAGATTTTTGTGGCTATAATGACATCCATGAGGTTACACCTTTATAAGGCTTTTCATCTGAAAAGCTTTTCCTCTTCAATTACACAGTTTCCTGCAAACACAAAGAGAGAATTAATACTATTTAAAAATGAGCATTTATGACTTTGACTTGCCTTCTCATATGTGATATACTGTGTCCCTGTTTCTTTCTCATTGTTTTAATTTTCCTCAATGTTCAAATTTTGCTAGAGAAATATTCTAGCTTTTCCCCCTTTTTCAGCAGATTGGTGTCTTTACCAAATAGATCAGATCATGCCAAAAGCAATCATTGCCTTTTTCAGTGGTTGGATCCCAGATTTCAATGAATTGCTGTTGTGTTATTTATTACCGTCTTTTAGAAGTCTTAGTAATACACTTCTACCATGCTGTAGCACTTCTGCAGTAGAGCTAAATCAATGGCAAATTCATGGAAGAGAGCTAAATGGCAAGAAAACCCACTGAATTTATCAGTCTCAGTTACAATTTAGGAAGGATTGTTCAATGTGGAGTTCATACATAGTAGACTTAGATGTGCCAGTAGAACAAATGGCATTAGAGGTTTTTCTTCAGTAATTCTTTGATGTTTAAAAAGGTCAGCTTGATCTGCACAGTTAAAAGATACAAAATAATTTCTGTAATAAACATATTTTTTGTTTCAAGCTCTCACCCCTGATAGCACAGAGCTGCATCAAGAAAGAAGCTGATATTTTAGATTCAGGTTTTCCTGGAACATGTTTCTATCATCTGGGGTCATATTTGCCTCCTTTTCAGACATCTAAACTGAAATTCTTTTCACCCAGTAAATGGTAAAAGATCTCACCCCAAGTGACTCACTCACTCTTGTTACCCAATGGAGAGAAACAGCTACCTCAGGCAAGGGCAAGTATCTCACGTCCTTACAATGAAATTAAGCACACTTCAGAGATGCCTGTTTCTCTCCATTGATTATAGAAGATCGTAGACTAGAGCACAGCTAGTCTTAGCTAATGTGTCAGTGCCTAACTTAGGCAGAATGATTGTATTTTTCATCCTTTCTTCCAAGTTCATAATTTGTCGCTAAAGCTTCTCAGAAGAGCTGAACCATGCAACCAAATTGCAGTACTGTTTGTTAAAAAATAGTAAAACCCATTCAACCAGCAATTGAAAAGCACTTCTTTAGCTGGAGGTTAGGCATGTCCCCCATTTGAACTCTTCCTGAAGAACATATGATTAAGCTCTTGGAAGCAGTCTTTGACAATGTTCTTGAATCGGAAGAGCGCTGCACCATATTACTGTAAGAACATGTTACTGAAGTGAGCGAACTGAAAGGAAGACCTGAAAACTTAAATGTGAGTTGGCTCTTGGGTCAGTTATTTAGGTTCAAAAGAGATGTAGGGAGCCTTTGTAAACTGCAAACCCACCCAATAAAAAGGAAAGACGAAACCAGTCAGTGTAGTGACAGTGGCATATCTTGCTTATTAATGACCCTTTAATAAAAGGTTCTGGAAGAGAGGCTATCTGTAGTTCTTTTATTCATTCAGTTTAGAGTGTTAACCGGCAAAGCATGTGAAGATGGGGACCTTTATGAATGATTCTGCACTCAACAGAAGTTTTGTTCATGTCATGGACTCCAGAATATTTTTAATTAATAAAGTGAAGGATAAAAATTATCAGCTAAGGGTAGAGGTACTAAAGCTGCTTTCTAAAGTCGAAGTATATATTGAGGAAGAAATTAAGCAGCTTGGTGTAGACTTGTACATAATTTAGAAAAGGTAGAGGTGTATGAGAAGTATGAAAGCCACAGTAACCTTCCTGATGTATTTTGACAGTTAAAACTGATAAACCCTAAGAAACCCAGGCTTGTGTTTTTGTTCACTTGACTAAGCTTAGGATGTTCTTTTACTCAGGACCCATTAAAAAATCTGCATATTGATAAATGGGTAGTACATTTTCATAGTTGCTTTCTATAAAAAACCAAGCAAAGTAGCATTAAAATATAGTACTAGGAGCACCAAGGTTTTACAATTACTTATTTTCCCACATTCCATACCTCTTCTCTTGCAGTAATTATATATTACATTGCTTAATTATATACACAGTGAAATCTTTGTTTCTTTATGTTTTCAGAAGTCATCATTGTGTTTGATACCCCACTTATACTGGAAGGTTGTCTTTATAGCATTAACTGAAGGAAGTTTTCCCACTTTCACACCGGAGTTAGTTCTTCAACTTTTCCCATGCAGAATATTCTTTTAATACTGCCAGAAAACAACTGGAAGAATGCTCTCACCTTTAATTGCCAAAAAAGTAAGAACCTCCCTAACATCCACCTGCCCAAACCCCCCAAAAAA
>JAVJGJ010000059.1:58603768-58616926 GCA_035590215.1 Microhierax caerulescens | reverse complement strand
AGGGGGGTTGTTTAGCCTGGAGAGGAGGAGGCTCCGGGAAGACTTTATCACTCTCTATGGCTGCCTGAAAGGAGGCTGCAGACAGGTGGGTCTCTTCTCCCAAGTAACAAGTGATAGGACAAGAGGAAATGGACTCAAGTTGCACCAGGGGAGGTTTAGATTGGATATTAGGAAAAAATTCTTCACTGAGAGGATGGTCAAGCAGTGAAACAGGCTGCCCAAGGAGGTGGTTGAGTCACATCCCTGGAGGTATCTAAAAGATGTGTAGATGTGGTGCTTAGGGACATGGTTTAGTGGTGGCTGTAGCAGTCCTGAGTTAACAGTTGGACATGATGATCTTAAGAGCCTTTGCCAATCTAAACAGTTCTATGATTATTGGAAGGCAGAATGAAAGTGTTTCTTAAAATGTAGCTGATATGGAAGTGTAGCATTTTAAAACGAAAGCTGTTTCAGAAACAGAACAAGGAAATGCTTTGGAGGAGATGGAAGGGATAAAGAAGGTAAAATGCTGAAAGTTTTTTGGAAAGAGGTAGATGAGGCAAAATGCAGATGGTAGTATCTGAACAGGAGAAAATCAAATCCACAACAGCCTTACATCTTTTTTTAGGAAAAGTTCATCAGTGAATCCCTGGCAGTAACATTCATAAAGGGTGTGCCATGTATTCATGAGAGAGGGAAGAAAGAGGAGAACATGGTTTTCTGTATGTGTGTGCATGTGCCCGTATTTGAGATTTTTTTACATGGCTAAAATTACATTTTCTTTGTTCTCCAAGTTTGTCCTTTATACTGGGAAAAAAACCAAACCAAAACCAAACAACAAAAAAAAGCTTTTAGAAATTCAAAGCCCTAAATAAGGAAATAACAAACTGTGAAGGATAAATTTTGCCTGAACTACTACCTTAAAACTGGAGAAAAGGCTGAATGTCTTTGAAAAACTTTGGGTGCCCTCAAGCCTTGATATAGCACTGTGGCCTAATACTCAGAAATCACTTGCAATTTTTATGGAAAATCTGTATTGATAGAAGAAGAAGCACTGATTGCAGTCCCATCAGGGTGTTTGCAATTTTAACACAAAGAATAATGTTGTAACTGAAAATTGGACTCATTATTTTATCTGCTGGGGGTTTTTACATTATGTAATCCATAACATATGGCAGATGACTGCATAGGATTTAGAGAGAAAGGGCCTTCCCTGTTTTCTGTTCCTGACAGTCCAGACTTAGATACCTAACAAATTAAGAACTAGAAATATCTGAGATAACTTTATGCTAAAATTGTTTTCAGACCAAAATTAATTTTAGTATTGAGACTATAGCCAAACAATTTGTTTCTTCTCATCAATTCATATAAATTTGTTGAAAACTGCAGTTTCATGGTCCAGACATATTCGAAGAGTTGGATCAAAATTAGCAAATGGTTTCCATTAAGAAAGGGGAAAACATCATTTTATAGTAACAATATTTATATCACTGGTTTTTCTTTTTGAAAAAAAAAAAGTGTTTTTTTTTAATGCAATTCTAGAGTATCTTTTCAGAAGTTTTGATCAACATTTTAATATGAAACAAATGTTTTTCATTTAAATCATAGTAAAAAATATAATAATAATAATTAGGGTTTGATTGTTAATACCATTTTGGTGACAAAAATTGAAGAAATTACTTTTGTACAAGTAGAACCATATTTGCACTCTTTGTTGATGTTATTGTTTGGCCACTGATTGGAGAAGTACTTTTCAATTCATTTTTGCAACTGAAATCCATATATGAAATACACCTCTTTATTTTTATTATTTCTGTCACCAAATAAGAGATAGAATGGTTTCATTGAAAAAAAAAAAATCTTTTTCCAAGTGAAATTACTTCAAGGTATCATTTTTGCACTTTGCATATATAATAGGAATGACGAATACAATTCCTTGCTTTCAAACACTTCATCTGTGCTTGACCTGGAGAAAATGCCATTCATTGCATGGCTGCTAACACAGTTTCTGTTCATTGACCGCAATTATACAAGCTATCACTTCTCAGGCTTAAGAAAGCACTTAGGCACACACTTGAGTTCCATTAATGGGACTTGCTGAATGGGGAACGGCAGACACAGGCTCGAGTGCTTTGCTGAATAGCGCCCATCGTAGGCACTAGCCCTGATGACATTAACATCTCGTGGTACAAGTGTACTCTCATTAATGCCAGCAGGGCAGCTCACGCAAATAAAAGGTCAAAATTTAGCACACATCTGAATATTGGAAGAATCAGAAACTTGAAGACTGTCTGTGTAGTTAACTGTAGATAACTGCAAGCTAGCCTCGTCCACGTTGCAGACTGGCTGCATGCATGGTAGCTTGGATCCTATGGCTGTTGTGGCAAGTCTGGGAGGGTACTGTCAGACTACTTCTTTAGCAGCCACTAATTATTATTAATTAGCAGTCTACTAATTTGGGCCATCGTACACCATTGCACAACAGTGATGCACATCAGTTCTGGGATGGGGGAGAAGCACTGGCATCAGAGTTGTCCATATCTCTGCATTAAGCACCTATGTCCCAGTTGCAGTCCATGAAGAAAACAGAGTGGCTAAAATTCCACAGTTCACATAAAGCTGTTGGAAGCAGGACACTGGAAGCATCTCCCCAGCTCTCATAGTGGACAGCATTTCCCCGGTAGAGAATTCCTCACGAACCACTCACATTAGGGGCCAGGGCTAGAAAGGTGCTTTCTCATGAAAAAGAGAAATGGTGATAGTGGCCAGGGGAAAACAAGGAAATTAAGCTAATTTTACTGAAATACTTTTTCTCTGATTTAAAGACATTCCAGAGAAAAGGGAGGGTGAAGAGTACACACCTGTGATAAAAAAAAAACCAAACAAAAAAAAACCTAAACTTGAGTCTGCACAGAGCACATAGTTTTCAGATGAGCAAGGAATTTGTAGGGAGACGGTATCTATAACTCTTCATCAAGCCATAAGCCAGATTTACAATTTATCATTCACTTTACTTTGATTACTCTGTATTCTTATTGTTGAAGGGTTTTTTACTTTCTCATGACAGTCCATTGAATTTAACACTAATGTCTAATGTCTATGTTGTTCTTTATAGACTCCCCCATCCTTGTAGATGGGATTATGCAAAACAGCTTTTCTTTCTCTTCCCTTATGTCACTACAAAAGCAATGCACGGATGCTTCAGGTGCAGAACTTGTTGCTAAAAATCTAACCTGCCAACAATGAAATAAATGTATAAATTGCCTTTGGCCAGCCATCATATTTAATTGTTCTCCTAAACTGTATTACCTCCTAGGCACATGCTGCAACACTCTTGTATCAGAACAGATAATACAGCATCATGATTTTTCAGGGGCAAGAAAGGGATTTTAATGAAAATGCCACATTTAATAAGGAAACTCAATAATATTCAGCCTTGATTGTTCCAGCTGAGATATTAATGTCTTGCACTTCTTTCTGGAATTCAATAACTGAAAGGGAAAAAGGTAGAGATGGAGAGTTAGTTCTCTGTGCTAAACATATAAGGTCACTGGAAATGTTGGCGGAACTGATTTAACAGCACTTGCTCTTTAGAGACTTTTTGTACTATTTTGCAAGCTAGCTAGAAGGGAACTGCTCATCTGCCTAAAGGCTAAAAATGATAACATAGTTTAACTGTAAGGCAAAAGCTGTATCACATGGAGACCAAGAAAACTGTGAAACAATTTGGAGTGCAATATCTTTGTACTACCAACACCTTGTATGCAGAGATAATGACTGAATGCAACTGTTCTTCAAAGCCACAGGATGGAACTGGGGAAGACCTGGTAGTCAGATCTTGAAACAAGCAGGTTTTGCATTCACCAGCTGTTTTCTGCTTTAAGGTGTTCTATTTGAGCTAAAAAACCCTGTAGAGATACCTGCTGACTAGGGACCCATTCTGTGGAGTTATGTGCCTAATGGAACATGAGCAGACCCATTCACTTTCATGAGACTGTCCTGTGCATAAAATTAAGAATGAGTGCTTGGAGACCCCAGGACACCAAGTCCATTATTGTCATATGTAATGGTGATCAATAGAGGTATTTCAATTAGAGACCCGGGTGTGAATTAGGAGAGCCTCTGCTGAGGAGGTATTTGAAAGGAACTCGCTCCTTTTCACTGCTCGCCCCTCACTCCACAATTACTGAGGTAAGATTGCTGCATATGTAGCAAATCCACACACATCAGAAAGAAACTGTGGGCATCAGCTGAAAAGTATTTTGATAGAAATTTTAGCACGTAGGGCTTCCTAAATTTCCTTATTTTTCTACTGAAGCCATGCTATTTTTGGTGTCTGCATTTTTTTAAATCAAAGACCAATGTTTTGATTATTCTGTTTTCCCCCTTTTAATTATTATTGTGAGATATATTATAATACTTAAATGAATAAAAGAAAAAAAAAAAAAAGATATGTTGACTGAAACTGAGTAAACCCTTCCATCCTAACACTTTTCTTTTTGAGCAAAAGACAAAATTTACAACACTACTATTTTTCATTTATCAATTTGTTTACAAAAATGTGTCAGTTTAAAGACAAGAAGTCTGAACATTTTACAGTGGCCAGTTTTATGCTGTCAAAAGAAAATGATCTAGCGTTTTCTTTTGAAATATTTGTGGTTTGTTTTTTTTTTTATATATTATACCTTTCAATTCTAAAAGTAAAAATTAAGCAAACAATATAAAAAGCCTGGATATTTTGTTATTTTATAATCCAAAGCAATGTGTTTCTTCTAACCTAGGCAAGAAAAAGCTTTTTAAAACCCAACATATTAGCAAGTAAAACCCAAGAATTCTGTGGGAATGTGGGTTTCTAATTCAGGGCTCAACATCATTATGTTTATTCAAGCTGAAGTGTACAGAATTTAGTAAATGACCAATGGACCATGCTTCATTCATTTTAAAAAGTCAGCTGCTGGAAGAGGATATTTGGGTAATGATGACAGTCCTCCTTTTTTACAAATAATGCAATAATTAAAGCATTTTCCCACTTGGGGTAAAATCTGAGTTATAGATCTCTACATCATATTTCAGGGTTTCAAATCTTGATTACCTCTTTCCTTGGAAAATTTCTCTAGTGAGAGGCGTACAGAACAGCTTGGGAAAAAATGGGAAAACCAAAGCTGGGCCACAGTGCAGCAAAGTATACAAGATTTATGAGGCCAAAAAGACAAAACAAAAGCATCTCTTTAGTCAAAATTTTAGCTTTCTTCCCTTGAGGAGGGAAGACTCAGTTCAAGTCCTTGTCCTCGGGCTGTTTTATGTATTATTCACTAGAGAATTAGTGCATTGAAAACAAAAATAAGGTACCTAAATCACTACAAGGTACATAAGCTACTTTGTAAGAAAAAAAAATATTATTTTCAGTAATTTTTTAATTTTTTTTAAGAAGAAAGAATATCTGATTTTTCATTAGATAAACATGGCATCGACGCTGATGCTGCACTTGATCTCCATTCATACTGTATTTCAAAGACAGTAATCCTTTGTATAATTACACTTTGGAGTTATTTAAAATGTACATACATAGAAACAGTTTGAATGACCTAATCACAGAATAACTCAGTTTGGAACGGACCTCTGGAGGTCACCTAGTCTACCCCTGTGCAAATGTGGATCAGCTATAATAAGTTGCCCAGGATCATGCCTAGATGGGTTTTTAATACCTCCAGGGATGAGGACTCTGCAAACTCTCTAGGTAACCTATGGCAGTGCTTGGTGACCCTCACAGTAAAAAGTGTTTTGTGATGTTCAGAGGGAACCTCCTGTGTTTCAGTTTTTGGTCATTGCCTCTGGTCCTGTAATTGGGCACCACCAAAAAAAAACCTGGTTCCATCTTCCTTGCACCTTCCTTTCAGGTATTTGTGCACACTGAGAAGTTTCCTCTGAGCCTTCTTTTCTCCAGGCTTACCAGTCCCAGCTCTCTCAGCCTCTTCTTGTATGGTGCATGCTCTAATCCCTTCACCATCATATTGGCAGTATGTCCATGTCTGCCTTGCACGGGGGAGCCCAGAACAGGACCCAGCACTCTGGGTTTGGCTCCACCAGTGCTGAGTAGATGGGAGGGATTGCCTCCCACAACCTTCTGGCAGTGGTCTGCCTGATGCAGCCCAGGGTACCACTGGCCTTCTTTGCCATGAGAGGGCATTGATGGCAGGACCCCAGGTCCTTTTCTGCAAAGGTGCCTTCCAGATGGTCATCCGCCAGCCTGTACTGGTACTTCAGGTTGTTCTTCTGCAGGTGCTGGACTTTGCCTTTCCCTTTGTTGAACTTCATCAGGTTTCTGTTTATCCTTTTCCTAACCATATATACAAAATATAATTATCCTCAAATTACAGCACGTAATCTTACGTGATTGCAACTTTCCTCAGGTAGCAGTGAACCCTTGCTGCAAAGTAACAACTGATGTTTATTTTCTTATTCAGAACTCAGTTGTTCTAAAATAGAGGCAATGAAAGATTTTTTTTTTTTGAGCTTTTCAAGTACAGTATAGTGTTACGGATGTTTCCTCTTGGCTGATTTAGAAATCATATAAGCAGAGAATATCTGCTTCTTTTTTTGACTTAACTGTCAGTTGTCTCAAATGCAATAAATAAATTGACTTGTCTGTAACAGGGAAAATCAAGGATCAAACTGGAATTCTTGTAACAATGACAACTAGAGTAGTCACTGAAGCATAAAGGCTCCCCTGCCCCCGTTGAATTGTTGTACCTAAGTAGCGCTGTCACCCTCCTTGGGATTTCATATTCTAGTGCACATAGTGATTCAGCTATGGTGGCTTAATCAACCCCATCTTGACATCAGTCTAGTTTTATGTCAATAAATAGATTTCAAAAACAGATGTAAGAGTGCTCATCTTGTTATTCCCAACATATAGACCAGTGTCCAAAGTGTAAGCACAAGCATCTTGTTCATGTTGGACATGAGCAGCATGCTTGAATTTTGGTTAAAGAAACACCCACTGCAAGAAAGAAAGAAGTTTGAAGGAAGAAGCAGGACACCACTCTGTGTGTGCAGGGCTAGAATTCTTCCTGTAATTTTATCACTTTTGAAAACAGTTCTTATCAATAAAAAAAATCAGACTTATAAAGCACAAGTCCTCTAACATAATTAGGTAGTGCACAATGCATGAAACAAAGTAGAGGGGATCTGTCTAGTAGCACTCACAGCAAGGAAGAGAGGGTGATTAATAAGGAAAGAAAGCAAAGTATTGGAACCGAGCAGCAGGAGGCATGGAAAGACTCAGACTACCTGTAATCCTCATTTCCAGGAAAACAAAGCAGCCTGGCATAAACAGGAAAGCGGTGGTAACAAGAATTAAATCTCTGTTTGCAGCTGGTTTGGGGGATGAGGTATAAAAATGAGAATATGAAAATAAAGGTCATTATTGGGCCTTTTAAGGGACAGATTAGGAAGTCAGTGAGACAGTGTGGCTAGACATAACTTCCTAAATATCAAATGGCTGACAAACACTTGAGTTCTGCCACACAGGAGAGAATAGCTTGGATGTAACCTGTCTTTTAGGGAAAATTGATCTGCATCTGATGCTGGGCACCCAGTCTAAACATAAATCACTTCAGACTCCCTCTGTAGTGAATAGAAACAAGACTTTTCTCCAAAAGCAATTCATCTAATCCTAAAAAAAAAGTCAAAGATTATTTACCTCTACTTTTCTTAGGTCAGATTTAAATGTGAAGCTAAAAGGTTGGGTGAAATAGATTTCATCAATAAAAGCTGGAGAGATACCATCTTTTTTATTTACTTTGGAACCAGAAATGAGTGTCAGCAAATTATTTATCCCCACAGCTGCTGCAAGGCTGCACCTAGGAAATTTCTAACATGTTTGTCAAATCTGTTAGAATTTTTCTGGGTTTGTCAAATCTATTAGTTTCTTTCAAGTACCATAACAGCTCTAGGTAATTTCTCCCAATTTTGATTCCCTTTAACATGAAAAGATCGTTATCATGGAAAGGAAATTCTGTCAGGTTTATTAAACACATGTAATCCACTGTGCTGCTAGGGTATTTTAGGAACTAAAGGCAGTGTATTTGCCCCTTCTTGCCTGCCTCCCAAGGCACCTGCTTCTGGCTGTTAAGAGAGGCAGGACACAAGGCAGCATACATTTTTGGTCTGACTCTTTTTCAGCTGTTTTATCTTTCTAATGTTGCACCTTAGTTTTCTCTTCTTAGCAAGGCTACACAGCACCAGTCACTTTGGAAGAACACAAGGTTAGTTTTCAGCAAATACAAGCATCAAGATCAGTTGTGAGATTTGTAACACCAGTTTCTAGGAGGGATTAGTTCAAAGAAACAAATTTAACCACACTGAAGAAACTCCAAAGCAAAGGTGACTAAGCTACCCGGGTAAAAAAAGGTGACAATCCTCGCTGGAGAACAAGAGTGCCTGGCTAAGCTTCAAGACCTCAAGCAGGAGGACAAAAAAAAAATGTTTAGATATGCAATGTCCAACACAGATATCATTAAAATCAGCATGATTAGATGGAAAATATAAAATATTCATTCTCTGTCCAGTGATGGAAAGAGGGTGAGAAAAAGTACTAGCCATCCCTTCAAGGCTTCTTGTATACTGATTATCCTGGCAGGCCTGTGTGAGCCCAGCATCAACAGCTGTGCTTCTTTTCAGGCAGTGTCAAAGTTGCCCAGGTATGTCCAGGCTTTTAGAGCACAGTACAGTTCATTCAGAATAAAATAGAGGAAATAGATCACAGAGCAATAAGTGGTTTATAGTCATTACTTGCTTCCCTAACACTGCCAGTTGCACCTGTAGCAACTAATTCTCTTTAGTTTGTGATTTTTTTTTTGTTCTAGTTTGATGTTTGCTATCATACCAAAGCAATATTATATTAATTTTTACTAGAGTTATGGATAAATTATAGGAACTGATAACACCCACGTACTGTAACACAGGACAGAAATACAAATATTTGTAGCACACCAATGCAATAGTTTTTTGAATATTCCATGTACCCATAACATCTGTTATATGTCAATAGAATATTTATTATTACATGCTTCCAAAATATCTCATCTTTTGCAAGAGGTGACATCCTTCCTACTGCTACGTTTTGTAACTATGCTATTAGATCAGTGAAAAACTTTATCCCAGCTGATTTGTGGAGTTAGCTGCAATATAACCCCTGCCACACTGAAAAGCAGAAGTATTATACTGAAGGAGTATGACCAAGAGCTAGTGTTTTAGAAAAAGAAAACATCCTGAGGTCAGTGGCCAAATGCAGTAATTTGATAAGAAATTCTTGAGAAAGAGAAGTTTTATACATGTTTGCAAACATCAGTGACGCCAAGTATTAGGGAGCTGGACAGGAAAATGCATATATTATTTTCAATGCAGCAGCAAAATATTCTCAGACTGAAGGAGAAGAATTCTAAGGGGCTTGTACAGCTTGCTAATAGCAAAGGCACAGTGCTAGGAAACAACCACTAAGACAGTAAGAAAAATGTGAAGTAGATCCTTAAGTGTAACACAAGCTACTACAGTATACAGCACCTTATTATTTTTGATGAAGCTTAGAAGGAAGAAAATGGAAAATCAGTAAATAAAAGGCAACACTGGCCATGCTGAAACTTGCACCACTTTCTAGGAAACAATGAGAAACTCACATAAAGTGCAGTTCTGCACTGCACCTAAACAATTTCTCAAAATGTGTACAAGATGTCACCATGAGTTCCGTGATCATGTTCACACCTGCCAGTCCATACAGGAAAAAATGTTTTCTGTAGTTGAACAAACAAGGTTAGCTGGGTAGGTAGGGTGCTCCAAGAAGGAGGATAATGCCTTACAAACACAGAGGGGATATTGGAAAAGCTCAACAAAATCTGTCAGGAATGACCAAAAAAGCAAAACATTTTTTCATGCTAAAGAGCATTGTGCAGTGTCCATCAGTTGAATTGCACAGTTTAGGAGCTGTTAAGTCAGGCTAAGCAGGCACTCTTTAATAGCAAAGGAGCTGAGGAGCTGAGACTGAGGAATCCTGTTTAGTTCAGCCATACTTCAGATAAAACAAGTGGAAGGCATCAGGCTGAGCCTCAAGGGCTTCTACTTCCGTGATACCACCACACATTAAAGCATTAAAATAGGGAAAACGATCCTATATTGGGAGCAGTCCCTCCTCCCAGCAATAACACAGCAGACAAGAAAATGGATATGGTTTTGATCAGCATAGCTAAATAATGGTCTTTATTAAGAAAAAAAAAATGTGAGTGAAGATAATTTTGTTAAATTAGCTGTATACTTGTATATCTGGTGCAACCAATTTAGCTAAGAAATTTCAGAACAGAACACATTTTCAAGAGTGAAGAGAAGAAGAGGGTATGAAAAAGGATTGATAGAGGTGCCTGGAAAACACTCTGCACGTTGTAAACAGCTTTAACGGTAGGCCATTGCAGTGTCCTTGTAAACAGGTTCTGTTGTGTGGAACTTGTACTTTAGTCTTACACATTCTTGTACAGTGCAAGCAACAGACATCAAGACAAAACACCTTCAGAACATGAGACTAGAAAAGATTCAGGTCTTCTGTCAACCTCTTTCCTATAGACAAGCTGTGACCTGTCCAAACTGCCGTCTAGCACAGGCTGGATGAGGGAGCAGTAAAAGCATGGCTGCTCTTGTATGGGTTGATGAGCTGAGGGGATGAGGGTGACCACAGTACAGGCAGTGCCCTCAAGAACCTGGGTGCAGTCCCACAGCTCCAGGCAAGGTCCACACGGTCTCAGTGACAGGGCTTGTGGGCAGACTCAGACAACAAGAGGTATCGGGTCAGGCCCAAGGCTCCATGGCTGAAGTCAGGGCTGGAGACAAGGCTATCCAGTTCATAATACAGCAAGCCCAAGGGTTAGGTGTGGGCTGTCCTGCTTCTGCTGTGGATTCAGTCTCTTGCAGCTCAAGGTATTTTGCAATAGGACTACATTCATTACTCCAGAAATGTTTAATTCAGTACTAGCAGTGCCACACACTTAGGATTTGAACTAGTGGCAGATGGTCCTACCATGCTTTACTGATTTTTTTGAACTGATGAGGATACATTATTTAGAAAAACATAGTCAATAATTTATCACAAGTCATATGGTATTAAAAGACCAATGCCACAATAGTGCATCAGAAATCTTTGCTTTCCATACTTTAAAGTAGGAGAAAAGTGTGTTTCATTAATATTTAAGCACTGTTGTGTAACTGGCCACACCAGGTTCTTATTGATAAAGTGTAACAATATCAGTCACATGGGTTAAGAGTCCTCGATGTACTCCACAGTTTGTGATGTTAAAACTATGGGGTTTCAATTCTGTGAGATTGTAATACAACAGAGTGAACTTTGATCCTTTGAAAACTGTGAAACTGTTTTTATAGTTTTAGATAGGTTTATGGTTGGTACAGATTAGTGCAGTGAAAATCAGAGAGGTTCCACTTCATAAATGCATTCATCTGTATAGTCAGAAAATGCAGCCAAACTGATTTTGTGGGGGTATGTGGAGCTTGTGCTGAGCCAGTGGAAGCCTCTGACTTTGAGTCATTTGAGTCATTGAGGCACTGAGTAAAATATTTGGTTGCAAAGTATGTATTTCTTTCATGCTGCACGCTGAAGCAACCTGTTTCTTTACCACAGTTTACACAGAAGTTGATAATATTTTAGTAAGTTTTCTCTTTCTTGTTTCTAAAGTGCACTCTGAATTGTATGTGAAGGCTGGATTAAACACCTGGTTGGAAATTAAGAACGTCTAGCAGCAATTTCTTACTTTGAAGGCAAGAGTCTCTGTGTGGACTCAATTCTTTTCAACAGGAATTATCATTGATTGTATAAATTACTCTGGATGAAGCATACCTGCAGATACTAATAATAACAAGTTCCACTAATGCACCTTAGCACTGAATCTCAAAAAGCACCCCAATGGGACTTAAACAAAGGAATACAAAATTAGTTGAAGCACCAAGCTGGTCACTTGTTAAAAAATCATTTGCTTTCTTATCTGACTAAGCCTCAGTAACCTGCCTTTCACCACTAGCCATGCTTGCTCTCTTTCTCTTACCTCTCTTACTTCCCTTCCCAGCTGAAATAAGAATTATACTTATGTGCTTAGAAGGTGAAACTACCATGTGCTGCAGCACCAGGGAAAATATCTATGATGTTGTTAAAATATTTATACAGCTGGATTCAGTGAGATGCAGCATCTCCTTTTAAGTTAACAAGCTTCTGTCAAGCTGCTAGGTAGAAAAAAAATAAGACACCTTTAGAGCCTCCTCAGACAATTTTTGTGGTAATCTTATGAACCATGTAATTCACAACGTCATTTAAAATGTTGTGCAGCTCCATATCCCAAATACAGACCAGAATACACACCTACGTGCACATAGGTTACACATAGACTGTCCTGAAGATTCTATGCTTGGAACGATTTTGCTTTAGTTCTAACTCTGGGAAGAGAAAACATTTCCAAGAAAACAGGAAAATAATTTGGTCATTGTCAAGGTGAAACCTGTCACCCATTTGTTCCTCTGTATATACATTCTAGCTGGTAAGATTGGAGGAAGCATTTTCCTCATAGTAGCAGTCAGAGCTGGATTGCTTTTATGTGCCTTAGCCAAAGCTGTTATGCCAGGAGTAAATTAAAGGTTAATATACATTATTTATTCCAGTCAGTTATGTCATTATTTTTGCGCTGACAATAACATCTGAAGCTACTGGTTTGAAATCGCTAATCTAGAAAACAGAGAGAATTCTATATGCACAACTACAAGTCCTTGTTACTGCGTAATATTGTTGGCATATTTCAGCACACACACACAGGCTGGCTGCTTACATAATAAACCCTAGAATATATAAGCAGTGGAGGCTAGCAAGCCGCAGGGTGATTCAAACCCTGTTATGGTGTGTGCCTCTCTGTCAGACAGGTGCCTATACATAGATCTCATGGTTTGGGAAGCTTAATGTTCTGTGTGAGCCGTTGGGAGGAGACTTGTCTGTCTGCACAGACCCTAGACAAGCCACGGTCCTGCTCTGGTCCAGCAGCAGGCAGCATGTGTGGCCCCTTCCCTCTCTTCCCTCCTCAAATGTGAAGTCTGAACACCACAGGCTGTGCCTGACCACCCCTACAAGCCCCTGGCACCACC
>JAVJGJ010000059.1:58584221-58599187 GCA_035590215.1 Microhierax caerulescens | reverse complement strand
AACTATTCTGAAAATGTTCCTGTAATACATAGTTAAGTACAGAGCTTTAAATATTTATTTACTGGCTAATTAATACACAAGATATGAGATTCAGGACACAGTTTATGTGAAACACTAGCTGTAAATTGGAAATACCAGTTTTCCAAAGACAGATGATGTTGTGTAGGATCTGTGGCAGATCCCAGCAGGCAGGTGGTTAGTATGAAGTATGAAAAGCCTGCAGAAATGTTAGTAGTAGTTCACTAAGAAACTCTCATTTAATCTTTGGACTGGTGGGAACTTAAAGTGGATGGCACATTTAGCTTTGGTGGTTTTTCACTGCTTGGCAGCGAGAAAGCCCAGGAGAGACATGAGCAGCCCCGATTATTGAGAGCAAACGTGGACATAACTAATCTGTCAGGTTCCCCATCTCTGTGCTAAGGCATCCTTTGACACAGTCAGTGAGATGCCTGCCTGTCTCTCCATTACAAATGTCTGGGCATTTTCTGAAGGAGAAGAATAGTGCCAAAACAAAACAAACAAACAAAAGAACCACAAACAACCAATATACTCTATTACTGTAACCGTAAGTAAACTCTTAAATTTCTTGCCAGAAATTACCTTCTGACTGAGGGAAGTGCCTACCAGTGTTCACATATAGCATGAGGTTTTTTACACCTGTGATAATACTTTTCAAGTTTTTAACTGTTAGAAGAATAAAAATACCGAACAGGTTATTATTCTCTTCTATTCCCCCCAAAATACCAAAAAAATCCACCTTTTATGAATAATGTAAGCCAGATACTTTTTTATTAATTACACTAGCTGCTTTTTTATTAATGACACCTCTTCTTTGTGTAAGGATATTGCCTGGGAGTATCAGTCATCAGCTAAGACTTTCTCTGCCAAGTGCTGTACAAACACAGCACAAAAAGACAGTCCCATGCAAAAGTGCTCACTATTTAAAGTATAAGACAAAAACCAAAAAAACCAAAAAACCAAAAACCAAACCAAAGCCTAGGGGATGTAAGATAGCATAAACATTAGACATAGGTAGAGTTAACTTTAGTTAGGATACTTTAGAACTCTGCAATTCTATGCTTTCCTGTTTTTCCTATATTTCAGTTTGGTTTTCATTGACTGGTTGCTTTTGTATAGTTTCTCTAATATTTATGGTTTTCAGACTGCAGTATTCTTGTATTTGTTTCCATTTGTTTGATAAATACATATTTACAAGCCCACAAAATTCTAGTGAAGAGTGGGGAGATGGAGTTTGTCCAAAAATAGAATATCCTTGTGATCTGTGACTTGTAATTCTTATACACTCCCAGCCAAGGACCATTTTCTCCTCAGGTAGCAATCTTTAATATCTTCCATGCAAAAATACTGCACACTTGCAAGAGAACAGCATGTCTAGGAAATAATTTCCTGCATGCAGGATTTAGTGTAAATCCCTTTACCTTCTCACACTGTGTCTTGAAAGTACAGAAGCCCATTAACTTCAGTGTAGTTCTGTTGCACCACCTGCCTCCTTTGCTCCTGCAAGGATTACAATAAACGCAGCACTAATGAAGGTAGTAGATTGTTTTTGTGCACCCCAACTACATATTTCCATACTTGTGGGTTTTTAACTAGTTTCTCTCCAGCATACAAGGTGTTAATAATTCTTTCTGTGTTCCAATTTTTCTACAGAGCTGGATGCAGTATAGGTATCATGGAATACAACTACCAGTGTTGGTTCCCAGTGCAAGCAGTCACAATTGCTGATAACAAAATGCATTTATCTTCAGTGGCATTTTAGATACCTCCACAACCTGCTGCGTACTCTAATGAAACCTGTATCACTACCAATTAGACACCTGCAGAAGAAGTGGGCTATGCAAATGCCTTGCCCCCCAAATGCTATTTTCTGTCTCTCATTAAGCTTTCAAACTAAATTATATCACAGTTAATGGTTAAAGACTTTCCCCTCAATTTTCAGCGTTGCATGGAATTTAGCCAAACATCTCCCACTGGGTTTAAGGAATTGTGTGACTGCAAGTCTTTGAAAATGGATTTGCATTGCTTTCCACACACCTAACCTAACCCTGCACCTGACTACCTTCCATTCCTTGCACAACACAGAAATGCACTCCCTCCCTCCCTCCCTCCACCCGTCCCTCCTCCCACCCTCCATCACTGTGACAAAGTATGCTGGTGGGCTTTGCAAACTGTAGATTATTGTTATGCTTTTCCTCTCTGGAGGTCCTTGAGTTCAAATGTGACTAGGTGTAAGTCATGCTTGCTGTAAACAAATATTTGTTGGTTATATACACAAGGAGAGAATAAATAGCAAGTATCTCGCTTATAAGGTTATATTTCCATCAAGGATTTCCAATGATATCATAAACCATGAGAGGAAAGAAAACGTGATTTATGAGGTGGCCACAAGTCCCAGGATAGAATTATATCTTGGTAATTCATGCTTCCCAGTTTGTTTCATGTGAATCTCAGGACCTGTTCTAAGCCCTGCCTGAGATACAGTCCCTGTCTTGCTCCCACGAATGTTGCATTAACTTTTTATCTGCTCCTGGTTCCTGTTGTTGCCACCCCATATTCCAGTTTGTCTGGCCCCTGTTCTGGTGGTTTTCATCTCCTTCTCTAGGGTGCTCTCTGCTGAATGCCTTGGCAGGAACTGTAACCATTACCCCATGTCTTTACACATGCAAACGTTTTTCTGAAAGCAAGCATTCATATTTCAAAATTGGATGATGAGATGCCTAAACTGTTTGTGCCCACAAGTGAGTATAAATACGTGATCATCTTTGAAAAAGTGGACAGCAAATACTCGATAGCAGGCTTTAGATTCCACCTTTCAATTTTGGCCATATCATTTTAAGCATTTCTAGAAGAAAAATATCTTAAGAACACCTAAACAGAAACTGAAAATCCAGTTTACAAAGCTAAAAGGAGGGTAGTGATCTAGTTAAGTACTTAAACAAGATCTTTTTCACATGTCAATATCTGTAACATGCCACAGAAAAGCCATCAGGGCTCTGCAGAAAGTGTAGTCTTTCCAGTTTGAACTACCCACAGCCACAAAAGTGAGGGTTACCTGCAGTTGACATAAAGACTGAACATGCCTATGACTTACACTTTTTTGTTGGACAATTTCAGTGAGACCAGTTGTAAGAACACCCTTGGTTTGTGTAAATGACAATGTAAATTAATATCACTCTGCCTTCATACATCTTGTACTCTAAACGTTATTCTAGAAAGAGGAGGACAGGCTGAATCTGGTACTGAGCTTCATTTCCTACGCATGACCTTATGGTTAAAGTCATAGCCAAAGCCAGGATGAATTTAAGTCATTATATCACACCTTAGCTGACCCTAAAACAAGTTACGTTGTGGGTTAACCCTGATGGGCAGCTCAGCCCCAGCCAGTCTTCACTCCCTCCCCCCTGCCATCGTCCCCCCAGGTGGGATGACAGGGAGGGTAAGAAGGGTAAAAGTGAGACAGCTTGTGGGTTGGGTCACAGACAATTTAATAGGTAAAGCAAAAGCTGAGCATGGAAGCAAAGCAAAATAGGCAAAATATGAAGGAAATTCATAAAATAATATTAAAAAAAATAGCTCCATCCCAGTGAAACGCAGTGAAAACATGGATCTAAAATGTAGGAAAGTGGACTATAGATATATATATACACACACACACATCTCTATATATATCAGGATTACTTTTACATTAAGTTATATAACATGTTGATAGTACGCACTATTTACTTATTTAATTATAAAACATACAATCTATTAAAACACAGGTGTCTCTAACAGTTATTATTTTCTAGAGAAGAGGAACAAATACTTTTTAGCTTTGCATTCAAGCTCTTGTTTGAGTTTTTGCCTTTTTATTCTCACTAAGGTGTTTTTTTTAAAAAAAAAAAAAAAAGAAAAAAAAGAGCCAGTTTAGTAGCTTTGAAAAATATGGACAGAAGGTTGGACAGAAGTGTTACTCTGATAGAAACATCAGCAGTATAGTCTTTCTAGCTATCCCAAAAATGGCAAAAAAATTGCACAGTAATGTTAACTACAGCTATTGCCTTTAGCACAGTTCACTGTAACTGGCTTTAAAGTAAACATTTGCAATGTGAGCTTATCTTTATCACAAAGACCCTTGCTCAAGGGGCCAACTCTGTGAAAAGGAAAGTCAAATGACTATTTAGTGAGCAAGGCTTGTGTTTATTCTCTGGATGGGGTTTTTTGGTATTCCTTTTGTTAGCTTGCAGTAACACCTGTTTAGGTGACAGAAAACATTTGAGGTTCCTTTATTTGCTATTGCTCACAAACCTCAGAGAATAGAAGTGTGCAATTATTCTAGGTCTTAAGAAACTGGAAATTTAGATGCTATTGCTAACCTTCTTACCTGAAATACTTTCCTAACAGCACACAAGACTTTCTTAAATCACAAACAGGCACTGTTGTCTGTCTTGGAATGAAATATTAATTGTTATTGATTAAAATATATTTCTGTTGTTAATTCAGTGTTGAGGAAGATATATTCCTTTAGACTTGTCTTCCGTGTAGCCTGAATAAGAAGATGAGAGAAATTTATGCCATTAGTCTAGACAGACTGTGTTTTGTTATACAGTCCTGACTAAAACTCAGGTCAGTGAATGGAAAGATTCTGCGGGTGAGTGTAAGGGAGTTCAGCACCCAGAACCCACTGAACCAAGTAAACTGTGCTGCTTCATAACAACAGCTTCAGCTTCTTTCAGCTATCAGTGTAGGGTGGCTTAAATTCCTGGAAACTGCAATAAGAAGCAGGTTTAGCAATTATCTCTGTAATATTTCGTGTTTTGCTTTTTCAGAGTCATAATTCACCATGCAGATACCCTTCTGTCATATGAATATCCTAATGAAAGATCTCAAAAATATTAATCAAAAATATTTTAATTAAAATCCTCCTATTTTTAAAAAAAAAAACCACTGGAAGATGTGACACACTTGTATCCAAAAACATTCAGAAACTAACAAAGGAAAAGAATTCTGGGGGTTTTTTTAAAGTCCTATTTTTTATTTTTTTTTTTCATCTCAGGATTCTGAGAGAGATTCAAGATTTTTATATGTTTGAGGTTGAAAACCAACCCAGATATATGGGGAGAAAATTGGGTTGGAACTTTTCTCACAATTATTCTGTCTTTCTTAAGCCGATACATCTTCCTTCCTGAGAAAGTTTAGAGCACATTAGTGGAAGGGGTGAGCAACACAAGAAAGAGATGATCATCCTGCTACAGGAACTTATCAGCAAATAATTATTTGGGGCTCCCTAATAAGTCTTTCCAGCCTTCTCCCCAAAATACGTAGTTATACACAGGTTTATAGTTCTATCAGGGTCCTTTTGGGTTATCTATGACCTGCTAGCAGCCATCAAAACATCTAGTCATTAAAGAGAGATTGGCATCTTTAGAAGGTTATTCATTTCTTCTTCCTTGGAAGCCTATCCATCACCCTCTGTATGCTAGCTTGTTAAGAAGGGAGCTTAGATGACAGACTAAAACCTGTCCTTTGGATGATTAAAATTAGATGAGTGACACCCCAATCTTTAGTGGTAACACTGTATGATGACTGCATATTAAGAAGTGTTTGGTGCTGTTCCTGTACAGCCAATACTACTTTATCAATTTTTGTTTTGTTTTATGGCACAGCTGAAGGATTGTTTTGACAATATGGTATTAATCGGAGAGAATCACAATCAATAAGTATTATAGCTACTCAGTGACTAGATTATTAGAAAAATAAATCAGGAACTATCCTGATTGCAAATAACCATTATTTCACATGAAGGGTAAAAAAAAATGTATACGTGTCATGGCATATTGTTCATTTGCAAACACAGAGAGCCCTTTTCTAGTGTTATAAATTTCATATATTGATCAGAGATCATGATGAAGTGGTTTCTTTTGGAGTGTTCTTTGTCTAAGCCCTCTCTTTTAAATTAAGAATCTATTTTACATTATTATAACCCAGCAGAAAAACTATGTGCTTGTATGTGATGAGCAACTCACTTCTCTCTCTTCTGTTTCAAAATAACTGACTTGGCATTCCTTCTTTAATATATATATATATATATATATATATATATATATAAAATAATGTCTGGGTTTGTCTTTTTCCAGCTGATCTTTGTGTTCAGGTATAGCAAACATACTGTTTCCTGTTGTGGGTTATGCTACAGGAGATTCTGACATTTGCATTTGTGCATCATGTGCATTTTGAAAAAAAAGAAGTGACAGTTTAGTTCCATGTTGAAAGCAGGTTTTTGAATTGGTATTGCTCCATAGTTTGTTGTTTTGCTTTGCTTTGTTTCCTCTGTAAGATCTCACAATCTGCTGTGAAGAATTCTTGTGTTAAAGAAGGAAAAAGGAAGTATAAATCCCAGGGAAAGTGGCTGGTGCAAAGCCAAATTGTCACAAAGCACCAGGCACTGATATTCAAGTCTTTGGGTCTGAGGCACACCAAGGGAGCCACAGATTCCCTATAGGGGAATTTGCCCTTTCCAAGCACACCTTGCATGTTGTGTTGATCGAGGAATGACAAGGTCTGAAAATACAGCTGCTAATCCTTAAACAAAGTAGAAGAGTTTATGATGGAGAAATACACAGAACTTAGTATACAGAAAGAGGTTTCCAAACTGACATGCACAGCTCTGGTCTCCCTTGTAAACAGCAATAATCAAAAGCATCTGGCTGCCTGTGTATATGCATTTGCCTTACTTGGTACTCGGCAAATGCCAGCTCACAGATAATCACATGCGAACAGCTGATGGAATTGTAAGTGGATAGAGGCAGAGGCATGAGGATGGATTTGTGGAAAGTGGAGAAAGTATGGGGGCTGACACTGATACAAAAGAGAGAAGTGTCAGGGAAAAGGCTTTAAGGGCAAAATAATCCATACACTTATTTTCATGAGATTATTTTTAATGCACAACTGTCTAAAAATTCAATATCTACAATGTAAAAGTTCGGAAGCCAAATCAATACAAATCATTGCCGCTAAGGTCTGTCTCAGATTCCCACTGAATGACAAAACGAGTAGAATACTGAACCTGAAGCAGGGCATATCAACTGCCTTAGATTAGTTACAGGGAAATACCAGGGCAGAGAATTAATTAATAAATGACCACAAGGTTCGAGAGAAAAAGATTTCAAAACATTAGGCTAACCAGTTCCAAATCTTATAATAATGCAGCCTTAAGAGTGAAATTATGCAACTGTGGTACAGAAAGAGGTCGCTGACAAAACCCAGGTACAGGGAAGGACAGTGCCTGTCCTGTGTCAGCCCACATGGCTCAAGCCCTTCATCCTGTGTCAAGCACAGGAGTACAGTGCTGGCAGTGTGTCCAGCATTGGCCAGTGCTTTCAGTAAGTGGAGCAGATGGATCACAAGTCCTGTAATGTGCTGAGAGGAGACCCTTTTATTTCCATTCCCACACAGGGGGTGCAGCTGACCCCTGAAATTACAAGTCTCACCAATTAAAAAGCACGACATCTCAAAATCTGATCTGGAAAGGTTGCCTTCCCTCTGTCCTCCCACCCCTTCTGCATCTGGGAGTAGAAGAGCTTTGTCAGAGCTGTCATGCTCTCGACCTTCTTGAGTGAATAAGACAAACTCTTAGCTTTGAAAGACACACTGGTCTTCTAGTTCCCCTTTTCAACTTGCTCACGTCTAGCCAGATGTGTGAACAGCTATCCCAGCAGTTCCTGCACTCCTAGTAGGAAATCTGGGGAGAAAAGAGAAACTATTCTGCATCAAGCAGCAAATGTTCCCCAGTACACCTTCTGTGTATGCTCACCTAATTTATGACTTGTTGCTACTGTTAAGCTAATCACTTTGGTGACATGGGAGAAATTTCCTTCTCCTTTCCAAATAGGCCTGCATTTCTTTTCTCTTAGAACCTAGTAACCTGCCAGGCAGGTTCAGTTACACACCTTTTTTTTTGTTCCAGTTAGGGAAGTGTCACGGCCAGTGCCCAGAGGGAGTCTGTGAAGCGCTAGATTCACTATTGCCTTCAACAGACATTTGCAGGCACCCTTTGAAGTAACCGAGATGTGAGCTTGAGGCACTGGCAAAACCACACCTTTGCTGTGGTCTCAGTGACCATCCAAGGGTGAGCCAGGGGAGCTACGTTATCAGAGGCCCCGAGGACAGTGCTCGTGCAGGGTGAGAGCAAGCCTACCGCAGAGTTAAACCACAGCCAGAGTGCTCGTAACACCATGCTCACAGAAACGTCACAGTGTATATACACCACAGAAGCTTTTCTCTTTCTTTAGGTGGTTTGCATTGCATAAGTGTAGGGTTTTCTATTTTTCTCCCCTTGTTAACGTAAATCTTAACATATTAGTCTGTGGCACTAATGTATGCCGCAAAATATGCAATATGGCTGACTTAATAGTGCCAAGTCTTCGCTTTTGATAGATGATTTTTGAGTCTAACTTCAGAAATTTAATACTACATTAGTTCTAATATTTGCATTTAAAAGAGAGCCATAAAAAAGACCTAGTTACTCAATATTTTTTGAAAATAATTGAATGTTTGGCTCTCTTTGTGGATCAATGCCACTGTAATTTTTTGCAGGAGTTGCTTAGTATATCATTCTTTTTGAATTAAAGTGAGTCTAGCACTCAGAAAATATTCTATGTTTCTAATCTGCAAAATAATGCAGGTACTGTCTACTCTCCAGTCCACAAATTTCCTCCTCCAGGTTTTATGAAGTTACAGATTCTGGAGAACAAGGAAGTAATTCATTCTCTGTACTGACCCAGTCCCTGGCCTTGCGTCAAATGTTAAAAGCAGCTTTCACAAAATATTTATTCCTTCCTCTTTTCTCTGATAGATTCCATAAAATAAATCTGTAGCTACTAGTAGAAAACATCCATAAGGGACTAAAGAGAAAAGTCATCTTCTTTCCTGTGTTGTAAAAAATCTAAGTAAGGAGTGAAGCAGCGTAATAGGAAAACATGAGGACACTTGGAGAAATGCTGTTCTCTGCTGCAGAGAAGTATATGGTGTCCTGTTCTTAAACGGTACTTTGAGATGCTCAGCATATGTGACTAACACCATGTTTGTGCCAAGATTAAGAAGTGATAAAAAGGTAAACCTGGGGCCTTTTTTATGAAAATCTGTATTTTACAATGCAACGATATAAATGGCAGATGCTAATGACTAGATGCGTGAAATCCCCACCTTCCCATCTCACCCTGACCAACATTCATGTCTTAAAAAAAAAAAAAATAAACCCCAAACCTTCCAAGAAGATAGCATCTGCCTCTTAGACACCTCTTAGACAATTACGCTTTCTTTAGAAGTAAGATTTGCAGATACACTACATCAGCACAAAATTAACGTCTTCTCTGTTCCTGTGCTTATTTTTCCATTTCCCACTACTCCCTGCAGGGGAGGAGAGGTGGGGAAGTGATTCCTGCTATCTACCTGCAGTCTCCCCTCTGGAACACACTATCCTTACAGACTTTATCTTTCCTGTGTTACTTGAAATAAGAAAGTACAATCTCCTGATTAGAAAGTGACAAGTGTAAGAAAGAACCAGGGTGGGTGTTTTTTTCCCAGTTATTAATATACTTTTACCAAATCTTGGAAATCTGTGCAGATCTTTCACATCTTGGGCCAGTGCTCCTATTAAACATGTCTGGGTCCAAAATCTGGCTAGCATCATGTTTGTTTAGTTCTGACCTCCTTGTACTCTGGTAAAGGTGAATATACTCAGAAAAATCAAAACAACGGGAATAGTCTTTTTTAATGACTGAGTACTACAGAGACCATCAAAGTGGGAGTCTGTATGTTGAGAACAAAAATAAAGACAGACCCAAAACTGTATTGGATAAAGCTAGTTTTGTAAATTAAATACACCTCCAAAATAATTAAACCAAGTCACCTTTTGTCTTACAAGATGGTCTCCTTGGGAATCCTGTGAAAATGTCTTTGTTTCCCTGAAAAGCAGATCTTGCCTTTAAATACATGGGTTGTAGCTTTGCAAGATTTATTTATAGCAGCAGAATTCAGTCTATAAAGAAGCACTACACACCATGTTGTCATTTGTTATGTTATCTGTATTTTACTGTGATTAGGACGAACAGCCAGATCAGTCCTACTTCTTGTATTTACAAAGTAGCCCGACAGACAGTCAATACAGCACTTTTCTGTAAGGAATAAGAACAAACTGTGCAAAGCAGGCTTTCCCCACCCCCTTTTCTCTCTTTGATCATTACTCCTTTCTTTAATGTTTTTTTCAGCCAAAAAAAAGCACCACATGACCTTTGAGAAATGCCAGGAAAACATTATTTTCTCTGCATTGCTCCAGTTTGTGGGTATCACGTACATCCTTTCTCCAAGCCCTGCTCAATGTAGCAGCTCTGAGACAGGTTGTGCTAAAGTGCTTCGTGCTGCACTCTCAGGGATGCTGTACATCCCTCCTGACCTTCTACAACTGCTAAATGTGGTCGTTGGAGTTTCACTAATGAACAGCATTGCACCATCCATTTGGTTCCCACCATTGCACCTCCTTACGATGAGGGAGGAGCAGCAAGCAAATGGCAGTCCAATACCTCAATCTGACTCACAAAGCAATACAGCTGCTGCTGCTGCTGTTTGCTGCCTTTTCTCTTTCTTTCCATACTGACTCAGATGCATTATTTTTTTCAGAAATATCCCCAAAGTGTAGAATTTTTAAATGCATGCAATAGAAGCAAAATCATCAAAGCATATATGATAGGAATAAATAAAGGAAAATCAACCCATTAAAAATTGTAGCTTTTCTGCATGCACGACTATGTGTGCAGGTGTCTGTGTCTTTAGAATGTGAATTTCAAACTGGGTAAACATTATCTGTGAATAGTTACAGAAGTACAGGTTTTCAAGTTTTTATGACCCCACAACTTTCAATAGCTGATTCTTTAAAAAAAATTAATCTTAGGCACAAATGTATCAGGGCTTTTACATTGCACTCATTAAGTTAAAAAAAAAAAAAACAAACCAAAAAAACAAAACACAACAACGAGAACAACAACAAACAAAAAATCTTACTGAAACCAGATGAATTCCATATTGTGATTGCACTTCCTTTTAAAATTCTTGGAACAAATACTATCTTCTTTCTTTTCTGTACAGTTCCTAGCACATTTTACACCACTATAATATAGCATTTGACATTTTGAGGTGTCCTGTGCCAGAAATACACATTTTATCTTGCATTCTACCATAGACATAAAGATAATGGTTTAATATGATGTGTTGACTAGCATACTCCATCTTTATCTGTACTAAGTAAGGTACTGTCATTCTGTAACTATTTTAATTGGCCCTTAGGCAAGTGAAGGAAAATATTTCTTTATCGGGACTTTCAAAGGGAAAAAGTCTAACAAAGGGCTGGACTGGGTGCCCTGTTCTTTCAGGGCTGTGCAACTATTAAAACCCTGTCCAACGCACATGACATTGCATGATATACTTCAAAGTGTTTCTGTGCTCCCCGTTGAGCAGCCTGGAGGGGTCTGGTGGCACGAAGCGTGCGCACATTTACCTGTGCTAGTCAAGCCATCCACACTCAAAGTAGACGTGATCATCTGATACAAGGCCCAAATTATCTTAGCTTCACAAGGTGTGACTCCAGCAGATTTTTGCATTTGGGTTAAGGTGGTCTTTTGAAAATCCTGCCTCTCCTATACACAGTTTCCTTGTTTACTGTTAGCAATGCCTCCGCTGGCTCCGTGTCCTACTTGCACAAAATGGCACTGGGCTTAGGTCACTGAAGACTCACATTGATGTCAGCCCCAAAGTCACAACAGGCAAAATGCCCTCTCTTTTCCACTTGGCAGGGCATCTCCTAGACCAGCCCTCTGCTGACATCCAGGTCCCTCATCCAGCTGCCCCTCACCTGGCTTTGCCTAGGGAGCCCCCGCACTGTCCCATTGCAGGGTGTAACTGTGCCCTGGCAGTCTGGATGCTCCTCCTGTATTCCCACAGCCTCTGGAAAAGGAAGAGCTGGGTTTGGGCCCTTCACAAAGCTGCGTTACTCCTTTTGCAGGGCAGCACGGTGCAGAGACATGAGGAAGAGCGGGCAGAAATAAAAGTCTTCCTTACCCCAGCCTCTTCATGTCTCTTCTGGTCATGGGTGTACAGACAAAAGCAAAATGGCAGCTCTGCAGAGTGTATTTCCCTGCTTTCCAGGGAAAAGTAGGGTGTTAATAGTCATGGGGAAGAAAGTTTTTTGCCTTTCTAGTAGGACCAGAGCCTCAACTGTATTAAGTGGTATAGGGATTGTTTTCCCTTGCTTTCTGCAGGTATGTGTAGACAGTTAAAAGCAGGCAGAGCCATGACTCCAGAAGAATAAAATACAAAATGGAAACAAACTACAGCACTAACAAATAAATATTGCATTGTGGTTGTGCTGGATACAGTCAGAGACACAAAAGAGATGTTATTTAGTTATGTGTTCCTTCCTTTCTGATAATATGTTTGCTCCCTGCTCTGCATTTTGCAGCTCTTTGTAGGGCTGGTGTTGTGCAATAGAGTGGGAGTGGATGCCCTGCTTCCTTTGTGAGCAACAATGCCAGTGACAGGAGTTGAGCATATCAGGCAGAGGTATTATTCACTAAGGCTAAAAACCCATTTTCTGTAAAGTTGAATATTGAGTGATAGGATTGCTATCTTGTGGTTTTTTTAAATTATTTATTTTTATTATTATTATTATTATTATTATTATTATTATTATTATTATTATTATTATTATTATTATTATTAGGGGGGGTGTGTCTCAATAAAAATTCAAACCTGTTTGGCACGAGATGTAAGAACAGTTGCATTTTTAGAATAGTGCAAGGCAAGAGATGACTATATTAAATCAGACTTTCCCAAATCTTCCAAAGCAAGAAGCACAATCACATTAGAACACTATGGAAACTCAGTAGATTTTCTTGGATTTTTATTCAGACATGTGCTGTCCAACTATTAAAACCCTGTCCAATGGACATGACATTGCATGATATACTTCAAAGTCAGAGCCTAGGCTTTAGGCGCTATCATAAAATGATTTATTTGGGAAAACAGTAATGCAAAACACTCTTCACAGACTGTCCACATGAAAATTCCTACACACGTCTCTTTGGGATTGATTCAAGTTCCATGAAAAACCTGTTTTATTGCTCAGATCTTGTGTGAAGAGCCCTGACTACCAGACAGAATAAACCAGGAAGAACAGGGAATATAAAAATGAAAAGAAAGGATTGACTCACTGCTGTTAGATACAGTCTGCATTTCATATAACAAGACAGAAAGGTTTCATTTGTAACTGATACTGACACTTTGCATATTTTGGCAGTTTGAGTTTTTTATTTAATTAAAAACTGTGGGTATTACTTGGACTTACAGATTTCCCAGAAAGAAAATTTATATGGACTTTGCACTTACTGCATACAAGATAGATAATTGAATCATTCCCCCATCACCTTCATTTGTCTGTCTACTGGGAAAAACACAGTGATACCATCAGTAAATAATTGTCATTTAAGTGTGAAATGGATGAAATTTCATTTTATTGATGAGAGGCGCCTAGCACTCTTACTGCACTGACAGCAGCCTTAAATATTTTTTTGTTGTTGTTGCTTGGGTTTAAAGAAGGAGCAGGAGCAGGTGTTAAAAAAAAAACAGATCACAGGACACAGGACTCCCTCCTCCCTTCTGCTTACCTCCTTTTGCTTCCCCAGGATATGAATCAGTGGCCTTAGCCAGAAGAAAGCAGTGCATCTTTCTTTTCTGTCTGTGACACCAAAAGGACCTGATCTATGTAGCACTTTTATAAGCTGTTGTGGTGAGATCCTATTTATGGTTTCCAGCTATGATAAAAAATCAGACCTCCAAGAGCTTTGGCCTTGCAGCGAGGAGCTGAGCAGCACCCAAGATGAAACACAGGCTTTCTTACTGGGGTGGGATCTATTGTGTTAGTAGTCACTCAACAGCAAGCTTTTAAACACCACTTTTTGCTCAAACATGGTTCCTGAGCCTGCTGTGGAATAATGTTAATAGGAAAGGAGACTAGCAAAGTTATTTAAATAGATATATCAAATTGTTGTGTTTTAATGCCAGCTGGCAACATTCTTTCTCCTCCCATCCCCCAGCAGGATGGGGAGAATTGAGAAAAAGGTAACACTTGTGGGCTGAAATAAGAACAACTTGATAATTGCAATAAAATAAATTGTAATAAAAATAACAACAACAATTATAATGGAAAAGAGAGAGGGGGAGAGATTAATAAAAGCCAAAGGGAGAAAAACAAGTGATGCCCAATACAATTGCTCACCCTCCACCGACTGATTCCCAGCCAGTCCCCGAGCAGCAATCAGCAGCCCCCCACCAACTGCCCCAGTTTACATACTGAGCATGACATTCTGTGGTGTGGAATGTCCCTTTGGCTAGTTCAGGTCAGCTGTCCTGGCTCTGCTCCATCCCGGCTTCTTGTGCACCTCTTCATAGGAAGAGCATGGAAAACTGAAAAGCCCTTGACTCAGGGTAAGCGCTACTTAACAACAACTAAAAAATCAGTGTGTTATCAACATTAGTCTCACGCTAAATCCTAAAAAACAGCTACTGAGAAGAAAATTAAGTCTATCTCAGATGAAACCAGGACAGAGATTTATGTAGCAAACAAAATGTACTAAATTCTCCTAGTTAAGTAAAGATCTTTTTTAAAAAAAAATTCTTTGTGTAGCAAATAAGATACTGAGCCAAAAAATACATTAAATCTATATAAATTTTGGAGTCCTGCTCAAATAAAAGGATTTATGCAGGTAATTCTATTAGTGGTATTGATAGCTATCTGCATAAATCCCAGCTTTTTCAACATGAAAAAATGTTTCTTCATTTATTAAGCATCTGGACATCAAATAATGTACTACTGTGATCCTTACTTTAAGTTAGGAAGAGAAGGATGGTATTCTGCA
>JAVJGJ010000059.1:58564535-58584121 GCA_035590215.1 Microhierax caerulescens | reverse complement strand
TTTAGGAAGAGAAGGATGGTATTCTGCATGAATTATCATATTCATATACATTTTCAAATAATGCAGCAAGATATTTTTAAGGGACTTTTTAATAAAGTTAAAAATAAGACCTGTGGTTATCTTTCAGAAAGCCAGAGCAAATCTTACATATGAAGTCTCTTCTCCTGGCCAAATTATCTGTAACACTTGGAAATTTAAAAATTTCTTATTGAGATAAGTTAATTCATTTTTATCAAACAGGAAGGAGTTTATGTAGAAGGGGTATTGAAGAATTCCTAGATACATTTCTTAAAGAACCCTATGAATTGTTCACCCAACAGCTTAAATAGCTGTGAGGGGTTTGATTATTGCTTATGAGTATTCACAGTACTAGAGCTTTGGCCAAATAGTCAGTAGGGAGGCTCTTATGATCAAGTGCTAACATTTGCTTAAGTTTTTCTAGAAGTTTTCCTCTGTATTAGTTCAGAATCCTACCCCATTAAGCTTGGAAGAGGGATGTGTTTTCAGAAAATGGGGAGGAGAATGTTAATTATTTTGTCTGAATATCCTACCAAAAAAAATGGTTTGTAATTTGCAAGTTGCAGATCTGAACTCAAAATTGGAAAGAGCACCTGGGTCTTCATCAACCTTATTATGACTCTGGTAATTTATCAAATGTTTGTGCTTCCAGGAAAAGGTGAATGTGTCCCTAGCAATGTAGCAGTACTGGAAGGGTGTACACCTCTCCCACAGTCAGTGTTTGGCTGAGCGACCCACGCTGAGTGCTGTGGTGCTGCAGCTCGATGGTTAACCAAGGTGGCTGGGACCTGCTCAGATCTGTGCGTGCACTGCAGCTGCACCTCTGATGTACCCTTGAAGGGTCTAAAAGTCCATCTAATAACACTACATCCAGTAGCAAATCTCCTGCTGATTTCCATGCAAAGAGTCTCGTGCCCAGGTTGCTTCTGTCTTGGTGTCACATGCTTGTCTCCTGTGCAGCTTGTGTTTTGCCTTTTAGACTGTAAATAGTAAAAATGTTATGCTTGATGGTCATTTGTTATGGGGAGGCCTAGAGACATGCTCCTCAGCGCGATATATTTCTCAGTGGTGCATGTCAGGTCTACGCCAGCCAGCAGAGCAGAAAGCAGGAGCAGCAGGTCCTGCCACTGAGGTGCTGAGCAGCACTGTTCGCTCCTGGTGAGAGGTGGAACCACTGTCCCAGGTGATGCAACATGGGCTCCTCGCTGTATGGATGTACCTGCTCAGGTGGACATTAACACCTATATTGTTGTGTAGGGTTTTTTGCCTGGAGAAAAACTACCTTTTCCTAGAGAAAAACAGCCTTCTTCCACTCGCCCAGATAAGGTCTCTTCAGTACTCCTACATAAGTATAGCTGGAGATTTGCAGCATTACTTCAAGGCACTTTTGAATCCTATTGCTGCTAAGTTCGTTAGTTGAATATCTTCTGTTATGTCTTCAAATAAAATTTATTAAATTTAGTATGACCGGAACAATTTTGTTGGTCTCTATTGTATGTTAACCTGGAAATAGTAATAAACCAGGTGTTCAAAATTAATCTTTGCTGAGGGAGTAGAAACATAGTGACACCCAGAAACTCTGCCTGACTGCTGGTAGAAGTGGGCAAAAGAAGCCTGTAGGCACAATGTTCAGGACAAAATATTCAGGGAAGCCTTAGAGGCACACCAAACATCTTCTGCAAAGCCTGGAAGGATTGAGATGAAAAGGAGCAAGCAGAAGGGGAAAAACAGATGATGCTCTTTATGTTTGTCTCTTACAGCTGACAGCAAATATCTTTAAAAAATGTTCTTTTAAGGGGGTTATTTGTTTCTGATTATTTTATCACAAGTCCATGCCACCGATGTGTGTTTTGATATCTGTTCCTTCTCTTAAATGGTTCATCTTGTTCCAAAGCCAGAAATGCCTCTGTTTCTGCATTCCTTATGCTTATACACAGTGTGCAATCATTAGTGGAGTCTGTGGCTGATATTTTGCACTCCTCCACACAGAAAAGTTACATGAAACTATTTTATATCCACACATCTTCTGACTATTTACTTTACAAAAAGAAAATTTTCATGGAAGCTGACAGAAAAAGTACTGAAACTATTGTTAAGAATTATATTTATTCCTCTAGGGTTTAGGGCACTTTCTTTTATAACTTAAATTTTATTAAAAGCTTTGATAGCAGTAAAATATACTATCAATTATTTTGCAATGTTCATTTATCTCTAAGAAATTTTCAAAGCCAACTCTAATATGAAGTATCTAAACAGAAGAAAAATGCCAAAAGTTCAAATGTCCATATCTGAAGTAGCAAAGAGTTTTCAAGACTTACTGTAAGGTGTCTCTTTTATTTTGCACTGGGGAGACTGTTCACTACTTTTGAAGAAATGGCGTGCCTCCTCCAGTAGACAAATCTGTAGACCTGTAACAGGAAAAAAGAAGGTTCTGCCTTCCAGATGTTGAATTTTCAGGGGTTCACTCATGACAGGACTGATCCGTTCATTTCAGAATGGATGAAATTCACTTGTTCAAGGCAGTCTGTAAACAAGTCACTTACTGCATTGAAATCTACCTTAAGCTCCCAAGTGTGGGTTATTACTGATATTTCTGCAAGTAACATGCAGGGAGCTATTTTGTTTTGTTTTGTTTATATGTAACTGTCCATCTTCCCAGAGCTCCAAGGAAGACTTTTGGAAAGGTTAAATATGAGGCACAAACTTCAGAGGAAGAAAGCAAACATGGTACCCTACCTCCCATGAAGACCACTTTCAGGATAACAGCTGTGTTGAACTGTACCCACTGCTAAGCAAACAGATACCTTAGCCTCCCCTTGTTCGCTCAGCATTGCTTTGGGGTTGTTTGGTTGGGTTTTCTTCAATTGTTTTGCACTACAAAATTGGAGCAGGATAGATGGAAGCCAATCCCAACCAAGTCAAATGTCACATCAGGGTTTAATCTTATGCTGCAACAAAGGGAAAAATTTTTAATGTACTTTAATATATACTGCTGCATCTGCTCAGAAAATGTAGCAGTCTTATGAAATTTTACAGGGAAAATATATTTAATTATCTCACCTGTACTAGGGAATGTACTTGGCTGAATAGTTGTAAAGTGTATTTAATGCTATTTTAAAAGATAAAAACAGTGCGAGGAGAAAGATTTACATTTAAATCATATTTCAATCAATTTTAAAGGTGCTGTTTACACACTAAAGGTATAAAATGTTAGCTCATTAAATATGCACAATGTTTTGCATTGCAGAAAGGATGTGGATTGTACTTTCGATTTCCAAGCAAATTAAACCTGCTGTCAGAAAGCACACTGTAGCAGGATGCAGTGGGCTCTGTAGAAACCAATTTAAACAATTTATTCTAGTGCTTAAAAATTGGTGAATTGGATTTCAGATAAATTCTCAGTGACAAGCTTAGGTTCCTCTTACAAAAGTAGAAAGAATCCTCATCTTATGTAGGTATGGGATATTTCCTCTTTTTCTGATCACAGATTAAGGGCTATACTTGTACCATCCATGCAAAGAGTTTCAACTATGAGTTGAAAGATTCAGAGTGGGAGATCCTACACAAAAGGAGAGAGAAAAACAAACAAACAAAAAAAAAAAAAGGTAATGCAGTGAGAGAACCTCTAAGACTCAGAGGCTTCCAGCTGCGTCTTGTCACGTACACATCAGGGGTTGATCAATTAACCTACATAACTTGCAGACCAGCCCACTCATCCCTAGTAAATGCAGCCAACCCAGTCAGTGAGTAGATGTAATCCTAGTTTCCTTTCTCATTTCAGTTCACAGCCACATATAAAAGGGTTTTCAGGCCTTTGAAGGCTGCATAAGAGGCCAGAATGTGCATCTTCAAAATTGACTCATTGCAATCAATCTGCATTGTATGGTTACCCTTAATCCCTACACTGAAAAAGAGGAGGGCAAACCCTGCCTATCCTGTATCTTGTTTGTTTTGTAAGGTGCAGTTAGTACACTACAACAGAAATCTTCACATGTAATTTTTGCTTAAAAAAGATACACTAAGAACTTTCCAAACACTGATTTATCATCCAGCTGAGAATGCTGAGAATTCATCTGTTGGGAAAAACATTTATGGTAAAGATGAGGCCACAGAGTAACTGCCAGCATTTAATTGAAAAGCATCTCAAATAACTGTATGTGTAACAGAAGCCAGAGCAAAACAATTTTGAAGATAACCAAATGTCTAAGGTAAGAAAATGTTATTGAACAATTATAGTTCCTTAGTGATAACACATATATGTCTTTAGGTTAGAGGATTCTAAAGCCCTTTACAGACTGCATGCAGTGTCTTCACTATATTCATAAAAATAGGCAAAATGTTCTAAATGGTACTCTTAAAAATTAAATTACTAAGTCCTTTTATGATTCTTTCTCAAAAAGAGTCTGGGAGGCTTTTTATTCCCATCATATCCTCCCAGTCAACATATTGTTAAATTGCTGCCACTACCGAAGAAATTGTGTTCTGTTTGTACAACACCCAACCATATTTTCAGCCATCTTATCTCTGGACAACAATCACAGCGAGTCCAATTTCTAGCCATAAAATCTATTTTTCCAGAAGTGGCATCTGTCTCCCAAAAGACTCCCATCAGACACTTCTGTAAGCATCCTTCAAGTTTCCTCTGGACGAATCTGTCATGCAATTAGGTTACTGATGGGCTGCCGTGACAAATAGGTTCCCGTTTGCCTTTTGATGTACTTTTGATTTTGATGCTTTAAGAAATTTTTGCTTCTAAATACTGTCTTCTGGGAGCTGTACCCACTCTATTTTATGTTTTGAATAAAATACTTGCAGCAGCATCTTTTCTTTGTGAAGCCAAAGAACAGACTATACTGTGTCATATTTTTCCCAAGAGTGAATTTTATTTTGAACAATACTTATTGTACTGTGGAATAGTCTGTAGACTAAAGAGCGTATTTAGTTACTGTTTTTCTCTGGCCTGAGAGAGTTAGCCAGTAATTCTCAGTCCATTACTAATAATGTACAACTGATTAAATAGGCAGTGAAATCTTTCAGTTCTCATTTTTCCAAAATACCTAAATAATACTGTTTTCTCTGCAGCCTTCATTTAACGCTGCTGCCTGTGATTTACGATACCATCTTCAATTATTTTATGTTTTACTATTTTTCCTCAAAATCTCTGCCTTGTTCACTGCACAGAGGAATGGATCTGCAGATAAAACACATCTAAGCAATGAAAGAGACGATTGTCTGAAGGACCTCCTTTGCTGAAGTTGGAATAGTAAGACAGAAGCCTGCAAGAGAGGAAAAACTAAGATAACTCTGGCTGCCCTGGAGGACTAAGTCCTACTCCTGTCTTTACTGCCTGAGTTTCTAAACGATGCTGCTCTCCACTTTCTAACATAACTGAGGTATTTTTCTAAAAGAAACACAAACAGAATGCTGTTGTAAAAAATTGAAAGATGGAAAGATGGAAGGTCAAATTTACCTTTTTATCATTTGAGTAATTCCATAGTTAGATTCAGCCGCTAGTTCTGACTGCTCTAAGCTATGTTGGAAGAGCACTAATTAGGCAAAGCATGATGGGTTTAAACTGAGTTATAGAACTGCTTTATTGTACAGGATCAATGCCAAGCAGTTATAGAACACACCCCCAATTTCTCACTGATGTCATTTTCCAATTTGTTCCCATCTTATTTTTGCCTGGCTTTCCCTACACCAGTATGGAATAATTTAGGTCAAAGAGACTTAATTCATTGTTAAAATTACTTATTTAAATTCCAATCACTGTGAGCTTTTATAAAACAAACTTCAAAACCTTGTGCATTGTTGCTTTTAATTCTCATGTTTAATGAGTAAATTATGAAGGCAGATTTTAATGACATAAATGTGAGGCTATTGTTTTTTAATTTTGCAACACATCTAGAGGAAAAGAAATAAAATGGCCCTTTAAAAGAAATGTTTGGTACTGCAGATGGCTAGGTAACTCCTTAGCTCTTTTGCACATGAGCAGTGGCTACTCCTGTTTCCTTTATGCAAATGCATAATATAGTTCAGGATCTGCCCTTAAACAAGGCAACTGATCTGCAAATAAATTTGAGTACTGCATAATATTGTTGTCTGAGGGATCCAATTCTAATTTCATTGTCTTCTTTTCTCCTTAGTTGTTAAACATCCTTGTAACTTAAAAAAAAAACAAATTGCCTTCATGTTAATGAAGCATAATTACTTCCACTTTCTAAACACTGACCGATTTATATTACTTTTTAAGTTCCTAGGTAGAAATACTAACACTTAAGAGTAGTTTGCATTCACACTCTTCATGTAGGCAGTTAAAGGATGGGTTTTCCCAAAGCCATTAAGTGATTTAGGAATCCAGGTCCTACTAGTTTTAAATGAAAAGCCCTGTTCTATAAGGTGGCATAAATGGGTTAGAGCTCTTGATGCACTGGAAGTCAAATGTATCAGAAGATCTCTATGAGCTAAAAGCAATTTGTCAACATCCAGGTTATAAAATAAGAAGATAGAAAGAACTAGAAGTAAAACTCATAAAATAACAGAAATTGAAATTACAAACTTCATCCAGGTTGGTCCATATTCCAAATTACTTGCATCAGTCTACCTTAAGTACGGATGTATCCTACTTTATTTTTATGCTATCATATTTCTATTGTAAGTAAGTAACTCTCCAAATGAGTTTAAATTAGAAGAGTAAATACTGAATCAGTGAACTTGCCTTTAACACTGAAACTGCTGCCTATTTCATTATAATGTTTATCAAAGTGTTCAATGGCTTCTGCACACTTTATGTTATCAAAATACTATTACTTTTATGAGATAAGGAGGCATAGGTAATTACGGCATATAATCCCTAGATTTTTTTTTTCATCAACCAGAAGTTACAGGCTTTATGCATTAAGTATGTTGCTTTTGTACTGCATAGCAAGGAAAAGTAGTAGAAATGATACTAACTAGCAAAAATAACTGCTTGTTCAAATATTAATATACTCCCCATATAGTCATTATAACTAAAAGGAAAAAAATGCTTTTGAGCTTTTCATATTCATCAATAGTTCATGAAAATACATAACAAGTTATGACACATCTAATAAAGATGAAAGGGATGAAAATCCTTGTGAATTTTTAATATGGATAATAAAGGACATTAATACAGCTTAATTATATTGATAAATAATTAAAATTGCTATGGTTTTTTTGTATTTGAAATAACTTTATCTGGTACTCTTGGAGGAGTTATATACATTGCATTACAATGCCAGCCACTCTATGAGAGGAAGTAAAAGTTGCTCTATTGATTATCTGAGTAAATATGGGCATTTAAAACATTCTTAGGATGCTTCAGCAAAGACACTGTATCTTTTAAAAATATCCTTTTAAATACAAAGTTTAGATAAATATTAAATTAAATTAAATAAAAAACTTGATGGTCTGTCCCGAGGTTATCTGGCTGATTGGGCTGCCACTCCTCAGTCAAATCAATTTCTGTACACATCATCATACCAAGGAATAATGTGTCTGGCTTTGTGGGGGACACATTTGGTTTTCAGCCAGCACAGATAGAGCTGAGTTAAAGGAAAGGTAGGTATTTGATTTAAAACCACAGGCTTAAACCAAATTTCAGTACCAAGTCCCTGACTAGCCCAGTGACTTATTGTAACTTTATTCCCACAGCAAAACAAGCTAATATCTCACAGATGCATTAACTACTTAGCAGTTCAGGGCTGACAGACTTTTAGCAAGATCCATACCAAATGCCCAGGCTGAAATTTGTCTGTTTCACCTTTACTGCATTTTCACAGCGCAGGACACCAGCATACCTCCCTGTTTCCTCATCTCTGTCCGCATTCCCTGGCTGGAGCCTGCTGTTGCTCACCTAGAATCATAGAATATCTCGAGTTGGAAAGGACCCATAAGGATCATCAACTCCAACTCTTGTCTCCTCACAGAACTACCTAAAACTAAACCATGTAACTAAAAGTGTTGTCCAGACACTCACTGAACTCTGACAGGCTTGGTGCCATGACCACTTCCCTGGGGAGACTGTTCCATTGACTGACCACCCTCCAAAGCAAAGAACCTTTTCCTAATGTCCAATCTGAACTTCCCCTGATGTAGCTTCATTCCATTTCCTCATGTTCCTGTTGCTGGTCACTAGTAAGAGATCAGCACCTCCCCCTCTGCCGCCCCTTTGTCATAGATTGCAATGTCACCCCTTAGTCTTCTGTTCTCCAAGATGAACAAACCAAGTGACCAAGTCTTGACCTTGAGATCATTCACTATCGTGGTTGCCCTCCTCTGGACATACTCCAATAGTTTGACGTCCTTACACTGAGCAGCCCAAAACTGCACACAGTACTTGAGGTGGCGTTGCATCAGTGTGGTGCAGAGTGGGACAATCACATTCCTCAACAGGATAGCTATGCTGTGCTAGATGTACCCTAGGACACAGTTAGCTCTTTTGCTTGCCAGGGCACACTGTTGCATCATATTCAACTCTTCATCAACCCAAACCCCCAGACCTCTTTCTGCAGGGCAGCTCTCCAGCTTCTCGTCTCTCAGTTTGTATGTATAACTGTAAAACTTACTATCATAACTGGCTTGAGCTTACCAGTTAGCTGACTTTCTCCCCTTCTGGACCTGAGAGCCAGGGAAACAGTTATTACAATCACCTGAGTCAGCCAGTGCAGCAAACTTTTACAGGGAAATATTTATTTTTTTTTTTAAATAGAGACAAATGTATCGTAGTACTACCATGTGATGACAGCTTCAACATACCTAAGTGCCTCCAAATGTCCAAAGGGATTTTGTGTCCCAGACTCAGCTGAGGCTGATTTCTGCCTTCTCCAAGTTCCTTGGAAATCTGGCAGGCTTGTTTCTTAACAGCCCTAGAGACCTTTAGTCTTTCTCTTCAAAGTACTCTGCTGGTCTCAGCAGCGATCAAACCAAAGCTTCTGTTACTAGTTGTGTCCTGTCCTATGCACAAAGGAATCACAAGGGCTCACTGACAGTTGGCTGTCTTGAACTACCCCCATCCTCCCGTTTGACAGATCCCTGCAGAGAAACACTTAAGCCGCAACACAGAAAACACTATGCCAATAAGCAAGCCAACATCTATATTAATAAAACATTGAAATCCCTGAATGTTTCCCACAACCTCCACATAGTTAACTTTTGCAATATTTATTAAGTGCAAAATACTTTGTGGACTTGTCTGTATTCTTATATTTTAAAAAAATAAATAAATCCATGTCCAAAGCAGTGGATGCTGACAGGAATTCTGAGTTTCTGGTAGGAGCCAGACTGCATCTTTGTAACAGCTCAGCAACTCCTGCTTTCCAGAGATAGAGTGTGACTGGTGCACTTCTTGCCCCCAAGGAAACATCCCCTCCATAGTCTCCCAGCAGAGTAAAATTAAGATTATTTTTTTTTCCCTGTCTGCTTACAGCTGAGGGTAATTGAATGGGTCACAAAGATGAAAGAGGGAGAATCTCTCACTGCCAATGATCTTCCAAGCCATGAAAAACTTAAAGAAAAAACAAAAACAAAAACAAACCACCACCACCACAGTTGCCTGGATGATAACGGCTTCACAGGCATCTACAAAAAAAAAAAATATATTTAGTCATGTATCAAAATAAAATAAGTCACCACAGCTGAGGTGAAAGATTTAGGATCAAGGTTTAGTGATTTTATTTCACAAAAGATTTACAAGCTCAAATAAATGTTTGCAGTTAAATTAAGAGAAAAAATCTTACCAAAAAAAATTACCTAGGAGGCATATAATTAGAGGGGGAGAGGAGTAATAGCTGTCTTTGCTTTTAGAAAACTGAAATCTTTAATCTAGAAATGCTCAAATTTGAAAAAGAGAAAGTTGGCAGAGTACGTCCCCTTTAGTGAAAGTGGATCATGCCATCTCAGACTCTCAGCTGCTCCCTTTGCAGCAGATGACCTCCAGAGGTCCCTTCCAAGCTGAACTGAAAGGACATGCCTCTTCACACAAGGACATCTCTTGCCAGCCAGAGGGAGACAGAAGTGCCCCATGGGCCAGACCACCTGCTGAGCTGGCTCTGAGAACATGGCTCAGAAACCCTCCGTAAAACAACGTGCATGTCCATGGTGTAGTTCATTAGCTCCTGGCTTGTACCATGTTTGCATTGAGAGAAAGCCCAGGGCCGCATAAGTGTTAAGCATGCAAGGTTATAGTCTGTCATCCAACTCCATCTCAGTCCCCTGTACTTCTCCCTTCATCCTTTCAAATTAGACCCTCCACATCCTAGGATCTTCTGTAACACCTGTAAATTACTACATGGTCTTCTGTAATCATTTGAGTCACTGATGTTCTTTTATCCTTTTAGAAAGTCCTTGAAAAAGCTCTTAAGATTTTGTAAGGATAGGATAATTTTAATGGAAGCAAGCAATAGTAACAACAGCCAGCACTAAATACTCTGAATTTACAGTAAGGATAGGACATGTGTCTTTTGGTGTTTCTTCAGAAGTCCCTCCTAGCCCACCACTGATGGAATTCCTCAGGCATCTGTCAGGCCTTTGCATTTTTCCATTAATTTGTACATTTTCCTTTTAAGCCTACATAAACTAGCCCCAGAGGTCAATATTCCACAGCAATGAGTTCCAAAGTACAGTTTGTGTTACAACAGTTTATGTTTGAACCTTAAACTACCTTTTTTTCAGCAAATGTTTCAAGTCAAAGTGTCCAGGGGTTCATGCAAAGCTACAAGATAAGGGGGTCACATCTATCGATTGATTTTCTTTCCTCGCTACTCAGAAAATTTTCATGGCTTCAAGCCAAATAATAAAACTGCCTCCTTTGGAATCATATGCTTTCAACTTTGTACTGATATAAAGATTGAGGTTACAAGAAAGAAACTTGATTTCTTATTATTTCGTTGCCTGGACCCATGAACAGAACTTCTAAGTACCATTCAGTATTCAATGCCTTAAAGACAAAACTGTATTTTAAAATTAGGTGAAGGCTATAAAGACTTCTGCTGAAACATTTTTCTTTTTGTATTACTAAAGCTCCATCTTAACATGACATTTATCTAAGATTCCAAAGACCTAATGATTTTCCCACTTCAGTCTTTAATTAAAAAACTAAATTCTCTCTTTTGATGAATTCTCTCACAGCATAACTACATAGTCATCACAAAAGGGAATCTCCATCTACAGCATGGTTGGGGTTTGCTCATGCACTTGTACGCCTTTTAAACTATTCTGCAATACTACTGCTTATGGGAGAAATTCAAAATGACAACAGTATTTAAAAGGATACTGTCAAAGCAATAAAGGAGCGAAATGTCAGTAAAAGTTACATAAAGCCAGGATTGAAATTCAGTTTTGGTTCTTTGCTAATAATATTCAGCATTACCACACCTTAAAGAATATATTTCTCAGTGCACTAAAACTGAATCCTATTCTTTAACAAAAATACTTGATCATATAAGCAGCTACATAGAATAGTATTAAAATACCTCTGTTAACATAGTAATGTTTGTAATCACTTCTTTCTTTTTCTATTTTACTTTGCTTCTTTGATCCTGTCTGTAAGAACTGCATATCAGACCATAGCTAAAAAAAAAGCCTTGCTTGGGTTGTTCTTGAACATTTAGTGCATTACACTAAAGGTCCAGATTTGAAGCAGTTTTCATTTCTTTACTTCTTTTTTTTGCTGGATTTTGGGGTAAACTATGGGTACCTAGAACTCTAGAAGAAGAATATCTTTACAAAATATAATCTCGTAGGGGTCTGTTAGGAGACTTTTTCAGAGTATTCAGACATGCTTGTGATTAGATGTCTCTCAGCTAAAATCCATGCTTCTGAAAACAATGAACAACTAGATGTTCGATGTAGATTTGAAACATCTAATAATAAACATCCATCATAGAATATAAAAACCTTGCCTTTCTCTTCTCAAGATTGCTAAAACTATGTTAACAGTGCTATGTGACCCAGGGTCAGAGCCTCAGGCTCTCACCTGCCAAGTCAGCTGTCACGGCCAATTTATGTCCTTAGCTTCATTCCCAGCTTGATCTTGCTGTTCAAGCAGCTCAGTTTAGGGCCAATTGTGCTCAGCAACCAGTTGCTGTTAAGAGGCAGTGATTGAGTTGTTGCTCACAAGGATTTTCTGGAGCACAGGCACAGCTGTTGCAAGAAGGGAGCTTTGTTTTTCAAAAGCAAAAGAGGAGTTCAAGATGAAGGCTTAGCTGTTTAAGTTGCAACTGGGTGCTGCTTGGTCAGGTAAGAACTTTGCAGGAGGATCAAAGTTACTAATTGTTTTCAGTATTCCTATCACTTCCTGGTAGTAGGTTGAAATTTTATTCCATTGTGTTCTTATTGCAGTCTACTATTTTGGTTTACTGTTTTAAGTAATATTTGTGAAGTAATGCTTTGTTTGGGTTTGAACTCTTGATTTATTGTTTGTGTAACAATTTTTTAGTATGTGTAATTTAACGTCCTGGGATCTGGGGATTTCCCAGCCTTTATGTTGCATATTTTAAAGAAAAGTGAGAATAGTCCAATGAAGAGTAATCCTTAAACTCAGGGGCTAACAGATTCAAATTAAGTCAGTGAGCTCCAACTCACCCACTTATGTTGCCTCTAAGTGTTTAAGAATGCTTAAGAAAACAAACCTAGGATTCCATACCCAACCTGCAACTTTCCCACCATGAGGAAAAAGCAAGCGTAATTAGTATGCCCTTGTTGAATGTGAGGGTCTTGACGGGACAAACCACTTTGAGTAGTACGTTATGAATGCACTGAACAATATCCCAATTATGCTCCCTAAGAGCAATTTTGAGGAATTCTACTGTGGATTCTGGTGAAAGTGAAGTGTTGCTTCACTGGCTGACATATGTAGGCATAGCTCTGACCAGAACATATGGTTATGATTCAAAGCCTTTGTAATATTATTTTACACATCTAGGAATATATGACTTATTCTTTCATCTCTTTTCTGTTTGTTCATTAAATGTAGGCAAAAAGAATTTTAAAACTGCCTTTTGGGCAATTTGTGGCAAAAGACTTCTACATGAACTAAGAAAAAGGACATGAAAGAGAGCTGCAGAGCAGTTAGATGCACCATTAGTGCCTTTTTATTGGTATATAGAAGATAAAAAGCACATGAGATCTGAAAGTGAGCAAAGCTGTAGGATTCAGGAACCCAGTGATTAAAAACTCTGAAGAAAACTGGAGGGAAATTCTCAGCCAAAAAACTTAAAGACCTGTGATGAGCTACAACTAGAAATTAGCCTAAATGAAAATCATAAATTTTAAATAATTCTCACCTTTGGAGGCAGATTGTTTCTTCTCAGTAAAATATTACATCTCTGTTCAAGCCTTTCAAATTCCTTCCATGACCAGGGGAAAAAAAAATTATTCATGAACCTCCATTGAATCTAGGAGGTTTGAAACTGCGATTTCAGTTCCAAATTTAACACTGTCAACTATTTTCCAAATGAGAATTGGGTTCCTGGGTTTGACCTAAACTTTCCTCGAAGTTCTTAGTCTACTGCAGCTGTGTGTAGCTTTGTGTTTGTGGGTGGGTGTGTGGGTGGGTATGTTTTACATAAGTAACTAAACCTACAAGGGAGGGAGTGCATCTCACAGTAAGATATCTTAACCTGAAATGCTTGTCTCTGTTTAGTGCTGTTATCTGCTACTTCAGTCTTGAATATTCCTTTTTGTGAAAATTAAAATTTAATTTAAAATTTTGAACTGTTTTATTCCTTGAATATATTTGTTTCCATTTACCGTCATGTATTCTCCTTTATGAGCTGTAAGCTCAGAGAAATGAGTTACAATATTCTGCTTTTGTGCTTTTACTGAAGATAGCAAAGCAAAAGTTGCAGACTATTTGGGCCTTTTTCATATGAAATGGAAAAAGTGCTGTCAGGATTAAAGCAGTAAAATAAGCAGAAATGCTTGCTTCTCTTTTTCTCTACCTTCATCTGTTTAGGAGTTCTTCTAAGTCATATAGCCTTAGTAAAAAGTAATGTCAGGGTCCTTTTTGTTATTTTTTTCTTTTGAGGAATCTGTAATCACTTTTCAAATACTGCACTCTTGAATCCTTTTCTGAGACAGTCACACCTTCTCTTCTGTAGTTCTTAAGAGAGTTGAGCTTCCTTCCATTCTTCACATGTATTATTTATGTGAGTACGCAAGAAAGCTGAGAAGAATAAATTGCCAGATCCACCATTGCACACCACTGAGCAGAAAGGTTAGGGTGCACAGGACCTCAAAAAGCGTGCCATAACTTCCCAGATTTTGTTGGATGCTTTGGAATACTTTACCTCTTTATGGGCAAGATATCTGGTTTCTGCCAAAATACCTGGAAATCAACCACAACAACAAATATTTAAGACTTGCACGCTGCAATAAATGAAACCAAACAATAGCAATAATTCAGAGCACACAAGATTTTCCTTTACTACTTTTAAATAAGGAAAAAAAATAAAGAAAATGCAAAGGTAATATGTTTTTCAAGTAAAATATTTTGTGCCAGTTATTCATGTGTTTTATCTTCCCTAGGCAGAGTTTTCTCTCTGACTAGCCACTATGTAAAAAGAAGAGGGAAACAGCTATTTTGGAAGTTTTGCTTACACCTGTTAACTAGGTGACAGGATGGTGGGAACAGTAAACTTCTGTGACTGTAGGCCAGCAGTAAGTTGGTAGCTTTCTGCAGAGAGAGCGCTCTTCCCTGGGATGCTCCTGGAGTGGAAGAGCACCATAACATCTGCTGGAACAGGCACTCCCACGTGACTAAGAGCTGCTTAAGAAACACAATCAGTCATAGCAGTCCCCAAAAAACTCCTTGACCTAGTCTAGCAAGTTGCAATTCAAGCCTACAACCCAGTCTGATAAGCAGCAAGGCAGAAGGAAATGGCTATCTGAGCTGAACTGCCAACCTGAAGGTGCGGTACGTTGGTACATGCCACTGTGAAATCCCTGAGTCAAGGCACAGAGTGGCTATCTGAAAGAAGCATCCTAAAAATACAAGTCATTGAAAATATAAAATTCAAATAAAGGTGTAATTACATAAGAAGTTCTGAATGGTGTTTCTGAAAGGAATTATGCACACAGAGGCATGCTGCAGGAGCCATAGTTCTTCACAACTCTTTATAGTCTCTCACTGTGTTTTCATTCTTAACTATTACCAATAAGAGAATAATGTTACAGCAACATTTTATGAGGGAGAGAGAAAGCTTTATTTACCACAGATGAACATTTTAAACCAGAAAGTTAGAAGATAGATGAGGAAACCTCTCCTATGAACATCTCCATTAAAGTTTCTCATCTTTAATGATTGCCTTCTATATTCATAGTCTCCTTCAGAGCTTTTCATGCCATTTAATTCAAGACCACTTCTGCTAGACTGTTGTTTGCTGATAATCCTACGCTACTATTCATATCCCAAGTGTTGTAGTAATATCCTATCCATCTCTATTGACATGAAGGCTGCATTTTTGTTATGTGTTTTACAAACACATATAAAATGCAGATAGACACAAATAAAACATGACTTTATCTCTTTGTTTAAAACAAAACAAACTAAACAAAAGTTTTATTTTTAATTATAGTTTTTGCCACTGTGTGGTTCCCATATTTTTCTTCAGAATTGATTCAAATGTTTTCAAGTCATAAATCAGACAGGATAAAACCCTAGAATATTGTTTCTGCACAGAAAACAGAGCTGCACAGTATATTTTAGCCAAGTTTTTCTTCTATGGGCTGCATTTCTTCCTGAATCTTAGCACAAAGTAAAACTAGGGGATGGAAAATCATGGTTTTACCCTGTACTACTCTCTCTGAAAGAGCAATTTTTCTAGATTACTGAAAGCAAACAACTAAAATGGAGGAAAGATTAAATTATTATATGTTTTACTGCTGTGTCTAAAGCTATTTGTGATGGAGCAAACTAAAAAGTCAAGTTACAATTCAAATTCCCTGTTTACAGTACACAGCTCTTGTTTACTGATTTAATGAGTCTATAAAGCTTAAATTTGAAGAGTTGTCATTAATTTAAAATTAATTGTTGGACTTGGATTTCTTTGCAAACTACTGATGTAAGGAATGGAAGATAGTACACTTTTTTGTATTGATTTTGGACTTTTGCTGCTTGCAATGTCTTTTTTCTTCTGCACATCTATTATTCAGTTGACTTTGTCTGTTATGAGTTTGCTATTACATTTCCTATACATTCTAGCTAGATGTAGGAGGAAGGTTTGTTAACCGGGGCAAGCACCTCACAGGATTTAGCAGGGCATCAAGTTAGGTGCCGTATTCTGATCACGACAATTACAATTTTCCTAACTGAAAAAACTTTTCTACCTACATGTATTTTCTCAATTTTGCATTGGATAAGAAAACCTTATGGTCCTCCATTCTACCTGTGGAGAAAGAAAAATCTGCATGAGAGGAGAAAAGCAGAAAAAGGACAAATAAAGACAAATAAAGATGAAAGGTTCATCTTCCCTAGTGTCTCCTTCTGACCTGATTATCCACATTACCATTTCAAGTCGATGTAGAAAAAGGTACCTCTGGAGTATGATTTCTCTGTCCTACGTTATGTAGGGCAGAGACCTGTACAAAGGACTGTTTCCTTTGATTGTAAAGCGATTTTAGGCATCTTGCTTAGCTTGGCTTTGCTAATCCAAAAATGATTACATTTCAGATGTATAAAAATAGGTGAGACAAATCCCACCCTAAGTACCCAGAAAAAAAAGATAGATCAAAGCAAACCTGCACCTTACTTCAGGCCCAATATCTAGTTTAAGTAAATAAAGCCTGCCTATATGACTCTCAGGTGGGATTCAACTGGTGGCAATGCATAACTCTGTGTTAGAGTCAGTCGGCTTTCTCTCCTCTTACAGTTACTAGAATTATATTTAACAGAGTTAATGGGCTCTAGGACACAATTCATCTCCTCTACGAGTAATACAGGTCATGTAAATCACAGCTTAAAAGTGAATGTTTGCCTCCACTGGCTGTAAAATGGGAGTCATAACGTAGCAGTGCAGGAGGAGCACGGTGTCGGGGTGAGAGCTCCAGGCCTGTAAGTGGATCCCAGAACACAGTCCACAGCTTTGGTCATGGATCAAAGTTACACTGTATGGTCAAGCATTAAATAGCCTGGAAAAGTTATTTATTCTGATGTCTTCTGTTGTCTTCACCCTCATTCATTCATTTAAGCTAAGTTATACTCTCTCGTAATTAATTGGGCTAAAAGCAGGCTCGCGGACCCTTGTAGCTGCTCTGCTGACAGGAGGCAGCTTGTTAAGTCCCTGCAATTCAATTGTCTTTGATCGCACTGCTATAACCTGAAGCTTTGGCTTTCCTCTGCTGTGGGTTTAAATCACAAGTAACTTCCCTGAAGACATTAGATTTATTTCACGGAATAAAACCAACATAAGAAGAAAAACAGGGCCTCAGGTCACCCAGCTTATACAACAATAAAAGGGAGAAGGGGAATTTATGGGTGACATCAGCAAAGAGGGTCATAAAACCAGACTTACAGCTTGAAGTAGCTATACTAATTAAAAAAGTGGATTACAAAGTGGGAGATCTTAATGTAGATAACAACATAGTACAAAACCATAAAGAATGAATTTTTCTTTTACTAGAAATCCAACTGCTGAACAATAGCTAAAACTCACGAGTCCTGAATCATGAGTGATTTAACTGAATCAGAGGCATATGCAGATATATCCTGCAAAACGGAAACGTACAGCTTAGACAAATCACTTAAGAGAATATGAAGCCTTTAGATGTCTGAAGTGAGTATTTCCTATCACATTGCAGGTATCTGAGGCATGAACACGAATTGATTATTCAGTTAAATACATTAAAAAGCAGAAGCAAAACCAGCACACCATACTGCTCAACATTACAAAACAATTATTTTATTCAGTCAGTGCTTTAAAAACAAGCCCATTCCAGAACAGCTGGAAGCCTGCCAGTGACATTTATAACAATTGCAAATGGTAGTTAACATAATGTAGTAAAAGAAAAGATTGACTCTTTTGGTCTTTTTTTCCACATATTTTACTTTTAGATTTATATTTGATTTATGGTTTTCATGTAATACCTTGCCTATTGTTTTGTCTCCTCTGAAAAGTTCTAATTAGCAATTCTCACTGGCTTTGGTATACCTGTCACTAGAATTCCTCCTAATGCATTTTAACGTGCCCAAAGTCTGGCCCAGAGTGCTTTAACACCAGCGTGTGTGTATTTGGCTTGTTTGTTGTTTCAAATTCAGATACATCCCTGTAAGTGCATGTTTCTCTACCAAAATGAGTTGTTTCTACCTTTTTTTTTTTTTTTTTTTTTTTTAATGTTAAAAAGTGAATTGTTGTGGGTTTTTGGCATTTAGGACAGATGTGAGTAAAAAGCCACACCAAAGAGATACCCCATAATCACTCATACCTGAAGAAAAAGAAAAGTGTCTGGGAGCAGAATGTAAATACTTGGTTTGAAAGGCTCTATCTAGCCTGTTCTTGTGATCTCAGTGAAGATGGATCATTAGACTGACTAATACCAAAGCAGAACAGTTCAGACTCAGATTCCCAAACCCAGAAATAACCCACTGAATTGGATTTATTGTGTTAATACATCAAGATATGGTGCTTACTATGAATGCTCTCATTAGCATTGCAGTAGTATGAATGAATATTTCACTTAAATGACTAGCCAGAAGCTGTAAAGTCAGACCAATAAATTAAAATCATTCATTGATAAAAGGCCAAAACACATCCTAGTGGGTTGTCGGTCACCTCATGTGTCTTTAGGCAACAAAATTAGTGGGTGAAGAATTAGAAGCTGTATTTACTTAGGTGTTCAATGGACTTCAGAAACAGAGAAGAAAGGCTGAAGGTACTCTACTGCACAGAAACAGCTCCCAAGCCACGTTTGTGGCCATGTTCAGCGACTGCAGAACCAGTCCTGGAAATTCCTTGCCAGATCTGGGGAAAATCATCATAATGCAACATACAAGACACCTCAGGTTATATTTACCTGCCATGTGAGTAAGATCCAGACCTCATCCATCTCATCTGCTGTTACCAGGGCTTTTATGCAACTGATATCAGATGGTCATAAGGTGCTAGGGTTTGCTCTGTGCTGTTTATTGCTGAAACATGGGCATCTCTAAGGCTGCCTTTACAAACAATGTAGGGGCAAGCTATCAGGTCTTGGACTTCAGGCACTCAACTTGGTTGCCCTGTACACATCTCCATAAGCTTTTCCATCCATAGTGTAGTTGTATCACCTTAATCTTCTGCTCTGAGTGTCCCTTTAGAGGCTTCAGTCATGTTCAATAACTGTGGAAGCGCAACGAGAGCAGACACCTAAATTTGGTGCTTCAACGTGACTCCCTAGGGCTGGGCAATGAGAATCTCCCCCACCATACCCAGGCTGTCTGATTCCCAGCACCACAAGACACTGGCAATAAACTTGTGTAATAGTTACAGACATAATTTTATCTGTTGTACACATATATAAAGTATTTGGTCATCGGGGTTTTTTAAGCCTCATTTCTGAGAGGGGAGGTATAT
>JAVJGJ010000059.1:58549384-58564435 GCA_035590215.1 Microhierax caerulescens | reverse complement strand
CAGTGCCAGTATTACCAGTTCCCCCAGCAAGGGGCCCTGTGCAAGAGACTCACCTGTAAGAGAAGGTGGTGGGGGTGTGTGTGTTCATTTTCCACTTATTACTTCGAGACCTTCAAAGAGGCATACCATACTTCTGATTTCAAGACAGCAGGAGAATGATACGGGCAGCTCTAAAGCACCATGTAGTAGTACTTCTATTCCTCCCAGAACCACTTAGATTTCTACATGCAATTCAGCTCATGTGAGCAAGAATCAATTAGAGTTTATAGTGCTCCATCCACATTTTATATGCAGGAATTTTCAAAGGAAAAGACAGCCAATGATGGCTTGTGGGAGAGATCAATAAGATGTTTTTAGAAATCTTTATCCTTAAATAGATTAATGAAAGCCAAATGTACTATTAAAAGATATTCTGAAATCTTGGTGGATTCTTACTTAACATGTTGCAAAACCAAGAGGTTTTAGTTGTTGTGACTTACCTGTTGTACTAATTTTATTTTGCTGCTGGATCTGGTCCAATTCTCCTAGCAGTCAGGAGAAATCCAGCCACTAGCAGTGGCTGAACAGTTCTCATGCCGAAAAGAGCAGAGCCATTGTTATAGCTGTTATTGTGGCATAGCCTATATTTTAACATATAATTTTCTATCGTGTAACACCAATTAATGCCATCCAAAGCTCTTCAATATATAGGAAGTTACCAGTGTATTATACAGATTTATATCAATGCAAAATATGGTACTTCATTGATGAGATAATTCCAGTTATTTAACAGCAAGGATAGGCATGTCCATATCTTTGTATTTGCTTTTTTGGGATGGAAAGGTCCAGAGATGTTTTCTAATAGTGGTTAAATGAAAAGAAGAATGCAAATCTACTATTTGATTTTCTGATTTTGTTTTTTTATTCTTGTGGCCTGTGCTAGGAAAAGTGTACAGCTTTTAATAAAACTTTGGTGGTCAGTTAGCCATAGAAATAACTCAGATTTTGTCCTTGTATTTTCATTTTCAAATAAATTAATATTAGAATGCGAAGGAAAAAAAATGTCTGAACTTTGTCCCATGGATTTCAGGATGGTGCTCTTTAAAATTCTATTTTTTTCTCAACTTAATAATTATGGCTGGGAACTTGTTTCTCCCCTCCTTTCATATACCTGACCGAGCAAATTGCAGAAACTGTTACCAGTTCAGATTTTACTGTAGTCTAAGCCTTGTCTGAGATTGTTCACCAAAGCACAGCTTCAGCTTGTGACAGCTTCGGGATCTGTGTAGCCTGGGTTTTATTTCAGACATTTTGGGCCTGTAAATCTCTCACATGTCACTGAACCTTATCAAAATTAGTGTTGATGTCTGTAGTACTCAGAAAATGAAGGAAAGGTCAATACCATCAATTCAGCTTCAACTGAGGTCATGCCAACATCCAAGACAGATCGTCATATAAGATACGATGACTCATCTCCTTGAAAAACGTGAAGTGTGGTTCATTTCTTGGTGATTATGGAAAGATATATTTACTCATCAAGGTCTGCTGCTGGCACAGAAAGAGTTGTCTAGCTCTCAGCTTTGGGGACAAAGCCGGTTTAGTTCTCCATCAGCAGGCATCTGTATGCTTACCTGTTTGGTTACAAAGCAGGTCTGTTTATTCAGGGGGGAGATAGGTCTTACTAAACACAGAAGCATTATGCATTTTATCAGTATAGTCATGTTCAGAGGCACATAGTGATGTATACGATAAAATCAGGGAGAAGCACATAATCCCTCACCAACACAGTCTACAATCTAGATAGATAACAAACATCAAGAAAGTGAAAAACGGGGGGAAAAAAAAAGGAAAATATTCAATACACCTCTGGCATTTGGCTCAATGCCTTCTTTTCCATTATATCTTTCTCTGTTTTAGTAAAAGCTTTTGGGCAAGCTTGCTGGCCCCAGAATTTATGACCCAGAGCATACAAACCCCATCTTCCCCGAGAATAACCTGTACAGGGGTCCCTTCCACAGAATGACAAGCCTGAAAGTTGTGGAGGGGAAGAAGGTCTCTGAAGGAAGCTTCAAACTCTTGGAATTAAAACAGCTGCTCTCAAAAATGTCACTATTCTCTGTTTCAGAGTTGCTGATGGTTACCTGGTGTACCTATAGTCAAGTAACCTGGTTCATGTGAAGAAAAATCTTTTCTTTTTGTCTGAAATTGCAGACAAGCTCAGATATTTAATAGGAAGGGCATATTTAATAACAATGCAATGTGTAAGGGCACTAAGTATTGTGTGAGTTCTAGTCACAGTGAATTAACTATATTTAAAACTATGAAGGGAAACAAAAGATTTCCTACCAATAAAATTAAACTTTATTAAACTCACTTGGAAAGCAGATGCAGAAAAGGAATGCAATGGAAAAGATTGAAAATGTTTGGGGATTTGATTTCAGATGTGCATCCAAACCCAATATTTTTTCCTAGGGATCATTTGAGAAAAGTCTGTTTGAAATTTAAAACTATCCACTAACCTAGGACATCTACACTGGTTCATTTATTCACCTGCCCTTCCAAGACAAATGATGCAAACAGAATTTAGTCTTATCAACAGAAATTAATGGCAGAACTCAATTTTTTCCTACAGATTTTTCCAGATGATGCAGACCATAGAGCAGGACGAGCAACAGGATAAAGGTTCACTTATTTATGCTGGTAGTTGCCCAGTGGTGTGTGGAACATATCTGAGGGAAAATTGCAGAGCAATACAGTAAGGCAGAAGTGTCAAAGGCTGATGATAGATAAAAAAACAACCTAGCACATATCTTTTTTTTTTCTTTTTTTTTTTTTTTTTTCCATTGCTGGAGGGATATTATCTACAATTTTGAGCAGAGAAATCACTACTATATGTCCTCATTTTAAGATCATTGTTCAAAAGAAATAATATTTATGGACTTAAAAACATTGGCTGGGAACCCTGGCTCAGTCTGCCCAAAGATTTTACCCCTTAAGTGGGAGAAGAAAAGCAGCTTGTTAGAAAGGTTGTGACTGTTAAGAGACTAACTTATAACCCTTTTGAGGCTGAACACTGATAATCCTATTTAAAGACTGTAAAAATTATCAGCTAACAAGACCCCGAGCTTTTCTTGCTGGCTTTCAACAGCAAAATGGCAATCCCACAAAAAGTTCATGACTGCAGATGGATTGGATAGGATAGGATAGAATAAAAATAGAATAGAATAAATAGAATAAACTATTTCAGTTGGAAGGGTCCTACAATGATTATCTAGTACAACTGTCTAACCAATTCAGGGCTGACCAAAAGTTGAAGCATGTTGATAAGGACATTGTCCAAATGCCTTTTAAACACTGGCAGGCTTGGGGCATCGACCACCTCTCTAGGAAGCCTTTTCCAGTGTTTGACCACCCTCTCGGTAAATAAATGCTTCACTCTGTCCAGTCTGAACCTCCCCTGGGGCAGCTTTGAACCACTCTTGCTTTGAAATACTCTTGCACCTACATCAGCGAAAGGTACTGGCTGCCATCTATCATCTTAAGGCACTTTGTGCCTTGCCTTAAGGACAGCTTCATATTAGATAGGAGCAAATTTTCTGTGCAGAGGTTAATATTCATCTCATCTACCTTTGGCTGACTAATTGCTACATTTCTAGGCTAAGCTAGGTGTTTAGGCTCCTTTGGCAGGACTGAGGGGTGACTGCCACCTCCAGTGGATGAGTCATCCCACCTACCCAGATGATTACCTCAAGCTGATTATCTTCATCTTAGACAACTCACTGTCAGACAGCTGCAGCTGGTGACTCCCACTTAAAGTAATGCCAGACTTTCATAGCATTAGACTGCAATGAAAGACGAGATGATAGTGATTTTAAGGCAATGTTCACCCATTTTGAAAAGCCCCAGGCAGACGTTACAAGGAAACAGGAAGTTTCTTTCTTTGCCACCTGTATACACAGACACATTTCCACATCCCTGTGCCACAAGTGATGAGGTTCAGCTCCGGGATCCCACTGTCAGTGTTGCAGTGGCTCTCCTGTCCCTGCTGCCCCATCCTCAGCTCTCCAGCATGATCAGAAACCACAGTAAAAAGGCCATTTAGGAGCAGCCTTTTGAGACTGTGAATAAAAGACAGTTGGAAAGTGTTACAACACCAACTACCAAATGATCAATGCAGTTTCCTCAAGACATGCTGCTTGTTCACCGATTTTATTATCTATACGCCTTGCCTTGCTTTCCAGGGTTCTAATGTCTTATTGTGTCATTTAAACACAATCCAAATATATTAAATGGTTAGACCTTACTTTTGCCAGGGCAAAAAGGCAGTGAGCACATGAAGCAAATTACATGCTCAATGCTGTAATTTGTTCTGAAAAAAACAAATTTGATTTTAAACAGGTGCAGAAAAATGGCATGTTTGAATGAAATGAAAAACAACTGGGAATAAAAAGCATATTTTTCATTGTGACGTTGCTTTTTTTTTTTTTTTAATTACTGACTTCTTTCTGCTTTGATAAAGCAGCCAAATGGTAAGAATTGGTGATGGTGAAAATTACAGATGAAGGGGTACGTACCCCATTAGCGATACAGGCTGGTGTTCTTTTTATTGGTAGCTGATAAATTTTTCTGCAAGAGTCTGTTAATACGATTTCTCCTCCATATACTTAAAAGTCTGTCATGCATGTGGGTGAGAAGAACTGCCTTTCATTTTTTCTGTTATCATATAGATTGCACGATTCACCTGTGGTTTTATATTTGTGGTATTCTCACAAGGTTAAGGTTAAAGCGTTGATTTTAGAGCAAAGAGAAGCATTGTTACACATTCCAGAAAGTATTAACTTCTGTTGGGATACTGGGCAACAGCTAGAAGAAAATAAAGGTATTATGAGTGTCCCTTTATAGAGGATTTTGTCTTTTATGGTTGTGTGCATCTACATGTACTGCAAAGTTTCTGTGAATACTGAAAGTGCCTGTGTAGGAAAGGACAAGAGTGAGCAGTGGAGTGGAGTTGAACTGTCTGCTTAAAGAAACCTATTATGTCTTTCTACATTCATTTGGGGAGCTACATAACACTACTTAGCTTCCACTGAGATAGCCAGAAACAGCTTTTTTATTACAGCTTAAGGTAATTTAATGCATTTCAGGGTGTTTTATTTTAGAGTGTTTTGGAACTGCCTCCTGATCTTCAAAGTAGTGAAAAAAAAAAAAAAGTAGGAATAGTCAAATCTGCTTATACGTTAAGAAGCTTTATATGAGATACTACATTTCCATTGGTTTCCTAAAGTAAAATACTAGCCATATTAGCTACCAGATAGAGATACAGGTAAAATCTGTTTTCAAAGATCAGCTCCATGGTCTTTTATAAGTTACTAAGGTCATTAAATCTAGACCTGATGTTAGAAAAAGCAAGCTTGGAGATAAACAGAGATCCTGGTGCTCTGGAATTGTACCGGGGAGCTCCTTGATTCTATTACATGCATCACAGACTCCCTGGTGTAGCCCTGCAGAAATGTGTTCTGAAATGAACCTCAAGGACCATGAAGAGATTGATCATTTATATAAAATAATGTTCTTTTTCTAGTTTATTCTGTTTGTGCAACCACTGGAAAAACATTTCCTTTCTTGACAAAAGCATTGCTCACCATCCAACAGGTCTTATGAAGCTAAGAGAAATATTGAAATATTTTATTTTGCACCAGTAGATAGAATTCATATTAAATACATTGCTATTATATTAAATAATATTCTGTGTGCCTCTTGGTTTCTATTTTTTTTCCTTGCAAAGGCATATTAATTGTACCTCTTTTTCTGTACCTTGGATAAAGCCTTATATGAGGATTTATAAAAACACTTATTCAGTTCAAGTGTATTGAAATGGGCTTGACTACTTAGGTTAACCAGAAGTAAAAAAAAAAAAAAAAAAAAAAAAGGGAGAGAATTTCAGAAGGATTAACTTCTGATATATGTAAGTCCTTCAGGAAAACCCTAACAACAAACTCTGTAAGTATAAGAAAAATTGTGGTGTCCCCTCTGCAGCTTATATCTCTTCTTCCACACTGCAAAGAAGATAGCAATGTGTTTGGGAAAAGAAACAAAACAAAATAAAAAAACAACAACAAAAAACCCATCAAAATGGGGAATGTCATTCTTCTCATTCTTCTGATGTTAATTCAGTAGGATGTTTAGGCTTATGCCTAACTTTTGACATTTAAAAGCATGACACTACAGGCCAGACTGAGGTTTCTTGGAGTCCTAAGTGCCTTGTTTATCTGAGCCTCTGAACAGAAAACTTTTTTAGAACATAATACTTTTTATAACAGTATTCAAGCTTAAGAATGCCAAGTCCTCATATATGGTTGTGATCATTTCTGTGGGAGTCACCACAGGCCATCTGCAATAGTTAAGGACGATAGAGAAAGTTGCCAGAGAGTTTCTTAAAGAGTCTGACATTTTAGCAAAATTGCCAACAAATTAGTATTGTTTTTCTGATGCAGCTAATCCTCTTTTCTCCAGTGACACTGTTCTTTTTGATCTTTAGGTGAAACATTTACACTTTTGTAAACAAAATCTAATGGGGTGAATGTCTGTCTGGGGTAGCAGATGTGATATGCACTGTAATTTCTTTCATAGGTGATATTATTCTCAGAAAAATACTCTCTCTTTAATAATTTCTATTTAAAAAATATTCCTTTCATATTTACAAGCAAAAATATAATTGACCACAAGACCAATAAACAGATAATGTAGTCATTTTTTACTGTCCTAAGTATGATGCTAACATGAGAAAGGATATATTTACTCTTAAAAGACTATTTCTCTTAAGCTGTAGGAGGACTAACAAGTTAATTATAAATCTAGCTGAAGGGAAGACTTACAGACTCGGTGCATAATTATGCCTGGAATTCATTGTTTTTATTCTGAAAGGATGGAGAACTCAGTGGAATCTGCTGGGATTTCAAGCACTGTACTGAGACCATTAAAATAACTCCTTAACACTGTTACCTTGGATTTTATTATTTTTTTTCTGCATAGATCAAGTTATTCCCCATGTAGAGATTTTGTTTTAATTATTTAATTGTATCAAACACTTAATGATGCAGTTTTGTAATAAAGTATATTCTGAGTGTTATATGAATTTCAAGATATAAAGGTATACAAAATTTGACCTAGATTCAAGGGACACGCTGATATTTTGAACCCAATAGGAAAAAAGGATGTGTTCAGCTATTTCCTGGACTAGGGCTTTAGTTGCACCATAGATGAAGAATAATGGGATTTGCAAAGGGGAATATTTCTCCCCTACTGCAAAGTGACTGGGAAAATAAAAGGAGAAAAAAATGGAACCACAGAGGTTTTGATAATAAACCTTAGAAGCAACATAGGGGATGGATGGATGCATTTGAGACTGTGCTTTTAAAAGTATGTTTGAAGTTAAAAAAAAATATCTTTTTTCTCCATTCAATTTAAAGGTAATTTTAAAATCAAATGGATGACCTTTTCCTGTACAATCAATAGTCCCTGAATATGTAAATGATACTTTCTAATCAATACATAGGAATAAGCACTAAGGCAGAAATATTATCATTGACAAAAACATCCCCATATGGCTGAGAAAAAGCACAGATGAAAATTTATTTTTCTAAACATAACCTTATAGTAATTTTTTTTCCCTCAGTGTGAATTAGTGACTGGTACTGAAGGACAAGCTAAAAATTAGATTTGAGATATACTGGTACAATAACTGTACTAAAAGTAATATCAATATCAATGTGAAAGATACTAAAATATATTGAAATAAAACCTCTTCTTATGAAGCCTTAAACTGCAATCAAGAAACCTGCCATATTTATTGATTCATGTGGAATGACTACAGTAAAAGCTCTGAAGTATGAAAACTTTCTTGAGGAATAACATGCAATTGTCAGTAAACTGTGCTTAATGTCCTTCCTTCATCCTGAACAATGCTTCCTTTTGAAAGAAATTAATGTCATTTTATCCATTTGCCAGGCTGATCAAGGCTGAGATTTCCCTTAATATATGAAGAAAGAAAAAAGAAAAAAAAACCAAGAACTACAAGGAATTGGACATGTTGACAAAAGTGGATGGAAATGTGGGAAACGTGTATTACAACTTTATTGAATGTGTAGAAATACCAAACCAAAAAACTAGGATAACTTTATATTGCCCCCAAATGCTTTAGTAAATGCAAAGAGAAAGCTTTGATATATTGAAATACACGTCCCTGGTTGTGTCCCTGGTTATTTTACAAAGTCTAAAATCCTCATTCAAAAGTATGGCTTTTGTCCAAAGGCAATTTCCCTAGACAATCAAGGAAAAGCTTTGCCTTTGCTAACAGAACTGTGTAATGCACTTTCTGTACGTAGACTGACAAATGTGTTGAAAAGAACAGTAAATTTGTTCTGTTTTCCCTGACCCAGCAGAAAAGTTCAGAGGTTTTTTATTAGAATGCACGTTTGACCTTGGATTATTAAGTAGGAAAAAACCTAAGTATATATAAAAAACTTTTATTTTGATAGTCTTTCTGTTCTTCCTGTCATCCAATAAAACAGAACATTTAAGTCTTACTATCAAACAGGTATAACTACTCTGTCAAGCGTGACTTTTTAAACCTGTCAGGCAGTCAGTCCTTTTCCATTGCAAAGCATCTAACTTCAAGCTTCCTAGCCTTCTTTCCAAACAAAATTTCAGGAAAATATGCAGTAAAATCCCACTTTATAAAAGCCTTTTTACAAACTTTTACTCAAAAGCAAATCCTGAAAGATGCTCCCATTAACATTTCTGATCAGAAGCTCAGTTAACCAATGTTTCTTCACAAAGGTCAAAAAAACTTCTATAAACAACAGTTCAGTGGGGCACTGTGTGAAACAGCTGATTTTGGCCCCTGGATTACCACCTGTCAATAATTAGAGTACTGCAGTATTTTCTTATTAAACTATCATCAACATTTGATTAAAAATTACATTCTGTAGTTGTAGCACAGGTTGCATAATTGAAGTGTCTTTCTGCACTGCCACTTCAGCAGGAAATTCTAACTTAAAATTTGAATCATTAATATGCTACTAAAATTAAATGAAAGTGACTTTCTCTAGCATATAGGATAGCGTTAGAAATTTATATATGAAGCTGCCTAATATATTCCACTAAGAAATCCCAGTTTTCCGCAGCTTATAACTTTGCCTTAGGTCAACTTTTCATGCTGAAATTTTCCATACTTGCTCTCAGCTTCAGGATTTTCTTTTGGGGACATGTGTGTTAAATTTCAGTAGAGGTTCAGGTACTTCAAAGAATAAGAGTAGATAGTAGTTTATCAAAATGAATTCCAAGGTATTTGTCTGACACGTTCTGAACTGTTCGTACTTTACAACAGCATTTTGTCAAGAGAAGTGAAGACTGGTCCTGGTCATATGCATCCCTTCTCCATTTGAAATTCAGATTTGGCCAAATTAGTGGAGTCTTAAAATTTCCTCGTCCACCTGTTCAGTGGGTGCTGCCAGGTTTTGACATGGCTGCCTTGCAGGTCATCCAGGTATCTTGCTTCTGCTCTGTTCTCACAGTGCAACAACTGCACTGAGCCCACCGGAGGCATATCAGGAACAGAGCACATGTCCCAGAAAAAAAAGAGGCTTAGGATCAGCAGATCCATCCCATGTGGCCAGAGACAACAATGAGTTGTGTGCCAGAATTCCCATTTGCATACTAGTCCAGCTTTTCCAGGAATAATAGATTAACGGATCTATACCTTCAACTGTCTTCATGATTTTTTGGAAGCTCCTGTCAACTACTATGTTGTAGGTGGACAGCAAACATTGCTGTGAAGATTAGCAAAGATTTTTTATATACATTTGGGGTTAACTGTCATAAGAAGTTGGGACCTTCTAGAAGTGTCCCTAGCTGAGGTCAGTTCCAGGTTGGGATGTTGGAGGGAGTGCCCACAGTGCTCCTTCAGGGGCAGAGAATACCAAACCACTGAAGCTTCTTTCCACAAGTAGACAGGGATAACAGGAGATAAGCATTTCTGGAAGTTCTTTGTTGCCCTACAGCCATTTTCCAGTGCTTCTGACCCTATCCTTTCTTATCTCCAACAAAAAAACACCAAGGACAAGAATTAGTTATAGAGCTATTTTTTGCGTAGGCTATGCAGTTATACCAACAACCTTGGCAACACATAAAGAAACTGATATTTTGTACAGACTTACAAAATCATATGACAGAGGCTGGATCCTGGGGTTTGTTTTAATTGTCCTCTGAGTAGAAGATGCTAGTAACACCAGGTAAGAAACAAAAAACTCAAGCCCAAGATCATTTGTCTCTCAGTTCAGTCTCGCTGAGAAACATTGCTGACCCCTAAATCACCTTCAAAAGCCCCAAACCCTCTACCCTAGAACTGCACTGTCATAAGCTTTGTCTCAGGACCCTGTGATAGCTGAGAAACCATAGTGAATATGCAAACTGAACCAGAATTGTACAACCATTTTTTTAACAACTTAAGTGCAACAGTTATAGTCCTAGAAAAGATGGGCAACGAACTCTCTTAAAAATCCTGTTCACCTTCACACTTTATATCCTTCAAGATCTTGCCTTTGGGGCTTGACAAAGTATAGCTGTATCTAGAAAGACATAGTTGGGTTTAGTTAAGTATTTCTGATTTGTGGCCAGCTTCACACCCAATGTAGAATGAGGCACTCTATTCCTCGTACCAATTGAATACTCAAAAAAAATCCAAAGTTTCTCATAATATAGTTTTTCTATTTTACCAGTATAGCAAGTTAACTATTCCCATCATCTTTTACAAAAAGAAGACATGACATCAACTAGCCCTGTGTTTTCTGAATACCGCAGTGAGCCCTCAGCTCAGTTTGTGTCCATCTTTGCACAGGGAATAGAAGAGGACAGATAGTGACTAGTGACTGATATTTGGAATCAGCTGAACACCCTCATTTTGAAGTATCCCCCTCTATTTCATTGTAATAAAATAATTTGAGATGCAAAAGGCCCCAGGAGACTTCAGCCCTCAAAGCAGAGACTTGAACTTGCTTATTGAAACAATTTCACACCATCTCCCTGTAATTTTCCAAAATGTTTTTACTCCTCTTTGAAAAGCATACTGTTTATGGGCAGAAGCAATATTAACATTTTTCTAAAGCATAATGGAGTCTTCTAAAAAGCTCAGTAACATACTGGGCTTTGAATGTATTCTGTATGGGCTTGAATTATTGCAAAACTTCCCAAGATTTTAGCAAAACTGCCATACTCAGGGAAACAAGCAGAATAACAGAAATAGCATGTAGAAAAGTTCAAGTGTGTTTTAAGAAGTATCTGCCTGCAATTTCAGAACTGCTGACAGTGAATCAGAGCAGAGAGGCAGGTTTCTGCATCCACTGTAAAACTGGGCAAAGCCTTCTGCTTTGTTCTGTTTGGCAATAACATTTTTCAAGGGCTGGTTTTAACAGAGTTGCTCTAAGTAATTAGTGGAGCAGGATTTTCATCATTGCACAGAGTGGCACCTAGGAAAAAAGATTGCAGATCATTTCAAAATGTGTCAAAGCAGGAATGTTTTCCCTTGGAAAAAGGAGTACAGTGTATTGTAAATGCCAAGTTCAAAGCAATTTTACAGCTTCGGTCACACATCCTAAGACCAGTAAATACACAGCACGTCATAGAATATGCAATTAAAATGATTTATATGCACAAATAGAGAGAAAAAAAAACCAAAAAAAACCCCAAAACTTACTTTGCACCCACCCGTTTTCCCTCAAAACAATAGGAAAGGAAAGAAACCGCATATCACAGATATGAGTCATGCTGTTGCAGTCACTACTGGAGAACAGCGAGAGATTACAATGGTGAGATCAGTATAAAGCTCTATATTGAATGAAGTGGTATTGCTTAGCGACAGCAGAGGCTGGATTTGTGACAGCAATTCTGGAGACTTATACTGAGCACAGAGCAAGGTGGAACAAAACGGTCATAAAAGCATCCACAGCCATGTTTCAGCTCCATGGCTGGTATCAGCGCCAAGTTGCTTTGCTTTGTTTTAGGTTAAACACACAGTCTATCTCCCATCATGATTCTTAAAAACTTTGCAAAGCTGGCTGAAAGAATCAACTTCTAAATGGAGGATGTAGCAGAAACATGGAAAAGCAAAGCTCCTGAATTTAGAAAATTAAAACACGTCTTTACCCTTTCTACTGACATGCAAGGCACAGACAGATTGCATGATGTTATAGAACATGTTACAGAGAGCAGAAAGAAGCTGTTAAAACGCCAGAAGATTCTCACCAAGTCTCTGGGGCTAGTATGAAGTGATTTGCTGGCTTTATAGTGCTTTGTAGATTTTCATTCACAGTGAACATCTGCATTTGTATAAAATGGTTAACCCTTTGAGTTCCCCTTACAACATTATTATTTTCTAACCCTTTACTTTTCCAAGAAATTAAGGTGGTCTTTGGTAAACCATTTGCATGAAAGAGTTGCCTTTGCAGATATCTAGGGTTTGCAGATTGGTACACATTTACCAGACTCAAACAGAAACAAGAACCTCCAAAATGATAAAAAGACAATACCAAACCATGTGTCTAGAGTATATTCCTACTGGGTTTCAAATCAACTCTGTGCAGGATAGTATTAAGACCTTTCTGAAAAATCCATATTATTCACTAAACAGAACACACAGTGCCACTGAAATTTATGTGGTTCATTCTTTAGCATCTGCATTGGGTAAAGAATATGACTGTATTATATTCAGACATGAGTTATGGAGCAAATGGTATAATCAGTTGCTGAGAAGACAAGGTCCAATTCATTATTTGTAGTGTCACTGAAGACATCTTATTAACATCACTTCTGGATTTCTCTGAGTTCAAATGATAAAATTTCTTTCTTGGGTAGAAGAAAGGATCCCCAGGAATGGAACAACAACTCACTATGCAAGACCTTGTAGAAATACAGAACAAATTTTAGCTCTGAAAATTTTTAAGTAAAAGATAATATTTTAATTATTTTAAGGGGGTTTATGCTAAACGGAAAATGTTAACATCATATTCAGATTAATTTAGCAGCAGGTAGCATTATAAAGGATTAGGCTAAATAATTTTGAATTTACACTTATAGGCTGAAGCTGTAAAAAGTATTTATAATTCTGTGATGCAACATAATTTAGGCAATACTGAGTCATTAATAGTTTTGGTGTAGGATCTATATATCTTATGTATACATTGATGTTCTTAATGTAGATCCATGATGTCTGGCATTTGGAAAATGCTACTCTTTTTTGAGTTCTAAAAAAGTCACAGAACTTTTGGATTCTTTGTTAGGTTTTGGTACTCAAAAAAATTACATTGATTTGAAAATATTTCTTTTCTAAATGCTTTGTCTACAAAGTAAAATAGGATTAAATTCTAGCCATTTTTTTAGAAGTAATCAACAGTGTGCAAGAAGTTTTCAAATTACAAGCATTGGGGGACAATATTTTTATCTTGTCATTATTTGGCCCTACCAGGCAGATCAACAACCAAAATGCAGAAAAAATCATGTGCATTTTGAGTGGTGAGAAACGTATCAGGTAATTTCATGTATATAAAGCACGCTGCATTAAAGCATTGACTGTTTCCTTGCTGGCAGTAAGAGTTTTGTTCTCTCTGTATAAGTTTAAATTCTTATGTCCAAGATATAAGACATAGTTGCCATGAGAATATGAAAGTATGTACGGTGTGAGTTCTACAAAGGAAGAGGTGAACTTACATGGGAGTGCTCTGTGCTAAACCATGGGTGTATTGCTAATTCATTTTAAAACATAAAACACAGTAATCAGTGGTCAATGACCCTTTCCCCTTGATTTCCCAACTTCTCATAAAGTTTTAGTATTATCATTCTCATTAACATTTTAAGAGTTGTCTCATGATGTGATCCTTTCACACAGAAGCCCAATACGACAGTTTGAGGAACCTGCATATGTGTAAGAATTCTGAAGTTGATTTCACTTTATACAGTGCCTGTAGCCTAACTTACCTTACTTAACGTAATGTTTCACTATGAAACTTCAAAGCTTTTCAGCACGTGACCAGCTGCAAACAGAATGTCTGTGAGGGGCTGTGGCTGTTCAAGCAACAGGACTGACCTGACAAGAGGATGTGTCCCAGGCACCTGACCCTGCTTCCCCATGCCCCTCAGATCTGCCGCAAATCTTGCAGTAGTGGTTCTTAAACACTTCTAAAAAAATCCAAAGTAATGGGCATCCACAGCATCTTTTCTACAGCAATGGCAGTATCAAATATCTGGAGCCTCAGAGCCCATCAAACAGCATGTTCAATGAGCACGTCTAACCCAGCCCAAGGTCATATACAAAGAATTTGCTTTTGAAGCAGGGGTAGGTACTCCCCAGTCCCACAGCATGCCATAGATGGAGGGGATGAAACAAATGGTCAAATGCTTGTCCTTTATAAGACACAGAAATTTATTTTTTTTCCAGTCCCTCTGAGCCTGCAGTTTTTATTGGGTTTTTTTTTTAATAATTTTAAATTGCTTTTTTTTTTTTTTCAATGATTTAAAATAAAAAAATTATTATTTTAGAGCCCCATGGGCTGTGGGAGGACCTTTGGCAAGAAAATGTTGACCTATCTTTGTGCTCTTTCAGCCAGTAACAATTAAGATCTTTTAGCAAAAGTCTCTTAATTGCAGGTTGTAAAACTACATGAGAAAATAAGGACCATCCCCTCATTTGTGCATGCTTTCTCCCTAGCACTAAGTAACAATTGATAGGCTTTGGAAATTTTTTTGTAGTATTCATAGTCTTAACTTCATTCTTATTCTGTTGCTACTATTAAATCTCTGCAAATCTCTCTAAGTAAGGAGAGATGTTTCTTAAGCCAGGTAGTAGTGCTACTTCCTTTTTCACAGAAGGATGATATGGTTGGTTTTTTTTAATTATTTCATTACTATAGGCTTTTTTGCTTTTATCCCTATAGTAGGCATATAATTAAGCCTGATATAATAACAAAGTTTTATTCCTTATTAAAGTATTGTCATCGAATGAGTTATGTGGTTGGAATAAAA
>JAVJGJ010000059.1:58533088-58549284 GCA_035590215.1 Microhierax caerulescens | reverse complement strand
GCGGGGGGGGGGGGGTGTTTAATTCCATTACTACAGGTTTTTTGCTTTTATTCCTATAGTAGGCATACAATTAAGCTTGATATAATAGCAAAGTTTTGTTCCTTGTTAAAGTATTGTCATCAAATGAGTTATGTAGTTGGAATAAAATTACAAAGATATCTCCAGTAAAAAAAGTTAAAAATATTACTCAGGAACTGTTGTGGGTTTTTTTGAAGGAGTGATATGGTAGAAAAGCAATACATTTCTGTTCTATGAAGAATAAGCCAAAAAGTATGTTAATGAGCACAATAATCTATCTCTGGTTTTAGTGTGCTTGTGCCAACATACTGTTCAGCCTTGTGACGATAAGGTTGGTCTTAACCATGATCTTTTGTGGAAATTGGGTATAGAGGAGGAGAGTTTGGGATCTTGATCCTTTTACTAAATACACTGGAAGGGTTCGCCTTATTCTCTGAATGCACTCAACTGTATTGAGAAAAAAAAATTAACACCGGATCACATAAATGTAATTTCTACATCACACTTCAGCTACAAATGAGCCATGAAGCATTTTATTGTGCCTTGCATCCTACTTCTGCCTGTGAGGTTTGTGCAGAAAGTACCATTCCAGCAGGTTTTGTCATGCAAGTGTGCTTTTGCGTCAGTAATTTGCAAACGATGTCACCTTACAGAACGCAGCAGCATTAATCTTAGGAGTAGCAGGTTAACATTCCCCAAATGATCACAGTAGTTGAAGCACCTTCATCTGGCCTCTGCCTTCTGCTAATGCTAAATCCTCACCTCACAAAGATGATCAGCCTTTTCATCTTAGGTTTGGTCTGAGAAAGGGAGAATTTCTCATCACTAGGATAACTTCAGCACGAGCCTTCTGGCTCTAACAGATTAAAACCACCAAACTGACCAACACACAATTATAAATCTTTAAAACACCAGTGTTACTGTGGGCCTTCCAAATGCACTTATGCACCTTATTTTATAATATATGTTGATATTTGTGGGTGCCTAAGCAGTGGCACTTCTACTGAACAGGAGGACATTTCCATCAATGGCAAAGCCTTTGTTCCCACCCACATCCTGGCTACATACAGAGCTTGTAAACACTTTTTAAAATCTGGCCCTTAAAAAGCTGCTTCAATCACTTCTCAAAATGTGATGGAAAGATTCAAATTTCCAAAGAAAATGGATCTTATACTCCCTTTCATATAAAGGTGAAGAACATGACTCCACTTCTAATCATATTTCTATTCTTTAGGCAGAGTTGCCAGATGTTTTTCTTTGGTAGGTAGAAAGGTAATTAGAATGTAAAGAACCATTTCTTATAAATGCTAAACAATCACCTCTTAGTAAATATATTTCTAAAGCTTTCAACAATGAGATCATATGCTTTACCTGTGTTGTATAACTGATGACACATCTAGCTGCCATATATCAAACAAACTGGACTTCACAGTGATGTTATCGAGTGAGCTGGGACCAGCAAGGTGATCAGCATTCATGCTAGCAGCATAGAAGTAAACAAACACTGTGCCTAGGTGGGGAACAGCTTCCTGGATTGGGCATACAGCTCTAATTTCACAGATACTCATCACTTTCTAGAAAAGGCAATATCCAGCCATGACTCCATGAATCCACACATAAATTTGGATTTCTACAACAAAAATCTGCAGACCAGAAAAATATACCAGAGCAAAACCAGATTTTGGGCCCATCATGGAACACATGTACTAACTACTGAGACAAACCTATCCAGCTCTATGAGTTTAGAACTTTTCTCTTAGATTACATGGTTATACCACTGCAACTTGGAGAAACTATGAAAGTTGTCAGAAGCTATATTTCATTTGATTTTTTTATGTCCTTTACATTTGTCACCAATATTTATACATTCTGAAAAAAATATAGAAAATTTTTTAGCAGATGAAGACTCAGCAGCAGATGTCTGGCAATATCTATGCATGCTATACTGTGAGGTGTATTTCCATCCAAAAAATCCATGTCTTTGTAAGGAATGCTCTAATAAAACAAGATAGATAAAAAAAAAACCAAAACCAAATCATAATAATAATGAAAAAAAAAAAACCCAAACAACAAAAAAATATCAAACTTAGAATTCCTTTTAAACATTATTTATGGAGCTTTTTCACAGCTTCACATAAAGTTTTCACTGCTGCTACCTAAATCATTTTTAGGCTGCTGTGGTGGTATGCAATTGAGAAAACTGTGTGCCACATGGAGGTTACAATAATGGTTTATATCCTCATAGGTTTGTTAAATTTGCCTTGTAAATATAGCTAGTAATTGATCTGGAATAGTAAAACATTGATTATTGTTCTCATTTCCTTCACAGCAAGAGTTTTCATACACTCTGTCAGGACCAGACAGAAACACAATTCATTTGATGTTCAGAGCTGTTGATGGATCAGTTCCTAAAAACTGGGAATTGCTTATGGTGGTGATGGTACCACCAGAAGAGGAAGTTTTTAAAGGATCTGAGTATCTATACTTTGCAGTAATTGTTGTTGTGGTTAACTTGGAGCAAGATATATTTGGGGCTAGATGCCTGTGGGCTGACAACTGACACTCATATCTGCACATTGATATGACACTGAGATGTTGTCTGTTACTTTATAAGCAACATGGAATATAAAATACTTTTGATGTAGCAAACTTCTCTTTTTCTGAACTATAAATGAAGTGCTACCGAAGTAACATCTTACTGCATACTGTACAGAATACTTTACAGCAATTACATATACTTGCAATGATAAATATTTTTCAAGTAATTTGACTTCAAATGCAGTGTGATTTTCTGGCATGGATTTAAATGTGATAACTCACAAAAATACAAAACATAGTACGGTAGGCAGTGGTTTGGGTTTGTTTTTTTTTTTTGAAGGAGGACTTCTCTAGAAAAATTTTGTCAGGAAATTTTGGAATAAATTCAGATAATATATCCCCCTTTGGAGCAAAGATAATTCCTCTAACATTAGCAGAAATACTACAAAGGGCAATTTAGTTACTTTTACAGCTATCTAGCCATTAGTGATAATAGTCTAGAAATGTACAATATTGAATACATACATATTCACCCACATACTCAGAGGTGAAGATGTAAGAATAAGTCAAAGCTTCCTGTGCCGAATGTACTTTTCTAAAAGCATTTAATTTAGAGCATCATAAAAGGTGATAGAAATCACATTAAGACTTAAATTCCCAAACCTATCAGGCTCATGGAAAAAATGGCTTCTAACTGTCTAAGATACATTTTGGATCTACTCCTTGTTCACGTGTATCCATTGATAATATATGAAACAGATAAACTGTTCTTATCTTTGTCTTCTGAAGGGAACTTCTAGACTACTGCTAACTAAAGCAAATTCTAATCTTATATCTCCATTAAGGAAAACAAGGGAGACGATTTGGTCTAATGGCCCAAAAACAAAGTTAGAAAAGAATAACTCTTAGGTCCTAATTTGGCAAAATCAAGTAACCTTCCTGTCTCAGTTTCTCCACCTGTAATGATTTTACTACTGCCATTATATACCTCATGCTATTCATTAATTCTAAAGTGCTTTGAAAATATAAGGAGTCAAATGTTGTTATTAAATCACTAAACAAAATAATTAAACTGTCTAAACAGAATTACAAAGTATAATTAGCAATTAAACGGGATGCTATTATCTGTGCAGTGTGATGATGACAGCAAAATTAGGAGAATGCAGAAGCCATCTGAATACAGAAGAAATAAGCAATAGTAAAAACTTATGTATGTTTCAATTAATTAAAATGCACCTAAATGACTTTTAAATACATTTTTGTCTCATTGTAAATGATCAGATTTAAGACTTTGAAAATAATTTTCCCTTCTATTTACAAATGAATCTTGTTGTCCAGAATCTGCTCTACATGATCAAGAAGAAACTCCTTCCTGAAAGTATAGATGAAATGGAATCCTTCAGCAATTTCATCAGTGTCGATCACAGCTAGTAAGATTATATACACAGTACCAGATCTGTAGTATATCCTTAATCTGTGTGTTCATAAAACCAAATATCCCCTTTGGCTACACGTATTCTGATCTCAGTGGAAGTCACTGGGAATTGTATCTGGCATCTTTTGGCAGTATATGACATTTATTTTAGAAATATGTTGATTTTGCAGCTTATAAGTAGGCAGGTAGATTGTTAAACACCATGTGATTGAAAATAACATGTTGTATTGACATAAAAAAAAAAAAAAAAAGAAGATATGACCTGCAACCCTGAAAAAAACCCCAGCAACTATCTCAGTTATTATTCTCTTAAAATGAAAAGACTAATTCCCTTTGGATAAACAATGGGTATGATTTTTTGCATGGCTGTGGTGACCTTTGAATCATCCTATTGAAGGTAGTAGCAAAAATTAACATATATATTTAGAGAATCAGAGATTATTCCTAGGAAGTCGAGTTTGAGAGTAAAACCCACGAAAAGCTTAAATCAGCAAGCGGGGATCTGGGAGACTGATTCAGAGCCATGCTTTGCCACAAACTTCATCAGTCAAAGTCTTTTAGATGCAGATTTTTCAATGGATTTAAATGCCTATCAAAATGAGTATAGGTTTTTAAATGCCGTGGAAATCCCGGGTAATTCTCACTTCTCCACAAAGAAGAATGTGATAAAATTATTCTTCTACAGAGACCAGTGTCCTAGTTTTGGCTGGGAAAGTGTTAAATTTTTTTCTTACTACCTAGTACAGTGCAGTGTTCAGGATTTAGTATGAAAATAATGTTGATAACACACTGATGTTTCAGTGGTTGCTAAGTAGTGCTTACTCTACAAGGACTTCTCAGTTTCCTATGCTCTGCCAGCAAGGTGCACAAGAAGCCAGGAGGGAGCAGAGCCAGGACAGCTGACCCCAACTAGCCAAAGGGATGTTCCATACCATGGGATGTCATGCTCAGTATATAAACTGGGGTGAGTTGGCCGGGAGGGGCTGGTCACTGCTCGGGACTGGCTGGGCATCAGTCAGCAGGTGGTGAGCAGTTACATTGCGCATCACTTCCAAAAAAAACCAACCTTGGGCTTTATTTCTCTCTCCCTCTCCTCTTCATTATTATTGTAGTTGGTGGGATTTTTTACTGTATTTGTATTATTAAACTGTTTTTGTCTCAGCCCACCGGTTTTACTTTCTTCTGATTGTCCTCCCTATCCCACCAGGGACAGGGGGGAAGTGGACGGAGTGAGTGGCTGCATGGTACTTAGCTGCTGGCTGAGCTTAAACCACAATGGGCAACTGTGAATATAAGTAAAATATCTTCATTTATTCAGACAGAACAACACTACCTAAAATATCTGAAGTTGCAAAATCACATGCTCTTCTCTGCAGTAAATGTGAAAATATCAATATTTCTGTGTTGTCCCAAAATATAGATATATCAGGAAGCTGCAATGTCAGTAAAGACATGCAAATACTACATAGTTTGCATATAGAATCAGGCTGCAGGAAATTCAAATGAATTGCTTTATATGGGCACCAGTCTGCTGACTTCTCACCAAAAATTAGGAATGTGGAGGAGGCATTCAATTCACAATGCATTTTCTCTTTTAAAAGCTTTTCCAGATTGTTGTGTCATCATTAAACATATAAAAGCAAACAACAGAAAGAAAGTTTTTTCCTTTAGATACAGTGGAGAGTGGAAGCAATACAACAAGACTTCTCTAGACCGTATTTTCATATAGGCTTCCAAAATATTGAAAAGTAAATTGTTTAGTGAATAGACCTGACCACCAACCTGAGATAAATTTATGTACAAAACAAAACTTCATGTCATTCCTTAAAATGAAACATTAAAATTTATTTTAGTTGCCCGTCATAAGAATAACCAGGTGAAGGTCCATTAAAAAAGGGGAAATTTCACAAAAACACCTGTGTGACCTCCTGACAAAAGTCTCATTTTCACAAGTGATGTAAACACTCTAAAGACTTTCTCTAAGATGCTCTAGTAGCAGCGTGTCTGATCATTTAATTAAATATCCCAGGGAATCTCAGGAAAGATTTAAAGAATATTTAGATGTTAGCACAAATATGTGATTACCTATGAATCCCAAGAAACAAAGAAATATTAGTACTTTTAAATCAGAAAAGCACATGATTTAATAAAAACTCTTAGATGAATAACTATCATATGAAGCATCAATTTTGAGCAATTCACCCTAGTATCATCTAGTTGCGCTAGGATGAAGTGCATTACAGCTTCAAGAAGCATAGTATCAAGAAACAGTTGTGCAATACAAATTAATGATCAAATGCATACTAAGAGCATAAAGAAGTCATAGTAACCCATGGCAGCTCAGCCCTCTTGCACTGTATCATCCTGTCTAGAATATGCACACTCTGTGAAACACAAAAGGATGGATAGAAATAAAAAAAATCATTTTGTCCCACCTATTAGTCACCTCCTGGTTTTCTGGATACTGCTCAATAGTAAGGGAATATTATTCTCTATTTCTGTTGTGAGTTACATTATCTCAGATTAATTTCACATGTTTCATAGAATTGTGCCCAAAGAAAGAACTATTACATGAAGTTCTGAACTGAATACTGATGTGGCATTAACAGCCTTTACAAATAAAGCTTAGGGGTTTAGATGACAGAGTAAGCTAGGTCAAGTCACAGCAAACTAAGCCTTTTAGCATTGTGTATGTTCAAGTCAAATTTATTAGTTTCTAATGAAAAAAAGGCTCAAAAGCTTGGAGGGTTTTCTGGTGAGTAAAAATAAATGAGCACAGTCTTTCAAAGCTAGAAAGATCTAGTTTAAATCCCATAAAAGAACACTAGAAACAACCTGCCAGTGGGATCAAATAATGTTTAAAAATAGTAGTTACAATAGCAATGCACTTTATGATCTTATGTGCCGGAGGAGACAAGTTTGGCATCAGCCTTTAAACAAATGAAAAACAAAAAATAAACTGGCCTGTGTGAAAATGTGCAAGAACTTTTCCACAACAATATCTGTAGTATAGCTTTTATCCCTGTAGTCAATGAACAACCAAGTCTAGCAAATATTTGCAGAAGTTTGTACGGGAAATGCATAACAACCTCTATCCATTGCAAAAATATGTGAGAAGTTGTAGTTTTGCGTATTTGGAAACCCTAGAATTAAGTTTGTTACACAGCTGCAATTCATTCCTTGTTGTTCATAAGCATTATAGTATGGTTCTCACGTAATATTTGCATCCTACTATTTTCACCAAAGGTGTGTCTCACACCTATGGTCACACAAGGTACAAAGTTCTAGCTTAATGCTCAGTTGTTCTTTTTTTTTTTTTTCCCCCACTTTGTTCACTAGGTGTCTTGTGATGTCAATTTTGTGCTATTCAAAATCTTCTACTTCTGCCTCAATGGATGGCTGTCAAAAAGGGAAGTGAAAGGGAAATGGCAAGATATTAGGCCTTTTGCTTCCTCCATACTAACTATTTTCACTCATTTATTCAAATTGTTTCAGCCACTCTTTCTAGCAGGAAAAGGGACATATTATAGTACATTCCAGAGCAAAGAAATTAGAAACTGAAGAATGACCCTAAAAAATCATTTTAATTGCAAGGAAGATATAAGATGGCATTTTGTGTAGTCAGAACCATGACAGCTTTATTTTGTTTAGGTTAAATACTGATAGCCATATAACCACAGCAATGTGGATCTTACTGTACAAGCCCATCCCATCCAGGGCCTCTAAGCAAGTGCCTGAATAATTCTGTGCACTTTCTTAATTAATATCATCACGCACATCAGTTACATTAAAGCTAACAAAGGCACATACATCTAAGCTACAAACTCACACTGAATTTCAGCGTCACAAGACAAATTTTTCTTCTTTGGGTGGTTCACTTGGCTTAAGCCCTCACACAAAGCCCATGCTGAAATAACTCATGTCAGTTTCTAACATCATTATCATAATGACTAGAAGATAGATGGGGTTCTAGCATAGATTATAAAACTAAGTATTCATTAAATCAATTGCAGTATGGTTATCTAAAGAGAACTCAGAGTCTGTATCAGTCAGAATTAGAAATTACTTGTTTTTTAAGATACAATTTCCTGATTATAGAGGAATCTACAGCATGTACTCAAGATTTCTGAAAATGTATATAGCAGTATGGTGCTAACGGTAATGAAAGGAGGGTTGAATGGTAAAGATTCTGCACTGAATTTTTCAGATGTGTTGAAGCAAACATTACCTACCAATGTTATTTTTCCTTGTCCATAGTTCTTTTATACAGAGGTGACTAGTCCTTCTACTCTTTGTTTTCAGTGTACATATTGCATGTATAACACGTGTACAAGTATGATCTGTTACCTTCCTCTTCTTGGTCAGATTGCAATGCCATTTTACCAGACTTGTAGTTTTCCAGGCCAATGTGTATTCCTATACTCAAATGTTACTAAAATGAATGAAGGAGAAATGGAAGCCTTATTTTAAAGAGAATTCCCATTAAATTAGACAGTTTTGTTTTTACTGATCCAATTGTGATTATCTGAACAACATATTAACAACAGGGAGTTTGCTAAGTATTTTCAATAAACTTTATACTCTTTCTGCATACTAAACTAAGGAAAGAAGTTCATTATCTTGATATATTAATTTTAAATAGATTTCTAACTCAGATATCAGATAAACAAAGATAGCTTTGACTATGATTTGTTGACAATAATACAGTAACACATTAAAGGATTCAACTTTTCAAAGATTCCATGTTATTCATCCTTTTCTATCCATTTTTTAAAAACCTTGACACAATAAATGAAAATGTTTAAGATATGCTCTCCATCAAAGGAAATACTGTTCATTTTTATCTAAGGTAAATGCATATGTACTTGTCTTTTCCTTCTATGGGCAGATTAAGACTAGTGAATAGAGACTTTAGGGCTGATGTTCACTGGTGAATAGCTTCAATAGGGCTTTAAAGGAAAGTACCTAACTTATGCAAGTTTAGATAAAGCCATCTCTTTTGCAGTCAAAAAATCATAAACAAGTGAAAACAGAATTTTAATGTTTGTCCCAATATGACCTTGATTATAAACACATGCAACAGAATGGTAGTGGTTGTTACTTTTACAAGGTATTGTAACTTTACATGAACACACAACATGCACATATGGATACAAAAAATATCCTTATATTAATAAAATGTGTATATGTCACCAGGCACTCAGACACATGTAACCATATACGTATCTGTTAGGATACATGTCATTTATTTTGGTTCAATTTCAGGAAATCAGTCAAAAGTATGCAATTAGGAGGACAAGGAAGAGATTTCAATATTGGAATGCATGGAGTTTAATTCAAGTACATTTACATTAATATGATTTTTTTCCCTCACATCAGTAGACCTGGAATAAGGATCTCTTCCAGCTTCAGGAATGTTAAGAAAAACAGTAAATAAGCCAAATTGTCTTGTACCAATTTGAAGTTCAGGCATTTAGGTTATAGCAGCCATCTAAGCTAGTGGAAAATAGTTATTTCCTTACAAGACACTTTATCACAAGTATCTTTCACACCTGTAAAAACGGGAGGGTTAGCAGTTGCCTTCTAGTGCTCCCTGCTCCTCTCCCGTGACTATAACTCAAGCAGGGAGGTAGCTTTGTCTAGATACCTAACTTTTAGAATGTTAAAGTTAAGTGAGTTTTATCCTGCCCTAACTTCTACTACTATAAATTTTAGGGGAGCTTACCTATTTGCTATGCTCATTGGTAGCCTAGTATGTAAGTTATAAAAGAAGGTACTGTATCTATAAAAGATGTAATTAAGATACAAGTAAGAGAAGCCCCAACAAGAGACAGCAATCTATTCCCTGATGTAGATTATGGTACCAAGAGGTCGACATTTGATGTCATCATCAAGGGGGTCATTGTTCACTGATTTCACTCACTGACCCTCCTTACATATAAAGAGAAAGTGAGTGTAAGTATGTGTTTACATGCTCACACATACAGGCAGTAATACATATCTGGATGCATGTATCGCTGCATAAGTTCAGTTCTGAGCATTTCTCCTAAAGATGTTAATTTCTAATGCTGTAAAAACATACCCAGGCAGATTTTCAGTTATATTATGCAATGTACAGATGGTAGCTTAAAGAACTTGATGCCATTTTCTAGTACTGGGCAGAGGCCGCCTTCTATCTTTTTTCTGCTTGATAAATAAATGAAGCTCTCACTCTATAAAATACATCCGATAAGTATTCCATTACTGATAGGATTTTCCATCTCACCTGATCAAGGAATTTACAATCTTCAGTTTAGATTTTATCAAAGATTTAGTTCTACCTTGTCATAGATTTTTTCCATATTTAGTCAAACTGTCTGCCTTGTATCTGAGGAATAATATATCTCGAAGAAAGTAATAACTGGATTTTAATAGGAAATGTATAGTATGATTGTTCACCTTGATTCATCATTCAGTCATAATATCAGAAACTTGATTTCATATAATTATATCCAGAGATCCAGTGAAAATGTTTATCACTATAAAGCAAACACTGCCACTAATGACTGATTTAGAGTTGCAATATTGCACAGAGCATGGCCTTTACATCTAGAACAGGAATTATAAACTTTTATTTTTTTATAATCTGTTTGTTATCAGGACAACATACTGTGTGTTAGTCCAATGATTAATACCTAGTTTGAAGCTAGAAATAGGAGCCTTATCTACTGATATTTCAAAAGCATATGAACCTCTGTGAAGGGATCAAGAGTCAGTGGATCCATAGGCATGTTACATAAGTATTGGCTGACAATTACAGTTAGTAACAAAGTACATCAATTAGAGACTGGAATTATTCAGGATAAAGAACACAACAGGTATGATGGCAGCTAAGAAGTGGAATAACACTGAGTAGGAAATTAGCACTTAACAGATATGAAAATCATCATCTGAATATGAAAACTAAGAAAATTCTTTCAGGTTAATACATATAAAGCAGAACTTATACACATGGCTACCTGTCTTACTAATCACAGACTGAATTAATTATAGGTTGGCTCACCTTTGCAAAACCTAGATGATATCAAGGGCCACTTTGCAAGCAGATTTAAATTTAAAGATTCAAAATCAAGTGATATCATATCTTTCTTAATCTTTTGAATAAAACATGAAACAAACATGTTCACTGCTACTACAAGCTTTTTCTGATTCCAATTTTTTTCATTTTTGTTACTGTATTTTAACAAATCATTTCAAGATTACAGTGAACATAAAGAGAAGCTAAACTTCAGGAAAATCAACTAACTTTAGGTGGGGAAAAAAGATTTCTGGAATGTGTAGATGTGATGTTTAGAGGCATAATTTAGTAGTGGACTTGGCAGTCCTGGGTTAATGGTTGGACTTGATGATCTTAAAGATCTTTTCTGACCTAAATGATTCTGTGATTCCATTTCATCCCTATTCTGCCTGTTTAATAAAATAACTTATCAATTTATTGCACTTCATTTTTTAAAGTCTGTCTCTCAAATAAAATTTGTCCTTTCCATCTCTCTGAATTATTGAATACTTGTTTATACTGCCTACCTTAATATCTTAAATGTCTTTTTTTTTTTAACATCTGAGACTTTTTATAACTCAGCATTCATGACTTCCTCTTTGTGGCAATTTAACATTTGTATTCAAGCTATTGCTGCCAAAAAGAATCCCAGGTGCATTAGATTTCCATATTGTCTCCTTTACTCAGTCTGTTTTCAGCTTGCAAACTAATTCCTCTTCACAGAATTAGGTTAAAGTTAGCTGCCTGCAAAATGTATTGGCTTTTTAAATTATTTTTACTTTTTGTTGTGGCTACTTAAATCAACTTCAACATGTCAAATATGAATTCTACAGAAAGTTTTTTTATTTATTATAAATACAGTATCGCTCTTGTTTTCTTTCTAGTTTTGGGGTGAGATATCAGACATTTGTCAGAGCAGCTGGTGATTAGTTCCAATGAGAAAGTTTGGGAGGTTTAGTTTTAATCCAGAGCAGTATAGCCATGGTAAAATGTCATCTGAAGGTTGGGAACTGACTACAGCACTGTTGCAGTTCCCAGAGGTCACAGGCACCCATCAATTAATCATTTAGTTGATTAACCCAGCAATCAGTTTTCCAGTATCACAGACCCCCAGGAACCTTGTTTCAGAGTCCTCAAATTTTTCAAGTTACATGAGTTTATAGCTGGTTAATCCCAAGTTTCCAAAAAGCTCAAGAAGGTCTGGAATCATACATACATGTCAAAGCAAATAATTTTCTTAATTTTCAAGCAGAATTTCAGTATTCTTCTAAAGGAAATTCCACATTATATATATATATAATGCATAAGGGAATTTTCAACTTACCAAATAGTTGTTCTCATACCAAGTGTTGCTGTGTCTTCTTAGCACATCTAACTATAAAAAGCATGCAGTTGGCTCACAGGTTATACATATATGTAAATAAATATGACTTTTTTTTTCACCTGATCTATATGTATTCCAGGGTATCTATACTTCTGATTTTATTTCTTAAGTATAAGGAGTTCCATTGAATGCAGGTATCTACCTTAGGATTAGTATCCAGATCTGCTCTAAAGCCAAAGGACTTGTAAACAAAAAACATTTTATGGTGTGATTCACCTCATACTGAAGGAGACTTCTACACCTGGTGAGGTGACATATCCTGAAAGTGCCTTTTCAGCTCCATTGACCGTATAGGTGACTAGCTCAGAAGTAGACAACCAAAGCTAGAGATATGCATTCCAGACATTCCAAGTCATACTCTGTTTCAAGAGTTCCACATAGTAGGCTGTACGGTACTATAGGAATCATCCTATTAAAAGTCTGGAACCTAAGAAAGAAGAAAAATTTTATAGAGAGTAATTCACATAAAATTACTTCTATAAACAAGGCTTCCTTTTCTTGTATTAAAATTGCTCATATCTGTTAGAAAACTCCAGGGAAAAGTGCCATATTTAAATTCAGTTATGTTAATGCTTTATATGTGGGGTACTTCCAATTATTATATTAAATATATAAAATCTCAGTGGAATGACTGGTGATGTGTTACAGATTTATAAATATTATGCATTCCCAGAACTATGTTTTCAGTTATTAGAATCATAGATCCACATTGCTGAATGACTCAGTAGGTCAATTAGTCCATATCCCCAGCCTAAATATGTATGAAAATGTGACAGAAGTTTGTCTATCTTGTTCTCAAATGCCAGCAACAATAGATCACAAACTCCCCAGGCAGTCCATTCCATGATTGCTTCTCCCTTGGCTTCAGAAATTATTTTCCCCAAGACCTAATTTGTACCCTCTTTACAACACAGTCTGATTCCTGGGCCAGAGATGGGTGTCTCTCCATTACAGGCAGGGAAACAGTCCACTCAGTTCCTCTCAGCAGCCAGTTATGCTCTCAGTCTTCTCTCTTCAAGCTAAGAAACTGTAGAGGCATGAAGGCAGTGGGTTGATCAGCACAGATAACATGCAGCTGTGGCCTTGCCTCAGCGGCAGTGGGTTGATTGACATGGACGATGTGCAGCTGTAACTCGTTCCTGCCAAGTGGTTAAATAGCCCTGAGGATGGTGGGAGAGGGGTCAGATGGAGGAGCAGCAGTGTGGTCTGACCTCTGGAGGAAGGTGATACAGCACAGATAGTAGAATCTGACCAACAGTAAAGCCTTGTTGTAGCTACTAGTTTGTTTGTGCTGCAACAGGAAACCCCAGTTCCTTCTACCTTTCTTCATAGGTCTTCTTTTCAGGTAGCTGCTTGTTCTGGTTGCTCCTTTCTGGCTCCTCTCCATTTAGTCCATGCTTTTTCTTGAAGTTTTTTAGTTGAAGCCTTGCCAATCCTAAGCTAATATGAACTGCATCGGTGCTGCAGAATGCCCTCCTGTTTAAGCAGCCCAGAAGGATGACTCCTTTTCTGCTGCAACATGACAGTGTTGGCTTCTACTCCATTTGTGAACCATGATGATGTTCCACTCCATTATGAGAGAGCAATACCCAGGCTGTTGTTACCCATACTGTTTGCATATTTAGTTGTTTCAACCTAAATGTCATACTTTCTACTTGTCCTTGCTGAACAGCTCCTTCCAGGACAAATCTCAGGTTTCTCAAGATGATTTTGAATGTTACTCCTTTCCTTAAATGTACTTGCAATTTCTCAGTATGCACTTAAGTCTTTTCTCTTTTCAAAAGAATCACAGTATATTTACCAAAAGCGGCAGAAAAAACATACCCAGAATGTAAAAGGCATCTGTATCACCATCAATATGGAAAGATATATCAATTGGGTTGTCTACATCTTGGAAAGTGTTTATCTGAATGACTTGTCTCAGTGCAATAGATTTAATCTCACGTACTGCGAGAGTCCCATTAATTTAATGGAATTATTGACAGTACAAAAAATGAAATAAATTCTGAAGTTATCTTGGATTAAGCTGTAAGTCTCTATAGGTTAGACTGAGAAATATGTGAGAGTAACTTAATGATGAAGTTTTACAGGACACTCTGCTTTCAGCTCAGATAACAAAATAGCGTGTAATTAATACCATATAGTTCTGAGGTGCACTAGGATAGAACTGAGTTTACAATTTCCAAACATTTAAGGACTAGACTATGTGGTCTTTATTTTCAGGTTTAACTCTGCCATTCATTTTTGAGATTAGATTTTTTTATTATTATTTAATATATGTATGCCTGAAGTGTAAAAATATTTTATAGAACACACAGATTAAACCATTTATATTAGGTTGGACACATACAGGGATTGCTTTACTACTATCTCTGGGCAAAGTCAACTCCCAGTGAAGACAGAATTGAGCTAATGCACATCATAGAAAACTGTTCCGGTACTAAAAAGTCAGGAAAGCTTTAATACTTCACACCAAGAAAGAAAAGAATGTCAGTGATGGTGTAAAAGCGATGTGTCTTTGTGTAAGCAAAAGATCCCTCTTAAAAGTATTTTATGAGGGTTTTACTCCCAAGAAAGAGAATACATGTGGTATGTAACTGGCACTTCATAGCAAAGTGATTATATAGGTACTGCAAAAATGAATTATTTCTTTAAGATTATATGTTTTCCCATTGGGCAGATATACATTTCCTTGAAGATATTTTTACCCAGTCTATACTTAATAAACAAGATATACTATGTTTATTCCTTGATGGAAAAAAATGAACTCTACTTTGAGTTCACAATGTTTTGCAATATTCTTAAGCACCAGGAAATCAAAGAAGAGCACTTTGTATCATTCTTCCCCCTGTGACTGTTCTATTGTGTATACCAGCTTTCCAATTCAAAGTAATAAAAGCATCGATCTTCTAACATCTTGACAGTAGAGTTCCTCTAATTCTGCATTAGCACTAAACACAAACAAAAAATTTAGTATAAGCAGACCCAAGAGATGCTTCAACCAGATTTCTGCATTTCCCTGGGCTAAATCAGCTCCTGAAAACTTAATTTAAGAAACTGACACAGACACTACAGTCAGAATGGTAAATCTACTCCCCGTCAGTTTCTTAAATAAAGTTTTCAATCACTGATTCAGTCTACAGAGATTGAGCTCTGTTCTAGTTACTCCTCTAAAGCTATGCTCATTAAAGATCATTGCTCCTAGTGTTTCATCTTAATCCTGGCTGGAAACTGGAGGGTCTTTGGATACAGAGCTGGATACTGAAGAGATTTTCTTAAGGGAAATTTTAGCTAGCCAGCACAAATTGCTTGGAAATAAAATACTCACACCTAAGTACTGTGATGATATGATTCAAATGGGTTGAATTCAAAAGACAGAAAATATTCTGAAATAAATTTCCTAAATTTTGGAGCACCTTCTTTTATTCCTGGTTACTTGTGATATTTCACTGGCAAGATAGAGGAGAGCCCTAATTGTAGCTGCATCATTAATTATCTCTACAAAATCTTTGAAGCCAATATTTATCACACTCTAATGCACCTTTTTCCTTCCCCTTTACACTGTAGGAGACATGCCCACATTATATTAAGGTAGAAAGCATGTAAGGTAAAAATCTATTTTTTCTTCCTGGAAGTACATTTTCCCCGTAAAGAAGTGTAAAAGCCAGATTTGAGTAGCTGTGCTCTTACTACTACTGTGCTCCCCAGTATATTTTAGTAGGATTTTGAGGAATACCCCATAGATCTTCATGCTGCAGGAAAACAATCTCTGCTCTAACTGGGGG
>JAVJGJ010000059.1:58498813-58527072 GCA_035590215.1 Microhierax caerulescens | reverse complement strand
CGCCCCCCCCCAACAGGCCTGAGACGCTAAAGAACTTAAATTTCTTTAAAAGCATTATGCCATACTTATAAAAATGCAGTGCTGATGCATTGTGAAAACAGTGAAATCATGTGTTTTCAGCTCAAAATTAATAACCAGGGTTTGGGAACCATTCAGAACATTCACGTCACTTCAGAAAGAGATCCAGAACCACATTGAGTTAAAATCCTTTGCTAGTTTTGTTTCATGGAACACCATTTTGATGTGGGAAAAGAGAGTATGTTCCACCACCTTGTTTCCAGCTCTGGACCACTGCCCTAAATCAGGCTGCTCAGTTCACCCTGAAGCAGAAGCTTGACTCTCTAAGATATCTGTGGGATCATCATCTTCTGGTACACCAGTAAATATCTAAATTGTATCTTTGTACCTTCAGGTTTAATCTAAACTTTAGAATAGGATTCTCTTTTGGAATGGAAGAAGCTAGTTTTTGTCGGATGTAATAAGTTCTGTTAATAACCCCATGCCCGCCAGTAAGAATAAAGCAACATAACATCACCTGAGGCTGGAAAACTGCTCACTGTATACCCACATTAACAAAGTCTGGAGACAAGCTGGTTTTCCCAGAGAATAGCAATTTGGCAAAACACTAACTTTTCAAAACATTTAACTTAATTTCCTTCAATAAATTTTCTCACTTCCAGAATGATATCCCTGATTACTCCATAGTGAGAAGTATGTAAGATTCCACAGTTAGATACTACTCTGGGATGTGAGTGCCTCTGGTCAGTTGCCTATTTCAGTGTATTTTATCATTGCACAAGCTGAAGTCCTCCAGAAATAATTTCCCAAGAAATTAAAAAATTCTAGTGCTCAGGATGTTTATCAAATATGTACATGAGCTAAATTAAAATTTCTGTATGATAGCACAGGGACGGCAGTCTTTCAGTCCCTGTGATAAGTAACATTCATCTACTAGAATGGGCTTAATTCTCTTGTTCTGCTCAAAAGAAAATTTAATGGATCTTAACCCAGAACATTCTTAATCTGAATACATAGTGTTTAAATATGAATAAATGCATAGTGTTTAAATATGAAAAATAATTAAATAAAAAACTAACCTTGTGATACAAACTGAAAGTTTCTACTTCCTTTTGATATTTTTAATTTAAGAACTATATAGATAGAAACTTTTTGAACAAAACTGTTAATAAAAAATGTTGATGTCACTGAACTGATTAAATTAATATTCTGGAGTTTAGCAGGCTGGGTTTTTTTTTAATGAGTTTAAACAGAGCAGATTAAAATTATTAGGTTTGCCAATGTACATATTCCAATACTAGAAAAATATGAGGATCTTAATTAAGATAACAATGCAGCTCTAACAATTTCATAAGATTAGGTATCATAACAGAATAGTAAGTGACATTGTCAATCCCTGTATGCTTTTTGAGGTCTATTTTACAGTATTTCATTAATATAAGACTCTAGTTTCATTTTAGAGAAGAAAATCAGAACATCTGAGTCATCTCTTTCTTTCATGCTGGTATCTCTATAACTAATTCATTGAAGTCTTTGGAAGTGCATTGGAAATCACTTAAGATACATTTGGAACATTTTTAACAGACTGCTGAGAAAAGCTAACATAAGGCAATTTTTGCTGGTTTTCATGGAGAAACTTCAGAAGTAAATCTCTTGGGTGGATTCAGACTGGTTAAATCATATTTTATTAATGACACATATGTAAATCAAATTTCATATTAAATTTGGAATTATAATGGTGCAAAATTGTTTTGTAAGGTGAAATTAAATTACAGGATTCTAGGTTACTGAAAAAAAATCATATGAAAGGGAAAGCATCACACATACAAAAAGTGGACAAGGTAAAAATCAGTTCAGATACAACAAGATAAAAAAGATCAGAAACCTTAAATATCCATGATCTCTACATAATTATACAGTAATTGTTTCCTGTATATCAACTGTGGATTAAAACAAAAAAAAAAAGGAAAACAAAAAGGAAAAATGAAAAGAAACACATCTGCCAAGCTCTATTTTGGCCCATCAGCGAAGGCAGGTTTTTTCTTTAGACAGGAAAAAGTCTGCTTGCATGAGAAAATGGTACTGCCTGAAGGAAGATAGTTTTAGTGGGAAAGTGAGATAACAGAAGAAAAAAATGCCTGTAGAGGCCTCTGTGCATCCGAGGCATCCAGAACTACAAATGCTTTCAGACCCTGGTCTTTTATCACTGAAACCTTGTGTGATCATTCAGTCTCCAAGCAACTTGTTCTTGCTAGTTTGAGTTTGAAAAAAGAAACAAGTGGTTACATGGTTGTATTTGACAAAACCTGTATAGAAGCTTGGTAGGATTGCACAGATTTCAGCAATTCCTAATTAGAAAAATGGGAGAAACTTATTTCCCACGACACAGCAAGCCTCAACCATTGAAGTCAGTACAATTTAATTTCCCTGAGTCTGCAAGATCTGGACTTTCAAGGAGAATCAGCCTGAATGACCACTGCCTCTTTTTTCCTTTGGCACTGTGTTTGGGATCAGCTTCTCTAAGCTGCACCAGACAAAAATAGTTGAATATTACTACACAGAGATGGTATACTTACTAATATGTACTAATAGCAATACAATAAACACAGAGCTATATTCATTATGAGCCCTGCTGTACTGCTGCTTCTTAATGCAGAGAAGGTTGTATTTCTTTCTGGCAGCTCTTTCAAAGCTTTCTGCTGCCATGTTCTGTCATCAGCTGTCCTCAGTCAGGAAAAGTTATGTACTGTGCAGTTAACCCCAGCAAAAGTTGTTATCTAGCATATTAAGCACAGCCACAAAACCATCAGAGCTCAGCAGTTTTTACAGACTAAGCTCAAATGAAGTTACAGATTTAGTCTGAAGATGTCTCAGGTTCTAATCTCTAAGATTTGGGTCTCTGAGACCTCCAAACTCTAGCCTTTGTCTAATCCAGCAGTACTTCTGACCATTACAAATATCAGTGCATCTTAAGAATGTCAGCAAAGAGGTCCTACTAAATAATTTCTTGGGGTATTTTTTTCCTCCTTGATGAATATCAACATGTACTCTAATGCACCAATTCTCATTAACAGGCTTTACAAAATACCAGCAGGATTTACAAAAACAGCACAGTGATCATCAATAAAGCTCATACAGATGTATTTCTGTGTCTGTGAAGGAAGCAGCTGTTTGTTGAATTTAGGATAATGAAATCTTCCTTGACATACAGACTGTGAACCACACCATATCGGCATGCCCAATGTGTATCAACAATTCTTGTTAGGTTTCATAGCTCCAAGGCTTATCAGACTATTTCTCTGCATTTCCCTGAACAATGTTTGAGCCACAGATGTTGCAAAGAAAACAGACGGCAGATACACTGGAGAGTACAACAAATCCCCAGCTTCCAGTGTAGACTTTGTCTGTGTCCACTAAAACTGTATTCAAACAGTGAACAAAGCAAATAGCAAGCAGAGTCTGTCCAAAAATAGCTCTAAATGTTTTCAGTATAAAAGATGTTAATGATGGATACATCATCCCCTCCTCAGCTTACACAGTTCTACAAGGAGATTCAAGCCCTTAACAGTTTTCTCACTAAAAACTAAAACTTTTTCACAAGCTGGGTGACCTTCACTACTGAGCAACAGGAACTGCTCTGCTAATATGATTGCATACAGGGCGACATGCTTTGAAGGTTATGGACAAGTTCAAAGCCCATAACAATTTATACCTGAGAAGATTTTACTGTGCTGCAGCTGACTTTGAAGTGAATAGGCTCTTTCTGTATTTCTTCTTATGCCATTTATTTTGAGGATACGAATTTACAGGGTCTAACATACATGTTGGCTGATCAAAATCTGGTTTCATTATCATTCTTACTCCAGCCAAGTTTGACCCTGAGCCATAGATGATGTCTAATCTTACCAGAACCAGATTTCACGTCTGTTTATTGTTTTGCTTTATGAGGTTGACCTTGTTTGTTAATTGGTTCAATCTGCAATAGCTAAGCTTCTTAACCACTTTATTCAAAGTTCTTTAAGAATTGAAGTTGGGGCTTTCAGTGGGATTTGTTTGGTTTAACTGCTATAAAGAATTAAGGAACATAACATTTCTGTGACAAGTATCAGGTCTATTTTATGAGCAGAGGAAACAACACAGCATTTTACTGATTACTTAGAGATAGAAATAGAATATAGATCTGATAAAGGTCTGCAATTTTTTACTGGTAAGCACTAAAAGACTATTCTTGAACAAAACAAAATTATTTAGTCCTAATCATAGCATTAAAATTAACTGCAAACAGTTGATTTGGGAGCAAGGGAATTGTCTAAATATAACAAATTATTTTGGAAAATCATCTGGGAATAAATTCAGCGATGGAAGAAAGCTGGACTTTGCAGTATTTTATTTACATATGTAATTAATAATATTTAAATGTGTGAATAATTTCCTCTGTAACTTGGAAATCTACTTATGCTTTTCACGTGTAAAGTTTTTGATTACTGCACCCTTTTTAGGCAAACGTAACTGTCTTTAAAGCAATGATGTTCTAATCACAGAAGCCAGTTTTGACTTTTCTGTCTAACTCCTCTACATTCGTTTTAACTTCATCTGGCAGATGCATAACAAATACTCTGTTCCTGCAAGCCAGTTTATCCCTTTCTTTTTCAAGAAATACCTTCTTCTTCCCTTGTCTGCACCTTGTAAAATATTTTTAGTCCATCATGATTCTTCTGGAGGTATTGCAAATGACAAAATAGAGCCAGACAATGAGTCCTATTCATTCATGCTGCATCTCTGATAAGAGACTAGAGGTTAAGAATTTTCCATGGTAACGAGAATGGCTTAAAGGTCTTCTGACAATAACGTGATGGATTCCAATTTTAGTCATTCAGGAATAAATCTATAAGTAATGTTACTCCAAAGATACCCATTCTTCAACTTCTTACACCAGGTGAGAAGGCCAACGTGCTACTGAGGGGTGGTAACAGCCCTGACTCCAGAAAGAAAAAGTCTTCTGGTTTAGATGTAAGGGAAAAAAGCCCATTTCCAAAAGATATCTCGCAGACACTTTCTGGTGTCTTCAGCTTTGGTAGGGAGGGGTCCGGAGAAAGGAGAGATTTGTTGGGGGTGAAGACTTATATCCGTAGGTAAGTACATCCATTTTGGGGAAATTTACATAGTTTATACAAATGTTCACTGCTGCTTTGATCACCTTTAAATGCTTGAAGTTAGTTGCACAACTAAATTCATGTGAAACATCACAGGTTTTCTCGTACTGCTTATTATTTGCCAGATTGGGCTATTATGGGAATGCAGGGTAATTATTCATCACAAAAATATCTATGGTCCTTCCTGCCATCTGATAGCTGGGTGTACTTATGGAGGGTAGTAACTGATTTTTTTTACCTGTACAAAGTTTCTGCACTTTTAGACAAGAACTGCAACTTTACTTTAAGGAAAAAAACATTCAGCTACACTATAGTGTCAAGTGTAATCACAGATCGATTGACATGTCATTCATGACATCATCCAGAACCTCCCTGGGTGGTTACCTTTGCATGTGTTAGTGCAAAAAAGGAAAATAAGTGGGACTGAAAAATTACTGGTTTTGAAGGAAGGGAAATGTGGACACAACATACCTTCTTCAGAATGGCATTCTATTCCTTTTGGCATGGTAAACCTAATTAAATAGTTGCATTTTAAAATCTTTATGAGAATCTTAATTATTAATGTAATCAACAGGCTGAAAAAAATGTAGGTTAGGTGTGGGGAAAGTCTGGCTTTGCAGATTACTTAAAAGCAATTTTTTTTTGCATGACTGAGCACATGTGCGCACAGACTACATAGTCACACTTTGCAATGAGGTTATACTTTTAAATTATTTATGAAGGGTTGATAAACACTGTAGACTATTACAGAACCCACAAAGTCCATAGTGTTATTATGACTATGTATAACACCCTCAAGTAATGTGCAACCAAGTATAATTTATGACAGTCATATCTGTAGTATTGTTTATGATTTATATTAATGATTTATTAATCCTTTATGGACCATTTATGACTGCAATCTTAATGGAAAGCATGGCTGACTAGTTAATCCATTGCAGTAGCTGCGTGGGAGTTAAAGGTTGCAGGCCTCTGCCCCTTCTTTTTAAGAAGGCAACAGTTACTAGACGTTTCCTTACTAGGACTCCTAGGAAGTTAGAAATCTGACAGAGGCATTACAAAGAAGTTTTGCTTGTAAGCAAATGTACAGAATCCTTTTTTGGCATCTTCAATAGTTCAGTAGAGCTACCACAGGTGTGCTTCACAAGGTCCATGAGACAAAACTCCTTGCAGATCACCCACACATACTAAAGTCTATGAAGTATTGGTTCCTGAGGACTCTTGGTATAGTTTGGTACCTCAGACAGCCAAAATACGGGCTGTATTTCTAGGGACTGAGCAGAGGAGGGTTGCTATGTAAATGTACATGCTCGTCAGTGCTTATGGTTTCCGCAGGAAAACGCACAATGTAACAGAAACTACTGCTACAGTCCAGGCTACCATAATGTCTAGGGACAGATCCTGGCTTGCAGGGTTATTCTTCTGCTCCAAAGCAGTTCTGCCTGCCAAGGTGCACTACTTGTGCTTGCTGCGGGCAAGCTCCACTACCTTTCATGTGACGATGCAGTTTTACCACTGCTCTTTGCTTCTTTATGCATCCTGTGAAATCTCTTGCTGAGGCATTTGATACTGGAGGGCCCTCCCAGCACATTAATTCTTCACTTGTTTTTTTGCAGGAAACAGATCTCATTCTGACCTTTAATATCTCAATGCATCGTTCTTGGTGGATGGAGAATGGGCCAGGCTGCACCGTGACCTCAGTAACCCCAGCACCAGACTGGGCACCAGAGGATCATCGCTATATCACTGTCTCGGGGTGTTTTCTTGAATATCAGTACATAGAAGTGGCTCACAGTTCTCTTCAGATCTTCCTTGCAGTAAGTCTTTGCAGATAGCTTCATTTCTGCTGTCTTTTCTAGATTTCCTCTAGCAGAACATCCAGAAGAGCAGAGTGTTGTGGCAAATCCATTCACAGACCTTGGCTCTGTTAGTTTTGCTATGAAACTGTTGTCTCACAGCTAGTTCAAGACACCTGTATACAAAAAGCTCCAACATACATGCTTACTGCTGTAAGAACTGCTGACATGGCAGAGCCTGTTTTCCTAATCACCATTTTTACCACTACCATGCCACAAATCATTTACAGCTGGGTACATCCAAATTGCACTATAGGATAGAAGTCATGACATAATAACAAATTACAGCTATAGTTGTGAAAACCAGATTGAATATGAAAGAAAAGCCAAAATGAAGGAGAATTTTTCTTTTGAACCTCAAAATAGGTTCACTGATCAGTTCACAGGACTCAAAAGTGATCAGTCTGTCTTTAACCATATTAATCAATGTGCATCAGAGGAGAATGGGGGAGGCTCTTCCCAAAATAACAAAATGTTGAATGAAAATCAAAAACAGAAATCATAAATCTTTGTAGGAGAATAAGAATCCACTGATACACTGTAGAAAGTTTATAAGGAATGAAAACAATTCGTTTTGGGGAGAAATGGTAGGTTTTTCAATCGTATTTACCTGTACTAATTATTTTGCCTTGTGTTGTCTCTGACCTAGGTGAAAAGATGACATAAACACTGACTTAATTACACTCAGTGACAATCTGCACCTTTATATTTATTCTGGTGATACGTACATGTTTATACCCAGGTGAAGATATATATATATGTCTGCAAATAAAACTGTTGGTATACACATGTATTTGGATTAGTGTTTACGTGCATGGCTCCCTCCATATAAATCTTTTGTTCAAGAGATTCCAGTGTGTTGTCCCAAGACGGATCATGCTAGCAAATGAGAGGAAATTTGGTTAACTAGATCAAGAAGTAAATGTAAGGCAGTTGGACAGTCCATAATATACTATGTGGCCCTCAGCTACACAAAACTGAGCAGCTTTTCCTCAGCTCAGCCTAGTTGTAAATGACAAAGGACCAGGTGAGTTCAAGACAATAAATCCCTGTGTCAAGACATCTCTGGGAGCTCTGCATGGAAGAGGTTGGTGACTGAATCACCTGGAAACCCAGTTGCCTTCCTTCAGTGGAGCTAACCCAGGTGTCCTCCATGCTCCTCAGCTTGCTGCACTGCAGCAGAGCAAAAGGACCTTGACCAAGCAGGTAGCAAGGCAGGCACTAGACAGGTCTGGAATACAAAAACAACCCTTTCTCCAGATAGTTCACACCTGCAATTTTGACAAGGTACAGCTGATGCAAAAGAGACAAAGTGAACAGTGCAATAAAATTAGTGTGAATAATTAAATAAGATAAAAATAGATGCAGAATTTTATTTAGAAACAATTGTTCACTCAAAACCAAAAAATTGTTATTAACTCATGGAATCATAAAATCATAGATTCATTTAGGTTGGAAAAGACCTCTAAGATCATCAAGTCCAACTGTTAACTTAACACTGCCAGGTCCACCACTAAACCACATCCCTAATTGCCCATCTACACATATTTTAAATACCTCCAGGCATGGTGACTCCACCACTTCCCTGGGCAGCCTCTTCCAGTGCTTGATAACCCTTTCAGTGAAGAAATTTTTCCTAATTTCCAACAGAAACTTCCCCTGGCACAACTTGGGGATGTTTCCTCTTGTCCAGTCACTTCTTATCTGGGAGAAGAGAACAACACCCACCTGTCTGCAGCCTCCTTTCAGGCAGCTGTAGAGAGCGATAAGGTCTCCCCTGAGCCTCCTCCTCTCCAGGCTAAACAACCCCAGTTCACTCAGCTGCTCCTCAGAACACTTGTGCTCCAGACCCTTCCCCAGCTCTGTTGACCTTCTCTGGAGATGCTCCAGCACCTCTGCATCCCTCTTGCAGTGAGGGGCCCAGAACTGAACACAGTATCTGAGGAGCAGCCTCACCAGTGCCAAGTACAGGGGGACAATCACTGCCCTAGCCCTGCTGGCCACACTGTTTCTGATACAAGCCAGGATGCTGTTGGCCTTCTTGGCCACCTGGGCACACTGCTGGCTCATGTTCAGCCAGATGTCAACCAGCACCCCCAGGTCCTTTTCTTCTGGGCAGCTTCCCAGCCGCTCTGCCCCAGGCCTGTAGCGCTGTGTGGGGTTGTTGTGACCCAAGTGCAGGACCCGGCACTTCTCCTTGTTGAACCTCACACAACTGGCCTTGGCCATTTGATCCAGCCTGTCCAGACCGACAGACCTTTCTATACTCAAGCCCTCCAAATGAGATATCCAGGTTATTTTTCTGCCTTAGTCTTTTGTATGTAATGAATGATGAACAAGAAACTCAAGGAATATATAGTTCAATTCTAATTCTGTTCCTGGTGCAACAAGGGGGTTTGTATGTCTGTGCCTAAGCAGATCTCTGTTTCTAACATTCTTTACAAGCCAGGGGAATGGTTCAGAATAACAAACCGTTGGTAATACATTAGCTGTAGCAACTATGGCTGATTTTATATTTCCACTCATGTTACTGTAAATATGTTTATCATAGGTAAAGAGCTACACAGTATAAGTATGGGTCACTTTTCCAGACCTGGTACTTGCAACTTTACCATTTACATCATTTTCACATTTCCAGTTGTGTGTATGGGGTTCTTTTTCTAACAGAAATACTAGCATAAATTCACTGTCTTATTAAATGTGGTGAGAAACAGAGGACTTACTTGGTATTGCTCAGTGATATATAACAGAAGAGTAGACATTGCTTGGTTTTCAGCAAACTAGCTTTCAATAAACCTGAGCTTTAGATCAGATTTGTCTCCAGCTAGTAGAAAGAAATCTTTCCTTTCCCTTTTCTTTTATAGGCACTTAAACGGATCTTGCACTTTAACTGTGAAACTATAAATTGCAATCTACAAACTGGTTACTGGTTTTCTATTTGTATTTCTGTACGTTCATGACAATGATCAAGCTAATGTTGATCTTGGCTTTTTTATGGACTGGTGGTACTGCACCATGTTTTTAAGGATGTTTTCTACTACATACAGACAAAAAGTTACAAAGGCATTTAGCATCATTGAAGACCACTTACATCAGTCTTTGAAAACATTATACTAAGTGTATTTTGTACAGCTTGCCAGTAAGCTCACAAGGAATCCAACTACAGAAGGTTAGGCTTCACATCGATGTGATATTTGCTGTCGATTACTTAGTGGAAAGAATATGACAGCTAAGATAAAAGCTATAAAGCCCCCATAGTTTATACTTTCTAAAAAGCAAGTCTCAAGGTGGACTGTGGAATATTGCAGTGACTGCAGACAGATGCTCTGCTGAGGAGGTGCAGAATACTCATAGTCTCCAAGAGGCCTTCCCTCCCTCAAGGAACATGTCCTAGAAGCAAATGGCATCAGATTGTGAACCATACAAATGCCACTTCTAATTTTGTGCAGGTCGACACAGACTTTATATTTTTAAGAGTGAAATTTTGAGGAATTTTCATTTCTCCTCTGCTTAAACAAAGTATTAGTTACAGCATTGGAATGTTAAATGACCCCAAAGGTCAGGAGGGTCCACTGTAACCCCATTTAACAGCATGGTAGTGTCCATTGTGTGACACTGCCCTTGGAGACTAAATGTGATGGTGCACAGATATTTTGCCAGCTTCTTCCCGAGGAGTGGATTTTTCTCAGGATAAACAAACTACTGGACAAAATTACTAGTTTAGCTCATCATGAAGAAGTAACAGAAAATTCAGTTTGGTAGCCTCTATACTTAGACCAGCTAAATGTTCATGGTTTACAAAATCTTCAGAATGAGGAAAAATTGAGAACTAATGTACGTAAGAAAATGTTCTCATAAAACAAGGATGATCCCAATTTGGGTATTTAATATTTATGTATGCAAAGCAGGCTGGAATAGCCCACAATGCTAATAGGGGTTGCAAAGCAGCCACAACTATTCCGTTGTCCTGTGACACAGAGCATTTAGTGCATTGGGTGATGCTGGTGGAAGAGTACAGACTCTGTTAAAAAGAGGGGTTAAGAGTGAAGAAAGGGAAATGCAATGAAGGAGAATCTATTTCACTGAGTGCAGCTTTGCAGCCTGCAGTGCTGCAAAATAAAGATTTTTTTAGGGCACCACCTGCAGCACACAGCTGTATGGAACTGAACAGAACTACTAAGGGTGTGCTTTGTTCTGCTTTGTGTGAAACCCTGCAGTCTGGGAAAATATGTGGGGAAGGTATTTCTGTGAAACAACTCCCTCCTTTCCTGCCATCCACAATACCTGGTGAATATCATAGCTGAATCTGTAGAGGTGAGATCTTAGCTTCATTGCACTTTGACAGCAACAGTAATTTATTTAATGTAGTGCTTATATCTGGAGAAAAAAAAAAGCATCATTTCAGCCACATCCAATTCATTTGTTTTGTTGCACAAAGCTAACCCTCAGAGCAGCCTGTGCTCACATACAGGGCAAAACTCTCCACTCAACTCTTCTCTCCCAGAGAAGTCCCATTTACAGAGCTATGACATCTTCAGCACCTGGACCATCCAATGTGTTTTGCAAGGACCACAACTCTGCCTGTCCTTGGTGCCTACATATTAACAAAGTGAATGGGTCTATTGATGACATGACTTGGATACCCATATGCTTCATACATTAAAGTGTCCTTATGTACTTAATGGTTATTGATTCTTGCTGCTTACATCAGAGATGCTATTTCATTTTCAGGATTACTGGGTTATCAAGGATAGATATACTTAAATCACTGATCTCTGGAGAGAATTGTTCCAGGTAAAGAATGAGGTCAGTGATACTAATGGAGATTTTATTTGTTACTGGTTTTTGAAATCTGAGTTGCATTCTGTAACGTATTTACAGAGTAGAGGCTGAAGAAGATTTCCCACCCACCCCTAAGCAACATCAGGTATAGCTTCCCCTTCACCGTGGGGAGGGCAGTGCCTGGGAAGGACACAGTACAGGGTATGCGCCCCTGCCAGCCTTGGCATGTAATGTCAGTGCTTAAGGCGGTCATTAGCTCTGTGCATAAATACTATATGCACCGCAGCTATTTGGCCACACAGCTAAAGAAGACTCGCAAGCTTACAGTTTCACAGGCATCCACACCCATCAATGTCTAATTCTAGCTATGGATCCTAGGTACAATTTTCTTCATTTGTGCTTTTTAATGAACTCTTATCTTGTAACAGAAGGTGAAAATCTTTTTTACTTCAAGCCCTGAGCTGTGCTTCAGGTCAGTGGGTTCAAATTCCAGGCCTACAACGATGGCCTGGGGAAAGTCATTTCATTTCTCTGTGCCTCTTCCCAAGTGCTGCAGAGAGGAAAGCGTGCCTAAATTTTTCATGTTCAGTTTATAAGACAGTGTACCATTAGCATAGATAGGGATCTCTTGGATCTCTCAAAAAGCTTCTAAATGTGGATGGCACCCAGTACAGCAAGGCCTTTGTGTGGTACAAGAAAATTATAATAATAGTAATTGCATTTCATACAGAAACGGAGCTCAGATTTCCTACATCTTCCTTCTGTCTGTGTTTTACTCTGATTATGCATGACCTGCCCCAACTCCCACAAGGCTGTTCTTGCAAAAATCAACAAATTAAAATCCATTTGTAGATCAAAACTCTGAAAATATGCAAATAAAAGATCAGCCTTGGAGATAAGTGTGACAGAATTACATATCTATTTCCCAGTGCAGGATTAAAAGCATTTATTATGCTTGTCTTTTACTCCTCACTTACACCCTCACTTAGTGGAACTAAGTGCCCGAGTTATGGGAATAAGACTAAAATGAAGGCACCACCTTAGCCAATTTAGTTTTCAGTTATAGCCCTCAAAAAGATGAATTGTGTAATATTATTCCAGTAAAAAATGAGTGGGGAAAAAGCATTTCCTATGTCCTGTATCTACATTATTGATGGTCACTTACATAACAAATAAATAAAACCATAAGTAAACTGTTACATAAAAGTATTGACCATTTTCTTTCTGATCCTGTCCACTGACTTTTATGTGCTGTATATTAGTCTTAATTCCTTTTTGTTCCTTCCTGTATTTACACATGAGTATATGCTTCATGCAATCATTAAAATTATTATTTCATGCTTTAAAAATTGTAATATGTAATTATCTATCCATACTAGTTACAGTAAATGTATACTGTTTGAGATTCTGCAAAGTCTGTATCATGCATAATACCTTTCAGGCTCTGATGCTGCCAGATTGATTTAAAACATCATGAACTATAACTGTGTTATTAAGATGCAATAATACAGCTATGCAGTTAGGATGCCAGCTTCAAAATCTCAGCTCTGTTGCAGACTTACAGGATGACCTTTGCCAGAGTGCTTAATTCATGCCAATTATTGTCTGTACTATACAAACAATGGGTCTTAAATATTTCAGAAAGATGTTGTTAGGATTAATTCCATTAAACATTGCAAGGTAATCAAATATTACAGAAAGGTGGTCCATGTATGTATTTAAGCACTTAGAACAGTATAATAGCATTAATGTTCCCTGCTTCTGTCAAGGATTTATAATAATTAGAATAGGGTACTCTTAAAACCTTAATGTTAGCACAGCACAGGTGACATTAAATAGTCTCATGCCTTTGTGGAGAGATGAGAGTAGTCCAGAATAGTGTACTCTCACAGGAATTTCTTTACTGCAGTGTCTATTTGTGGTTTAGATTCACATGTTCAGATATGTTTCTGACAGTATATCACTTAAAAGCCCCCAACATCACTGCGGACAACATGAGTGCAAAGCAAAGCAGCAGTTCCTGTCCAAAAGAACTAACAAAGTACAAAACAAGCCAGCCAACCCATACAAATGAAAAAGAGAGGAAAGACAGGAAAACAGAGAGGGAGTATTAGTTTGCAGTTTCATTGCACTTCCTCTTCGACCATCATCAGCTTTTTGTAGGCATGATACAAAAGCCTTAAAAAGGGCTCTGAAACAGAATAATGAGTAAACCTTGCATTATCTGGTGGAAAATTCTCCTAAAATGTAGTAAAAGAAGAAAGTGTGTGAAAATGTGAAATTTGTAAAATGGCTGACAACCAGCTGGTGGCTCATCACCATTGCACTCCCATACAGACGGGATGGGACAAGACATGTGGGACAAGCCACAGAGAGCTTTGCAGGTTGAGTAGTTGAATTTCACTGGGAGAAACTAAGGAGATGAAATGGAGGGATAAAGCAAGCTAAGTAAAATCATATCTGCAGTAAACTTTCAGATGGGCTCAGTCTAGACGTGCATTTGTCAGGAGCAAGGAAAGGATGTGGCACACATGAAGGGAGGATGCTCCTCTGGAGCTGGGACTCACTGACTGAGAGATCAGCAGGGCAGCAGCAGGGCAGCAGAGGTTAAAGGAACAGAGAGCTTATAAACTCCTGCACTTAGAACAGGAAAGGGAAACAAGCCTTCTGCAAGGGAAAAGTACATTCTAGCTCTTTTTTTCTTTTTCCTTTTATTATTTTTATATATATATGGGAAGACATTGGGGAGATCTGAGCAGAGAAAAATACTAGTAGTTCTTCCAGAGACACCAGCAAATGACAGAGCAGGACTAAATGAAGAGAACAGTGGGAGTAAAGTGTGTAGGTGTATCAGCAGGACAGACTGCATGATAGGAGGGGCAAAAGAAGTTGAGGCAGGAAAGATGAGGGAGGGAGTCATTGGAAAGCATGAAAAACAGAAGCTGCCTAACTAATGATGCTGTTAGGAATGAGGCAAACAGCAAAAGGAAGTTTCTGTAGGTCCCAAAATATGCATGAGTAAAATCAAAGAAAGCATAAGTCTGCCCTGGTTTGTCCAGGTTTCTAAAAGTAGGCAGGCAGGTCCTTTTGTCAGAGCTACAAAGACTCAAGACAAGGAGCGATCTAAGAACTTGTACTATATTAAAGGTCTTCACTGAGTTCAGATGGGTAATACTGATCATTCAGGAAGTGTCACTGGTTGATGTAGGCTTTGGGTTCTGCTAGTAAACCTGCATATCCCATTCCTGTGCTCCAACTACATACAATTTGATATGCTGGGAAAGAAAAGAAAGAAGATAAAGATCAGATCTACTTGCTGCTAATGCAAAAAGCCAAAGCTCTTGCAAAACATCTGACCCAGAAATGTAGCAGTAAACTAACGCTGGATTCTTAATTTTCCAGTCATCAGTTCCTTTGTGCTGACCAAAAGTAGTATATAGTAGTACATCTATTTGCAGTAACAAGCCTGACACCATTTTCCTTTCCAGCCAACATAAAGGTCTTCATTTGTGCAAGAAGCACATCTTGCACATGAAAGTGCACACTCAGATTTACCCTTGCTAATTTTGTTTCCCCACCTCCCTCCCCCTCCACAGCAGGCTCTACCTCTTCCACTCACACACTCACACACATACCTTGCCCATCAGCTGCCTCTTCTGTGCATGTAGAGTGGCGAGAATATTTATACGTGAGAAAGGAGACACGAGCTTGTGTAATCAAGTTTTCATTCTTCGAACTCAATGGTGAAAAATAACATTATTTAATTAAGGTGAAGTTCCTTTCTAGGGCAACACAGCGACTGAAAGAAAATTGATTCTTAATGATATAGATTGGTACTTTAGAAAGACTGTTTTTTCACTGCAGGACTGGGCAAAATCAGCACAATAGGAAGAGGGTATGAATCATTGTGAAGTGCTAATTTAATAACACTGCCGTGCCATGTTAGCAGAGGAGCAACATCAGGCTCAGGCATCTTTGACGTTGCCTCAGAGCACAGTATATTGCTGTTACTCTGACATTAATGTTAGAGCATATGTCATTAGTGTTTTGAAGGATTACTATAAGAGCTTTCTTTATGCCTACATGTGTTATCTGTTGTTGCTTCTATCAAATTTTACCTGCATTTCTTCACAACTCCTTGCAGAAAACTGAATTGTACACATCAAATCATAAACGTCTTTTTAACGAGAGGGGATCTTTGTCAGTAGAATTGTACTCCTTCATTTGCCTAAAAGCTTCCCTTCTTAATGAACTGGGCTTATACAAAGCTGTTATACGATAATTGTCTGAAAACAAGTTTGCTCTGATTCAGTGGAGAGAAGTCAGCTTTAAATAGTTACCTGACCAATAAACCAACCAGGTTTATTTCCCTGACAGAATGAAAGGCAACAGCACCAGCATGAGCTGAGTGAGCTGAGACTGGAAGAAGCAGTTCTTCCTCTCAAAGATCTTCTTGCACTAGCAAAGGAAAATAGTGCATGTGATTGGGGGAAGGGGGAAGAGATCAGAATTGTAATGACCGAGAGCTGAGCATTCGACCCATTACTTTGAGGACTGAGGGAAGTTTCTTGAGAATTTGTTTTGGTCATCTCATATGTATTCCTTCACACAGGGGACTGATTCTGGCTGACTCGGTAGGGTAGATAGTTATATGCTAAAGGAATGAGATCATGGTTCTCCCACATTCAGTGCCCCATGGTTGTCCTGGGGCTGTGCGATGCTGGTGGTGCGGTACTGACTGGTGATGCTGGCTTGCTGACTTGCTTCCTCCCACAGCTGGGATTTAAATTATTCCTCAGTTCTGGTGCTACCACAGTCCTGTTACCATTTCTGTGACATGGTCATAGCATAAGCGTTTATGTGAACACTTTCCAGGTATACACAGGTCAGATGCCTTGGACTGGGGTCCTTTTAGCCAGTTTTGGTGAGCCTCTACAGGTTCTTTTATGTTTTGAAAAGATTCTGGACAAAGGACCTAGTCTACTTCATTTTCTTTTGTGATTTTACATGATAGAGAAACCAAATTACACGTGGTTTAGATGTAAGAACAATATTAAGAGTAACAATAAATAGTACAAGTTTCTGAAATCAAAAGTATTTGGTTACAACATGTAATTAAACAAAAAGGAACACCACTTCATACTGAAAGCTCATAGTCAAGGACAAGGTTCAGCAACCTCATTCCTGAGCTGGTTCTGAAGGTACAACAAACACATGAATGCTGCCCCTTAGAAATACAAAAAAAAGCATCCACAGTACAGATATACTTCAGTATCACTATGCTCAATATTCTTACTGATATTACAGTACTGCCTTGTTCTGCTGTATACCAATTTGACAGCTATTATTTTGCCATTATGCTCCACACCCATAAAGAATCTCCAAATCTGGAAGCAAGAGGCTTCAGTTCATGAGTCAAAGTAATTTTTTCCTGAATATAAGAGAGGGAGTGGTAAAACACACAGCCAACCTCCTCACTTGGTTATGGAGAATAACATATTTTCTAAAAAAATGCAGAAAAGCCCAGTACTATAGCTGGTTTTCAGGTAAGGCTTTCAAATTGGTCAAAACTTGTGTAGTACACTTTATTTAGTGTACTTCATATTTCATTTTTGTGTGCTGTTAGCACAGGTTCCTGTGCAAAAGATGAACTGAGCATGTAAAAGTATAGTGCTATCTATGAAAACATAGAATTACCTGTTTTGTAGCTTTAGTCATAACAATTCTGGTCCCAATACCATGATTCACAAAATCTGGTCTGTTATATTCACTAAAAACAGTGTCAACAACTGCAACTGATCCTGTATTGAAGGTACTGCTCAGTGACAGATTCCTAAATTTCTGTAATACAAGTTTGATAGAGCTAACTATGCCCCTAAAATACTAACTATACCTAGGGAAAATTGAAATCTAGAGAAGCATTTAGATGCCCCTTATCTTTAGAGTGTGTAAAAAAAAATCCCAATAATTTACATTATGAATTCTGTAAACTTTTTCTTCGTTTTCTAGCGCAGACAGCATAACAAGTCTTTTGCCTTCCTGAAAAAAAAGTAGCTACTCTCTGTGGCAACTGTGTACCCTAAGACCATTGGAATAAGTGTCTGAGGCAGTTGAAGAAAATGGGGTCAGAAATCTCCTCATATTATTTTTTATGTTGATGACCCAAGTTTCTTATGCAACTTTAGAAGTAGAGCTGACTAGGAAATTTCTGAAGAAACATGATTCTTTCAGAAAATGGATCAGCCCTGAAATGTTTTCTCTTAACGGTGTCAATGAACTTAATTTAAAGTATAGGCAAGTGACATGTAACATAGTACCTGTTTTCCTGCTGGATTTCTTGGCTGGCTGCTTGGACTCTGGACTTTCACAGTACATTTATACTTGGACTGGGCATATCCTAAAAATTGCAACATGATTATCCATGTTTTACTTTGGCTACCGTACCTGTCATGCACTGGCCCACCTGAGCTATCACTGTCCCAGACATTGTCAGAGCATGTGTGTAGGGGTACCACAAACCAGGGAGCATCTGTGATAACTTGTTTGGATCAGCTCATCTTCTTCTGGAGGATAAAAAGAGCTTATTTGTGTGAACACAAGCTGTGCCATACCATTTGGCCTCTAGGCCAAAAGGCAGTCTCCGAGTTATTTCAGTTGCTACTATGTCTATATACACTTCTGTACATCCACAGTGCCGTGGCAATCAGTCTGTGTATCGTAGAGATATAGTAATACCAACACTAACTCCAGCTAGTGTTTGTGCCGTGCTGCGGCCCCACAGCTTGAAGTCCAGGAAAGGAACATAAGCTATAATCTAGTAGCATGGGAGGAACGTTCATTACTTGTAGGGAAAATCCTAGGGTTTTAGTTCTTATGTAGCATGCAAAATAATGCGTATAATAAAGATCCTCTGTAGACATGTCTTAAGGATTCTTAGCTCTCTGACATCTGCAGTGCTGCAGCTCTAAGGAGAGTGGAAACTCAGATAATTTTTTGTCATAAATCTGCAGAAGCTTCCACCTGAAGCCCAGATTTTAAGTGACAGATAATATTAATTAGTGATAAATGTCATTGTTTCATCCAACTGAAGAAATTACTCTCCCTGGAAATCAGAGGTAATCTGTTCTTTGCACATACTCTCAGTAGACTTCAACCAGTCCTCACCATTTATTTAATAGATGTGATCTTCAGCACCTGTTGGACAGGTAGAGAGCACGTTTGTAGACTGTTGATGTATTTGGGGGGCTTTCGAGATGTGCTTCTCTTACCAGCACCATTCACCTAAACCGCAACACTATTGCGATATCAATTTTTCAGTACCCAGCTACTTGAAACTGATTGGCATAAAGTGATTCATGTTTTCAAAACCAATAGTGCAGATTTTTTTCCCAGAAGGCAGCATTCTTTTAACTCTGCCCTTGAGCTTTGCCAACTTAACCTCCATTCTCCTCCGAACACAGTAAAGGAAATAGCTATTTCTTAATGTATACAAATTAGTAAGGAAATGTTGGAACTTTTCCTCTGCTTTATTTTATTTTTCGATGTCTGGGTTTGCTGCAAACAGATCGCTCATGTGTTCATAGTCACAACCTGAGGAAAAAAAGCATCTGCAAAACCACAGGAGTGTTTGTCTGCTGGTAACAATCGTTGCCATAGATGGGAATTCAACATTGACACGACAGAATTTATTTTCCTTATATGTAGACAATGATCAAGTAATGACATCTGGAATCTACCCCAAAGGTTCAAGTCAATGGAATATTAATAGCTGCCATTTCCAGAAAGGAGGGTGTAACAAAAGCACAGCAGAGGAATCTCCGACATTTTTGCACCTATTGTTCTTCCTAGTTAGTTAACCATTTCTCCTTGCACATGCTCTTCTCCTAAAGATTAGGGAAGTGAATCTGGGACTGAGATGCAATTCCCTGTCTCCAGTTTAGGTAAACTGCTGTTCAAACAGCCCCATTTTCTGTGAGTGCTCTGTTGGGAAGTGACTACTGACAAGGGGCTGCATCCTCTGGTCCTCCTTGCTCCCACTGAAGCTGGGAGGAGTGCAGACCGGCTACACCTGGCTGATTCACAATGAAAACCAGGCACAGAAATCAAGGCAATGCTGGGCAACCTCATCTGAAGCACTCACCATTTTAGCAAGAGATTACTGAGGCTTTCCTCAGTAATTGAATTCAGTGTACCCAGTCACGACAAGCAGGAAAAGTAGGTGGAAGAGAAGGACTGTCGAGCTTTGACTCAGACAATCCTGTTGTTCCCATTCCCCTCATTCAGAGAGTTAGTATTAATAGTCACTTATGCATAAGAAGAAATAACGAGGCTTAATGAATCTCCAAAGATCAGCTACTTCATAAAAGCAAATGCCACACTTTCATCTGTTAAAGGCCTCCACGTCTGACACCAGCAGCAGAGGGAATTTTTATTTTAAAGCAAATTGCACCCAGTTTTGGTAAATCATCATAGAATGATTACTCGACTTTTATCCAGTCAATGTTATACCTCCCCAGTGAACTGGTTTATTGTCAGTATGTCTGCTTCAAAACATGTCTTCCCTAGAAAGCACTCCTTCATTCAGCTTCTGCCGCCAGAAGCAGGCAACAGCTTGAAGCCAGCAGCTGCTCTTGAACAAAGCAGGTAGAGATGCAGAAAGGCTGTCGAATCCATAACAATAGGCACATCATGACATAATTACAGCAAATCTCCAGAGTGGTCTGTACACACAAAATGCCATATGTTTTGGGTAGAGGAAGTGTGCACCAGTAAAACCATAGTATAACATAAGCATTTCCCACAGTAGTCCTGTTAGCATGAAATTGATTTTTTATCTTGAAAACTAGCATTGACAGAACAGAGGTTAGTATTTGAATGGCAGCTAGTTAGACTGGGGGGATATAATTAATATCCTGAAGGGCAAGAGCAGGTGACAGAAAGGTTGGGGGGGATTTTCTAGTTGTAACTGTGCACAATCTAATAGCTGGTGCACCCATTTAACCTTTCTTCGATACGGCCTTCTTTCACCACTGCATGTAATATCTGTTCTGTTTCCTAAGAGTCTTCATTTGACTTTGAACAAGTTAATAGGATTTAGTGCTTCTGCAGCCTGCCTATACAAAACAGATTGTCAATATGGACAATACTTTGTGGTCTGTCAGGGAATAATAGACTGCTTTCTCCATCCCTGCTTCTAGGACGTGATTTAGTTTCCTGAAGATTTACATACAAATGGGAGAAGAGGGAGGAAAGTATTTTTCCTATGTGAGTCTACAATGAGCTGGCATGGCTAAACAGCCACTTGGCATTTGCTCTATCAGCTGGTGGTGCTTGCCTCATTTTTGGAAGGCAGGCTCCCGATCCTCCACTGGAGATGCCTGCAGAAATTGTGCTGTGGCTATGTACCAACTGTACAAAAGACGCAATCCAGATATGTTTCAAAGATTGCAGTGGACTCTTACAAACATTTTCTGTTACAAACTGTGTGACTTGATCTCACCTTCAAAAGCATTTATCTCCTAAATCATTGTTTTGTGCTCTCTCTGAACCTACATTTTAGGTGTCAGTGGCTTTGTGTTTTGTAAAGATGTTTTTAAAATCACTGTGTGTCATAAGAAAAGGATTTTTCCCCCTGGCTGTTAGCTCTTTCTTGCTATGATTATTGCTTCTTGCTGCAATGATCAGAATATAACAATGCAGCAAATTTTACAGGAATGTAAACTGCATGAACTAAACAAACTGTCATTTTCTTGAGTATCAGGTCCTTTCCAAATGCTGTCAGTACATTTTCACCTTCATGAGTTGTGAAGCTTTGACTTGCTGAAAGAGGCTAGTGTCATTAAAAATGATGATACTGGCTATATGTAAAACATAGGTAAGCAATACGTGTTACGTTTTTAGTCTCTTTTTGATCTTGGAAATAGTACCGCCAATGGGAGGATCACTGTGATTATACGAGTCTAAGAACTACCAGAAGTAGTCATCATTTAATCCCACGATTTTTAAATATGGACAAACAAAATCCCACCACAGTATGTTGCATTCTCTATCCTGAAATGCTCCTTTTTTGTGGTTGTTCAGCTTGCTTAAACTTGCTGATTCATTTTAATTAAAACAATCTAGAAGAACGTGAACAAGAAAAAGGAATGAGTTTTTGTTTCCTTGTTGTGTAATAGTCTGTAAACAAACAAAAAACCCCCAACAGAACTGTTTACAAAGTCATACAAAGATATTAGCCTTTTGCACACTTACTGGGAATCACCTCAGATGGCAGGAGACCTATAATCTCAACTTGGACACTAACAAGAACTCATGTATTTCCAGAATAACAAAAGTAATCACTCCTTGTTTCCAGACAAGGGACAACCACAGATGACAGTTGCCATCAGCAGACTGAACTAGCACCCTGCATTTTTTAATGCAGTTGTTTTTTAACAGCAATGTTAATCTGGGGAGTTTGATCTCAGACCAGCTCTGAACTTTGGGCTGAATTTTACAAGGGTGCCTTCCTCAGTTCTAATGTGCTTAAGACCAACATACTCTATTTGATCCACAGCTCCTCAAAGAGCTCAGCTCAGCGCAGGAAGCTCTGACAAAGTCTTAGGAATTTTGGAGAGGGTGTGAAAAGTGTTTAGGCCATGAACCACCTCACAGGGGGATTCAGTGGCACTTTTGAGTTGGCTTACGCAGCTGCAGAGATCATTCAGGAGCTTTTTAGTTCTTCCTCTTAACTTCAGGGGTTTCAACAAAACATCACTGACATTAAAAAGCAGAACTTTCCCAAAAGACTGATAGAAGGTTTTTTTGTTCCAAACAGACTGCCAGCTGGGAAAGTAGAAGCAGTGTTTGGAGCTTCTAAAAAGACAGTAGGATCTAGAAGGATATAGCTGCCCTATCAGAACCTCTAGCATCTAGTACACACTAGCTTAATGTTTTGTGTCTTTAAAACACTGGGCCAAAAGCTAAACTGTTGTAAGATTACAAAATCTGAACTCCTGGTTTGTGCGTGTGAACACAGAGGTTAATTTATCATCCCATATGGAAAGCTAAGTCTTTTTTAAATTTTATTTTTAATATATTAGAGAGGTGTACAAGAACCTACCATTGTTTCCTACTATCTACAATTACTTTCAAATGTTCATTCTCCACATAATTTTCAAAATGGTTTTTCAAAACCTCTGTGGTCTGAGATAACTTATGAAGAATTTTTTATACAAATCCTGGAATCTAATATTTTTCTATACGCAACAGTTAACAAGCCAAATACTCGAATGGTGAAATTTATAATCAAACTGTTTTCAAAGACTGTCTGAATTGTTAAAACATTCAACAATCCTCTCTATAGCTTGCCTACTGAAATTTGAACACATCTTTGTTCATTTAGTATTTTCTTATGCTAAATTAAACGTTACTACTGGTGTTGTTTGTTGCAGTTGTTATTGCTTGGTTGTTGGTGCTGCTGTTGTAATTTGATTTTACCATGTATAATTGTTGTCTCTTAATTTGGTAACTAAGAATATCAAATATCATTCAGGGTAAAATCAGAAACTAAGTATCATATACTGCCAGATTTTCTTTGCAGAACTGCCATTGTATACTATAAATTTATGTTTGTTTACCAAAGCTACCTTAGTGTTCCAGCTACGTGACATAGTGTCTATTGAACATTACCAAGCTTTACACGAGCTAGCAGAATACAGTACGTTTGTTTGATTATTTTTTTTAACCCTCATTTAACACAAATGATATGTCAAAATTGCAACCTGTTAATATAAACTTGGACATCATTCATCCAGCCTCCACACGCAAAGGCATCTTGGCTATATTTCATGCAATATGGGGTCTTTGCTCTCCTTATTGACAAATGACTGTGCTAAAGCTATGGAGACAGACAGACTGCCATGGAAAAGCATACAGCAATTTGGAACAAGCACAGCACTGGATTTTTTTGAATGCCATCTCAATAATAATACACCTGTGACTAAAGCAGGTGATTGGAATGGAGTGGATACATACAGACAGATGGATTAAGACAGTAGTAATTGTGCTTTCACTTGATTATAACATCAACAGGCTCCAGGTGATTTCTATTTTTTTTACAGCGTCACTCATCTCAACAAATCCCAGCAGGCTTGGAAGCAGAGTAGAGATGCATCCTGCTTTTTGCATGAACCTGTTTCCAGCATAAGCACTTAAGAGAGTTCTTCTGTCAAAAAGCAATTAGCTTCTGCAGTCTAGGGTGCCATTTAGAATATCCAGGCTCATGTATCTCATCATAAAATTGACCTTTTTAATTTTTTATGCCTGAGATTCCTCGCTAAAAGAGTAAGCATTAAAAAAATACAACCCTAGAGAAAATACTGAAGGCATTGTAGAATTTATTAAAGGATGTCTGGCCCTGAAGTGCTGTGGATAGCAACTCCATCTGAATATAATAAATATGAAGTACGCAGTATTGTGTGCTTAATTTTTAAATAATTGGTGTCATTAGGTAGCATAATGATACCGATTACATAAAAAGCATAGGAAAGGAGTATGTGCTACATTTACAGTGTCACATTTTTCCTGTAGTAATTACTTTTCCCATACAAACTGTGTCTGTTGATTCCTTTGAATAACTCTGTATGAATTATCCTAACATCTCAGAGTTTGTTTTGCGTTTTAGTAACATTGCCTATCTTGGGAGTACACTTTTTGACAAAATTTAGCATCATTTTGATGTAACTGAGACTTTCAAAAGACATTGACATTCAGGATAGGCAAAGAAATACCTCTTCTACCCAGACAACTTGAGTAAAAACATTGCCATCAATAGTAACATTTCCCCTCTATCTCTGGGAACTATCAAGTTTCCATGGAAACATTAGAGGGTTTCAACAGTGCAAGAGTACTCAACATTTAAAGTACAAATAGATGTTAAGCATTAAGAATGTCTGACAGAAGCTGACATAGTTTTAGACCAGTCTTTTGGTACTTTTGCTGTAAAATTTAGTAGCAAGTTTCACTTGCATCTGCACTCCTTAGACAGAAAGAGGGCATGACAGCACCTTTATCTCTGCTTGGAAGTGGTTTGAGGTCAGCTAAGATTCTGGATACTGACATCTATTCCAACTTATGACCTATTTATTATTCAATATCCCTACAAAAGGATCCTCTGTTGTAGCAGGGTAGAGACACAATGCAGAGAAGTTCAAATTTATATAAGGAAGAATATATAATTTAAGAAGAAATTCTTTACTACAAGACTGGTATGGCACTGGAACAGGTTGTCCAGCAAAGTTGTGGATGCCCCATCCCTGGAGGTGTTCACAGCCAGGGTGGATGGGGCTCTGGGCAGCCTGGTCTGGTGGAAGGTGTCCCTGCCCATGGCAGGGGGGTTGGATCTAGATGATCTTTAAGGTCCTTTCCAACCCAACCCATTCTATTATTCTATGATACTATGAAATTTAGAAGGAAGCAAGAATACACATAAATACAACATACATACGTGCATGTATATGTGTACATGTGTATATATATAACGATTTCATAATGTTTAACTTGGCTGACTGCCTCACAGTCACAGTATTTCTAAGAAATGAGTGAAGCAGAACTCACTGTATAGAAGAAATCTTCAGCTGATGTACTGTAGAATGAATATGACGTGTAAAGAAGTTGTCAAGATTTATGGCTTCTGTCACTCATTTGACTGTATTCAGCTTCAGACACAGCTTGTGCTGTCTGGATAACAAGTTGTAGAAATTCAGCAAAGACATTGTTATCTGGACATCATATAAACATCAGAATAACTCAGTGGTCTATCAACATCAAAACTCTTATCTCTGACACTGCCAATGAACAAAGTTTTGGAAGAAGCCATAAGGTAACTCAGCTCCCATAATGACTTAACTTGGTGATACCATACTCTGGTCTGAATGATGACACGTGATAAATAGTTTTTGCTTGAGGATGAGCCATCCTTTAAGAAAATACCAAACTGCTTAATTTTCCAAGAGGAAAAAAGCAAAACAAAATAAAGTAAAAGAACCAAAAAACACAAGAAAAAACATCTATCCTCTTGAAAGTTCCCTCCTCACCTCTGCAACTTTTCCACGTGGCATACTAGGTCACTTTTCTTTCTTCCTCTGCTCACTGTGGACACTCTGACTCATTAAACTGTATGGCCTCTTGCTCTTGTTTTCATTTCCCAAGAGCCCAGTTTTACACTTTTAAAACTGGTTTGTACTTATGACTTTATTTCTATAGCATTTCTCTCGTCATCCTTGCACTTCCTGCCAAATGGTGCTGTTTTTCTTGCACCCTCTTTTTTGATGTTTGCTGAATCACCCTGAAGCCTTCTGTTTTGCCTTAAAGCTTTTCAAACATTTTAATATACATAAATGACTCTATCTGTGATCAACTTAACCTTTTCTTAGTCATGCAACTTATATTTTGTGTTCTAACATTTCCTCCCCAATTAGCAACTTTTCTCTGTTCCAAAATCCTCTTAGAATCTCTGTTGCCTTGCTCTCATGGCAAATACTTCTCAGCTTTTGACCCATGCTGTCTTTACTGTGTATGTTTGTCTTATGTTATTTAGACACCAAATCCTTTAGAGCACAGGATGCCAGTTTATGTTTATAATACACAGCGCAAAATTATTGCCCTGTGTAAAGCAATAGCGAAGGCACAATGATTTGACTGATAAATCAATGTGAAGGAAAGCTTCCAACTATTAATGAATCTGTCACATCAACTGGGACACCTGCTAATTGTTTTTGAGGTACTGACAAATACAACAGTTGTTAATTATGCCAGCTGTAGCCTGCTTAGTGCTCAGGTAAAGTTTTACTATCATTGCAATGGCAAGGAGTCTCTGAAAGTTATTTTGTCATCATTTCTTTCCCTTTAAAATACCTGCTGTACTAAGAAATTTTCTGTTCTGGACTTTGTTTGTTAATGGGTTATTTAAGCTTAAGCTCCCACATGCCGCACTGTGAGGAGAAGGCGCGCAGGCAGACATGGAGGACTGAAGCAGCCGGCAGAAGCAAGCACTGCACTTAGAAAACTGATTTTCCTCCAAGTATGGTAGATTGCAGCTCCCTGAAGCAGAGTCCTTGCTTTCAGAAAACCAATTTCTGGCAGATTGCAAAGGTTATTCCGCTTTGGTTTTCCAGCATCAGACAGGAGAATGGAGTGGCGGACCCTCTCTCAGGGGACCGGCAGCTTCACAAAGAAACAGATGGGGCCTGACAGGCTATTTCCAGGAGATGGAGTCTCTGAAGCAGGAAGCAGGGATGCCTGAACAACTATGGGGAAAGCTCCTGCTTTTAAACTGGGTGAATCAAGGACTCTTTTGACAGGAGGCAGCATCCTTTCACAGGCTACCAACTGTCCTGTTTGTTATATGACAGTCTTATCTGTCGAAGTTTGTACTATGAACTGTGAAATATTTGGCTAGAGTAATGTTTGACCTGTGCAACACAAGCTGTGTCTGCTTGGTTTTGCCAAGAACCATTTGTTTTACTTTGTCAGTTTGTGCCCCTCCTTTAATCTCCAGCCTCCATCATGTAAAAGACCCACCACAAAGATCACATCCTACCTCCTCGCCCTGTGCCATCATTTCAGTTTCACCAACAAGGGACTTGAAGCTTCCCAGTTTTTTTCTTATTTTTTTTACAAAACCTTCAAAACTAAAAAGAAATTATATCCTGAAAATACTTGAAATTTAAACATGAACATCTTTGAAATTCTAATTTCTCATCTTGAAAATGTAATTGAGTGTTTGCAGAAGCTACACACTGCTTCTGTCGGAAAAAGGCCGTCCCTGAGGAGTTAGCTCTGCACTTCACAGGCATGCAAACAGGTACTCCTCTTCACCAGCTGCAGGAAAGCATGCCAGCTTTTTATCAATTGATGAGAATAAGCTTCCACGAGAGGAAGAAAAAAAAAAAAACCCACCTGTATGAGAAGGGCCAATGCATAGATCCTGATCTAGTCTGTCAACAAAGGTGCAAAGGTTGTTGTTAGCGTAAAAGATAAAATTATAGATACTGCAAAGGGCTGTTACGCTCTTAGATACTCATTCTGATTAAAACAGAGATGTACTAGAAATGCAGATATAGCTTTGGGCCACAACTTATGTGCAAGACAACGTGTATGGACTCTTTCTCAGTACAGGAAAGGACCTGTGAACAGAGATTGAGGTCTCGTATACAAAGCGTGTATGAAAATCTGTGTCAGATTCAGTGCCCATTCAAACAATTGTCTTGGAGCAGGTACTTCTCATCCTCAGAAAAAGGGAGATCATAGACTCACCAAATCATTTAGGTTGGAAAAGACCTCTCAGATCATCATGTCCAACTGTTAACCTAACACTGCCAAGTCCACCACTAAACCACATCCCTAAGTACCATATCTATGTACTTTTTTATACATGGCCAAGGATGGTGACTCAACCACATCCATAGGC
>JAVJGJ010000059.1:58462088-58498713 GCA_035590215.1 Microhierax caerulescens | reverse complement strand
GGATGGTGACTCAACCACATCCATAGGCAGCCTGTTCAGTCCTTGATAACCCATTCAGTGAAGAAATTTTTCCTAATATCCAACAGAGACTTCCCCTGGCACAACTTGGGGATGTTTCCTTTTGTCCAGTCACTTCTTATCTGGGAGAAGAGAACAACGCCCACATGTCTACAGCCTCCTTTCAGGCAGCTATAGAGAGCAATAATGTCGCAGCACTCTCCAAACTAGCCAGCAGCAACAAGGTCTTTTACCATCTCATACCAACATACTCTTCATGCCAGTCCCTCTGCTGCCTTCTCCTCATCTCACCTCATCCAGGGCCCACTTCTCTCCTCTCTTGCTCCTTCCTTGGCTGCTCTCCCTTCACTGGCTCTCAACAATTTCACAGAACCAGCCATACCTGCAACTTATTTACATCAACCAACCCACCACCCCTGAAGCCAACCCACAGCTGTATATTATCAATGTTAATTAATCCAGCTTCATTCTTCTACACAATAAGATTGCCCCTGAACCTCCTCCTCTCCAGGCTAAATAACCCCAGTTCACTCAGCTGCTCCTCAGAACACTTGTGCTCCAGACCCTTCAACAGCTTCATTGCCCTTCTCTGGACACACTCCAGCACCTCTGCATCCCTCTTGCAGTGAGGGGCCCAGAACTGAACACAGGATTTGAGGTGCAGCCTCACCAGTGCCTAGTACAGGGGGACAATCACTTCCCTAGTCCTGCTGGCCACACCGTTTTTGACACAAGCCAGGATGCTGTTGGCCTTCTTGGCCACCTGGGCACACTGCTGGCTCATGTTCAGCCAGATGTCAACCAGCACCCCCAGGTCCTTTTCTTCTGGGCAGTTTTCCAGCCGCTCTGCCCCAGGCCTGTAGCGCTGTGTGGGGTTGTTGTGATCCAAGTGCAGGACCCGGCACTCAGCCCTGTTGAACCTCATACAACTGGCCTCGGCCCATCAGTCCAGCCTGTCCAGACCCCTCTGCAGAGCCTTCTGGCCTCAAGCACATCAGCACTCCCCCCCAGATTGGTGTTGTCTGCAAACTTACTGAGGGTGCACTCAATCCCTTCATCCTGATCGTCGATAAAAGATGTTAAACAGAACTGGCCCCAGTACTGAGCCCTGGGGAACACCTCTTGTGATCGGTCACCAGCTGGGTGTAACTCCATTCACCACCACTCTTCGGGCTTGGCCAGGCAGGCAGCTTTTTACCCAGTATAGAGTGCACCCATCCAAACCATGAGCAGCCAGTTCCTCTAGAACGCTGTGGAAGACAGTGTCAAAAGCTTTGCTGAGGTCCAGGTAGGCAACATCCACAGCCTTTCCCTCATCCATCTTGTCAGAGAAGGAGGTCAGGTTAGTCAAGCAGGACCTGCCTTTCATAAACCCACACTGGCTGGACCTGATCCCCCAGCTGCCCTGCATGTGCATGATGGCACTCAGGATGATGTACTCCATGAACTTCCCGAGCACTGAGGTCAGGCTGACAGGTCTCTAGTTTCCCAGATCCTCCATTCTGCCCTTCTTGTAGATGGACATCACATTGGCTAGCCTCCAGTTTTCTGGGACCTCCCCAGTTAGTCAGGATGGTTGATAAATAGTGGGGAGTGGCTTGGCAAGATGGCAGTAAAACCTCACCCATGCAGGAGGCAGGAATCTAATACAGCCTGAACCCAAGTGGTGAAATTTATAGCAGAGGATTAGTTGTCATGAGTCCACGCAGTGATTCTGCAGCTTTAAGTGTCCTCCTGTCTTCCTGTTCCTGGGCTGTGGCAGGGTCTGATGTGACTCCCCTTGAATCACTGCTGAGGCTGTAGATGCTTGTGAGAGCCCGTCTATGGGTACGGCACTTGCAGCTCGGTGCCCCGTGCTCTCATTTACAGCTAGGGAATACTTAGAAAACAGCTGTATCATTGCACCTTGCAGAGGATCCTGGGGATCCATTCCTCACCTTGGTCTTTGACCCAACCAAAAGAAGTCAGTATTATGGTCAGACATTGTTATGACTTGCACAGACATTCAACAAGTTTTTAAGCAGCTCTCAGTCTTCCGTGAAAGGCGCTATGTCCTAACATGGTTAATACAGTTATTGCTTGTTGCAATATTAGGAACAGATTTCTAATACCTTCTGTCATCAGAAACATATATTTCAGTGCATTTCAAACATGTAAGAAATTAAATGTGGTGTAATGTAAACATTATGTAAAGTGGGATTTTTGATGTACACCGATGTGTTTGTAGCTGCACACCCATTCACATAACAAAGATAGGCATATGTTTGTTGAGTTTTGATTAAGTCCTTGCCAAATCCTCTTTAGACCTTTATTAACCCTTTCTTTTAATGCCCTTAATTCATCACTTTTAAAAATTAGACCAATTTAGTAACATAATTTGAATCCATAATTGAATTTGCTAGCTACTCTCAGACTTTACAAGTTAATCAAATGGCATAGTTTTAAAAGCTTTTTCAGCACATGGGAAAAACTATGTTGGTGACTAATCAGCCCATTTAAAATGGGAAACTCTTATATCTCATTCTCAGCCAGATTCTGTGCTGATTAAACTTTCTCTCTTCACAAATAATAGACTAGACTTTTTCTGTTCCCTGATAAAAATTAATAACATAAGGATATGCAGAAGGATGAATAAAGTATAATTCTAGTTAAAAATGGGAAATGACAAATAAATGAAAAATGCTAAGTGAGGTGGAAGAGAGATGTGTAATTGAGCAGCACTAGAACCATATGTCAAATGCCTTCACAGGAAGAGGTAGGAAAGGAAAATCCCAAGAGCAGCTCTGTGAAAACACCAGAGCAACTGCTTCTCTTTCTTACTAGAGTGCTGTGGACTCACCAGGGACTTTTTACCTGGCCTACCATTTGACAGGTTAGCGTCTCTGTTTATGCGTACTGTCACCCAGACAATATTTTTTTTCCCATTCCTTCTCTCGCTCGGGCTAAAAAAAAAGCTATTCAAATTAAGCTACTAGAAAGTAACTCAAATAAATTAGGCTGGACTAATTTCCCTCAGAATGAGTCACTCCATTAGAAAACTGCCTTGTGTTAACCCCTAATATGTTTGAATTGTTGCTTCTATCAGATTTCATTAATATATGTTCGACATTATTTGAAAAGTCCGGCAAAAAAAAAAAATGTTTATATACATATGTGACATATTTCTGAGGATGTGTGTGTAACTGGAATACAAGAAAAGAAAATGTTGGATCTTCATTGAAAATATGGATTTGAAAATTCATGGAATGCCATTATTAATGTCTTTAGAATCAATTTTCCTGCCCCCAGCTGTATAACTTTACCAGCAAAAGCACAGATGTTCATGCTGTTACATTTTTTACAAAAGAAATCTGAAATCTCTTCATGAAAACGGCTTAAGATGGCAGTGGAAAACTGATTTTGGCAACATATTCTACATCTTTTTTAGAAACTTCTGCATGTGTGGCTGTATTGATCCTCAGTGCAGATATATGCCTTCATTTTAATATTCTACCTCTGCTTTTTCCTTACTTTGTTGGCTTGTGGGCAAAAATGTTGAGCAAATTATTCAGTGCAAATAACATAATCCTTTACCCTTCCTCTCGACAAAAGAACCATTGTTTGTAGAGTCTAAAGTATGTGACTTTTAGCACCACCAGAAAGTCTTGTAAATGACATGTTTTGGCTTCACAACATAATTACTATTAACTCTCCGAACTCTTTTCTTAACAGCTTTTCTAGGCAGCCAATAAAGCCACCCCAGCTAATGACACGTATGCAGCATGGCTTCACTGGAGAGGACAGGCAGTGAGGCTCAGATGGCAGGAAAAAGACACTGGAAAAGGAGAGGCCAAGTGCTGGCAATGAAATGAGAGCTGGTCTATTACTTCTCTTTCTTTGTTTTTTTTCCTTTGCTGCTAATATCAACCAAATCTTTTCATGTCACTTCCTCTTCCCATTTCTCCTATTGCCAATTTAACAGAACAAACCAACGACACAGCAGCTGCCTAACACATGTGCAGTCAAATCTTCACACCATTTATGTGAGAAAACATTCAACTTTTCACCAGCTTCAGAGCTGTAAGACTACTGCCTCTCAGAGCACGAACTTCTTTCAGGTCTTTGGTGCACATATGACACTGCGATGCAACAGCAGTAAATGCATTGCCAAACAATCGCAGGTCGAGACTCCTTCCTCTGTGCAGGCAGTTACATTTGTTCGCCACCTCACCCAACTCAGTGCTGCCATGACCTCAGGGATTGTGCTGCTGCTTCTTCAGCAGAAATTAGTAAAAACATCAGTAAAGAATCATTGGACAGTGACTTTTCACCACATTTCAGTATTTCTTTTAATTGGTAAAAGCCTAGAACAGTTCCAAATGACTGTACTATTAATTTAAATGTTTCTGTATATTTCTATCCTAAATAAAATATACTATATTAGATATAATGAAAAAAAATGTAATTCTTTGTTGCCCTTCATTTCCATTAAGTAATTTAAATGACAGGAAAATTATATTTCAATTCTTTTTTATTATTTAGTAGTTATGTTAAAGCCTTACAGAAAAACTAGTGTTCCTGGCACTATTGCTTCTGTGTAGCCCACAATAGAAAGAGGAAAACTCATAAATTGAGTTAGTTGTATTTTTCTAGTATATTTTCTATTCTCATTTATGATTTTCAATAAAGTTCCCAAATATACTGTACTAATTTTATCTTTAAATAGCAAGAAGAAAAAAGTCTGAAAGCATTGGTTGTTATAAAAAAGACCATTTCATTCTCTGTGGGTATCAAAGTAAGTGAAATAGTACTTAGAGCTTCAATTAATATTTGGCTAAAGACCAAAGAAAAATTACCAAAGATCTAGAATATACTTCTCAGACTGATTTTCTTCCTGATAGAATTATACTTTTAAAAGTAAGTTCTAACAGACTCTAACTCCCCGAAACCTGGGCTCATTTCCAAATTTAAGCTTGAAGATCTATTGTATTTCCACCCTCTATTCTGCTTCCCAGGCACTATCTGCTTTCAGCAATTAATACAAACATTATGGGGTTTGATTTGCTTCACTGCAGCATGTGAACTCAATTTCTTTTCATTTGTAGCTTTGAAATAGCATAAGCCTCTTTGTGACAGACTTTCACATTGCACTGGTACTGCTTACTGAGCCATGGGCTCACACCAGCAGAACCAGCCATACAGACTGCACCCCTTCTGTTTTAGTCTAGATAGATTCACTTTGTGCCGTGTCAAGGCAGGAATTCAGACAGACAAGCATTATAACTTGGTTGGAAATGGGTTTTTCAGCCATCTGACTGACACACATAGCTTTACATGGGTTAGGATGGAAGTGGAGGAAGCCCCACAGCCAAGAGCACATGACCACTCCCAGGGATAAGAGCTTTGTTTATTTTTATCATGCAGAATAATATTCTTGCAAGGACCCTGACATGCCAAATATCTCAGGTTGCTCCCACATACATCTGCTCGCACCCTCACCTACAGACTAGCAAATGTGTCCAGACAAATCAAACATTTTAACAGTCAGCTCTGACCAAACTTCCACCAGGGTACACCACCAGCCATTACCTTTGCAAATTCTCTTGGAAATAGCTGGTGCCTTTGAGTGTGGCTGGAGCAGATATCAACATCATACATTTGATCTGGTATGAGGAAATCTCTAGAGGCACATCTCAAACTTGTTCCCTTCTCAGAATGCCTAATCAAGAATAAAACTGTCCATTGGACACAGAAAGGAAAACTGACTGATCAAATGCAGCTGAGAGTACAGTCATCCCACGTATGCAGATGTATACAAAACTTCTAGGGGGTCTGGAGACAGCCTGTTCCCAGCCACAACTGAGAACAGGCTGGAGAGCTTGTCCACCAATGCAGCTATCAATAGCTCTCAGGGCTGCAGCTGCAGCCAAGTACAGGGACAATTGGCCATCCCACAACAAAGGAAGCATCCTCCTGGGATAGGCTGATAGGGTCTGACAGACACTCCATTCTGGCCCACCAGTCCCAATACTTGTATCAGGTATGACAAAATGAAAATTACATCTGTTGTCTTTAAAATCAGTCTCTCATTCCTCTCTCTTGCACTTTTGAACGGGTTGCAGAAGTTGACTCCTGTTGCGTTGCAACATCTGTTGAGAATTTTGAAGATGACGACCATTCCTCCTTCAGCATCAGAGCGTTTATCTGTATTGATCTTCACAAGTCTTTTTAACAGGGTGAATAAAAAGTAACCAATGGTGCTTAAATTAAATTAATGTAGCTGCATCCCTTTGTTCTCTCCTTTATAACAATAAAGTAATCATCAGTCCAGCGTTAAGGGATCTGTAAGAAGGAAATAAGGAACTTTAGAGGAAAAGTGCATCTGCCTCATAGAACAGAAACCATGCAGAAGTACCCAAGCTAGCCCTGAGCAGCCTGGCTAGAAACACTGTGCCCTGCCTGGAATTACGACACGTGAGACAAGTATTTCTTCAGCCCAGTTGCAGTGTATTTTAAATTGCACAGTTATGCTCAAAGCCCTACATGCTTGGTATATGCAGCTAAGAATTTATTAAGACCAATTAAAGATTTAACAGTCTTATCAAAACACAACAGTTGTTATTAGTCTGGTTACAATGACACTAATAGATATAGTCTAGATAATCCAATTATTAGAGGAAAATCTGATTAACAATACAGTTAAAAATTGTATACAAAAACTTCCCAGTACCTACCACTTTCTCTGGTGTTATACTCATCCTTCCAATGTTCTTCTGGGTCTTAGGACCCTGATGTTACTTCTACTTGTACCTTATCACAGTCTAAAAGAATGGTAGCTGAAAGGTAGCATCCTTCCCCCTAGACCATCCTGCTGTTGAAAAGACAAACTTTATAATTAAATACACTGGAAATATGGAAAGATGATAGAAGAAGTTATGCCTGTTCCCAAGACAACTTTTTTTCAGAAGTAACCACATTTCACAGCTTTTTTCACAGCCTGCTAGGGGAAAAAAATCTCCTTTTATCCTATTTTCTTCTGACAAATGAAAAGGTAGGAAGGCAAGAGTGCAAAAAGCTGAGGGAAAATATTAAAATATAGTATTCATGTGATAATATATATGTAAAGAAAACTAGACATTTTTAAAAAATAAACAAAGATGTTTAATCTTCCATTCATCTCTGTCTTAACAAATATAGGTCTAGTGGTGGGAAAGACATCTGAAAATGTAAACTTTATCAAAACACAATACCCAAATACCATGGAGGGTTATCAAAGATGTAGGTTATTCTTATAGTTAATCTCCCCTTAGATTTGCTTACACTAAATCATCTGAGTTACAAGCTCCCTCTTAGTACCGTACTCTGGCTGCCCTCATTGATACCACCTGAGAGTTAACAGGTGCATGTCTTTATGCTAAAAGGTTTTTGTACTCAGTGAGTGTTGTTGCTTACAAGATTTGCCTTTATACTGAGGGAGTGTGGAGCTCTTGTGGCTATACCGTTTACAAGTCATCCTAGTCAGAAAATATGTAATCTGGTTTGGTTTTTAAGTAAGCAAGCACCTGCATTCTCAAAACCCATGAGCATCACTGTAAACATGGGTGTGAGGTGAAAAGCAAGTAAAGTGGTCCTGTCCAGTGAAGAGCCAGAACTGAAAAATGTGAGTTTCAAGATACTTACATAGTAAACTCACCAAAATTCAAATATTTACGTTGATTGAGTTGTACGGGGAACAGCTAATGCAATTTCTATAAAAGCAATCTAAATGTCCACTTTTCAGGACTGCAAGATAGATCTCAGCTCCTGTCTAAATGGTCAGTATAACCAGCTTGGTGAAACCTACTGAGAAAGAACTTGGACTCTTTTAGCTCTGTACATATTTTAGAATAACCAGGCTGCTAGAAAAAATATGCCTTAATGTCCAAAGAAGTGTGAGTAGGAGCCCTGCTGTGAAAATTTTTTCATCGTAGGTTGGAGCTGACATTTATAACAGCAGTGAAGCAGTTGTTGGAGCTTAATCGCATGATGCATTCTCAATTACAGCTATGTACACATATCAGCCAAGATAGCCTCCGCTATCAGCTGGTATTATCCAATCTAGGTTAGCAGTCAAGAGACAATGATGTGTCATCTTGTCACGGTTAAAAATAATTCTGTGAAACTTCGAGTATTGCACAGTTTGTCAAGTGTACTTAATTGAGTTAAAGCAGCTCAGCCACTGATCAAATCCCTGTGGTATCATAGTGACATAATAGGCAACAACACATGACAGTACAAATTATGGATATTCTTAAATGATAGGTAAATAATTTGAATTAGAAGAGTGGAAGTGCATCAGGGGATGCTGAGAGTGCTATAATAAACCCTAAATGCAATGCGCTGATAGTATCTCATCCACTTGCATCCTTGATCTTGTTCACAGTTCCTTTTATGTACTGATGAGATCTACGTGAAATTACAAGTTCCAAATGAGCCAGTTTGTTTTCTTTTTAAAATCTGAATTCACACTGGTGTGATTTCTGTGTGATGCCCATTTTCAATTTACCATTTTAATGCGTCTCTTTTCTGTGTTTTCTGTTTAATGAGACATATACCACACAGTGGTAAACTGTGAGCTGGCATTGCTTTTCAGGTTTTATTTAGCTTTAAAAGAAAAATCCTGGTCTGATTCTCCCCTTGCTTTTGTATTGCCACTCTTTGCTAATTTGCTAATCTACAGGGCTTGCTGGAATATCAAGACTTGTCACATTCAGCAGTACAGGGGGTTCTTCCTGGATTGCTGAAAGGCGCTTACAAGACCAGAAAACAACTGCCATCCTTGTGCGTTGTTGTTTTTCTTTAAGTTAGGAAGGAAAAGAGTCTGAAAAATTGTAATGAAATCCATATGAGTCCAAAGATGCCAGGTGCATATCTGGTGGGAAGAAACAGTTCCTAAGACAATTTTATCATCAGTTTATGTAATTTGTGTTAAGTTACTATTCATTTATTTCAAGTTAAAACATCTTTCATTCTTTGACAAATTAGTCCAGCCCAAGCATGGAGAAGTATTACCTGTTGTCTGGAGTGGGCTGTTGGTATCTGCATATGCAGTCATATGACCTGAATATTTAAATCATCAAAGAAGCTACAGAGGTTTTTCTTGATGTGCTAAATCAAGGCCATTGGCATAGCAGGGTGGAGAGACTGCCATTTGTACATTTTCCTCACTGGGTTAAAAATGTTTTTCTAACCATAGGTAATAGAATCTCAGAAAATGATACTATTTCAGGAGGACTGTCTTTTGGAGCACATATAAATAATATGGGAAATCCCCCTATTGCCAATGCCTGCTCTCATTTCAAGAAAACGAATGGTGCCTGAATGAGCTCTGTAAATATGCCAGTTTTCAGTGATATTAAAGACAGTAATATCTACTTACCAGTTGTTAGCAAAGCACTGTTAGTTGCTCCCATTTCATCCACACTGTAAAAAAAAATACAGAAGGAGAAATTTCTATGTCACATCAGAGGGTTTCTCACCTTCTAACTCAATGAGCTAGTAAATCATCTGGACACTCTGTAAGAGCCTTCAGTTTGAGGTCTTGTAATTCCTCCTCACCTTCAAAAATTTGTGTTTTTTTTTCTTTAGTTTACTCTTAGTTTACTAAGTACAAAGCTGAAATCTTATTTTCTGGTATAAGAAAAGATTTTTAGAAGCACCCGCACCCCACAGGTTCTGTTTCTCTGTACTTCAGTAGCTGGGCTCAGGTTGAAGTAGTTCCTTTGATCTTTGAACAAGCTATTCTCATGGAACAGATGTATTTTTCTGTTTCTAGACTATCAAGTAGAATCATGATGTACATCAATTGCACTTATTCCCAGGTTAGCTGTCCTCTAGCGTAAGTTAAAAGAAAAAAAATAAAAAAAAGGGGGGGGGGAGGGGAAGCAGAGTAAGTGGCATAAAGGCAAGAGGATTTTTCTACTCAAGTTCTATCTTGAGTTTCCATATAATCTCCTCTTGTGATCACTGAAAAGCACAAGAAATAATTGTCTGATCCAACATCTGGCCTCATGACATCACAGTTTAGATTTTTCATTTGTTTTCCTCTAAGAAAGTATTTTCTGACATGAATAAATTTTTTGGCGTAGAAGTTCAACAGCTTTGCAAGTTATTATTTATTGTTCCTTTATCATTTGGAATTTGCATTTGATCTTCATTAACTCATAAGGAAATTTACCTGAAAACTGAATAATTGCATGCAAGTTTGACCAGTATCGTTGATTTTATCCTATCTCTTGTGCTTTTAAATATGGTGTGTTTGTCATAGCTAAAAAAAATTCCTTCTCCCACATTTTCTAATAGGCTTTCAGTTGTGGTGTCTACCACAACTTTTCATTTACAGTCTGCTAATACAAAACTCAGGAAAATCACTGTCAGATTTTACTCCTCTTTTTTCAGTGTGTTAGAATGGTGCAGTCTCAGAGATAAATGAATATAAATCATGTTGATAAATTACTATTTTTATCATTCCAAGCAAAAAAGGTCTAAGGCACTCTAGACCCTCTCTCAATAGAAGTCTGAGAGGAAATAATCTGTGGTAACAGACTGTGAACAGCTGTTGAACAAGGAAGCAAATCATGTAATCATATCAGCACTTAAACCAGTGATAGCTGGTCTGTAATGGAGGAAAACAGAAGATATTCCAAATACCAGGGACAGAAAGACATAGAGTGCCTTCATAAAATCTTCTGTTCACAAGTGTGCTTAAGTACTCTTTAAAAGTAATTCATCATCTTAGAAAATACGGTAGGATGATATCAGTACCTGCTACATTTTTCTATGTACTTTCAGTTTCTTCCCTCTAAAATTTACTCCATTGTTTAACATTTTCATTTTTATCTGTTTATCAGGTATAGCTAAAACAGTAAAAGCGTATGACCACTGTGTAACTACTGAAGTAATGAAAAGAAATAATGAAGAATTATTTGCCAAAAAATGTAAGAAAAAATATACAAGTAGAAATCAGAACTGGTTTTTTTATTGCCAGAGCAGTAGGATTTGAATTTTTCTCTGATATGAAAATAAATTAGAAGAACAATGTTATTGTTTGAAGACAGATTATCTGTGTCAGAATAAGGTGTATCTTTATCAAATTCAAACTACCATAGTGCCAAAAAAACAACTTTGTATGAGCTGTTTTATCAGATTTTGAATAATAATTTTGCCAAATCCAGTGTAAGTATATAAATATTGCTTTATTTTCAAATACATTTGTAATCACTGCTGTTCTTTATTATTATTTATCATACTTGTTTTGGAAGCAAAGGCAAGGTGCTGTAGAACTTCCAGTAAAACAAAGATTTGCTCTAGGATACTCACAGTGTACAAAAAGACAATTTTCAGGGGACAGGTCAAGATTTTGTTTGCTGAAGCACATTCACAATTGCATAGATATTTGATTTTCAGGTTCCCTTCAAAGCCAAGGGAAAGGAAAGGAAAATATTTTGTTTCATTCATAATCTTGTTTATTGCTAACATCAAAATACCATCTTTAGAAAATAACATGAAACTTTTTTAGCAAATAATTAGCTGAAACAAATTCAACAAGCTTCACACAAACTGGCCAATAGTTTAAATTAGTTTGAATTTGTATTCTTTAGCAAATAAAACATAAGAATGAAAACACTGCTGAGCTCTGCCACTCATGCCAACACAGCTAACAATTTTTGCTAGTTCTACTGGAACATCTACACCATCTGTTGATGGAAGGTCACAAGATCATTTTAGCACTGAAGTTACCTGAAATCATTTCACAGAAATAATAAACCTAGCATAAAGTCAAAGCATCACTGATCTCTCCTAGGTTTGCACAAGTGACAAAGGAACACAATCATGGGTACGGAATAACATTCAAATGACAGTCAGTCTCATGCCGAGCCTTTAATTTTAGAGCAGCCTCTGTTTAAATGTGAACCATTTAAAAGCATAAAGTCAAAATATTTTCTATTAAGCATCCAAATGATAGTAAGTTCAATTAAGCCTAGTACCATTCAATGCTAAAAGAAGTCTTTTGCTTACTTCTCAGTAAAGGACAACTGTCTCTCACAATGAAACTAGATTTTCAACACATACAAGAAATGATGAGGACCAGAACATTGATTGGAGCCTTAAGCAATTTACAACTGCTGAAGTGTATCGGGATGATTGCAGGCTCACTCGTCTACAGTGTAATTGGCACCAGTTCTCTAGCATTGGTGGTAAGCAAAAAAAAAAGGAAGTCTTGCATGTTTTCTAGCCACATGTTACAGAATATTGTTTATCAGTAAACAGATTGACATTCTGTTTGTGCCAGGCTCAAATCCTGGATAGTGCCCTGTTGTAAAGGTAATACTGTACATACTTTGATGTGCTGGGTAACAGTATACATTAGAGATGAGGCATTCCTAGAAGTCTATAAAAACCTCTAAACCAATTGGTTTTCTTTTTGTCTAATAGAGTAGATGTGTAGTTGCCATCAGCGAGTCTACTAAACTACAGAAATCAGTGACTCCGTGAATTGTTATGCATTTTATTCCATGGAACCCTTTTGAAGTACAAGTATGATTTCTGCACTCAACAACAAACAAACAAAAAAAGAAACATGAACTTCTGTAATTGCTGCTTTCAGTCTTATTACTGTTTTTATAGGACCATCTCTGGCATTAAGATCTACAAAGAGACTAATCATCTAAAGGGGGGCTTTGGCAGAGTAAGGCTATTCACATTTGATTAGTGAGATTCAGACTATGTCAAGCAAAATGTCAGATCTGTTTACTGACAGTGTACAGAAAGCTCAGGTGATTCAGAGCATCAGTCAGATGCCTATTGTCATACAGCATGATTAACTATTTGCTGCCTTTGCTCTGCTGGTGTCCTACCCTATGAGTGCCTAGAGCCTGCATTGCCCAAGCTTTCACCAGTAGATTTCCCTTAATCTAATATTTTGGATTTGTTCAGAAGTATCAGGTTTTCTGCCATTGAGCAATTAGGTAACCATATTTAGTCTATGCCTTCCTAGCCTCTGGTTTTACAGTTAACTACAGGATGATGTCTGGCTGTGAAACATGGTTCTGATCATCTGCTGACCCCACAGTGCTCATGCCATGCACTTGAGAGCCATGTAGCTGAGGAACAAATATAAGGGCTGAAAACTGACCCTGCAAAGAGAATATTATGGTGTGTTTGCCTCTGACTTTACAATTCAAGTGCTTACTAAAGGTGGAGGCAAGAAGGCAGTAATGAGCTTGATGGCAGCCATGCCAGAATCACAGGGTGTGAGCCCAGACCCAGGTGGAGTCCAGGATCGGACCCTGCACCGGGCACAGCAGCTGCTTTCAGGTCAAGGACCAGAACCCAGGATTCTTCCCTCTCCCACCTGCTTAGAAAATTCATGTTTCAGAAGTGAACATGAAGGAAAATGGTAATAAAGTTTTCAATGTCTAGTCTTACTGGGGCAGCAAATCTTGGGTTAAAATTGCAATGAGGGAGAGAGAGAAGAAGCATAGTTCTGTGCTGAACATAGAAGAAGGGAGTTCCTGGCATGAATCAACTAAGCTAATCAAAAATTCCTACCAGGGGAAGTTTCTATGACACTTTTCACATCTCCAGCAAAAGATCTGTCAGGAGCAATATAGGTAGAGCTAACTCTGCATTGAAGTTGGAAGAGGCAGTAGATATGCTTCTCACCATTTTTCATATGATCCCAGGTGTTCTTTAAAAATTGATTATATTTTTTATATTTTTTAACCTGAGAGGTGGGATTCAGGAAGCAATTACACCCATGTGAAACCACGTTACACCCATGTGAAAGAGAAGGAAATTTATGTGATTATCAGACAAAAATCTTACATCACCCCATGAGAGGGGACAAAGATGGGTTTAGTACAGTGGTTGCCAGCCTTTTTCTTAGCCTGGCCCTAAATTCCTACTATTGCTTCACTAGGAACTTTCTCCAGGCTCCTGCTGCTGGTTTTCCCTTCCACAGCATTTTTGGACACAGCATGTTACCCTCAGGACAGTCAGCACTGGGACCTGGGCAGTGGATAGGTGAAGGCACACGGTGCGTAATCAGCCTGAGCCTCTCCTGCCTACCCTCTGCCCCCCACGAGCTCACTATTAGTGTGGGGCTGCGGGGGCATTGCAGGCCAAGGCCGGCAAAGACAACTGAGGGGATCCCCAGGGTGGATGCAGACAGAGGCTGCCTGCAAGACAGATTGCAGACCATGGCTGTACTCATTCCTTGAACACAATCTTACTCAGGTTGAAGAGACAGAAGCAGCAGTGAAGAGCTAGGGAAGATCACGGAAAGAGATGATGAATGGAGCATAATCCAGTCTGCAGGACTGCCTCTTCCTCCCCTTCACCCCCTCTGACCTGCAGTGCTGCCTTGCGTTAAAGGAAACATAAAGCACTGGCAATCACAAAAGGGACAGATCTGCTACTACCACCCCTCCATACTTCCATGTTGTCAGACCTCACTAGCTGACACACCTGGTCTAGAAGAAAATGTTGCTTTTCTGTTGATGATAATGTGGAGTAAGGAGCAGAAAAGCTTAGAGCTGCTAAGGGAAAATGAGACAAGTATGTGGGCTGGAACTAACGGAGGGAGGAGGAGTTCTGCCTTTCAAAGGAATGTGCTGTCACTCACCAGGGTCTATGCAGAGCAGCCTGCCCATCATCACAGGGACTGGGTAGCCTTGAGAGTGTGGCTGAAGCTCCCTACAATTGCAATTGTACCGAATAGAATATTGAACTGGTAGAATTGTATGGAATCCAGAGAAAATCCTACATGAGCTAGTGCCTGTGGCGCAAAGCCTAGGGTCCCAGGCTCTCGGTGCATGCCACGGACACCAGCTCCAGTCCTGGCAACTGTGAAAGCAGCTAACAGGGAGCAAGGCACCATGACATCTTTCTGTTCTTTCTCTCCTCATGGCTAGTCAACTCCCACCTGAGCTACAAGACATATGGAGAACAGCTGTAAAGTTATATTCTGGCCTAAATTATTCATTACTGCTTTGGGGTTAATTTCTGAAGGGAAAAATTTCATCTTCCTCGGTATTCAAAATGAGGGGGCTTGAAAGGAAAGAATTGCTTGCTGTGATACCTTTGAGGGTGGTTCTAGGAAAAAGCTTTCAAGAGTACAGGCGTGGGACACACGTCCCATGCTGAAGAGAAGAAATTATGGTGGTGCAGTGTAGCTAGAAAAGGAAATGGCATTTTGGCAATTGGATTCAGTGTGTACCATATGCACTTAAAGACGTCATGGCCTTCTTCTCTAGTATTCACACATACATACAAAAACTTCAACATGGCCCATTTATTTTAAAGCACTGCTGCAGTTTAACACTGATTCCAACTCCAAGTGGAGCAATGTTAAGGAATAGAATGTTGGTTTAAAATGTACTACACAGAAAAATATGTCCAAGGGATTTATGTATATAACTCCTTTGTACTGCTTTAAACACTTCGTCCCTAAGGGCTCTTACTCACTAAGCTGTTTGGGTGTTGTGCAGCACAGACATCCAAGAAACCCCAACATTGCTAGTATGTTTATCAAGTGGGGTGGCCAGATGTTTAGAAACACCAGCAAAGACTGAGGTTGAATGTGTCCCTCAGGGGGTTCTTTTCTGAAAATATTTTATGACTCCGGATTATTCTGAGTATTGAGCTGCCTGTATCTGTTGCCTTCCTGCAGCATTACTCAGAGCACAGGGAAACAGAGGCAGAATGACAAACATGGAAACAGAACGATCAATAAAGGGCAGTTCTTTACATTTCAGAAGCACCCTACCATTTCTATTAATATGAAAGACTAGAACCCAAAACAGAAGATAAAGCTGACACATACAGTGCCATATTATAATGTAAATAATATGACACATACTATAATATAAATAATGACACATAGAGTGTCATATTATAACGTAAACTCTCTCTTAAACTCCATGTTTAACTGAGTTATGAAGTTTAGCTTAATGAGCTTTAGCCTATATTAAAAAAATATTAAGACAGCTAATGTGAATAAACAAATTATGTCAGATATCCTATTACAAAATGAGGAAAAAAATACAGAAGGTCTTTCCCCAATTGGAAATTTTATTTTGTTTGGGGTTTTTTTGTAGTTTGGTGGCTAGTTATCTATTTTCTGTCTTCACATATATCATTTATATATATCTATACCCTCTCCTACTCTATGAATATTTAAATTTTCATGATATCAAGCATAGGTTGATCATTCTGCTGTGGCATAGACTTTGTTGCTGAGAGCAGTTTCAGCCATGGTGAGACAGACGTCTACTAAGAAACTTACTTCCTGGTGTTTTATCTTTAAAATATTTCTAAAATTATTTTACTAGAAAAGAATTTTGCCTTTTTTTTTTTTTTTTTTTTTTTTTACTCCTGGGTTTTGGGGTTTCTTCCAAGAATGTATTTGCAGTCATAATTAAGAAATGTGTTAAACCTTCTGTCAATTAGCCTAATTGATGTAAAAACCTGATTGGGTCCTGAGAGAAATGAATTTCCCTAGATGAACCTTACCAAAGAACAGCTTAGTGCAAAATAAGGAAGAAACCAAAACATACAAGACTGCCAGAAAAAAACTTGCCATGCTTTGAGGCAAAGTAAAAGAAAAATTCATGGGTGAAGACTGCTGTGTAGGTGTTTTAAAAATAAGTCAAATGTTTTTCAAATGCTTTCCTTTTAGTACATAGACCTATTATAAAGCCTTTAATAGAAGAGTAGGAATGAGGAAGGGATGCCTGTGAGATAAAAGATTTATCAGGAAATTATATCAGAATGTGGGAAGAATGGGGAGTGTAAAAAGGCAGTTGTTAACAGCCAGAAAAGGGACTTGCTTTTTTGTTTCTCTTTTCTTCTGAAAATGTCTGTTACAGAATACAGTTAAAACAGAGTGCCTAGGGGTTGTGATGACAGAGGCCTCAGCCGTATGATGCTATCAGCAGAACTGTGCGCTGATAAAACCACAGGTAATGGTGAGCGCATGAAGCTCAAACCTGAATGAGAAAATGCTGCAGACTCAGGAGTGCACGTGTGGTGGAAAACTCTTAGTCAAATAGTGAGCTCAACTGCCAAAGTATTTCTAAAATATTCCGAGTTCTCCCTAAGAAGACCTTCTTTTCCTTCAAGTCTGATGAAATAAATGTAGGCTGAGAGCCAGGTGTTAATGAGTTTCAATTTTGCTGATAGAGAAGCTTTATTTGTACCTGAAATTACATAGAAATTCAGTCTCTGATTCAAGATTAAAACTTGCGTTCTTAAATTCTGTTCAGATTATGAGGACACAGTGACCTGGTAAACCACTTTATTTCACCATAGGTCCCATTCCCCATTGAAAAGGGAGGTAATAAGTTACCTGCTACTCTGCTATAACCTTGTTGTAAATTCCTTGACTTATGTGAAAGGGAAAAAAAGAAATTCAGTGGAATTACTTATTTTTGTTGGCTTGAAGTTATATGTGGAAAAGATGACTCAGATTCATCAATTCTGATGAAGAGCTGGACAAGTGGTGCTGTATGTAGACTGGGCAGGTTTTACTGTATTTAATCTAGGTCTCAAAAATGGCTCAAGAAGTTGCTGAATTATTCTGTATGTTCTGACTTCTGCTAGTGCACTCTTTCACTGCCATAAAATGCCTATGTCACAGCCATTTACATTTTTTCTCGTAGTGAGGGCAGAAGGTTAAGCAGACACAGCAGGAAATATTCTTTTTCATGCTAGTGTCTACACTGAGCTTTCCTTGACCCTGTGTTTTAATATTTACTTAACTAGTTACTAAACTAAAGCTGGACATAAAGCCTACATTACATTAACTCTCAATCTTGGTGTGCCATGATATCAGAGCCTTTAAAGAGTGATGACTGGATGGTGTCAGGCTGTGTTTCCCAGAAAATCTTTTTCACCATGGTTAGTCTGAAAAGGAAAATACATTCCCTGTATATAGAAACTCATATAAGAAACAGCGAGAATGGAGCAACAAGTATGGCAATTCTCTTTGCACCAAAATCTCTCCTCACACAGGTGCACATACACATGTGCACACACACACACACACACACACACATATCTTTTGCAGATAAATATTTTAAAACAGCAAATATCTAGCAAGTGTTTTCACCACTTTTTCATCCTCTATTGAAAGGTGGCAGGGGGGAGGAAGGGAAGGGATGCCTGAAAGGAAATCTTAGCATCCCTGAAAAAAAGAAGTGAAGGAAACACTCTGATTTATGAGAACCATCTATTTTATGCACCATAGAAATGAGTGAACAGCTCACAGAGTAAGGTGAATGCAAACACTGGAGACATAACTGCCAACCAAGAGAGTGGGTACATCCCCACAGAGATGCAAGGAAGATCTTAAATGTGGCCAGTGGAAAAACGTGAAGGGAAACTAGGCTCTTCATCTGCCTGACTGGTTCCAGTTGTGCAGCAATTACTTGCATTAGTTTATATTAATATTCAGGAGATTATTAATCTCAGCAAGGCTGTCTGTGGGAAGTGAATGCTACTCTAAGTGTGGAGATTTGCAGAACAACAACAACTAATAATAATAACAACAACAACAACAACATTAAAAAGTGTTTCAAGTATGCTGGCTACCCTTCGTATCGTAGATGTTGAAAGGCTTAAAAAATGAGTGTCCTCAAAGGGTACAGCTGCATTCATAAGAGAGGGCCAGAGAGAGAGCTCAAGCACTGTACTCCTGATAAATTACATTACTTTTTTTTTTTAGCTTACATCCTGCCTCTGTTTTGAGTACTCCCACAGGCATTTTCTGTGACAGTATGTCCACACATTTCTGGAGATAGCTCCTTTCAGAGACCTCTCCCAAAAGACAGGATGGATAAGACAGCACCATGTTTAGCTTCTTCAAGCTTACAGTTTCCCAGTGTTATCCCTAGACATTTCAAACCCCCAAGCACCCCCTCACACCCTCCTGCTACATCCAAAACCATGACACAATCCTCAGTTTTTGTGTCCAGGAGCACTTTGCAAAGTCAAAACCAAGACAAAAACAAAGGAACATCTCAACATGGACATCAATATCAAACATGAATGTTTTCTGCTGGTTTTCCTCTGCCTTGCCACCTTCAGTCTTGAAGAATCTTGGGTGGGTATGATAAGACACAGCCATTTTATAATACAGCAACAGTGTACTAGAAGGCAGAACCTCACTCTTTTGGTCTGTAACACATCTGTAACACAGCCCTCTGTTTCACACACTCTAAACTGAAAAAAAAAGAAAAAACAAAACCAGAGAACACGGCATTGCCTCCAAGCTGTATGCCTCGCCGTGCAGGACTCATGGAAGTCTCAGCTGTACGCTGCGCAGCCTGTGCACAGCCCCTGCACTCTAGCTGGAGCTGCACCAAAGCAGCACAGACAGGAGCCAGCCTACATTGGCCTTGAAGTCAGAGACTGGCCCTTGGCCCTTTCCTATTTAGCAACATAGCCAGAGCCAGAGCATCTTTCACTGCATCATTAATTACCCGAGTCCCAAGAATGTACTCCATTTTATGAAGATAAAATATTTCCAGTTCTTCAGGCAGCACGATGCCTCTGCCTCATTAGTGTGGCCCTGTTCCATAAGACACTTGATTTATGTCACTGTATAACCTCCTGTCATTGCTGGCTCTACAGTTCATTTCTTTTAATACGTTTCTTGAAGGCCACTTGCTGATGTGGTAGAGTGATGACACACCACCGCCATGGTGTGCTGCCCCGGTGTACTCATAGCCTTCGGTCCCTGCGCCTGACCATTTCATAAGAGCAAATGTCTGGCACTGTGGTTATATGGTGATCGGTGAAGAGGAGCTGCATTTGCCTCAGGCAACCTCCTGCCAGTGGTACAATGCTTATTTTGAAATGTCCCTCTGCACATTTCATACTAGCCCACAGCCGTCTGTAGAATAGAGAAGTCAGAAATATTATGCACCGTAAAAATGAAAAATTAAAAAAAAAAGGAAGAAGTGTAAGAAGAGTCAAGGTGACATGTTTCCTCACTTTCTTCTTTCTGCCTACTGCCAAGTGCTTTTCACCTTCTTTAAATCCTCTGCATTTTGTTTCAGAGGTATATTTTAAGTTATTACTTTCTTCCTTTCTGGAGATTCAGATGCAATTCCTGACATAAGGGTTAAAGCTTTTGAGGTGCACCTTCTTTCCCCATATTTCTACATTAAATATTAAGCTGAGGTCTAGAATAAGCTGGTTACTACTCTCCTGGGATTATTTGGATTTAATTCAGCACTTATATAAATAGCAATGTAAATTACACATCTATTGAATTAGGTGTAGTACTAATGGTTGTAATATGCAACGTGCTACTTATTACTGAATGTGCAAATTGAAGTTAATTTGCTCAAGAAGAAAATAGTAAAAGAATTCATAATACATTTGAAGGTAATTGTACCCTGCTGTATCTGAGTGAGCTAGATACTAATTGCAAATACTTTACTATCACTAAAAGTTTCTCTGCTGTTCTTCCACTAAAGCAAAGTGTTCATTTTTCCCCATTTTTGGAATTAATTTATTTCAGAGATACTACTATACACTAAAATTGTTGCATACCAATATTGCATGCACCATATCAGAATCAAAAGTCATGAAGCCAGAAGAAAATTCTACAATTACTCCTAAATAACACAGGGCAAAGAGATTTCCCTGAATTAATTTCTTTGTGAAGTATAGTTAAAAATACGTTTAATCTTGATCCTAAAGTGTCCCATGATGGAAAGCTCACCACAATTCTTACTAAAGTTTGCCTTTAAATTTCTAACTTTCAGTCTAGATGCTTACATTTATCTGGAAAACTGCATCATCTTATCATTAGCAACATTTTACTTCCTGTTATTATGATTTGTGGTGAAATTTAATCTCCTTTGCTAGCTAACCTGCTTAATCTCCTCCTCCTTGTCCTCTAATCATTCTCACAGTTCTCTGAACCTTCTCCATTTTTTTCTAAATGCCTTCCGGGGTATGGACATAGAAAAATATTTTGAAAACTAGTGTGAGTGGTACCACTGTTAATTACAGACAAAATGTAACATCTTTGTTTAGACTCAGAGTTTCCATTTAAATACCCATAGAGTGCACTATCTGTTTAACCACTGTTAAAGTAGGAATCCTCATTGAGCTAATTATGCACCATGAACCACAGGTCTGGAGTCACTGCTCCACAGGCACCCTATCTGTGAGCCAGGCTTTCCTGCCTCTCTGTGTTCAAGCACTTTATTTGCTTGTACTTGGAATAACAAGAGGTACAGATTGCTCTGAAGGAGTGTCAGTCCTCTAGGCTTTGCATATTCTAAATTCAGTTGATTTTTAAGATTGTTGTAAGCATACAGAAACTCTGAACCTCCTTTGTTCTGCTAGAGCAAGATTAACCTCAAATCACCAGGCTTCAGTCATCTAAAAGTTAGTATCTAGCTGAAGCTAGACAGCAGTGGAGCTTCTTTCCCAGCCATGGAAAAAAATAGACACTTCTAGAGAGATTAATTCCAAACTAATTTAGATAATTCAGATAACTGAAATAGGTGGGAAGAGATTTGTTTGTTCTGTAAGTACCTGCCTTTCACCAGTGACTACACAGGAAAGCTTGACAGCATTTGGTTTTGCATTCATGGAGAAAAAAGGAAGGTAATTATAATTGTCATCAATTATGTTCATGATTCCAGACGTGAAAATTTCAGAAGCTCTTAAAACAATGCTGAGCAAGTGAAACTTGAGGGCAAAACTGTGGTCTGACATTTCTGTCATGACCATCCCCCTGTGTCATAAAGACTGAAGCAAAAAGCAAGAATATTTGGCTCTTGAAACATCAGTACATCGGTATTTCATTAATCCCTCACTAAGCACAAGGCTTGCGTTGGTATTACCCTGATGGTTTTGGAAAAGTGCATAATTCACAACAAAGATGGTGTAACTGGAAATTATTTCAAAGTTAGCATGCACACTACAGTCATCACATTCAAACAACGTGCCACGTTAAGGTTAGCTGTAAATGCTGCCACTAATTCAACATTACAGTATAACTGTGACTAGATGACTTCTTTCTCCATGTGATAAAGTGATTGACTGGGGGGGAAATGGAGTTGATGGAAACAGCACAAGAATTCAACAGATAGATGGTTAATAGAAACTGTATGACCACAGATTTTTGTTGCTTGATAGCAGGAAACAGAGTAGTTGACATAGGGAAGACAAAAGATATTATATTAGAATATAGAACCTGCCCATGACAATATCTGTTTAGAAACAATAACAATGTGAAGAAGCCATAGATATTAGAAGCATGCGAAAGGCTGAATGTGAAAGATGAAAATGATGACCCTAAACTGATCAAAAAAAATATCATTATCAGGGAACAACCTCAGTAGTGAAAGACTGCCTGGCTGAGGCAGCAGCAAGGACAATGAAGACAACTGCACTACTTAGTGAGCTCAATAAGACCTCAAGATCAGCCAAATTGATATGAGAATGAAGAAAAAAATATGCCATCATCAGGACCTTCATATTTGGTACAGAAATATAATAATCTAAAAAGAAGGCTAAAGGGTATTTGTAAAAATGTCTCCAAAAGAACAAAGAGTGTTAGGATGACTCTGTCAGATTCAAATCAGATGGATGGGGAATCATTCAGATTCTGTGTTGAAGTTGAATGAGATGGCTTAACTGAATGATCAAAACAAAGAACAAAAGGATCCCAAAGCAGGCTTTTGTGCTAGATGCCATTCTCTAGGTAAAATAGCTATCTTCATGAATCAGGCAATTAACATGTCTCTGAATACCTGTAGAATTTCACATCTGTTTGCTGCCCAGTTGTGTAAGGTTCATGGCTAGATTGCTGCACGATGAAGGTCAGAGTGAAATTCAGAGGCAAGCACCAGCTAATCAGGTACATATTAAGCATGAAGTCTAACACTCGTCATGGAGCTATGCCTTTGAGTCAACTTTGCAAACTTTTCCTGAGAAACTTGTGAGCACCCAGGCTTCCTGGGCACATGAACAGCCACCTGCTTTTGCAAATTTGTTGCTCTCATTGCAGAGGAACAGTGGGCATCTGAAAATGTGAACAAAGGACTGCGAAGGCTGTGAAAGAAAGATCTCCACTCTCACATGCCCAGACCACTTATCTCCTCCTTTCTGATGTCCTGGTTTCCACAAAAAAAAAAAAATAAAATATCTACTCATACATGTTAAGCAGGATCTGTGCTTGTCCCAACCAGGTCCCCAGTCATTCCAGTGAAAGGACCAAGATCACAGCAGCTTAGCTAAACTGGTCATTTAGTCACAACCTGTAGCACTTTTGGAAATGGGATGTTTCTGCCCTGAAGAATTTTGGGTATGATGTCTGCTGGAATTTTCAACTTAAATTTTAACCCGTACCTTCACATTAATTCTTCACTGCTTCAGTTCTTTGGGAAATAAAGACCTGCTTATTGGACCTGTGTCAACTCCAATTTGTAGGCATCCAGGCAAAGAATCTATTTTATTTTGGTAGCCCATTCATATGTCAAACCTTGCAAATTTTACCTTTTAGTTCCAATAGGGCCTGCTGCCACTCCAGTCCCCATTCACCGAATGTTTGGCTGCTGTTTCATTTGTCTTGGCATAAAATATTGGGGTTTTGAGACTTTTTGGGTTTCCTCCATTTTCTATAACTCTAAATCTATTCTGCAACGTCTCTGGCCTTCCACTGGATTTGCAAAACATTAGTTTTCTACCTTGTATGTTTCCATGTTCAGGCTACAGACTTCTGTTACTGCAGATTGATGATTTATTGCCTGCTGATGCAACCTGGAAAACTGTTACACATTTTCCAAGATCTGTCTACCTTTTCAAGCATTCAAAAGATAGCATTAGTGTTTTACTGCACTGGATGTGAAAAAACAAACAAATCTGAGTTTATGAAAGTGTAGCTCATTTGTAACAAGAAGAACCTTTATAAAGATAAGGTGGTTTATTTTAATCTTAGATCAAACAATATATTAATGCATATCTTCAGAATTACTATAACTTTCCCAGTGATGTGCACAGCATTTAACAAAGTAATAGCACTTAATAGGGATGGACTTATTAAAAGACAATTGTTTTCATCCATAGTGACGGGTTCCAGGATCTATTTATCTGATTAGCTAGGATTATGATTTAATTGATATTTTCTTGAGTTTGTGCAGACAAACTACCGCTATCTCTTTGCATTCACTGTTACCAAATAGAATAAAATGGATACCTAACTTGATATGATATGTATAAAAGATAAAATTTTGTGAAAAGCTCTCAAATCCCACTTTCAAAACTCACACAGTTCTCCAACTGAAGGTCATCAGTGAGCTCCTAAGTCCCTTGGTCAATTTAAAGATGGGGCTTCTATGTCAGGTTTACTTTATATAACATATTCGTCCACTCTGCCCAATTTTTTTCTCTTTTGTAGGTATAAGTGTGGAAGAACTTGCTAAACTTTTTGTCTCAATCACAGAGCAGAATTTGGTAAAATGGATTACTACCTTCCTGCAAATACGTGGCCTATAGAAGTAATCACTTTTCACAGTGATTCGTAACAGCAGGTCATACATATTTTTGCTTCAGTTATCATCTCTGGCACTTTGTCTCTGGGGGAGGCAGAAGTCCTAAGTAGCTGGTAAGGGCAGCTTACTAGCTCAGAGTAAAGTTTTTCCACTCTGCATCATCAGTTTTTTGTCATTTGTCAGATTCTGTCTTCACTTCTCCTAATAGAGAATGTTTTCCATATTTACCTGCCAATGCCAAGGGATTTACAAATGGTATTCATTGGATGTATTTCAGATAATTAAAGTAAGGTTCAGGTTGGGGTTTTTATACTATTTATTTATTAACTGCACAAATTATGCAAAAAGGCATGATCCTTGGTGCTCCAGATGTGACATACACAATGGCACAAGGAAAGATGAGAATGCTGAGAATAACCAGTTGGTGAAGGCACCTGGTTTATTCTATTCTGTAAAGCAGGACGGTTTCAGAAATAAATATCCCAGCTCAATAATGTTGTCTTTCCCTAGCTATTGACCTGATAATTGCGTAATCATTCCAAATAAGTAACAACTTCCTAACCCGTAAGTTTTGATGAAGCAGGATGTCTTATACTCTACTAAACTACATACCTAGAGATGGAGCCAAACTGCAGCGTCTCTTGTGTGTCAGTAGATGATTTAAGGTGTCTATGATTAAAGAAGATGTAACAGACAGCTGTAAGACAGTATGGACAGCATTGCCAGTTCCAGCAATAGATGCCCAGAGCCTGAAGAGGGATCGCAGTTCAGCAGGAGAGCACCTGAAGAGCAGCACAAAGGAATTCCAACCACTCCAGCCAGTACATCAGCTTCATCGGGCGTCCAACTTGAATGCCTCTATGCAAACACACGTAGCACGTGGAATAAACAAGAGGAGTTAAGAGATGTGCACACGCCTGCAGGGCTGTGATCATATTGGCATCAGAGATGTGGTTGGATGGCTCCTATGGCTGGAGTGTTGGAATGTAAGGACGTAATTTAAGGATGTAATGTCCTACTCTTTAAGTAGGACAAGCCAGGGAGACAAAAAGGGGGTGTCACCCCTTATGTCAAGGACCAGCTGAAGTACATGGATCTTTGCCTGGGGATGGATGAAGAGCTGACAGAGAGCTTATGTGTCAGGATTAAAGGGAGGGCAAGGACGGGGGACATTATAGTGGGGGTCTGTTACAGGCTGCCCAACCAGGAAGACTGAATGGATGATTCTCTCTGTCTGTAGACAGATAGGAGCAGCCTCATGTTTACAGCAGGGCATAAGCAAACCAGGATGTTCCTGGAATGCGTTGATGACAACTTCCTTCTCCAAGTGATAAAGGAGCCAATGAGAAGTGCAGTGCTGGACCTTGTTCTCAACAACAAAATGGGACTGGGGGTAATATGAAGCTCAAGGGCAGCCCTGGCTACAGTGGCTATGAAATGGTGGACTTAAAAATCCTTAGGGCAGCAAGGAGGGTGCCCAGCAAGCTCATAACCCTGGACTTCAGGAGAGCAGACTTTGGCCTCTTCATGGTAGAGTACCATGGGATAAAGACCTGGAGGGGAGAGGGGCCCAAGAAAGCCAACTAAGATTCAAGGATCACCTCCTCCAAGCTCAGGTGTAATGCATCCCAACAAAGAGAAAGGCAGGCAAAAACACTAGGAGGCCTGCAGGGATGAACAAGATGCTGCTGGACAAACTCAAACACAAAAAGTAAGCCTACAGAGGGTGAAGATGAGGAAAAATAGCCTGGGAAGAATACAAAGAAATTGTCCAAGCAGCCAGGGATCAGGTTAGGAAAGCTAAAGCCCTGAGAGAATTAAATCTGGGCAGGGATGTCAAGGGCAACAAGAAAGCTTTTATAGCTACAGCGATGATAAAAGGAAGAGTAGGAAAAATGTGGGCCCTCACTGGAAAGAAACGGGAGACCTGGTTACCCGGGATATAGCTGAGGTATCCAATGACTTTTTTGCCTCAGTCTTCACCAGCAAGTGCTCCAGGCACACAGTCCAAGTGGCAGAATGCAAAGGCAAGGACTGGGAAAATGAAGAACTACCCACTGTAGGAGAAGACCAGGTTTGAGACCACCTAAGAACCTGAAGGTGCACAAGTCCATGGGACCTGATGAAATGCATCTGGAGGCCCTGAAGGAATGGGTGGATGAAGTGGCTAAGCCACTATTCATCACATTTGAGAAGTGACCCCACCTGGAGTACTGCATCCAGCTTTGGGGCCCCCAACATAAGAATGACATGGACCTGCTGGATCAAGTCCAGAGGAGGGCCACAAAGATGATCCAGGGGCTGGAGCACCTCTCCTGTGGAGACAGCCTGAGAGAGTTGTGGTTGTTCAGCCTAGAGAAGAGAAGGCTCTAGGAAGACCTTATAGCAGCCTTCCAGTACCCAAGGGGGCCTCCAGGAAAGCTGGAGAGGGACTTTTTACAAGGGCACATAGTGACAGGACAAGGAGCAATGGCTTTAAACTGAAAGAAGGTAGATTTATAGATATTAAGAAGAAATTATTTACTGGGAGGGTGGTGAGACACTAGAACTGGTTGCCCAGAGAAGCTGTGGATTTCCCATCCCTGGAAGTGTTCAAGACCAGGCTGGATGGGGCTTTGAGCAACCTGGTCTAGTGGAAGGTGTTCCTGTCTGTGGAAGGGGCTTCAAACTACATGATCTTTAAGTCCCTTCCAACCCAAACCATCCTATGATACTGCAATTCTATGACATATCTCCTAATTCCCAACATTCTCCTATTCACATTAGATTATATATTCTACCATTAGGGCACCAGTAAAAAATTAAGGGCAGGTTGGCATTCCTGTGTGCACCTAAGCAAGCACCTGATCTCTTTTTTCCATCTGTCCTGGCAACTATTCCTTCACCTCTGACAGCACATTTTATACCTTATACTGTTTCATTTTTCTCCAAGCGATACTATAGTACATCATACTGCAATTGTTTTTCATCTTCTTTTGGAACATTCTCCTGATGCCTCCTAGAAGGTTTGCTGCTGATTAGCATCATGTATCTGGATATTTGAAAATAGGCTAAATCTTAGAAAATATTCCAGGTGAGAAAGCTCTTGAACTGGAAACATGATTAGAACTGACCTGTGACAACAGAAATTTTTGTTCCTTCTTCTGAGAGGTCTAACTCAATACTATGCACACTTTCCCTAAAACTCTTACACCTCTTTCGTTAACTTTTGAAGATATCAGTAGAACTTTGTCCATTTACTGTGAATATATAAGAAAGCAGGGGGAAAAAAACTGTCGTTAAATATGACGTGCTTTGGCTTTATGCTATGTTTATTGGTGCTATGCAGCTGCACTGCTCGGCTGTCTTCAAAGATGACTGTGCAAGTTGGACATCATTGCACAGTGTTGTATTGCATTCTCTCATGTCTCGCCAATTAAATTATCCTCCCTGCCTTTTATTCTGCCAAGACAATACAACCAGATGAAATAAGGTCATACTTCTCATTTCTGGCAATGAATTGGTGATGTAGGAGACCCAGACATCTAAGAATCATTTCTCCTCTGACCTCAGTGGGATATATTGTCTTTCATTTTTCAAAGACTTGGTTTATCTGTTCAAGTTAATATCACCAAATCTCTACCTACCAAAAATTTATTCTTTGCCAGAGCTGAGTCTGAGAATTTTTTTTTAAAAAAAATTACCCTATAAAAATTTGGAATAGAAAAGTTAAATATAAACAATATTGAAAATAAAGCATTAATGCATTGCTGTTATACATTGCAGAGTACTCTAATATAATGGATTAATAACAGTTAAATAAAATAGAATATATAGCTGTAGCACTTTTCATGCTTTCCATCCAAAATTTCAACCCAAATGTCATAGGGATGACTGGAATCTCACAGTGCCCTGGTGAAACAGGCACTATTATCTCTATTTTACAGATTTGCTAAAGGAAAAAAAAATGCCAACTTGATTGTCCTGTTTTGAAGCTTGACTTAGGGAATACTGTGGCTCTGCACCACAGAAGTGGGAGCTTCTGGAGGCAAGGAGAAAGGCAGGGTATTTTCAGGCACAAAGAAGGAATACAGCTGCTGTACCAGCATGATGGCTACTGTGTGTGCTGCTGCCAGAGCAGAAGGAGAAAGGCTATGGCCTTTTCTCTCACTTCATGCAGTTCATTGCCAGTGTGGAGGCTGGATGGAGGCTGTCCTCCTCTGCTGGTGCATCAGCTTGCCCTCACATCTCCTGCCGGGGCCAAGGCATCCCAATCTGCCACCGGATGGGTTGTCCTTCAATGACCTGTGCCTGGAAAAGGTGACAGAGCTGCAGTCTTCGTCACACATGGGTTAAAAACCCCACAAACCTCACATTTTTCATGAAAACTGACATGTTAAAGTGTTGTTGTCATTTGTGGCCTTTCTTACCAGGACAGCTTCTACAACAGCATGTTAAAAAGCATCTTATTGAGACCTAGGGGAGAGATGTGTACTGGCTTAGCTGAGAGCCACACAGAGTTGCAGAGCTTCAAGCTGACGATCACTACTTTAGAGAATAGCAAGAGACATGCCCGGTTCAGGTGAAACATTTAGTTTTAAATGGGCATCTGATGTCTGTCAATGGCAGAGGTTTAATTTAGACTTCCTTGATCACTATGGCTGGCACACTCCCAGGTACTGCATTATATTAACAAGGTTCATAAACTGTAAGATATAACTCATCCACTTAACTCTCTGCACTGAGGCACGCACTCTGAGGACATGGCCTTTCCGAGAATGTTCTCTCTTTGTAATTCGTCATTCCCCCCAGATGCCTTGCAATATGATGTTACAGGAATCTTCAGCTGAAAGAACCAGGTTTTTTTGGTCACACACAGTGCAGAATTTATTCATATGTATTCTGTCACCCCCGGCAGTGACTGGGACCTTTGCCATCAAGCTATTTCCATTCGTGGCAACGAGATCACTATTTTTCATGCTGAATAAACAAGGGAGTGATCCCCTGCCTTTCAGCACAAGGGCTGTAAGGGGAAAGGTGCCTTTGGCCATGGAATCTAAACCGTCCTTCCGCTTGGAGGCTCTAGAGGGTTATCTCTCTTCATACCAGCCTAGGCTGCGTGGTGCGATATTCCTTTAAACTCTCCAGCAGTTCTCCTTTTGCAGGAAGGGTTTCACAAAGAGCTTTGGCATTTGCTTTTTGAAGCCTGCTTAGCTGATTTTGCTGAATGGGGAAGGTAGCACTGAAACATATCTTTTATTATAGATTACAAAGGTGGAAAAAGCCTGCGGTAGGCTAATGCTGAGAGGAAAAATAGCATTGAAACATGAGCTGAGTTCAGTTACTTTAAACATTAGATGCCACAGGAAGAGGTTTTATTGACCTTGAAACCTCCCCCTGACACTCGGTGCTGATATATTGTGCATCTAGAGCAAAATGTTTGAGCCAAGCAATGAATTTGCTAGACATATGGATCCTAGGGAGATGCAATCATGTGAAGCACCCCATGCAGATTGCTTTGTATTTTCACTAATACCTCTCTTTCGTTATTCCAGGGCATGAGGCCTGAGGGAGCTATTTAGTTAAGATAAGTTCATTCTTCCTCACCTTTCTTGCATGCATTGCCAGAGAGAGGGGCTATCCTGTCCAATATCCTGCCTTCCCATCTTGAGCTCGGACACAGACAGCCAGAGTACACAGGCAAAGCTTCCCACTGACTTTTAGTCACCTTCCTGGCAGCTTTGTTGTTGATGGCACTGTCCAAGAAATCTGTCTATTCCTCTGCTGTTAGTCCACAACTCCCACTGGGCTTCTGAATTACTGTTACTGTATTTGAACAATCAATCAATGCTCAGGTTTTATCATTTCAAGCCATATTCATCTAGATAACACCATCTAAAGCTTTTCCTATGAATGCCTTATTTGGTTGTAAGTTAAAGTAATGAACTTGACTTATCTGGCTGCTGAAGATGAAGAGCTGCTTCAGCTGAGCTGGCAGACCATCCATCATTCTGCCTTGTCAACACCACCATCACCAGCCATCATAGGAGCACTTTGATCAGAGCATTATTTAGCTGTTACACCATGACCACCACCATGAAGCCAGCGTAGAGCCAAAGCTGTCATGTACCAGCTTCCTGACCCTATGGCCACCATCAGAGCCTTCAAATAAACAGCAATTAATCATAGGGAAAATAAATAGCATCACAGGGAAAGAGTCAGTTGTTACTGGAATGTCTTTCTCACCTCCGATTAAATGTTCTGGCTCTTGCCATTTATGTGACAGCATTGCTCTAGCTTAATTTCACATGTAATAATGGAGAAGAGCAAATTACCTGTGATACCTGTCTGAACAAATTTTACTCCGCTCAGTTTTCATGGTTGGTCACAATTCTGAGAAACTGGCAGACATACAACACCTCAGTCCCTTTCTCACCCTCTACTCACTTTCTGAATGCCTGTTTCCCAGATCTGAGAGCCCAGTGTTCACACTCACATCACCAAGGTTCATTTGCCGTATGGATGCCTCGACATGGAGGGATGGGTTTTCACTGAACAGAAGCACTCATATGTGTTTGTTTGCCAGGAATTCAGAGTTCTCTTGTACCATCAAAATATTTCCCCCTATACAATCTGCACAAACTTCAAATATGCAATTTTTTTCCTACTGCCCCTTAAAACAGTAAGTAGCATTGATAATCAACTGTTTCTTCTAATGCAGTTCAATTTAAAATGCAGGCATTCATTTGGTGGGCTGTGAGCAGTCCATGGCTTTGTTAGATCTGCAGCACAAAGAACCAATTTTTCTTATCCTAATCCTATGGCTGTCTGGAAATGGTGACACACGGTTAGACATAATGATAAGAAAAGCTACTGCTGCCAAAGGCAGTCAGATACCAAAGCCAGACGATTAAACCATTCCAAGTATTCCCTGAAGACAAGAGGGGAAAAAGGTCCAAAGTGTTTTCTCCATAGAAGTTTTCTTGCTATAAAATCTTCAGAGCAAAGCACACATACAGACATGTATATACTTTTGCTTTAATAACCCATTCTTATTATTAACAGAATCACCAGGGTGATATGTATTTTAAAGCCTTTTACTTCAGGGTTTGGTTTTTTTTTGTTTCAGCTTCATTCTTTGTTTTGTTGTTTTGCTCTTGCCGAGCGGATAGAGGCAGCTGGCCTTGTTTGAAAAATAAATGGGATGATTTCTCCCAATCTACACAGCTCTAATGGCTAAATCCTTTTGATGTGAACAGCAGTCACCACACACTGTTGACCCCTGTACAGCCAGAGCTCTGTTCTAACAGTGACAAGTTGAGTTTCAGAGCTACACCATGAGAGAAAACAGAGCAACAGACTTCTCCATTTTCGGGACTTCTCATAGACTCAGTATGGATGGAATTAATGAAAATATGTAACCAAATATATCCTTTAACCCTAATCAAGTGAGAAAAGGTAGAGTGGAGACACTTTCACAAAGGCAGAAAAGAGAAAATTAAAAGTTTTTGGCAGGGTTTTTTGCAGCTCTAATGCCTTCAGCCTGAACTGAGCAATGTATACTTGAGCTGTACCCAGTACCTGCCGCATACAGCTGGTGAAGAAGTTGCTCCTGGCTTTCCAGCCCTAAGCTGGGATCTGGGGATCAACACAGCACAGCCTGCTGTGGCCTCCCTCAGACCCTGGATACATGCCTGCTTCATCTTCCTGAGGAAATCCAGCAAAGTCCCAGCTGGGGCACTTCACCTGTGGGAGCAGGAATGTACAGTTCAGCACTGAGCCTGAATCTACAAGATGCTCCACAGTTCAGTTAACAGAGGTCAGCCATAAGCAGACCCTAGTTCTATCTCATACAGACTGGTAGCCCCTTTGGCTGGATTGTCTTTGATGCCTGAAGCAGAAAAAAAAGGAAAACATGAAAAAGAGGAAAAGAAAAAGTCCTATTCTTCAGCTGTGAGATGAAATCATGGAAAAGCATCAAATAACATGTGGTTATCAAAAGCATAAATCACTCGGAAATACCTAGGAAGAGGGAAGATTTTTAGAAAGTTTTAGGTCAGATTTGCAGAAAAGTGCCACTAAACTTTCAGGAAATTTGGGTCAATCCAAGTGTCTGTAATACGGCTTCGAAACAGGTAAGTATCTCTTGCTTTCTACCATTGTTAAAGGTTTGCGCAGCTCTTATCTGACAAGCCACAGTGCTGTGATTTTCGGTGCCCCTGTGGTCTCTTCAATTCATCAGGTGAAAAAGCTTGCCAGGGAAGTCGCTAAGGAACGGCTGCCCTGAACAAGACAGAGCCGTTCTCAAGCGTCCAGCAGCATTTCAAACAAGCATTCTAGCAGGTCTTCACGGTGATCTTCAAATGCTTATACAAAAAGGAAATCTCCAGAAAATTGAATTGTCCACTGAGAAATAAAAAAGGACTTTATGCTAAGCACCTTCTAGACAGCTGATATAAAAAAGATTATGATGCATTATTGAAATAAATGCACTTTTTATCACTCTTCTATTTTCCAATGTGTCTAGATTTATCTGTATTTATGATTCATGCTTTTACCGTGCCTGCTGGAAAAAAAAAAAAAAGAAGAAAAAAAAGAAAGAAAAAAGAAAGCCTCTGGGGTCATCGTTCAGCTTAAGACAAGAAAGCAAAATAATTTTACAACTACACAGGCTAGAAATTATGATTTCTTTTGATCTGATTTTAAATTTCATGATTGTCCACTAGATATTATTGTGGACATGACAATTTAACATTGTCTTTCTTTAAGAATTATTTTATTGCACAGAATAAAGCTACTTGGCCATAATAATGAATTATGCTTTCCAAACAGCACACAGATAGTTAATTCTCTAGAATAATGACTGCAGGGCCACATAGTCTACATTACCCATCAGGAATCTGGCCTGATGTCAATAGTTTTCCAATGCTCTTTTTATGATGAAAGATAGATAAACTTGGAGGAATGACAGAGTTCTCATAATGTTAAATGTAAGCACAAATAAAAGCATTCCTCAACAGAGTAGTTTCCACAGAACAGAGCAGTTTTATATTAAACTTTAGCAATGATGTTCACTCACCAATGCAAGCACTGCTGCAGGCAGTGAAATCATGCTTGAAAGGGTTTATGCGGGGGGCAGCTTTAGAACCCCCATGACACTGACTTAATTCTACAGATACTGAGAGAAAGGTCTTTGTATCACCTTTTCTGCTAAATAATTAGTATGATTTTTCTGAGAATCAATACGCTGGAAGCTTGCTAGATACAATTCTCCAGTTCTTCAGATGCTCATAATGTGTGTGTGTGTGTGTGTGTGTGTGTGTGTGTGTGCGCGCGCGTCTCCAGCCTCCAAAAACCCATTTTAAAGAACCATTGTTCCTTAAATGCACAGTATTACAAAGGCTTTGTATGTGCAGCCCCCTGTAAGCTTAAGAAATACGAGTAAATTGCACATTGGTAGACATGTAGCATCACAGCTCTGTAATATAAAGTTTCCAGGGCCAAAATTCACATCCCTGTAATTCTGCATTACTATTGCTTGAACTAGCCCATTTTTTGCTAAGGTCTTAAAACCACAGGATTTCTAGAATCCTGCAAAAACTTAATTACAAAAAGTAAATCCACAAGCCTCAGCTGTTTCAGAAGACACATCTTTCCATAGCAAAGCACAATGGTTTTGTGGGGTTTAAGTCTACAGTCCATTTCTCCTGACAAAGTCCAGTTATAGAATAAAACATGCTTATTCAGTGAAGCCAAGACCATGTGCTATTTCCATAACCCTTAACTCATTCATCTTCATCATGATCCTTCTTGTCATCACCTTACCCCACTCAGATCTTACCCACTTTTAGTTTTTGTTCCTTTCTTGCTGCCATTGTTTTGTTTTAGGTGTTGTCTGGCTTGATAAAGATAACTCTTAATAATTATCTATACAGATATTGCTTTAAAAGAGGGAAAGGTGAGGTCCTTGACCAGGAATGATGGGGTTTCATATAATAGCCTTTTTCCTAAATCTGGTGCTATTTGCAGTGTATGAAAACATTCATCTCCATAAAAGAAGTGAGAAAAAATAGCAAGACAGGGTTTAGATCAATAACGATTCTGATTAAGTTTGATCACAGCACTTGACATTTTAAGCAAGTGTGGAAGTACACTCACAGGAAACTCAGGATCTGCTAAGAGTCTCTTGCAGTGTAACGGGACACTGCTGACTTAGGTAGGGAATGTTCTGTCTATGTTTTTGTTTGCCTTATATGGCTATAATAAGGCACTAAGATGCATTGACTTAATTCTGTAATTAATCTCATTGCCAAACCTTCAGTAGTGCTGTTATATTATTGATTTATTTTAGGCTTTTGTTTCTCTTAATTTTTTCCTTGGCAGAAGGAATGATGGTTTTATCCAGGTGTTTTAGATGGAAAAAAAAAAAAAAAAAAAAAAGGCAATTTTGAAAGATCATCACAAATAAAAATGTTCATCAGATGCCATCAAAGTAACACCCAGGGAGATGGTGCAGGGATGGCCACTGTGTGACTTTTAGAAAGAGCAGCATTCATTTACATTCTCATATGGTATCAGGGAAAGCTGTAAAAAGCAGATTTTTTTCAAGCTGCAGAAAATGAGGTTCATAAAAACATGCACTCACTAACCACTATGTGTATAAGTGAACAGAAGTGCTGTTAACAGTTCCTTCTCCTCTGGAGGCCATAATACAGTATTAAAATGGGAATGGGACAGATGTAGACAGCTAATCTGGATGGATCTGGGATCCAGAACTGGTCTTCTGTTCATTGCACATATTTATCACTACATGGTTTATAAAAGAAAGCTCAGTTAATTAAACAAAACAAAAAACAAAACAAAACAAAAAACAAAACAAAAAACAAAACAAAACAAAACAAAACAAAACAAAACAAAACAAAACAAAACAAAACAAAACAAAACAAAACAAAACCAGAGAGATGCAAAGCAACAAGAGTTTTAAAGCTGGCATTCCTAGTATTAAACTGATTTTCTGACACAGTCAGGCTCCATCTCTGAGGAATTGTTCACTTCCTTCTCACATAAGACAAAAATATTTTTGAGATACTGAATCAGGAATACTCTGCTCCATGTAATTCTCACACTACACTCAGCACTGCTGTTTAAGGGCTTCCCAGGAATATATTAAATGATGTGACTAACCTCTATCGTTTGGGTTTGGGGTTTTTTTTTTCCTCATCTTCCTCTTCAGGGGAGGACTGTATTCAGCAAAGTGTTTTGTTTGGAATTTATTTTATGTACTTTGTGCTGTACATAGGTACGTTGCAGTGTGTTTTTCTTAGAGAAACAAGGCTAAAAAGATACATCTTGCACTATAAAAAAGGTGGTACATTTTGTGAGAGTCCTTCCTCCATGTGGGAATTCATTATCAATGACTGGTCCCCAAGAAACTTCTGATACATGCATAGATGAGCTGTACCCTTCCTATAGGAAGTCCTAGTCCACTGTGGAAGAGGCTTATCCCTGGTCTCCATCCCAGAGGTCTCTGTAGTCACCATGAGCTCCCTCATTGTAAAAACTGCCACATTTGGCTCTGAACTTCAGCTCCGAGTGCAGGCCCTTTGCTGCTGATGCAATTAGAAGACAGATCTTGAATGGCTACCATTGGATCAGAACTGATCCAGGCCATCCCTCAGGAATCCCAGACCCTGGAGACAAGAGAAAAATTCTGGAAAAAAAGAATACTTTCTCTTAGTTGATGAGCACTGAGTTAGAAATCATTTAGGCAAACTTGACACCCACAAATCCATGGGTCTTGACAGGATGCACCCCCCCAACTGCTGACGGAGCTGGCAGATGTTATTGCCAAACCATTCTCCATCATCTTTAATAGGTGATGGAAGGAAGGAGAGGTGCCTGAGGACTGGAGGAAAGCCAATGTCACTCCAGTCTTCAAAAAGGGCAAGAAGGAGGACCCGGGAAACTACAAGCCAGTCAGTCTCACATCCATTCCTGGAAAGGTGATGGAACAGATCATCCTGGAGGTCATCTCTAAGCACGTGGAGGAAAAGAAGGTTATGAAAAAGTCAGTATGGATTTACCAAAGA
>JAVJGJ010000059.1:58438240-58449838 GCA_035590215.1 Microhierax caerulescens | reverse complement strand
GGGCGTCAGACTCGTTTCTAGCAGCCTTGAAAAGGACACCTGCCCACAGCCTTAGTGTCTTCCCCGCTGAGACAGTCAACGTGATCTCCTCACGGTTTCCCACATGCCTGGGATACCTTTGTACTAAATTATTTTTCTCAGCATGCCTTCTGTTAAAGTTTTCCTTATTACTTTTCCTTTTAAATATCTAGATAGGTCTTCATTAGCATTGGATTGTTAACTTCCATAGATTTGGTCCTTAATTCTCCACTTTACTGCACCTACTAATGACTCTTTTTCTAATTTATTAGTGTGGTAGTCACACTTGGAGGCCACTGCCCCAGGAATTTTCTTTTTTCTCCTTGTTTCTTTTTTCCTCTCTTTATTGCTTGCCCCTAGCAATGATCTGGCTAAGAACAATTTTTCGTAACTATTCATTTGATAACTTCTATGATAATTCAGTCTACCTCACATTTTCTTTCATTCTTAGAATGATTTGTCAGTCAAAAACTATTGCAGGGCTATATTTTTTTTTTTGCTCAGTACTCAAGCGTGAAAAATTGAAAGCAAATAGTTATTATTCAGCAGTGTCCAGGTCTGTCCAGTTTAGAAAAATAGTATATTCTTCAGACTATTAATGTTCTTATAGCTGAGTGGAGGTCTTTTACAGACTCTTTACTGAGCACTGGTCAAGCCCCACTGGGAGCTTGGACCAGCCTTGCAGGGGTCAACTGGCAACCTACCTGACTGCAACCCTATTTCCAAATCTTTAAGCTTGACAGGTGGCTTGCTGCGTTTATCAGATATAAAGGCAGACTGAACATTTCAGTCCACTATTTCTCACTGCTGCAGCTATCCTCCAGGTATTTCCTCCTAGCCTCTGGCTCTTACTCTTGCCTGCCCTATCCCTGGTCCCTGTTTCATCCTTCAGCTGCTGCAGCCTCACTCGTGCCTCCCAGCCCTTGCTTGGTTACTCCTGGTTGCTTTCATCCTGGCTCCTTTCTGCTCAGCCATGACCCAGCTTCCCACCTTTTCAGCATGGTTCCTGCTGTTGGCCAGCCCTGCCTCCTCACCTCCAAAGCATCATCTTCATTGCTTCCTGACCTGAGGTTCTGACACTGACCAGACCTCTTCTCCACCTGGGAGTCTGAGACTCATTTTGGCTTCTCTGATTTCTAGACCCCCGGCACCATTCAACTTGGTATTTTCTGCTGGGTACAACCATGATCTGAGCTCACCTTGAATGTAATTTCTTCATCCCTGCCTGGTCCTAATTATAGGGAGTAATAGGCTGAGATCCCTGTCAGTATGTCTGTAAGGGTAGTAACACCAGATGGTCCTTATCAGGTTTCCCAAACCTCTCCAGTCCTACATCTTGCCTCAGAAGGGCTGATCAGAGAATTAGCCAGGGGATCAGAAGCAACAGAGACAGGAGAAGGTGCTGCAGGTCTTTAACCAACCAGAAACTTGATATGAGGAGAAGCAGCTGGAGTAAAAGTCCCTGTGAAGCAAAAAATTACAGGATAATAGTGACTAAAAGTAAACAACACGAGAATAGTGGCAGTGGGGCAGAATCTGAGCTGAGAAACTCCACCAAAAATTGTGTGTTTCCCTTTGCTGTGATGTGGCCATCGCAGGACTTAGAAATGCCATGAGATTACAGTTTAAAAATCTGAGGATTTAGTTTCACCTTGCGAAAGTGTGAGCTAAGAGCACTTACAGGCCATTACTGGCTGCTTGGCAAAAATGCAATTCACTGCATGGCAAGAACCAGACCAAGTGTCCAAGTCTTTACACTGTTCCTGAACCCTCCTGTGCCAGCAGGCAGGGCACAGCCTCACATACTGGCAGATCCCCTCCTTCCCCCTGCTTTCTCGGTGCTTGGCTCTATCCCATTTTGCAAGTCTAAATCACTGTGCACGCAGCACAAAGACCAATAATGTTTGATTATCATTGTAAACAAACTTTATTGAGATTGTATTCAAGCAAACCTCCTCCTGTGTGCTATATTGTCGAACAGCCACCAGCCCATGCTCACAGCATAAAAAGGTAGCAGCACTAAAGTGTTTGGAAGTGTCTTCACCAGTGAGGCAGGTAGCAGGATACTGGCAAAGCTGTAGGAGCAAGGGTGTCCCCACATGTTCTTTTGTATTTTTTTCTCATATGTCATTTCCAAAGTTTTTAAAACCAAGCCTAATTTTATTGCCCTCCATTTTTTCTCAGTTTGGCCAGATTTTAGCTGTTTTTGTGCACATTCAGCAGCATTTGTGCACAGCTCTCTCTTGCCTCACGCACTCACTTCTGCACCAGCAGTGCCTCCAGTGATGTTATTAGCTGTAGTTTGTTTTGCCTTCTCCTCTCTCACAGCCATGCATGCAGTGGAATACCTCACTGTGGCAGTGACACTTAATCACAGCACTTCCAAGGCCTGAGTCCAGTGGGCCAAGTCTTCAGCCTGCAGAACCAGTGTACATAAATTTAAGACCTCACAGGTCAGATGCGGCACAAGTACACCACATGTTCTGTCTCTGCTATACCAGGCAGGAAATATGTTCAGCCATGACATACATGTGCAAGAAGGATCCTTGTGCACATGCACATACACTTCCCTGGTCATTAAAACCATCTTTATCATGGATAATTTGTAAAATTTTAATATTATTTTAATGGTTTTGATTCATGAATATATTTAAGAGCTACCATGATGCCAAGCACTGAACAAATATGAATGCCAGCGCTGTTTCTTAGATCTTGCAATCTACATATTAGACAACAGACAAGTGGTGGAGACGGGCAGAAAGCGAGCACAAAGAAACTATGAGCAAATATTGTTCGCTGTGGTAGACAGGAATACAAGGGCATTGGCAATCTAATTATTGCAAACAGGGCAAAAAGGAGTTTGAGAGAACTGTGAAGACATTCTCACAAGGAGAGAAAATGTTTGGAAATTTTACAAATATGGAGGTCAAGCTGGCAGCATGGGGACAGAATTTAGTTTTTAGAACTGGAAGGAGAGATTGATGTGGCGTCTCTACAAAAGGTTTTAAGTGTAAGAAGATTTAGCTTCCACTTTATCTAATATAGAAGGTTAAATCAGTAGCAGAATGCAGAGAAGAGTAACCTAACCAGAAGATGGGTCCTGCAGCTTTTGTCTCTTTAACTCCACATTTGCTGAGTTCAAAAAAAAAGGAACAATTGTGGTCTTTGACACTGAGAACCCTGGGTAAATGTTATAGCTGTGTCAACAGTTAGAAAAGTCTTCCTCTTCAATATGCAAAAATAATCTTTGGAAATGGAATGCTGCACAGCCCAAACCAAAGTTGACATCTAATTTACATCCTCAAGTGACAGGCAGACTTGAGGGTACAAGTGCCATCTATGGGAGGTAGCAAAGAAGGTTAGGGAGGAGCAACTGAGTTCTGGTTTTACCCACACTGAACTGGAATTGATGTTTAATTATCCATGGGTAAATATTACAGCGAGAAGCTGAGATTTCAGTTTGTATAGATGAAGCAGAGTGAGCACAAGCCAATGAGAGCCAATGACAGCAGAATTTGCATTTGCGAGTGCAATTACCCAGTTTAAAGGACATGGAGAAAAATAAAAGGCAGAGGTTACTGCTCATGGGACTCCAGAATCATGCTGTAGGGAGAACCATCAGGAAAGAGGATGAATGATGATGAGGATGAACACCTGCAGAGGAGACAGTGGAGGCCACTGAGGCAAATATTTCAGCATTTCAGGAAGACAAGAGCAGGGGCTGTGTGAAAGGTGTCTGGGTAACCATGAAGAGGACTCCATGTGCATGGCATTACCAGTACCCAAATTTGGATAGGAAGAGGTGATCTGACTATGGTTCCAGCTGCGTGCAAGGGACAGAACACAAGATGGGAGAAAATCGACAGAAATGAAGGAGAGTAGCTCCAGAAAGTGTTTGAAACCATTGGTGGGGGGAGGTAGAATGGGACAAGCAGGGATAAGGGTAGGGTTGATTTTTTTATGACAGGAATTTACATGTATTTTTATTGAGAGGGAAATGCAATAAAAAAAAAAGGATCGAGAGTCTGTCACTGAGACAAGCAGAAGTTTTATTTTTATGGAACAACGTTTCCATGCCTGCATTAAGAGAGAAGGGGAACTGAATGGTAAAAGGACTGGAAAAGGCTGGCACACTGAAGAAAGGACTACTTTATCAGTTTGCTCATACAAGAAATGGGAGAGGTGGTGTGCAGAGAAACAGGTGGAGATGAGAGAAGGAAAGCAGATGAGGAGGTGATGCAGGTATCTGGGATGGAACTAATAAAGCTGGAGGAGCTAAGCTACTTCATCAAGGAGATGGACAATGTGAAGGGAGAAGAATCAATGACAGAAGTCAGTCTCATTACAGAGAGTAACTACTGAAGACATTTGCACTTTTAAAGGAGCCCCAGGCAGGAAGCAGCTGTGGTGGTGAAGGCAGGGTTGAGTGCTGCCAGTAGATTCACCAACGTGAGAGGCAGGGCCTCATGCATCAAGGGAAAGGATGAGATAATCAGCAAAACAAGTGATAATAGGAAAGGAACAAAGTAAGGAGAAGGTCTGAGAGTGTGAAAGCAGTAACGAAGTCATCCATACTGCAGGTCACATGCTGCCCAAGTACATGGCTGTTTCCCAACGTTTCCTTTTCTTTGCAGGTAAAGCTACTCATCCTCCTCCACATGCCTAAGCTCTATATCCTTTCATATCTAGTCTGCATTGATTTTTGCATGCCTACTAAAATGCAAGGAAAGCTGTAGCATCAAGACATGTTTCTATACACAAATGCCCTAAATAACTTTTTGGGTCAGACCTTAAACTAATGTAAATCATCATTGTTTCAATGAAGTTACTGAAGCTATAAACATGTGTATTAGCTGAGGACCTGGATCTCTATGCTTCTGTATTCATATCTTACAGAAGAAAATTTCTTTTGAGTAGTGTCTAGTCTTCTGGTTTCTATTCACTATCTTTCCTTCTGCTTTCTACAGGAAGATGTTATTGCTTTTATTCCACACTGTTTCCTTTCTCTTTGTCCATCTGTTGATTTCATCAGCTTCACTGTTTCTTACTGCAAACTTTCCAGAAAGTCCCCTCTGCCATATGAACATCCATGGCAATGGGGTCTTTATGCATTCTAGTTTAATGGTCCCTCTATACACCACAAACTTCCAGAAATGAAAAATGAGAAGCCCATTTCCACCTCTCATTCTGTCCTGATATACACCAGAGACAGTGGGGACTGTGACTGAGCAGAGGATGAAATTCATGTCCCTGTGGGTACTTAGGAATAGAAAATATGTCCCTATTTTAAGTCATATGTCCTGTCTGTGTTACAGTTGCAACCACAGCCATATGCCTGATAAGCCCCTTAACACCAGCAAAGGAAGAAAATGCTCAGGTTGAATTTCTCTAGCACACATTTTACCCATAAATAGTACTGCTATTATCCTATTCAAGTCTAGCTAGGAAAATAAGCATCTCAGCACCCAATATTTCAAAAGAATGGAATTTTGTGTTTGTATATGCACATGTGCTTTTGCTAAGGCAAAACATGACAAAAGAGCCACTTCTGATAACAGTGACATGTAAGATGAATGTAAAATAGAAGAGTCAAAAACGTGTTTGATGGATGAGGGTAAGGATGGAAGCCTCTGTAGCGGTTCAGCTAATGAGCCTTGTTTTATTCATTTCATGTTACTGCTGCCAGGAATGTATCAATCGTACGACACTTTTAGTGACCTTTCAGGCTCAGCCAGGATAAAATGCCTGGAGAAAGGGCAGCATTTTGCACGCTTTAAGAAACTAGCTCAGAGTCCACAGGGAGCTTTTAGCACAGCCTGGACACCGCAGGCTTTGCAGTGCTGAGAAACTGCCACCACCAAGAAATCTTGCTACAAAGAAATTACTGAAATCCTGTTGCATTGGAGTTCACTTTCTATTGCCTACCTTCACCTACCTTGCAAAGTTTGCTGCTGCATGTAAGAAGACATTGTATGCCTGCAAGGTCACAACAGTACTCTCTGCCCTACTATCATTTGGTTACACACATGGGAACTTCCACTGTCAGCTAAACACAGAAATGTCACTACAAGCTCTCTTTGTCACTTGACAATCTGGCTTGTTAACACTCTATGTTTACTCTGTGCAACAGGGCAAAGACACAATCCATGCTGAGATATTCAGCATGCATCTTTCTCTCATGCCCGCACAAACTCGTTTTACTCAAAGAAATCTTTTTCTTAACGTGTTGGTTTAACTTTCTGAAAACAAGCCTGAAATCACCCTTAAGACATTTTGCCTCACAACTGCAAAACAGACTGTCTATGCCTGCAGCCTTCTAATAATGGGTTACAAGTTGCTTGAAGAGTCTTGGGAAGCACACAAGAAATGCAAAGCCAGACAAATGTATATAAGCAGCATCTGTAAAGTGACATGGGTTGACAGCAGTGAGACACATAGTCAGAGGTCAAGAGTGAGGAAAAAAAGGAAAACTGAGCAAGAGAACAATAAACCATAGCTAAAGCAAAGACATGTCCATTCTTTTTGCTGGAATCTTCATATTTGAATAAGAGGGGGGTTATTTCCTCTCAGCCTAGCGCTTCACTCAACAATACTCCTGTAGTGAATTCTTCATTCTATGCCTATAAACCCATGCGCTTCCAAAGATCATGATCACATTGTAATAAAGTTATTCCAATGGTTAGAGACAGTGGGTAAGTAGGAAGCAACAAATGGCATTTCTCTTGATTGTAGCAAGATTTTGGCCCTATGAAAGATTTGTAAGGAGGCCAGGGAAGCACTACCCAGATGCAGTCACCATAGGTTCTGTGCGTAATTGTTTAAAACTTTATTTGAAATGTAGTTGTCAACCAGCTGGGATGACATTTCAAATGGGTTCCTACTGGGATGTCATCTAGGGAAATAATTCTCTTCATTATTTTTATTAACAGCAAGGATGATAGAAGAGAGAACATTTGTAGAAATTTCAGATAAAACTAGATTGGGAGGGGTATGAGCACTTGTGAAGACAGGATTAGAAGTCAAAATGATCTTGAGAAGTGGCTTGAAATCAAGAAGATGGAATTCAATACAGACAAGTGCAAAAGAACTCCTGTGGGGAAAGAATCAATCAAGTGTCTTCAGATAAAATATAGACTACTTGGCTAGATTACAGTTAGTGTCAAAACATAAAAATAAAGATCTGGTTATTAAACATTTGTATGATGCTGTTGAAAAAAAGAAATTAAAAATAAAATAAATAAATAATAAGAAAACAAACAGCAAAACTCCTACCATGTTATTCCTGGTAATGTACAGAACACCTACATGCAGTTGTTCCAGTTACTCCTGATTTGTGTACCCTCACTGTAAGAAAAACCTAAGTAGACTGAAGGATTGTGAGGCTTGGAAATTTAGAGGCTTGAAAAACATGGGCCATGAGAAAAATTTGAAAGAACTAGGTATGCTTAAATCTGGAAAAGATGGATAGCATGAAAATGCTTTTTGAAAATGCTTAGAAGTAGTTATAAAAAAAAGGGGGAGAGGGTGTCATTTGTCTTCATATCCATAGGGAGAAAAGGCCAAAATGTAGAAAAGTAGTTAATTTGCAGGAAATTACATTTAAATTAGACATTAGGAAGTTAGGGGCAGGGAAAGGCAACACAGAGAAACTACAGAACTTCCTTCATTAGAGATGTCAGGGATTAATTTAGTAAAACATCATTCTGGGATAGGAGTATACATAATGCTGCCACAGAGCACAGAACCAGCTAAATTATTTCTGCAGGGGCCATTCGTGTCAGGGAAGAAGGTGGATGACAGGTTCAAAGTGTCTGTGGTTCTAATGGAGACATACTGTACCAATCCTGTCTAGTGTTATGGTGGCTCCTTGCTTAAAAAGTAAAGGGTGGACAGAGGGGTACAAGAATTTGATTTTGTAACATGACTGAAATGCCTGGGACTGCATTGGTAAGGTGGCTAATTGTAGCAGACATTGAGGGGTACTTTAGTATAAGATAACCTATCAATGCAAGATTTAAGGATGCCAAACACTATGAAAGTTCTCAAACCAAGGGTTATAAATTTACATTTTGTGATTTCGATGTGAATGTTTCTGCATTTAAGATCCACAAGAAGCTATCATCTAACAAAGAATGTGTGTGTGTCTGTGTGTGTGTCTGTGTGTGTGTCTGTGTCTGTGTGTGTGTGTGTGTGTGTGTGTGTGTTTTGTTTTGGGGTTGGGGTTGGGGTTGGGGTTGGGGTTTTTTTGCTTTTAATGTACACAAAGCCAGGCTGCCAGTAGTAGTGTCCAGATCTGTGCCAAATGTACTTCCATACCTGAATTCTTTGGCTCTTTTCTATCAAAGTAAAGTCAAAGTCATATCTCCTATGTAAGAGACAGTATTTCAGGGATGAGAGCTGCCCACAAATAACCCCCAAAGCCAATACTTGGTCTCCCGGTGCAAAGAAAGCAAAGGGTGTACTTTTACCTGTGTAAAGACAGTGTTATAGCAGAGAAACAGGGGTCTCAGGCTCAGATGAGATTGAATTGCCCTGGAAATCATTTAAAATAAACAGGAGAAGACCATTGGGAACTGACAACGGTATGAATTAATAAATAACTCCCAACCTACAACCTTCCTGCAGACCTCCAGTATCTTGGGAGAAATGTTGGCTTCTTTAGATCTGTGAAGCCTCATCTCTGAAGCTCAGATAAATTGTTCCAACCCTTCGTTAGTGCATTTCAACCCAAATGTCAAAGCAGGGAATCAGGGAAACTTCTGTCTCTCCGAGTCAGATTAATGTGCTCTCTCCTCTACATCACTGAACCACAGTGTGACAACAAGCCAGACACAGTAATCACAGCCAGAAGCAACGCTTTCATACCGATAAATGAATGGGGTTTCGCATTTGTAATATCTGAATAGCATGTTATTCTGTACTCCAGTGAGGTGGTCTACCTGAAAAACAGGGATGTGCATATGCGTGTGGCTATTTCTGATAGACAGATGGCTGTTATATATCCCTCATTGTGTTTCTGTGATTTTAAAAGAAATTTGAATTTAAAATTTAAAAGGGGACTTGGCCTTTTTTTTTTTTTTTTTTTTTACCTTTTTTCTTCATTTCCACAATTAGTTGGTCTAATTTTAACAGATTATTAGGAGGCCTATCAAAAATAATCTGTGTGCTGGGTGGTTCTTGAATATTAGTGCCTATCACTTCTGAAAAGATGTTGCTAATGAAAGCAATTTTCCCCCTTTCAGTTGATTTCATAGGTGGATTTGACTCTTACGGCTATCAAGGTCCACAGAAGACATCTCATTTACAGCTACAGCCCATGTATATGTAAGTACTTAACTTCTGAGATATTCTGCAGAGTGGCAGGCTGATATTAAAGGATCATTAAGCTGAAAGATGATGTGACTTAAAAATTCAGAATAGGCAGAAGCCTTTTTTGATAGACCAAATTCAAGTTACACTTAAGCATCAACATTACTCTTCTGTTGAATTATAATGATTTCTTAGGGCAGGATATAACATGTCACAGTTTAAATAACACCCAGCTCTCACCTGATTTTCCCCCATTTTCATTCAAGCAGGTTCCACTCAGAGGCAATGAGAATTTGGTGTAATAAAAACCAGCCAGATCTGACAAAACTTGGTTGCAAAAAAGTGTTTCATTAAGATTTATCAAAACTTCAGCAGCTTGCTAATTTAGCGGGTGCATTTAGCATTTGTCTTACCAGCACAACTATTCACTGAGGCACCTCTGTACCTCATTTCCAGTCTCCACATTTAAAAATAATAAAACAATTGTAACAACATATGGCTTTTAATACCAGTTTGATTAGAAGGCAGCATTTTACCTAGCCAGTGAATGACAACTCCATCCACTGCCTAGAAGTGCAGCCTGATATATTTAGGGATTAAACGGGTAATCAAATCTTAGCACACACACGCAACTGGAGTACATTCACACTAGAGCTAACACCAACCATAGACCAGCCCAGGAATAACCGTCTCCAAATATTTCTTGCACTGATGCTGGCTGCAGTTCAAGACAGTCCTGACTACCCAGATAAATCTTACCTCACTGTTGCGGCCTTTTGAATTTATTTTTTTTTTATTACCATCACTGGCCTACATGGTAAAAGCACAGCACAGAATAGCTCACAAAAGGGCAACATTTACTTCTTTCCTTTATTTCTCTTCTGAACATCTCTTCTGAGGAAAAGAACTAAACACAAGCAAACAGTATCCACCCCAACATAAACTTCCATTCACCCCGAATGTAATTTCATTTCTTCTGATTAGTGGGAGCAAGTCTGCTAACAGATTAGTGGATTTTTGTATGGAACTGGCATTTACTCCTTTATCAGTGGTACAATCAATTCTGTGGTAGTGCTTAGGATCGGGCCCTTTGGGAGCTTTGCTAGGAGCTTTTTAATAATCTCAAATTACAACAGTGCATATCTCCAATGCCATCTTAACTTCAGCTTCCCATCTGTCTGTGCTCAAGTAAAGATTTTTCACCTGCACTTTTGGCACAGTGCTGTGCATTTAGAAAATGTTATTTCCTTCCTAGTATTATGTGTGGCCCATAGGTACTTAGAACAATTCTAATCCTATTTCTTTCTCAGTATACCATACCTTGCCATCAACATATGGAGCTCTCTAGCTGAGATATTATCCCATTCTCTTTATGCTCTCAGTGTTTCTTCCAGAACAGCAGATTGCATTTATTGAGCATCTTCATACTGACTAGAAAGCAAGCTAGACCTGTGGAAAATAAGGAGGCAATATTTTTAAGCTTGTAGCTGAGATGAAGAGTTATGATTCGTCCATGTAAACTGTGTTCTACCTTATTTCAATGCTGTGTTCTCACTGGAGTATAGGTGATTTTGCTGTCTTAACTGAGACAGAAATCAGTATGTGAGCTGACATTTTGTCCAGTTAACCCACAAAAGTATTGCCATGTCCCAGCCACAGTCAAAGACAATTCATGTTTCCCTCTGACTGCATAGTATTTTACAAGTTTCTCTAGAATTGCTGCAGTCTGTCCTTAAGGTTTTTACAGCATTTAGAAGTACCTTTCTGTAATTTACAGCTGAGGCACACTAGGAACACATGCATATGTATTCACCCTGCAGTTTCTCTGTAAATGTAGGCAGACCATTCATTGGGTAGTGGAGTGACAAATTCAAGTGTCAAATTAATCAAGCCATGGTTTGATTGGCTCATAGCATTGTTTACAGCAATATTACATACTGGAAATCAAAACACACCAATATGATAACAGCAGGCCATACTTGATATTTTAAAGCTTTATTTGTTGGGAGGAAGGGTCTGGTTCCCTAGGAATCTTGCTCACCAAAGAACATTGGTGTTAGCCTCCAGAGTATTCAAGGAGAAAAAAAAAAAGAAAACCAGGACTTACTCTCTGGCCAATGTCATCTGCACTTTACAATGCTCACAAGTCTAGGCAATGAGTAAAAGGTAAGAATTATTTAATACAGAAAGGCAAAGGGTAGGATAGGATAGGATAGGATAGGATAGGATAGGATAGGATAGGATAGGATAGGATAGGATAGGATAGGATAG
>JAVJGJ010000059.1:58401410-58419728 GCA_035590215.1 Microhierax caerulescens | reverse complement strand
TAGTTCAGGTCAGCTGTCCTGGCTCTGCTCCATCCCGGCTTCTTGTGCACCTCTTCATAGGAAGAGCATGGAAAACTTGTAAGCACTACTTAGAAGCAACTAAAATATCTGTGTTATCAATATTATTATCATACTAAAACCAAAACAGAGCACTATAGCAATTACTAGGAAGAAAATCAACCCTATTCCATCCAAAACCAGGACGATACCCTGATGTGAGGTTTTGGAAAGGAAAAGACAGTTTTCACAGGGGTTACAACTTTGCACTTTCTGCTTGCTAGAGCCTGTGAAGATGACATGTTGGACTCGAGAGACGCGTTTTAGCAGCTAACTAAACAAAGATGTAGTAGCACTCTTGATCACCTTCAACAGTAACAGAATCTGCTGATCTGCGTGTGCGTCAGCCAGCCCTTGGGACAGTGGGCAGTGCCAGTGGCTGGCTCTGCCTCTCCTCGTCTGTGCATACCTGCGCATAAATGAAATGCCAGTGCTCTGAAATTTTTTAAATGTGTCTTGTGATTCATTTTGTGAAGTGAGGTCATTATTGCTGCTTTAGCTGGTGAACATCACCTTTGAGTCACCCGGTCCAGAGATTAGCAATGCATTGTCTATTGGAGCTACTTCAAAACTACTTTTGTAAAAATAATCTATCATTGGGTTAAGAGTATCCTCTGGATCAGTTATCCATTGCTCCTGGGCTCTCTAAAGTACATCAGCTGTTAGTATAAGAGTCTTTGCTTCTGACTCTAGTAGTTTCCATAATGGAAATACCTATTAATTCATTAATACAGATTAGCTGATTTAAATGTTCCAAATGTTGCTATACACATTTTATTGCCTTATGAATGAAAAAGGTGCAAATTGTCAACATGCCCTACCCATGTCTAATCTTTCACACACCTTTGGGACTGGTGAAGGACGTTTGATCCTCAGACTTACCATAACATCCTTGTCAGATCCATAAATCTTTTCAGATGTCTGGAAGGAGTTTTCTTCAGTGTCACTGCTTTCTTTCTTTTCAGTTTCCAGGTTAGCTTTAGGATTTTACACTCCAGAAGTCCTGATAGGCCAGGAGAACTTGGTTTTAGGCAAGTCATCCTGACATTTTGTTTTAAAAGATTCATCACATTAATGCTATTTTCCCTCAGAATTTCTGCTCCTGTTTTTTGCAGACACCAGTACGTGTTGCTACAGGAATTTCTCTTCTGGGCTTTTATTCCACTATGAAGCCATGTCTTTGTAGGTTTATGATCATGTGTAAAGTCTAGATGGTGCAGAAACTTAAGATTTCTCAAGAATATCCCCTAAGGTTTGTGATCTATTTCAGCTATACTGCACAGTATGTACTGACACATCCAATGACAGTGGTAAATTATTTTCTATTTGAGTATAATTTTCTTGTGATAGTTCTACATTCTCAATCTTTATGCCCCCAAACTGTCTCCTGCAAAATACTGCTTCATCCACTGTTTACGGAGTATCTGCCTTTGCAGTGTTGTGACCTGAATTTCTGGGAAAATACCCTGGAACACATCCAGTGACTCTGTTGCTGCCATTTATTGTGGTTTTAAAATGATACAGCCCTTGTGTTCTCAAAGTTCTCGTCAAAGTTTCCCAATAAGAGGTACTTTTTGCTTTTTATTTCGGGCTTCACAGCAAGGATCTGTATTAATCTGTGCTAGGTAAGATACGGTGATTATTATGGATTCTGATTTCCAACAAGAAGTTGGAGATTTGAAAATGCTTTGCTTTCACTTTGCTTGAACAGTTCCAGGGGTACTTTTTTCCAAGGTCCAATCAAAGTAATTCACACGATAGCAATTTTGCTACAATTCAGTTTTAGATGGCACTCTATCTTATGAGAAGTGCTATTAGGTTTTTGTTGAGTGTGTCTATATGCTAGATGGTCAGCAGCGAGGACTCCTACTCCACCTAATATTTCACTGTACCCTTTCTGGACTTGTGCAGCTGCTATATGAGTATACCAGAAAGCATATTCTGGAAGAGCCATCTTCTAGACAGACGAGCAAGCATACTGCAACTCCTTCATTTTGCAGTCTGGCACAGGGTGCAGAAGCAGACTAATTGCTGAAGGGAGCCTGTAAGTGATGCCCTGTGTGGTGGTTAGACTGCAGCTGGCTGTAGGGAGGAAGAAAATACAAGTCAGACACTTGCCCCAAGGGCCATGCCTTGTGCGATCACACAGTCTAGCAGAAAAAGGGACGAGAGTGGGAGTTGCACAGTACCTCAGGCTCAGGAGAGACAGTCTCCTTAGTTTTGATGCTTGATTTTGGTAGTTACAGAAGGCCCGTGCCCACTTATCTCATGCTAGTGTTGGTAATCTCATCTTCTGGGGTTTCCCTCTCTTTCAGTTACGCTCAGCCATGTGGTGCTGTCCCCTGTCACTAATGGCGGTCAGTGTGGCACGTGTGCTAGTCACACTGTATCCTTGGAGTCTGGGAGATATCAGTTATCCTTCAAACACACCAAGAAAAGCTTCCTTCATCTTTTCTAATGGAAGATGAGTTCATAGGCATCCCGTAGACTATAAAATTGATATCATGCTTCCTGATGTTAAGGCAGACATTCCTAGGAATGACTCTGCTGTCATAGCTATCACACAGGCATCAAGATTTGTCCAAATACTTACATCTAAACCTGCTTTTTGCCAGTATGTTTCATGACATTATCAGACTTGCTGATATAAACTAGATGAATGTTGTGGCTTAGACACAACGTTCTGAGCTGTTCTGCCTATTCTGGCAGGCCAGTTTAGGTAACATAACCATGTGGCATGAGTACATTCCCTCATACTGCATTGCAGCAAAAGTGAAACTGGCTATGCTGTTGCTAAATTCTCCATCCCTGCTCTGCAAGGACCTGGACTGTATTTTTCTCTGTGCCTGTGTTGTGCAGAACACTTTGCTCTTACACGCTTCATGAATACCCTTATCTGACAACAACGGCACAGCTTTCTTCCTTTATTGACTCTTCCACCTTCCAGAAAAGGATGCATTTGGGCTGGCAGATGTCCTGAAATCCTAGACAAATGGTCACTGTCCACACACAGGGTAGCTTTGTCTCCTCCTAAAGCAAGTCTAATATAACCAAAGCGCGTTAAAACCACTGGGCATGTGCTGTCCAATTGATCTGCACATGCACTGCAAATCTGGGCAACCAGTGCATGCACAGCCATTGCACAACACATGCACAACATGTCAGATGTTTGCTGTTGATACACACTGCATTTGTATGCTTCTTGACTGGGGACTTTTGATCAAAGAAATGCAAGGCCTCTAGCCAACAGCAAATTTATCTGGTCTTGGAACATCAACTGTTTGGCAAGAAGCCCTGCTTGGGACATTTTTCTTTGAATGATGTGGTCTGGCAGACACTACATGCTTCTTGTGAGTGTGCCCTGCTACAACCTTTCCTTCAACTGTTTTTCATACCTTGATGTTACCTTCATAGTTTTGTGGGGGGGGGGGTTCCATTTATATATCTGCTTTCTGGCTATATGGCTCTCCATCATAATTTTCTGTGAATTATTCTTATGACCCAGGAAGTCATCTTTGGCTCCTTCCCTGTCTTTCTCCATTCATGCATTCATTGTGTCCTCTCCTGTCTGAAATTGCTCTTTTTTTTCTCTTCGGAGAAGTTTCATCTGACTGCTGCAGCTATTTTCACTTTGCTTCCTCTATACGTATTTTCCCATTTAAATTCATCTGGTGCCTGAAACCACATCTTTTGCATATCTCTTTGAATCTGTCTTTTAAATTGTTCCAAGAAATCTCTTTGAATCACCTTCAGATTATTTCTTTTCTATTTCCTATAGAAAGTATCTCCTTGCTTGTATCTGACAAACAACTGGTCTCCTTTCCCATGTTTCAGTTCTGTTGCGTCACCGACACTCACCTTGGTGAACTCTGACTAGACTTTTCTTTAATCAGCACCTTTCTACTTTCTTCCATCCTAACCCTTATAGTCTTTTATGGACATCTCCATACTTGGCATCAAGTAGTTTCTTTTTCTTCTACCAAACCCTGACTAAAATATTTTTGTCCTAGTCCTAACAGTCTAGTCATGAATAGCTAATTAGATTCTTCTTTTTTTAAGGAAATAAATTAAAATGTGTCTTCTGACTTATGTAGGTGTCACTTTACACTTTATGTTATTGTTATTCTCCAGTTTTTCTTCCTTCTCCTTGACTGCACTGCCTTTCATTTGCGCCTGTTTTAGTCTCTGCACTCTTTCAAAATATTTCTGTAAGAAAGCATTATTCTTTGTATTGGAATTATAGAAAAATCAAAATTACCTACCTGTGTGCATATGATATTTCCAAAAGACCACAACGTAGTGAAATGAAGAGGTAATTTGATGAGCATTATGCAAAGTCAGTTCTCTTTGAACAGTACTTTTGGTCCCTGACAAATGCCAGTTCTTAAATTCAGTGGAAGAGCAGCTCAAACTTCATCCTAAAAAGCTCAAATTTCATCCTAAAACCGTTCATCCTCAGTAAACTTTCCACAGCTACACTGACACTCTACCAACAGTGCAAACAGTGGCTCAGGAGCAGCCTTTGATCCACAAAGCTGTATGAAGCAAATTCCAAATTCTTTCAAAGCAACTTATTAGGAAACATGAAAGTGTGAGCTGAACAACTCAACTCCGGAGTACGCTGGTTGCTGTTGGGATGATTTAATGGCAGGAAAATAACTCAGATTTCCCTGTAACTGTGGTAATACAGTCTGTGTAGCTGATTACCAGGTTGTCATCTTTAATGAAGTTGAAAACATGCTGACAATTCAGTAATGTTTTCTTTTCAGCTGTACAAATGCTGTGGCAAGAGATTACTGGATTGTAGGCACTTAACAAGAGCATTACGAAAAGAAAAGAATAATTGGGATGAGACAGGAAAAGAGTGAAATCATGGAAATAAATTAATTTAATGAAAAATAAATACTTTTCATTACTCTAAGATTTAGAACTACAATAGCAGAAAAACTAGTCCATGACGTTTTCCCCTTACTGTTTTAAATACCAATTTTAAATCTGTATTTCTGCTTTCTTTTTTTTTTCAGCTAAGAAAAAAAAAAGTGGATAAATTAACTGCTTCAAACTGTAACTGTTAAATAGAATGGCACACCAAACATTTCACTGGATGAATGTTGGATAAATGTTGCTATTATTCTGAGTTCTAGCATGACCTATAGTACTCTAATTTTGTTATAATGGTGTGTGCTTTGAAGATCTAAAAGTCTGTCTTGAGGTCAGAAATCCTCATGGGTACAAGCACAAACCTCAGTTCTGACTTGCTGTAGAAATTTAAAAGCAGAATTTAGTTAAATCCATTTCTGATTTTGTAGGGATGTTTTCATCTCAGAAGACTGAATGAAGAAGTTCAGTGCAGGATGCAAAATAATAACACACCTACACAAAAAGATTTTGAAAATATCTGCAGAAATTGAGTGAATGTCTGTGTTTGTCTGTGCATGTGTGTGCATGTTTCAGGGGAGGAAGTTAATTAATAAAAGTATTATAGATTACTTGTCTATCAAGAGTACAATTCATCTCTCATCTCAGTGCTGATCAATGTCCAGCCAAGTATACAGAACTTTCAGAAAGCTGGCAAAATGAAGCTTACCCTGAGCATGGAACAAGATATAGATGAACAGTATCTATTCTAACTCCTGGCTTAATATAGATAATATAGATTTTGTCTACAGGAAGGCTTAGGGTACCTATACCAGTTTCTCCACTCCTGTGTTCCTGGTCCCTTGATGATGCCACTGCCCAGAAAGCAATACAGATATCTTCTCCTAGACCTTCCTAGACCACCTCTACCACCGTTGATCTGAGTTGCGGATAGAAAGTGTTCTTGGAAGCAGCTAAATAGCTCTACAAGAGCATATGGCATCTTTGCACCATACAGAAGAGATCTTTTATTCCAATAGGTAAGAAAAAATGGCCTATAAAAAACTAGTGTACGTCTCTCTTGTCTAAGCTGCTTGAAATAGCTGCCACGCTGTGCTTAAGCAGTTTCTATAAGGGCACAAAAAGAAATTCAATGTAGCTGGCCAGCCATATATGCATCATTTTAGGAGGTTTAATCAGATTCTACATCAACAGTAACATAGCAAATACAGAGAATCCTCCGTGCATTTCTGGGCAGTTACAGTACAATAAATAATGAAGTAACTAGTTGTACATATTTCAAAATGTCCTAGATATCTATCAAGGTCATTGAAATGGATATGAAACCATACACATCTAAAAAACAAACAAACAACAACAACAAAAAACCACCACCACAACAAACAGGGTAGATGTTGTAACAGAAAATGCTTCCTAGGCTGAAAAGAATGGTCAATTTGGAACATAAATTCAAGGAGTATGCAATACAGAAGGCACTTGATTAATGCTGTTTATATAAAAGTTAACAGAAGTTGCTATGCTGTATTTCCCATTTTCTGTTTTAAGAGTGCCAATTATAAAATATATTTACAGCAGAAAGCTAAATATGCTCCTTCCATCCAACCACGCTAGCAGGCAAATTACCATGCAAGGAGAGTTTGACGTTCTGGCATGCTGCGATTTGCTATGAATCATACGCAGTCTTACTATCTGACACCCTGTAAACAACTATTTTAAAAACATCATCAGCAGTAAATACATTTAATTCCCAAAAGACCCACTACAATTGCTTTGCTTAGTGTCAAGAAGTTTGATTTGCAAAAGAAAAAGTTGGTGCTTAATCTGTAAATCTGTTTAGCAGAAGGCAGGCCACCATTTCGAGACTTGTTCATCAATTTGATATCAGATTTATTCAACTTCTTTGAGTATATGGGAGGGAGAAGAGGCATTCTTGAGCTTTTCTGAATCATCCATCTACACGGTAAGCACAGGTGACCACAGGACATGCTGGCTCAGTGCCACCCCCCACCAGTCGCTGGAGAGGAGCAGCTCTCATAAGCTCTGCACTGTGGCCAAAGGGGCCAGGAGCTCAGCGCCAGTGGGAACAGCCACAGCTGCCTTCATGCCCAGCATCGCCTTGCAACCAGCTTTAATCACCCTGTCACTTCTTTTCTCCTGGCTAAAGGGAGGACACATGGGGCATGAGTTCAGAGGCCAGTTCAGACTTAGGCGGCTGGGCTTACAGTGCAATGTCACATTTGCTCTGCCACATGCATTTGCAAGTTTCAAAATAACTGGGACAAGAGTTTATTCTTTTAGGAGTAATCCAAGAGCCTGCCTACAAATGCCACATGTTCAGGTACTTTGAAATTAGTATCTCTCAATACTCTGTCCCATAATTTGAGCAATGGCTCCACTGCTACTTTATACAAGACTGTTCTATAGTTTAATACAGCCTTTGGAGAACTCCATATTTAAAGGGCTCTGGCATATATCAGTTGGAAAGACCTGCTGTGTTTTGTTGCGGCTCAGGTTAAGCGATGCCAATCACTCAGACGTCAGACTCAACAGACCTTTGTCGTAACCCTTGGCTTTGCATGATTTCTGAATTTTCAAGTCACTTTGCAGATATCCATAAGCAAACTCTGTCGATGCTGCAAGTTGAACAAAGGCTAAGTAGCTGTGATCTACTGGTAGTTCACCTAATTTGTCTCCCTCGGGTCCTGTCTGCCTGCAGAATTATCCGAGACATGTGCATAGTTAATTTTTGCAGCTTGTGATTATCTTTAACATGCTTACCTCAGAAAACAAGGTTTAAGCAATTCTGCAGTCTGTGTTTAAGTGAGAACTTCTGAATTTGTTTGAAATAAATTGGCCAGAAGGGCCAATTCAATTTGGCATCTGCAATGAAGGTAAACACTAAAACCAGGTTTCATCAGTACTCAGGGAACAACTTCTTGGGCCTCTGTGACATTAGACATTATGTGATGCCTGAAAGATACAGCTGGAAACCTTGCGATACAAGGGTGGTAAGCACATGTTTCAAAAAGTTTTGCATATTGCCAATGTTTAAGTTTGTGTATTTGTTTCAGCAAAAAGTTGTTGAGGACATCATTTCCCGAGGATTATTTGACTCTTCACAGCAGTAGTATGACAAGATGATCACAATGTCAGGATGAACAACCTAACTCTAACAGTAAAACCAGTCATTTCATACAATGCCCAAATGTTTTAAACATTTTAAAAATGAGTGTGTTGAACAACGGGATATTCTGCCTAGAATATGCCTTGGTAATTTTATGGAATTATTTGTTTCATAGCTATACTGTCACATATGTAGCATGAGCTTGTGAGACCCTCACAGCAGCACAGTTTTGCTGTTTGCCATCACCCATGGTTCTCTTTCAGTTGTGGTGCTTCCCACATTCCCACTGAATGTGCTTTTTACACTGTGTCACGCTGAACGTGCTTTACATCACACCCACCTGCTTCCCCAGTGTCTTACTCTGAATTGTATTTTGATGTTTTCATAGCTTGATCAAACCAAAGGAAGTTAAAAAGATTTAAACAATTGCATGCACACTCCCCATGATCTTCTTTATTTTTATGAATTTGGCTGTTATTACCATTTGCATTGTTTTCTTTATCTTCCTGGGTGTTTACGTTTATTCCCAGTATCTACATATGTCAGCAGTATGTATACTATCAACGTAACCCATTGCTGCACGGAAGATAAAGACTCCCCCGGTACTTCAACTTGCAGAGCGAGCAGATGAGTTGTTTCCAGCCCCCATTTGCAGTTCAGGCTGCATAGCGAGCTCATGTTTTAACCCTAGAGACTCTCTATTCCAGCCTTGACTTTCAGCCAAGAGATGTTTATAACCTTTGCTCCTCACTCATTAAATTCTATCAGTCCTCAGGACCACCACGAGCCTTTGGGTTTGAATGGGGTACATCTATCTTTGCTATCACCCTTTGTTTATGGTATTGCAGTCAGCTTTCAATCTGCATGACAAGTTTCCCTTTCCAACTCAATTTGAATTAATTCTGAGATTACAATTTTGTGCGACACTGTAATTAAAGGAGGGAGTGCAATCCAAACATAGAGCATCTACAGCTTTTCCTTCACTCATGAATGTTGCAGTTCTATTTTTAAAAGCAGTTAATGACTGTGGCAAAGTGTAATCCTTCCAAACTAAGGCTGCTTGTTGCTTGTAGCTCTTTTATGCAAGAGAAGAATAGCCAGACCCAGCACATATAAGCAAAATAAGGCACCTCCAGATGACTTTTTGATCTCCATGATTCATGACACCAGTCATTTAGCAGTGTTAAATCATAACGCAGGAACAGACCCTAGCACACACTGTAGATAGCAGCAGCTGGGACAAGGAAGAGTTATCTCTCAGCCCAGCACTGCATGCATTTAGACAGACCAAAATGCCGTGTCTTACTAAAATAGTAGGCAAAATACAGAAATGTGAAACTTACATCTTCCATTTTGAACTATTCATTATTTGATTCCAGGTTCTTTTGCACTCAGCATTGTGCTTGTGATCTGGCATGCAGTCAGGCTCCAACACTCAGATTAGACTGCCCTAGAGAGCAAAGCGTATGGGACAGCCTCATCAGAAAATGTAATGCCAGAAGCAACTCCTAGTATCATGTGTTAATCTAGTTTGGGGGAAAGACAAAATTAAATTTGCCTTAATATTTTTATACACAAAACAAGCCTGCATGGATAGAATAGCTTTGGATCAGTCTGCCGAGGCAGCAGCTGGATCTAAACAGACTAAACAGCACCTTGTACCTGTGTATCAGACACAAATAGAAGCTTCTGCTCCCATTGCTCTTATTGCACCTTCTTTTGGGGTTTTGATACGCTTTATCTTGAGCACACCAAAAATCTTAATCCTGGTCCATACATGTTATTACACAAGCTAAACATACGGTATCTGCTCTCCCCTTGCTTTTCTTTAACAGTCACACAGTAACAGAGTGAATGAGACGTGCTGCAGAGGCATTAGCTACTTCGACCTCATGGAAAAATCTATGGCGTTACAGGTGAGATTTTATTATCTGTCTCTTTTCAGAAAACCAGTGATATCATGTCTGCCTCACCCTCCTGCTTGCATGTGATAGATTCACATTATTCATCAGATCAGTAATTCATGGTATTCCCCTGCTGTTTCCTTTTCGTTTCCCCCTCTGCTTCTTCATAAGGTATTTTCCAGTATACACCATTGAACTGGAAAATGTAGCCTGTCAACAGCCTCAAAGTGTTCTTTGCAGCTCAAAACAGTGCTAAGAGGCTTGATCTCTTATTATGGGTATAAACAGAATTCAGGCGAATCGAGATTGGATCAGAGTTTTCGCAGTGAAAGCTACCCTTGCAGGCCATGTTTCAATCTTAATTAAAGAATCTTCACGCCTACTGTCACTGAGGCTCTTTGTCAGAACTGCCAGCTTCTTGTTACATCTTTTGTCCTTTGCAACTTCAGAAACTTTGAAAGAGTGGTATAATTTGTGAAAATATGATTTTAAGCCATATAAAGTACGCGGTAGTGAGCACAGGCACAGTCTACTTACCGATGGAAAACGTCGGGAGCAGGGATGGCTCTTGCTAACTGCCTAGTGCCATCTATTGATGAAGGAGGAAAAGCTGAAGGCATTTCTTGCAAAATGTGTGCAATGCAACGACCTTCAGCTCCACAGCACCGGGAGCGGGAACCGGCTGCAGGTCCTCCACGGTACTTGTGCTGAGGTTAGGCTTTATGCCGGTTCCTCTTCCCACACTCGGAAGATCTCCCGGGAGCTGCAAGAGGCAGGAGCTGTCCTTGTGCTCACCATATGCCTTTGTACAGGCTGGGTACCCAGCCAGTTCCTGGGAGCATCTCTCCCTTACGCTCAATGTCACTGAGCAGCGGAGGGGTCAGCACTCCCCCAGGATCCATGTTGGCTGCCAGGAGGCTGTTCCCGTTCCACACAGGAGAGAACTGCAGCCATATAGCAGTGCTTCATTTCTCGCCGAGTATTCCCATTGCCAGGAAAGAAACATCACAGGTATGAATCAGTTCCAGATTAGGAAACCTATTTAAGCCTCTGCATGAGCTACCTATCAGTGGAATTCAAGGGTTCAGTACATTTGCTGAAACATTTGTGCACAGAGTCAAGTAATACACCCAGGAGTGCCCCACTGGCCTCCAGCTGTCCTTCCCGAAAGGCATGGGTTTCTGCAGCTGGTGTGTCATATCTAACAAAACACTGCAGAAATCTCAAGTGACATTAGACTCCTGTGCTCACACCACTGAATCAAGGCACTAGACAATACCATCCATGGAGTTTTTTGGTTGATTCTTTGCCCCAGACGAGACACCAGTGTTTGCTCCATTAAGTGACACTCTAAAAGCCTTTGACAGTAGTGTAAGTCTACCTACCAAGCTCATGTGCAGACATTTGAATTCAGACACCTTCATCTGGAACTGAACCTGAGCTTATGGGTCCGAAAATCATCCAGCTATTCAGTACAATGCCACTTGTTCAGCACCTCCATATAATACTTTCCTTGGCACCTCAGTGTGATGGCTGCTCTGGCTCTGGTCAGACACAACAAATACCTTCACTGAACTTCTAAAGCTTCCCATCTGAAAGGTTCCATTTACCTATTAACAAGTGAGAAAAATAAAGTTTTGGAAAGATAATCATAAAGGCTCTAAGATTTCTGGTATACATTTGTAAAACAACATTAGGGGCTATTCAATTCACAGCTCTTCCATTCTGCCTCCATCACATCACAGGACTTGTTTACTGTTGCTGGAGATAGTCAGTGACAGCAGAAGGCTATAGATGGCTAAGCAGTGGTGGCTTTATCTACATTAAGAGATCAAAGGACCGGGCTAGATTTTAAATGACAAATTCCAGAGGAAAGAGACAATTTTTGCTATTACATAAGGCAGTATTCAGGGACTCAGGGCTTTGGGAAGTGAAAGCTGTAAACTAGGAGTGAATGTGCATGACTGCATTGCTTTAAGGTCTGTGATTTTGTGTAATAAATAATAATGCAATAACTTTTCTTTCTGAAGCAAAGTTATTGCTCCCAGAGTGTTGCAGGCATGACAAATAAGTTAGACCTTTTGGGTAACCACAGGGGCATAGGAGACAGCAGTCCAGGGCATGATCTGAGAGCAGTAAAAGTCTCCTGTGAGAGAAAGATATTGATAGACATTGTACCGGGAATGCATTTGGAGTGGCCAAGAAAGATCACGGAGGCAGAGGAAACAAGGCAAGGGCACAGAGTCAGCTGAAACTCTTTCTGCAACAGCCACACCAAGCATCCGTAGAGCTGGAACAGAGCAGCAGATGAGCCTCCTCGTCCTTCACTACCCCAAGTGATTGAGTAGTTATTAAACTCCTTCAAACTGGCCAGATTGTTTTGCTGCCAAAACATGCTGTCTTCTGAACCTTTCCATTCATAGAGTTAGGTCCTTTCTAATAATTGAAAATCTTAATCTGTTCATGGCTAGCTTATTCCCACCAAATCTGATTGTGTGCAGTAACAAAATACAATAGATACTTCTTTTCTGAGCTTTTGACTCTGCTTCTGTCTTTGAATTACGTTAGAGACTCAGCAGGTATGAGAGTCCCATTGAGCTAGACGCTCCACTGGGATCGTACATAACAACACTCTGTCTCCAAGTTTCAGTGATGTGCTACACACAACGTTATATATTTCCAGACCAGGGTCAAAATGTGCAGTTGCCAAGGCAGAATTAGTCTGGTTAATGAGGCTTTCATTCCAGGAAAATAAGAGAAAGCAATTCCTCATATCTCTATTTCCATATAATAGCTACTTTTGTATAATGATCAGAGTAGGGAAAAATATTTTTAGTGAATCAGAAGAACAAAGGAATAAAAGGGCTTGAGTAGCTTGGAGGGAAAAGAATGCACTGAACTTTAAAAGATACTTAATGTGTCCATAAATAAGCTAAGATAGTATTATATACAGGTCATGTAGACTCTCATAAGGAGCACTATGAAGTGAATAATAACTCATAAGAAAATAAAAACTAAGAAGGACAAAAATACAACTTTGTTCCCCTCCCCTAAATCTCAGTAAAGATCAGGAGGGTGTCCTAAAACCGTACCCTCCACAAAAACCTTGCAATACTTATTTGGCAAATAAAGAAGTCTTTGAAATATTCCTGACATTCCATTTCATTGCTATGTGGGGTTTTTTTCGTGCTAATGAATACTATGATAACCATAATGTATAATGTATAGAGATATTGTTTTCTTTATATACATGAATTACTAGTCCAATTGGTTAGAAACGTTTAAGTGGCACAACAATTTTTGGTTTTGCAATGACATTTCTCTCAAGCAGTGATTTTTTTTAAGCAATAATTGAACATCTCCAGCCTCCCAAAATCCAATGCTTTCACTAGAACTGAAATTTTTCCCCTATATATTTATCCTTCAGTCATCACACAGAAGAGAAGAAAACATTAGGGGAGGAGGGGAAGAAAAACCAGGAGAAATATGATAGGGATTGATGTTGACAGAGGAATTCCTGGGTTCCCATCTCTCCTCTGAGCACTCTCTAGTCATGTCATTCATGCCTACATGCTACACAGTACAAAGTCAGTGAGCAGTCCTTGGAGCCCAGAAAGGAAACCATGGAGTTACCCCAACTATTCAGCTACAACAATGCTCTCTTCGTCTTCTGTGTCCTGTGCAGCACTTGTTATTTCATGGGAAACAGAGCAACTTCAACAGGAGGGATTTAGGTTGTTACACCAGTACACTACCACTCCACAACCTAGGCCAGATGTTTCTGGAGGGGAGAGTGGTGTTGCTTCAGGCAGAAGATGACACTCTTTTGTGTCCCACGGCATCCTTTTAGTACTAGATAGATAAGGGTGCTCTCTTTTCATCTGTTTTTTAAGGTAAAAGGGGACTAACCAGTGTACGTCCTCTGCAGCCTCGCTGGGGATCACCTATCAGATTAGCTCTACTAGGACAGACATACAAAGGAGCAGCGAGGTTGGGGTTTTCCTGAGGTTAATGGATGAGATGGGAAATGAAAAACTCCATTCCAGAAATCTCAGGAGTTCATGTCTCGTTTTTGCTTTAAAAGTACTGACTTAAATCACATTCTCCAAAGTAGTTTTGCCTCCAAATACTAACACAGAACATCTCTGATCTGCAGTTGGGATTCTCAGGGTGCGTGGTACAGGAGGGGGATAGGGCCTGGGAGGAAGCAGCAGGAGGACCCCCATTCCAGCAGCCTCATGGCTAGCTGTCCTGCCAGCTACTTGGCAAAGCTGCCTTTGGGGACACGTGTGCTGTAGCTGTGACCAGCAGAAGTGACAAAGCCTCAGCGTCAGGTAGCAGCACTGTGGCAGGAGCTCCCAGATCACAGCAGTTTCCTCCTGGCTGCCAGCACTGGCTGTTAGCATCAAACCTCATCAGCCTTAGCACTGACCATGGTTTGTCCTCTTTGGCATTTAGGTCCGTGCATGGATCGACAGCAGCGGTGATAAACCAGTTACCAACAACAGGCAGTAAATCACAACTTTTTCATGGCCACAACACAGCTTTTATCTACCCTGATGCTTTCTTAAAATTAAATGTCACTTTGCAGCTCTTCATATAGATCCACGTGTACTGATGGTGGAGTCACTGCTGAGGTGTCCTACATCTAGGCTCAATGTAAGTCAAGACTTCTCTCGTTCAAAGCAGGACAGTCTGTTCTTTGCAGTCACATGTGATGCTGCAGCCCCGGCAAAATGGCACTGCCCTACTCTAGCAACAGAAAACAACAAGGAAAATCATGACAGTGTGGGCAGACTTATGGCTGTTCTGCCGGTTTTGGCTGGAGTAGAGTCAAAAGCTGCCAAATGGTATGCAACAACTGATATCACCAACAGAATTTTCTCGGTCCCTCTGGCAGCAGAGTGCAGACCACAGTTTGCTTTCACAAGGAGGGGTACCCAGTAGACATGGAATTGACTGCCCTGGGGTGGAAACACAGCCCTACCATCTTCTGTGGATTGACACAGACTGCACTGGAACAAGGTGAAGCTCCCAAACACATGCAGTATATTGATGACATCGTTGTGTGAGGAAACATAGTGAAGGAAGTGTTTGAGAAGGAGAGAAGAGTAATGCAGATTCTTTTGGAAGCTCGTTTTGCTATAAACCAAAGCAAGGTCAAAAGACCTGCACAGGAAATCCAGGTTTTAGGAACAAAATGGCAAGATGAGTGTCATCATAGCCCAATGAACATAATCCATAAAATAACAGGTATGTCTCCACCAACTAACAAAAAAGGAACACAAGCTTTCATAGGTGTCGTGGGTTTTTGGAGAATGCACACTCCAGGTTAGTCTGACTGTAAGCCCTCTCTATCAAGTTACCTGGGAGAACGACAAGCAGCAGCAAGCCTTCAAACAAATTAAATGGGAGACAGTTCATGCAATAGTCCTTGGGCCAGTCCAGAGAGAACAAGACATGAAAAATGTGCTTTACAGCACAGCAGGGATAACAGCCTCACCTGGAGACTCTGGCAGAAAGTGCCTGAAGGAGAGGCTGAAGGTTGACCTCCAGGCTTTTGGAGTCGGGGATATAGGGGCTCTGAAGCCCCTTATGCTCCAACTGACAAAGAAACATTAGCAGCATATGAAGGAATTTGAGCTGCTTCAGGAGTAGTTGGTACTGAAGCACAGACCCTTTTTGCACCTCTATGGCCTGTGCTCGGCTGGATGTGCAAAGGGAGGGTCCCCTCTATGCATCGTGCATCTGATGCTACATGGAGTAAGTGGGCCACACTGATAATGCAACGGGCTGGAATGGGAAACCCCAACCACCCAGGAATCCTGGAAGTGATCACAGACTGGGCAGAGGGATGAGACTTCAGACAATTGCCAGAAGACTTGACTCATGCTGAAGAGACCTCTCTGTATAATAAATTACCAGAAAAGGAAAAGCAATATGCCCTGTTTACAGATGGATCCTGCCGTATTGTGGGAAAACACTGAAGGTGAAAAGCTGCTGTCTGAAGTCCTACATGACAAATTGCAGAAACTGCTGAAGGACAAAGTGACTTAAGTTAGTCTGCAGAGGTGAAAGCCATCCAGTTGGCTTCAGATGTTGCTGAACAAGAAAAATGACCAGTACTGTATCTCTACACTGACTGGTGGTGGCAAATGCTCTGTGGGGGTGGCTACAGCAATGGAAGCAGAACTGGCAGCACAGAGGTAGACCCACGGGGACTGCTGAATTATGGCAAAATATTGCTGCTTGGGCAGAGAACCTGGTTGCAGAAGCACATCACATAGATACTCACATACCCAAGAGTTGTGCCACTGAGAAATAGCGAAACAGTGAGAAGGTGGACCAGGCTAATAGAACTGAAGTGGCTCAGGTGGATCTGGGTTGAGCTAGCATGGGGCTGTGTTTTGGATTTGTGCTGAAAACTGTGTTGATAATACAAACACGTTTTCATTATTGCTGAGCAGCGCTTACACAGACATTTGGACACATGACACATCAGGACATTTAGGAAAGGATGCAAAACATACAAGTAGGCTCGTGATTGAGGGGTGGACTTGACTATTGATGCCATTGCATAGGTTATCCATGAATGTCAAATGTGCACTATAACCAAATGAGCTAAGCAGCTAAAGGCTTTTTGGTCTAGAGGACGATGGCTGAAATATCAAGATGGGGAAGCCTGACAGACTAATTATATCACACTACCATGAACCCATCATGGCAAGTGCCACCTGCTTACAGTGGTGGAAGTGACTATTGGGTGGCTGGAAAAATACACCCTATGAACCATGCCACTGCCTGGAATACTAACCTGGGCCTTGAAAAGCAAGTTTTATGATGACATGGCATCCCAGAAAGAGTTGAGTCAGACAATGGGACTCATTTCCGAAGCAACCTCATAAACACCTGGGCCAAGAAGCATGGCTTTGGCTGGGTCTATCACATGCCCTACCATGCACCAGCCTTCAGGAAAATTGAATGATACAATGGACTGCTCATGACTACACTGAGAGCAACAGGTGCTGGGACATTACAGCACTGGAATATACATTTAGGAGAAGCCACCTGGCCAGTTAACACCAATGGATCTGCCAGTCAAGCTGGCCCTGCTCAATCAAAACCATAGTACATATAAGGAACTTGTTGGGGAAAAGAGTCTGGATTGTTCCTTCCTCAGGAAAGGGTAAACCTAATCATGGGATTGCTTTTGCTCAAGGACCTGGGTGCACTTGGTGTGTAATGCAGAACGATGGGGGAGTCCAACATGTACCTCAAGGTGATTTAATCCTGGGTGAAAATAATCCAAGATTTGAGCTGCATGATATAGGAATTACTATAGCAGGAACCCCTTGTTGCTAGCCAGACCAGGAGCAAGGGGAGGAGTTCACTGCAATATTAAACCCTATGACCTGGCTCAAACAGACCAGGGGTGGAGTTTGTAATGGATATGCCTTTGAATTGTTGTAACCCATGATTTAAGTTGTGTGATACAGGAATTACTATAGCAGGAACCACCCGAACCAATGGAGGACAAGCCTTACAGGAGCAGTGCAAGTGCAGCAGTGACCTGACCTGAGCTGGCTTTGGTGCCAAATAACTCCATGCGACACACCACCTCTCCTGTCCTGAGTGACCACCATAACAGGTGGAGCCTGAAGTCACGGATTAAGTTAACTCAATGGACATTTTTTTGACATTTATGGACATTTTACAGATGTTTCAGAGGGGTGGTCCATAGATAAAGGGAATGATATCTGTGTATTGTATCGAAGGATGAGAAGGGCAATATTGGTTAATGAGGATATATTGGATAGTGTGGGACCTGAGCATGATGTAAATGGTGTGGAATAAGGGGTCGAGAATGTGCTGGGTTTAGATGGAGTAGAGTTAATTTTCTTCACAGTAGCTAGCATGGGACTATGTTTTGGATTTGTGCTGAAAACTGTGTTGATAATACAAAGATGTCTTCATTATTACTGAGCAGCGCTTACACAGGACCAATGCCTTTTCTGCTTCTCACCCAACCAGCGAGGAGGCTGGGGGTCCACAAGAAGTTGTGAGGGGACACAGCTGGACAGCTGACCCCAGCTGGCCAAAGGGATATTCCATACCCTATGATGTCATGCTCAGCATATAAATCTGGGGGAAGAAGAAGGAAGGGAGAGATATTCGGAGCGATGGCATTTTGTCTTCCCAAGTAACCGTTACACATGATGGAGCCTTCCTGGGGATGGCTGAGCACCTGCCTGCCCATGGGAAGCTGTGAATAAATTTCTTGTTTTGCTTTGCTTGCGTGCACGGCTTTTGCTTTACCTGTTAAACTGTATTTATCCCAACCCACGAGTTTTCTCA
>JAVJGJ010000059.1:58376419-58386867 GCA_035590215.1 Microhierax caerulescens | reverse complement strand
AATGTGACAGTAAAAAATTTTCTGCCCAAGTTTGCAAATGTGTCTGTGCGTATCTGCACCTAAAAGAAACATGGGAAAACAGGTGTTTTAAAACATGGCAAGTTTATTAGCATATTCTTAGCTGTGTTCTCCCTGCTTCACATATTTAAATGCTGAATAATAGCTTAGATTAGACAGTCTAGTTTCAGTATTACACATTGTACCACTCAACGAAGCAGTGTTAAAATGTGCCTAAGGCATCTTTTCAGTTTCTGAACTGAAAGTTCAAGACAACCATTTTCAGCAGCCTAAGAAGTGTAGACCTTGCCTAAATGAAAGCAAAGGCAACAGCTGCGCTGGAATTCTTCAAGTGCTGCAACCCCATTTGCACGCACGCATTTTTGCCAGTTCAAAGGCTTAAGCTTTCTAAATAGGAAAGAGAAAAGACTGCTCCCACATAAAAGCATCCAACATTATCTGCACCCACACTAGGAACCGCATCAGTATAATGCCCAGGCAAAAAAACTGCACTGCAAGCAAGGTGGTTAACCTGGAAGAAGCACATCTGCTTCCTTAGTGGTCTGTTTGCAGCTGTGTGATACTTTCCAGTAACACCTCTCTGTGTATCCCAGTGCTCTGGCCAGAGCTGGGACCCTGATTCGTGCTCAGCACAGTCACACGGGAAAAGCCCAGCCTGCTGCAGCAGCACCATGCCTAAGCACTCAGGTGTCATGAGCAACTGATTTCATCAGGTCTGGTCAATGTGCAGAAGTGTTGCTGGTTGCAAACGGATTCATAAAAAAACAAAAGCAGACAGAAGTCTTCTAACAGATTTATTTGAGTCTTATTTCCTACCGATGTAATGAGTACAGAGCACACAATGTACATTCAACGGAAAGATAACTTCCAGAAAAACATTCATCCTTGAAGACTTTAAGCACTACAAAATCTGTTTGTTTAATACGAATCTATTACATGCTAGACATGTATGCTGAAACATACTAGTTTGTTTTTTATTATTTTAAGACATTTTATTGGAACAAGACTAACACACTCAGCTTAAACTCTTTTGTACAACTGTTCTGCCCTTATTTTTAGTTACTCACTAGCTTTTAGTCACTTTATTTATTTCCATCCTGCTCATGAAATTATTGAGCAATGCCAGGGATCGCACTAATCCCCATTGAACTCTGCTGGAAATAGCCCCACTTGATGATCCTTTCCTACTGATAGTTATGCCTTATCCCCCTGTACTCAGCACTGATGAGGCTGCTTCTCAGATACCGTGTTCAGTTTTGGGCCCCTCACTGCAAGAGGGATGCAGAGGTGCTGGAGCATCTCCAGAGAAGGGCAACAAAGATGGTGAAGGGTCTGGAGCACAAGTGTTCTGAGGAGCGTCTGCAGGAACTGGGGTTGTTTAGCCTGGAAAGGAGGAGGCTCAGGGGGGACCTTATCGCTCTCTACAGCTGCCCGAAAGAAGGCTGTAGATAAGTGGCTGTTCTTCTCTTCTCCCAGGTAAAAAGCAACAGGATAAGAGGAAACAGCCTCAAGTTGCACCAGGGGAGGTTTAGATCAGATATTAGGAAAAATTTCTTCACTGAAAGGGTGGTCAAGCATTGGAACAGGCTGCCCAGGATGGGTGTGGAATCACCATCCATTGACAGGCTCAAAAAATGCATAGATTGGTGCTTAGGGACATGGTTTAGTGGGGACTTGGCAGTCCTGGGTTAATGGTAGGACTTGATGATCTCAAAGGTCTTTTCCAACCTAAATGAATCTATAATTCTTCGATTGTTGAATTCAGCTATCAGTTTTTCATCTATTTTACATGTGTACTACTTCTGTTGCAATGTGATGTGTTTTAAAACAAGACTATCATGCAGCCGTAAGATAAACACTTCACACATTTTTAAATGCAAGCATACTTTTCAATTTTAGACATTTTAGACTGATTTCTTGCCCTGTTAATGCGACTAGGGAAGCTTGGAAGACACTGTGTAAAGGTACGTGATGTTAATATATGCTGCTGATTTATTTAAATAAATGTGTCTTCTTTTGGGCATTGTCTCATTGGCATTGACACAGGTTATACCAGTTTACCTTCACTGACTCTGAATTGCATCAACTTAATTTCACTGATTTACAATCATGCTGTTAATGCTGTGTTCAGATCAATTCTTAGCTTACAAAACTTTATCACATACCTTATAGCTGTGTCCTGAAGGAACCACAGATAAATGTTTTCACTGGAAAATAAGAAGTAGTCAATAAATGCACTTTATTAGTATCAACAGCATAAAAGAAAGCCTACAGCACAAATTGCTTAACCAGTGATCTCCTGCCATTAGACCTTTTCACAGGCAAAAAGATCAGAGGTGATAAAAAATTAAAAGACAAATCTGACTGCAATTACACAGTTATATGTCAATCTCCCAGTTAATCTCTTCTCTTTGTACTCTCTTATAACCAGGTTGAATCACTCCAAGTAGGAGGTGAGGTCATACTAAGTCAAGCAATCTTAAGCACTTAGATATCTCCTGATCTAACTAATATAAGGATCTCTATTGCAGTTACATTTACTATTTTGTATAAAATTTGCCACTGTTCATGTAAAAATGACACTCCTGACTTGGCACTGAAGAATATGATGGTAAGGATTTTCATCATGAGTCTAATTCAAGTTTGTCTGGGTGCTTTTTATCCTGGTGCTCCTAAGCTACATCAAGGGAGCTAGTCTCAGTTCTCATGGGCAGAGATTCATGTGGCAAGAGCCCACCACAACTGTTGGCTTCCCAACAGACCAGGCACGTGAGTCGCTCCTTGGGAAGGCTCCTGTGATAGCTTGGAATTTCTGAGATTTTTGTTTGTTTCTGGTAAGAACACCAGATCCACAAAACAAACTGCAGGGCTTTTGCCACAACCCTGGCTTGACGGCAGTCTCAGATTCCACTCTGACAGCCTAAGGATTTTGTTTTCTGTCTAGATCGTATCTTCAAATGTTACATTTTTTCCCCTCAGTTATGCTTCCCTAGGATAAGAGGTTTATTGATGTCCTTTTATTACTCCAGGGATTGTTTCAACATATCTTTTTTTTTTTTGTAATTCCATCCAGGACTTAATTTGCAAACTAAGCAACTAACCTTATTGTTCAGGCAAGACATACTAATGCTGCTCCTAAAATGGCTTCTAAAATCTGTTCAGCTGCAGTCTCTGGGTTGCCCAAGCTGTCCTGCACTTTTTAATATTATTACTTTTGGCCTTCTTTAAAACAAGACAGGTTAGATAAGAGAATATAGGACAAGACTTTTAGGAACAGCTTATTCAAGATCATTTTCAAAAAGACATGTGATGTTGTGTGCAGACTTGTTATTGGCATATGTACAAATGTATGGCCATTTTCAGATGTATACAGTAATTCCTGAGACAAAATGCACGCCATTCACCAATAGTTTTTTCAACATATGCAATGAAGTCTTTCAGAATCTGCTGTTAGCTTAACTATGAGGGAACGAAGAACACCACACACAAACAAATAGTCCATGGTAAAAATAGTGAAATTACCTTTCAAGGAAATCATTTAGCTGATTCCCTGTTAGTTGCTGTGTCCAAGCAGCCCTTCAGAAAAGACCTGCCACCTGCCACTGTTGTGTCACATATTGGATGTGCAGTGCAGCAAGTTTGAACTCTACGATCTTGAAGGTCTTTTCCAACCTGAATGATTCTGTGATTCCAAGTAAACTGTTCAGTTTTCTCAAGGCAATTTGATGCCTGTTCCCATTTCTGATGCTTCTCAATCCCCACTGCAGTCAAACCATCTATAGAACAATCAATACAACATATAGAATAATCAATATACCACTACTTTAATTTTAACAGAATCATAATTTGGCCACCTTTTTTCCATCCAACTGTGAAGATTTTCTGAGCAGGGCGCCTCTACAGTGAAGCTAGCCTTACAAGCTGGAAAACACAGGGAGTTTGCAAATGAGGGTCAAAGCTGTAAAATGAACCTTCATTTTGACCTATTATGGCATGAAACCGGCATTTTCTGGTTTTATTCCTGGCTTTTCTTTCCTTGGTAGAAGTGTCACACATGTCCTACCAAATATTTGCTTTGGTATGCTATGTAAAATGCCACTGGAAATCTGGACACACTATCTAAGCAAGGGAAAAGGCTTAAATTCCTGCCTTCTTACACAAAGAGAGTGTGAGGTTGAAGGTGGATGAAGTTCCTGGTGTCAGCTTAATGCGTGTAAAACCCTGACAGCACAGAGGTGCCATTCAGGAATGACTACAGCCCAGCAGAGAAATTCTTGTGAACATGGTGTTCCCCAGTCAAGCAAAGTAAAAATGGAAGAAGTATCTGAACATACCTAATTTTACTTTTAACTATAAAACGTGCTATTAATTAGCTAATTTCGCATGACACTCCAGATGTTGCAATGCCTGTGTTCTGCCTGTGGTATGGCAATACCTCGAGTATGAGCTCAGACCAGGGGATTCACCGGGCCACCCAGCGCCACAGCTGCAAACGCTGCTTGTCACACACCGCTTACAGTCTAAATAATTGAGACAGGCAAAGGGTAAAAGGGGAAACAGAGATACGGCAGTATCTTGTCTGAGGTCACATGGCTGGTCAGTCACAGAGCTGAGATTAGAAAGGGGGCCTCCAAGCCCCCTCCAGCACCCTCGCCACAAGACCCTGCTGCCCGCCCCTGCTCAGCTGCAGAAAGCAGCTCCATTTGTTACAGCAGCTCCTTGCAGAAGCGATAAGTCTCAACGGAGTCACAAAGCGTGTAATGGGAGCCTCTGCTGATAACGGCGGGTTTTGTTGAATTGCAGAGACAAGCATACGGAAGCCTTCAAAATCATTCTGAAATTTGGCTTTAAGAAGTAAAAAAGCATAATTAAAAAACATCTAATTTGAATAGCTCTATGTATCCCCACTGTCTGATCAGGTTAATTACTTAGTTTGATTATTTTCTGAAATCCTTTTAAATTATTAACATTGGAAAAAAATAACCCTCCAGTACAAAATGATAAAAGCATAATTTGATAATCCTGTAATAAGGGTAGACAATTGTTTTAAGAAATGTTCAACTGCTTTTCAGGCCTGAGGCTAAGTAGGAAAAGATAGCTATTTGCACATCAGAAAATTACGATATTTTAAACGTAGCTACTAAGTCTTTATTTTACAAAACATTCTATTTGTACATCATTCTGCAGAGTTAATTAGAACAATAATAGTGATAAAATTTATTATTAACTATAATATTTGCCCTTTGGCAGAATTTGCTTTCACTCTGCTGTTGTCAGGTAAACTTGTGGCCAGCTATTACTATAAAAATAACTTCAAAGGCATATTAATAAAAATAACGCAGCAATGAAGAATTATTTCTTTGGGAGAGTCTAAAAATGCTGATGTAGTTTGGAACAGTCTCATGCCTGTACTGCTGCTGGCGGTGGTAAATAAATCCAGCCTCCTCAAAGTGACTGCATCACATCCAGGCAGTGCATCAAGGCATTTCATTCCAGATTAATGCTGATCAATGAGTCAGGTGTTGTCTGCTGTTAAGGAGAAAACCGGTGATTGTGGGACACATGGAGCATAGCTTGATTCAGGTGTGGTTCTTGAATTAAGAGTAAATAAACCCACTTGGGGAAGCAATCTGTGGTCGCGAGATTCCCTGCTCAGTCTTGCAGTTTTAACCTCAAGAACTTAAAAATACATACTGCTGCTCTATGAAAAGTTTGATATTTGAAGTATCTTGCTTCACTCAAGTGGGTCTTTGGCTTTGCTGAAGACGAAAGTGATTCCCAAGTTAGGAAGCCGGGTGATATGAGGGATGGTAATGTGGTAAGAAAGTTGAGGAAGAATAAAAGGTTTGGGTGAGGAGGAGGAGGTTCCCATCAGCTTAAGCTGCCGGTGAGTCTAGCCCTCAATTAGAAACTGGATTCAGCAAGATCAGGAACAGAAACATGGTCATGAGTCTGTCTACAAAGCTGTAGGCTAAACACCAAGAGCTTTGTTGCATTTTTAGGAAGAAAAGATGTGATGGGAAAAAAAGAGAAAGATACTAAAAAATAGTGATGCAGTTAGAGAACTAAGAAAAAAAGTGTTGCAGGTGTCAAAGAGGATTTTGAAGAAGTGTGTAGGATACATAATTCCAAAGCAAGAGAAGCATTAAGGAAGATGCATCAAGGTTGTAGGTGCCCTTTAAGAGATGACTGAAGACATTGATAAGATTCGTTCCGAAAGTTCCATAAATTTCAGAACAGTGTTTTCTCTCCTTAGCCCAGATGTCAATAGTAAGCATGTATGTGGTCCAAAAGGCTGATTTGTTTAGGCAATGCTTTCTCTGCTTGATGAAACTCAGATACATAAATATATCTATCTTGTAATTCCAGTGATGGGCCAATGACTTTGTTCTCCCAAAGCCTTCAAATAAATGCATATGCAAAAGCTATTTATTGGAATTTCTGGGGATACTTTCAAGATACGTAGTTATATTTTGAAGGTTGTTTCCATCATGCACAGACTGTTTCCAAAATAAATACTGAAACAGTTGAACTGGCCACACAGTCACTCTTCCTGATTTAATTAGGATAATCATAAGAAATTATGTTAGCACATGCCTTTTTCTAACCTACACTTTCTGTAGAACATACATGCCTCTTTCAACTCACAAGATGAACAGAAGCCCAAGAAGTTAACCATACTTTCCTTCTAACTGCAGAAATACACTGCATAATTATTAAAACCAAGTACATGTCAAGGATATTTTCTTTTGTGGACTGTAATTCAGAGATTAGGATGATTTTTATAGATGAGATATACAACTACATCTTCTTTACCACCATGCATCCCAACTAGATTCAGAACTGCAGATGAAGGAGAAGCTCCAAGAGTTCTGTTCTCACTGGGCGGTCCCAGAAAACCGCTCTCATGACTGCTATATCATTGCCACAAGCTTTGGTCACAGAAGGTTATAAGTGCTTTTTGGTGAAAAATGTCAAGCCAGCATAGCCAGTTTATATGTATTTTGAAAGCAGGACCATGTCCAGAGTATAAGTGGTATATACAGGATATATTCTGCAGAATGGAAGACAATATATTATATGTGGACTGCACAGAATACTGAGAATTGCAAGTGTTGAGGGGCAAACATGGGAATCTGTTTTTTTTATTTCATTTTCAAAACAAACATTTGGTTACAGACATCTCATAAAATAGAATACATCTGCAATGGTAGGCAAAACAGAAAATGAAAATTTTAAATACTTTGAAAAACCGCTTAATAGTAAGATTAAAAAGATTCTCTTCCCCCCCCCCCCCAGTTAAGTTCTACACCCAATGACCCATTACCATGCTGCCAGTTACTTACTGCTTTACATAGGAAAGTAAGCCTTCAAATGTCCTCGGAGGCCATCAGCATAAGCCCAGAAAAATTACTGTTAATTAATCATCCTAAAACTATTAATTATTTTTAGTACAAGTAATTTTAATGAAGTCTTAAGAACTACTACCTTGGGAAATTGACTCCTTTTATATATGTGCAGACACACACACAGAGATTATATATAGGTATATATACATAGCTAGTACAGACAGCACAGCCTGCTTTAGCTCTCCTGTATTTCTAAAAGTATCCAATCAGTTTATAAATTCACTATAGAACTGCTTCAGTGATTGTGCGTAGTAATGAATTCTGCAGCTTGCTTATAGGCCGCGCAGCTTAGTACTCTCGCTGGAGTTTTATGTAAGCTTGTGGTCTTTGATTAAAGGAAAGAAAGGAAGGGAGGGCAAAAGGAATTGAGGGAAAATAAGGAAGGATGGAAATTTTCAGGCAATACTTTGTAAAATTTTGGAAATTGGGAAAAACTGAATTAATTGATGCAATAGCCACCGCAACTTCCTTTTTTCAGTGTGAACTAAAAAACCCAACCCAACCAACCCTAAATTCGGGCATTACCAAAAGCATAGCAGTTAATTACATTTGGTTTTTTGAATATACAAGTGTCTGCCCTGGATCTCAGCTGTGGAATTTAAAAGTCGGGCATGTGTAAAAGGACCACCCATAAACATACCTACTGAAACCAAACCCTCCAGTACTTTTAACAAAGAAGAAGAAAATGATGTTGTTTGCTGCATTCCTGGAGGTAAGCAAATACAAGTTCTAGTGGACAACGGTGGATAGAGCTTCCCAAAACTGAGGATCCCTCACAGAGAATGAACACCCTGCCAGCTGCTTCCTCATACTTCATTTGCAGAGCTCAAATGTGTGAATCTCTGTGGAGTTTAAGTTGATGGTATACCACAGGGAGAAAAGTAATCTTTCAAGCAACTAGACTCAGTTCCACATAACTGTGCTCAAAGAAGATAAAGTTCTCATAAACCAAACAGTTTGGTGAGAAAAAGATTTATCTCTGTAGGATAATTTATTTTAATCTTTTATGTAAATCACTAGCACTGCTATCTTTTTAATATCTTCCATAAGGTTTTATTTAAAGTCTAGACATGCTCTACAGAGAGTGTAAAATGTGTGCATCTGAAATTGTATTTTAAAACCAGGGTTTAGGTCACGGAGTCATTCTGGAAGCAGATCTGACTCATGGTTTCTCAAAGCCAGCCTAAGATACATCATGCAGGCTGTCAGTCAGCAGCAGAGCAGCCTGTTTGGGAGCCATGCGTTCAGCGCCGTACAGGCTGCTGCTACATGTAGCCCAGCAGTGCACCAAGCCACGGAACCAGCATCCCTTGCTGACCGCTTGTTCCCCCACAGGCTCTCCTGGGGAACGAGCAGGTGCCATGCAGCACGGCATCCTATTTTGTCAAGTTGTTGGGGGCTTATGAGGGGCTAGGGTGGTCTTTTTTTGAAAATTCTTCTTCCCTGAAGTCAAGTGAATGTGAATCTATGTGAAGGTACAGTGGGAAAGGCAATCAGTTCGTATTAGCAGGTCATGTTATGTTTACCTCAGCCCAGTATTTCTTTCTGTCTACTACTATATAATTTCATACTTTTTTAATATGCCTGAGAATATATACAGAATATGGCAAAGACCTGTTGCAAAGCATACATATGTCAAGGAGCCTAGTGGCAGGGGGTGGCAGGGCTCCCTCAGGGGCTGCCAGACAGAACCACAGAAGCCAGGGCTGGTCCCACCATCCCAGCCAGAAGCTGGGGCTTGCACATCTGTTCACAACTGGGACCAGCAGGACCCATAGCTGGACACAGGCCACTGAACAATCCCCAGTCCACAGCCTGGTAGGGCATGGGCAGCTCTGTAACTCATATTTGCCCAATGCTTCCTCCCAGTCAAGGACAAGTCACATTGCCATCCTGGATTCCCCAGGACCATTTTTCCCCTGCTGTGCTTCAGCACAGGCACTTCTGAATTAACAGCTGAACAATATTGCTTGCTCTTGCAATGACGTTGTCTCTCTCGGCTTTTTCTTTAAACTCCAGCTTCTTGAGTGGCAGGAAATTCTGACGTTCACTCATTCATTAAAAGTTTTGCATTTTGTATTTTCAAAGTAAGCTTTGGGAGCATAAACTCTAGAGACTCAAATAAGAGAAGCTAAATAAATATATTGTTTAAAAGAAATAAACCCTCTGTATGATTTTCCTGCAGGGACAACTACAGTCTGATACTGCACAAATCCAGTCACAGACGTTCAGGTCAGCTTGGGTCTGGAAGAAATACAGCATTTTCAAGCCAAAGAGCCCCCCCGGCCACCAGATGTTGCCATTTGCCACCCAGAGCACCTGGGGTGCCCCATCGCCAGCCTCCAGCAGGGCCGGGCAGGCTCCCCATGCCGCTTGCTGCGGGCTTAGGCCCCCTCCAGAGCACGCACAGGCTCCAGCGCCGCGCAGGGCCCGCCGGAGCCGGGCTGGCCCCATCCAGCATCCCCGACGTGACAGCCACAGCTCCGGGGCGGCCGGGGGGCTGCTGCGGGTCCCCCGGGGCCTGCGTCAGCCTGAGCTGATGGGCTCGCTGGGGTTGGCGTGACAGCCGCAGACAGGCACTACGGCCCGCGGCCACCTTCCCGCCAGACGTCCGCCCGCCGCCGTTAAGCCGCTCCGCTGCCGCAGCGCCGGCTGCACGACACCTGCCCTGCGTGACGATGGAACTGGTGATGCCACGGCCTGGAGGTGCCGTTCCCGAGCGCACCGGCGGGCTCGGAGCAGGACGCACAGCCGCTCCCCTAACGCCCTTCGTTGCGAGCACCCGAGCAACCAGGCACCGGCTGGGACCTGCGGGGACCCACGTGTTCTCAGTTGATCCCATTATGTTTGTGACCGACACCGCACGGCCCGGTGTCACCGCGCCGCCCCGCCAGCGGCGCTGCCCCTGCTTGCCACGATGTTTTCCCCCGGGCGCACAGAGGCGCCGCGACACTGTACACGGCAGCCGCCCCCCCGGGCTCGCCCTCCCTGCCCGCGCGTTGCAGCGCGCCGCGGCCCCGG
>JAVJGJ010000059.1:58347531-58375289 GCA_035590215.1 Microhierax caerulescens | reverse complement strand
GCTCAGCTCCCAGGTACGGCCCGGCCGGCGCGGAGAGGTTGTGCCGGGGAGGGGGCAGAGCCTTAAGCGGGGCGGCCGGTACCGGCAGCGCGGGCCTGAGCATCGCCCCGCGCCTCGGGCCGGCTGGGGGGCGGAGGAGCCTTTCCCGCCCCACCGAACGCGGCTGGCAGCCGCCCGCCCCAGAGCTGCGGATTTAGTGACCGTTTGTTTGTTCCCGAAGCGTTTTCGCGTTGGGACGCAGCCTGTCGGGTGGGTCGCTTTCGCGTTTTCAAGCTCCTTCCATCTTCTACAGGATTTTCTCTTTGAATTCTCAAACCCTTGCCGTTACGTGGCCGGCACCGGTCTCCTGTAAAGAGGAGTGCGAAGAGCGATGGACCGAGTCCGCGGCAGCCTTAGCAGCCGCCTCGGAGGCGACCCCCGGGGTGAGGGGCCGGGGATCCCGGCCGGCATCCCACAGCCGTACCCGCTGGCATTCGGCGTGTGCCTCCGAGAATCGTACCTCCCGTTTGGTGTTAGGCCAGATATGTAAGCTTAAAATAGTGAGGGGGGTGTCTGTGTGACTATTCGTTAGGAATCCCAGTTATAACAGTAACCAAGAACTTCCCTGGGAAAAAAACCAAGCCCAAAATGCAATACCTGGTCTGTGCTGAGCAGAGCGCTGCTCGTTCTGGGTAGGTAGCTACTCACATAGAGGCTGCTTGTATCTTCATCACTGCTTTGTGATCAGCAGCTTGAAAGCAAAGCTCTGTCTTGGCTAGTGTTTTTAGTAGCTGGAATCACAAAACACTGGTGCGTTGTTGCTGCAACTACTGCAGACGTGCCCTTAACTGAAAGCAGTGGGTGAAGTATGGGTATGTGGGGAAAAACAAAGCCAAATAAACCCTTTTCTTACCACCTTTATGTTTTTATTCACCATAAACTTTTGGGATGTGCCCACTGGAGACATGCTGGTTGGTGGTAGAATGAATTTTTACACCTGTTGGAGCTGATAGCTGTGCTGGGGCAGGCTGTGCTTCCACTGGCCGGTGTGTGTAGGGATGGGATGGATGGGTACAGCAACCCCACACACTACAAATAGTTGTCGGGCCGTTCTGAGTGGGGAATGTTTCACTGCTTAGAAATTGCACGTGCTGGCTGAAGTGAAGCACATGTTTCTTTCCAGGCATTGGTAGCCTACCTGGCGTTTACTAGTGCTGGTAGCACTTCTTGTGACTAATAGTAAACTCACTAGCATTTCTATGGACTGCCTTTGTTCTGTTTAGGTAACAGGGAAAAAGGCTTAATGTGAGAACTGATGGATGGGAGAAGCATAGTTTTGTTTTGTACATCTCCTTTAACACTGAAATTCAGGAACATTATCTCGAGGCTTTGTGTACAGAGCCCAGAATGGTTTGGTTTGTAGTTAAGTGGTGGGCTGGAAACTCTCAGTAAGTTTTTTTGTGTATATTGCCACTGCACGTTTGCATATTTGCTGCTGAGGTCCTGTGGTCAGGACATGTCTTGCTTTGAAGCTGGAAACTGCAAAGTGGTGTGATGTTAGGGTGATCTCTAGCTTCTGTTGGTGCCTGCAGCTTACAGTGATCTAATAGAAGTTACATGATCTGGTAGCTAAAGCTACCCTGAAGAGCTCTTCTGCCTGGTTTAGGCTGGACTCTCAGAAGACGATATGGGAGCTCAGTGGCTGAAACAACTGGTTGGCCTGGGAACCAGGTGCATGCCCCATGAAGTGGGTTTAGCATTGGCCAGCTGTTGGATGTGTATGCAGGGATGCCCTCTTAAAGGAAGCAGCTAGTATTGCTGAGCACTCTGCAAAGCTTAATCCAGCATTAAAAGGTGGTCTTGGCAGATAGCCATATGGGTACTTACTCCTGTATGTGAAAGGTGGGGCAGGGATACAGATGCAGAGGAGGGGATGTCTGCAGCAAGGATACTGATCTTCAGGAGGGAGATTCACAGAGCACTTCTGTTGGCATGTTGTTACAGAAGCTGTTATGACCAGGCAGAATTTTAGTTGCTTGATAAATTTGTTCAGGGAAAAAGGAAACAAATACCCTCAAATAACAGTCCAATGTGTTCTTCCCTTATCTTCCTTTTTTGTAAAGAACAAGAAAGTGATGTTTCTTTGGGAAGAACAAAAAGTGATGTATCTTTCCTTTGTGCTTGGAAGGACCCTGTGACTCATCCTGACGAGAGAGGAGAGGCTTCTACATGTCAGTTACATTAAAGGAATTTCTGGGAAGGATGAGTGGAAAGGCAGTATAGGATAGAAATAGTTGTCTTTCATCTTTGAGACTTAACACTGGGTGTAGCAAAGAAAAAAGGAAAATTTACCAAAAGTTCAAAAGGAGTAAATGTTGAAAAGCTGTTTCTGTTTGAAAATTTTAACAGATTTTCAGTTTGGATACAGTGAGCTTGATTTAGGAATGAACCTAACATTGAAAAAAAACACCCAAGAACAAAACCCCAGGCAGCAATATACATTGTTTAGATCTGGTTTCCTTGTCAGAGAAATAGCAATCTGTGGCCTTGACTCTTAATTCTCTGGAGGGGTGGTCTTCCATGCTGCAAATGCGGAGTTGGCAGAAGTATAATGCTCAAAATAATTCATGTTGCCTTTAGTGCCTGTATGTTTTCCTGCTGAAGAAAGCTTGAAAGGATTGAAGAAAGCAAGAAAGGATTCTTGATGATGATGGTTTCATCGTGATTTCTGAAATGATGCTTAATAGAGTAGCAAAGTAAAAACTTTATTAATGCATTCTGCCCTCTTCTATGCAAACATAGAACAGCATTGAAACTTCTGCCTTGGAGCCCTTTTTATAGATCAGAAAATCAACTGAAGTTTTAGGCATTGTTGAAAAGAAGGTTATCCAGATGAGGCTATTCCAGCTGCAGTGTTTGCTAGTAGCGTTACCAGCATGCTGGAAAATGAGGGTAATTGATTTAGGACTGCTGCATCTGAAGGTCCTTAGAGGTCAAATCGTGTCTTTCTTATCACTGGCACAGCACCTTGCTGTATAATCCCTTTCAAAGATTTAATGGCTGGAGCAGAAGCTTAGCGGGGGAGCCTGGAGTGCCCAGGCTGATCTGGAGCCTGACTTTCGGTAAATTGCATAACTTCACCTCTGCCTCAATTTAGCTATTCTTTCTCCTGGCCTAATAGTTGCAGACCCTGAGGGCTTTTTGGGGTCTAAGACCAGTTCATCTACCATTCAAAAAAATTCTGTGACTTAATTCTTTTGGTCCCAGAGAAATCGAGGGGTTAGCCTGAAAGAGGTAGTGGCTCTTGCACCTCAGGACCTGGGGTGAGTCCCATAGAGCCTGGGTCAGTTCACAAGAAGCCCCATCTCCAGGAATCAAGGCAGCCCAAAGCTGCTCTTTGTTGTTATGCTTAAACACAATATAAAACAGATGAGCTTGAAGAGTGTGAATATTTGAACTGTCAGTGCTTTTCCTGGACCATGGTGCTCACGGAGGCCATCTCCATGGGCTCTCAGGTATGTGCAGAGTGAGATCGGGGTCAGAAGGGTGGAAGAACAATTTTCTCTTCAGCTAGGAGCTGTGGGCTTCTGCACTCCTACATCTAGTATACAGGTTGGGGACAGGGGAGGGAAGAACTAGGACAGGTGCAATACTGCCTTCACATCTCCTTCACTTCCCGTCCTCTCCATTTAACACGGCACCAAAGCCATGTTATTCCAGAGACCGCGTGCACACACATAGGTTTGCTAAATGCATGATTCACTTCCTAACCTCTCCTGGCTGCTTCTACATCTGCGTCAGAGGGAGTATTTGTGCCTGATTTTGCTTTTTGTCCATTTGTGTGTCTGGGGTGGGGATAGGGTTTCTTTGAAATTTTCTTAAAAAAATGTAGGGAAATATATGGGATGATTTTTGACTTAAGAAGAGAGGGAAAAGACGTAACGTATAACTAGGTTTTTATATTTAACTTATTCTGGACTGGTAAAGAGGTTAAGGTTTATGTGTGTTTTCTCATCTCCATAATCTGTGAACTTTGCAAGTGCTTATTCGGAAGAACAATCTTACTCCTCACTTTTCAGCAAGTATTGACTAGACCAAAATAACATTTGCTGTTTCCTAACGTCTATAAAGTACAATATGTTCTCTAATAAATATTTGAAGCTATATATAATTGTATCTATACTTGTTTCACTTTTCCTACAAAGTGGCTGTAAAAGTTTTATAGAAACCTTGGTGATTTGACTTCCTGCTTTTTCTACATGCAAATTAGGAAACTTGATAATCCAGTTTTGATCCTATGCTTATTAGTGATGCTTTATATTGTAAATCTTGTAATTCTCTTGAAGCAGTTATTCTTACATTAAAGGACTTTGGGTGAGTTAATTTTAAACAGCATACTATATTCTCAATCAGATATTATGGTGCTTTAATTATAGGAACTGTAATGAGATTAGTGGCCATGAGTAAATTGAAAGGGATTGTTGGGGGTGGGGAGGGACTGCATGCAGCAGCATTTTGTGCACAGCTGGTTTTGGTAGGACTAAAATTCTGCTCATCTCTCCTAAGCATGGAATGTGGAGATTGTCTTCCCTCTGCCCAGGACCTGTTACCAGTTGTTCTTTCTCAGTGTCCTGACATCTGGGTTTTGACCCCTTTCTTTTTTTTGTGCACGATCTCTTTCTGAAAGACCTGGAGAAAAAAAAGCAGCAGACTGTTAGAGTCAGGATTTTTGTGGGGAATGTGATTATATAGCCATGTAGCGAAGAAGAGAATTTAAGAGCAGGCTGTATATTGCCTAAACTAATACTGGCTTGGAGCCGGAGGGACTTGACACCTGTGTGCATGTTCAGGTGTCTGATGGTATCATATAAATGATACATCTTCAAAGCTGTAGTCTGGTTGCTGATGAAAACGAGCTAGCAGAAATGTAGGCACCAAGTGCTGAATCATCTGATGGTTAATGAGCTGCTAGTGCCCTGGGTCAAACCAGAGCTCAGAGGGCCACTGTCATTCCCTGTGGGAGCAGCTCGGTGTTTGCAAGGGTTATTAATCCAAAAGCGTGCTCTAACGGTAGTTAGTGAATTAGTTGCTAGGATGGCTGCAGGCCGGCTGCCAGGGGATGATGGCAGGGTGAGCGACCACCTGCCAGCTGATATTTGCAAGAACACAAAAGTTTCTAGAGGAGGAAGGTAAGTGCAGGAGGGGAAAGGAATGTATTACCTGCTAGATTACAGGCCTTCTAAACCAAACCAGCCACTTCAGCCACTATAAGGTGGCTATGTTCCTGAGGAGGAGGAGGCGGCAGATAGATCTGGTCCATTAGCTGCAAGCAGCCTGTAAGCTGCAGGAGCACCTAAACTTCTTCACTGTCATTTTCAGCAAACGGCTTCTGAAGGTCTGTCCTGTTCTCCCAACACATTGTATGCAGTGCCAGTGCTGAAGTGCTGCTTGCATAGCCAGCTGCCCAAAAGTTACTGTCACATTTCAAGATGACACCCAAGACCTTTAAGATTGTAAACATGAGCCTTTGAAGTTGACTAGGCGTATAGCTGGCTTTTAGTCCTTCTTGAATACTTGTTGCTGGATCCAGTTTGAGCCAGACTGAGGCTTGGAACAAAGTTTTACAAAATCAAGCATTGCAGGAAATAAATGTAAATCCCTTTAAAAGAAAACTAGTTTTGAGTGACATTCTTGAATACAGCCTAGTTGTCCTAGCACATGTCAGGCTTGATACTTCGTCAGCATACCACCACTTTGTGTGGTGGTTTTGTTCCCCGTGCAGAAGTAGCTACAAGCCTGCTCTGCATGGATAGCTACGACTTCCTCTTGTTTAGACAAGTGTTTGCCAAAGGTAGACCTGGAATACGTGGCCACCGTTTCTTAGCCATGCTGTTACGGAGTGAAGGGGGGGAAAAGAGTGGCTGTTCTTACAGCTAATAAGATTTCCATTAAAACTCTAATCTGCAGGATCAGAGATGTTGGGAATTGAAAAGATGGTGTCGCTTTTGAACAGTGGCAGGAAGGGTTTGCTAATGGGGGAAAGCCTGAATTTCTGGGGTGAAGATAAATGATGTCATAAAATTGTTGATGTTGGTAGCAAGGAGTGAGGGTAAATAGCGAGTGCTGCAGTGGTGAATTTGTTGATGTTGATGGTAAAGCTGGTTTTGAAAGGTGAAGGCTTCCTATGAATATGAAATTGCAGTGGGAGATGAAGGAGAACCAGTTTTGGTTTAGCTTGGGTTGAAATCTAATTTCAAAAATTTGGAATTTCTGTGAAGCAGAAACCCTTATTGTCGACTGGCTCAAATAGCCAGCATGGTACACCTTGCTGGTTTGTCAGGAGTGTTGGCATTGGGGACCACAGGTAGGCTGAGCCACGAGGAGATCACGTGCTGCGTGCCTTCCCTTGTACTGCTCTCACCAGCTGTTCCCAGGAGCTACCGGGCACAGGTATGGACTCAGGCCAAGGGTTGTAAAGTGAAATGTGTTGAAAACCGAACTGAGTTTTAATTGCCCAAACAAAGAGAAATGAAGGAGTTAAATGGGGGTTGGGAAGGCTTTTGCCTCACCTCTGTCCCTATTCCCCTGTTTCTCCACCCAGAACAACTGTTCTTCCAACTGCTTTGGGGCCTCTTGGCCCTTCATTCCTCTCTTGTACAAATATCTTGCTTCCTGCTGTCTAAACCAGCCAGGCTCAAGGAAAGTACGTCTCTTACGTGGTCAGGATGTGAGTACATTGTCAAAATGATTAAGAGTTGTAAGGACGGAATTTCTTCCAAATTCTTCTGGTGAAGAAGGGCATTACTTACCTACTCAGTTACGCTGGTTTATCTGTCTTTTATATGCTTTAGCTGCTTGCACTTAGGTTTCTCTTGCCTTTTTTTAATATATTTTATAAATTCTATTAAAAAATCCTCATCTATTTGATTTTATTAGCCAAGTACTTATGACTTTTTCTAGTATAGAAAAGGTGACAAATTTGTGTAGTGATGAAGAGGCTATTTAACTTATGAGCCCATTTTTAAGTACTTGAAAAAATTTTGATATGGTATTTGGAAGCTAACATGAACATAAAAATAACAGCATTCTTGTTGAATAGCCAGTTCTTAAATGTATGTTTTTCTGATATGGTGTTCACACATTTATTGTATAGATAAATAAGCCTTGTGAAAGCAGGTGCTTAATGTAAGTGAAATAGGAAGAAATTACGATGGAAAACAAATTCAAGACTTGACTTGTAGAGAAGAAAATTTCATGGATTTCAGTGCAGAAAGTCAGAAGTTTAAGAGTAGTTTAAGACAGGTTTGAAGCTGAACCTGAAATGGCTTAGAGTACCTTAGTAGCTATCTCAATGCTTCAATTTAAGAACGGTGTATATTTTCATTGACAAGCTTGTTAGGTTGTAGGGTTTCTCCTGTTTATTTACTTAATTGTGAGAAAGGCTGTGCACTCCCTAGATTACAATTTTATGAAAAGATTAAAGAAATTTCTAAAGCTTTCCCACTCCCTTTTCTTTATGAGCTTGCTGGTAGACAGTAGTGCACTTCGAAATCTGCAGATGTCTTTTACAAGGGATATCAGATTGAAATAATAATAAAAGCACCTTTCCCCTTCTGTGGACTCTTTTCCCCAAGTGGTGTTTTTATTAAGCACAGTACAGACTGTGCTGGATATTGTAGTGGAAGCTAGAGGGGACAAGGTTTAACTTCCCCAAGCCTAGTTACGCTGATGCCATTGTGTATTGTTTTCTACCATGGACGTTGTACAAATGGCAGCAAAGGCAGGTACCTCTCTAATTGGTTTGGTTCCCTCATCTCATAGGAGTGGTGGTGTATCAGCTTGGGGCCATGTGTAGGATGGGGATCTGAATGACTCTGTCCCTTTAGCTTGTAGGAAAGGGAAATCCCATCCAGACTGTTTCAGCTGTGATGTGGCTCTTTGGGGTTGTGCACACAATACAAGGAAGGAAGAAGAGCGAGAAGAAGATTGCCAGGATGGGAAGGGCTTCATGATGTTTTAAGAATTGGTTTGCCCCAGAAGGTGGGCCTGCTCAGGATGAGCTTTCATAAAACAAAAGGGAATCATGAAGACTGGTGTCCTTCATGTATGAGGTGCATCTTCGGCCTCTGTTTAAACCTGCAGCTTAATACTGGCTAGTTATTCTGGTAAGTGGTGGCCAGAAAGTGAAATGGGACTAGCTCTATTTCTGGTTTCTTACTGAATGGGGGCAGGCAGGAAATAAATCTAACCTTAAAAAGGAAAAAAAAAAAAAGTAAAGTATTTTAAACATAGTTCAAAATACAGAACTTCCAGGAAAATGGTGGGTTAGTGTTTTACTGGACTGCTGAAAAGACTTTTATACCCTATAGGCAGCAGAGAGGGGTGGAGTAGGTAGGTACAGCATACTATCTGTGACACCATTTTAGAGGTGCTGAGAGGCGGCCACTTTCCTGAACAAGCAAAAAGAAGGGCTTTGCTATGGTCAGTGACATTGCTGTTGTACAGGGGTACAGAAATGGTGGAGGTGGGCTTCTTAAGTCATTCAGCTGTTTCAATGTTGGTCACTGTGTGAGTGCACTCTGGGGAGAGGACACCTTATGCCTTTCCATTCCGGTGCACCTCTGCAGTGCCAGGTATGATTTGTCTCCTTAGAAGTACTCCTTTAGAGGCCTTATGGAAGCAAGTATGTGAACTGCTCAGTGCTTTTTCAAGTGCATGTGCAGCTCAGTTGTGCAATAGCTTGGAAACTCTGCTTAGTTAACTTCACGGTATTAGTGTGCAGCTTAAAAGAGGGAAAGAATGTGCAACTTAAAAGTTTTTTTTGGAATGGACAGATTTACAAAAGAGCAAACATGCCCCATAGTATTTAGATGCCAAATTGCATACCAACTACAAAACGTTGATGTTAGGACTCCAGGCAAAGTTATGGTGGTGATAGTATATTTTATTGTGGTGAACTAATCCTACTGAGATTAAGGCAGAAAATCTGTTATAATACACTGGACTTCTGTCTACATGTTGTTGCTGTTAGAGACTTAGAGGTGTTGACATATACATGACCATGTAGACCTCAAAGTGGCCAAAGTGAATTGTGTTATTAAAATCTGGATATTTTAAAGTATGTAGGTGTCTGTGGTCACAGTTTTTCTTACACAGGGACAGTGGAAATTAAGCAACCTCAGACATTTTCACCCATTTGTATAATGGAAAGTAGATTCAGCTTTGCTTCTGTATTTCTTTCTCAGTAACAATTAGAGTAACTTTCAAACTTCTGAAGATGCCCATTCTTTCTAGGCATGATCTGGAGTTGTAACTTTATTTTAAATTACTGGCATCTTCCCCATTTCTAAGATTTAAACTTTCCTTGTAGTGAGTTGTGACTTACTAATGGACGTTTCTGAGTGCCTTTGTCTCAGTAAAGTAGTTATTTCATGTGAAGACTTGGTTTGTTCTTTTTGTGAGAGTAACTCAGCAAACCCTGCCTGAGTGTCCCATAGTGTAATGCTTCATGAGGACCTCACCGAAGCCAAGACAGCTAGTCAGATGAGGCCAAGCAGTCACTTCTAGTAAATTAAGGATCTAAAAAATGAGCTCTGGATCTCCTTTTTTCTATATCAACAAGAGCAGACCTTGTATAAAGCTGAAGGTCTTACAGTCATTTTAGCTGGCAGTGCTGCTTACCCCAACCTGCAACTTGTTCCATAATGTTCATGCATCCATCATCTGATCCACCAGCAGAAAAAAATTGGTCTGGTTTGAAAGTAACCTTTCACAACCATATCTTACTGGGTTGGGTTGGTTTTGGTGGGGGTTTTTTTTGGTTTTTTTTTTTCTTATCCAGCTCCTAACTGTCTCATGCATGATGTGCAAGTGTTTATTCCACCACAAGGCAATACTAAATAAAGTGTCTGTGGCGAAGCAAAGCCACTTATTTTGGCAGCTGTGACAGCCTCTCAGAACAAAGCAACTGAAAAGGCAGTGCAAGGGAAGGAGACAGAACATGTTCAAGATGACGGCACATGGAGGTTTTCATTGGAGCTCAATGAAATCAAACCTGCAGTTTGGTCCTGTTCTTGCATCACTTCCTCTTTCACAATCCAGATGGAAGCCATGGCTTGTCCAGTGCCCAAAGGTGCGTCTGCACCTGTACCTCTTGGACAAGCAAGGTGGTATGGTCCAGAGCGTTTCTGTGATCTCCTTGCAGCACTGAGGTTCCCAGTCCTGCTGAGGCTGGTACCCATTTAGTCCTGTGTCTGAGTCCTGGTGCATCATTAAATAAGCAGCTCTCAACCAGCTGGAATTTTAAAGCATCCCCAAGTGTTTTATAACATAAAATAGATTATTCCTAAGGCAGTTTTACAAGTGAAGGTTTTTCATGTGAATAGTCTTGCACACAAGGAACCTCTTTTTTGATCTTGTTCTTTCAACAGCTTTAGTTTGCTGCAGCCAAGCAGTGCCAAGTATGATCGTTATTTTCTTGAGAGAAATATTTTGAGAGCTCTCGTGCAGGAAATAAGTTCCTCATTGCCCCTTACCTCTTTGAATAACAAGTGAAAAGATGCAGAACTCAAAACAATAGAAGGGGGTTTGGTTTTTATTGTGTGGGTTGTGGTGGTTTATTCTGGTTGGGGGTGGTGGTTTTTTGGTGGTTGTTTTTTTTTTCCTTCAAAGACAAAATACCTGGACTGTTGTTAAATGGAATTTTATTTTAAAATGCACAGCGGAACAATGTACAGTGCTGTCATGGAAGAAGTGGTACGCATCATTTTGAGATCTTTGTGGGTGAAGGTTTTTTTTTTGAGCTTGGTTGTACAGTCTCTTGGTAAAAGTACAAAAAAATAGACTTATTTTGGAGACAACAACCAAAATAAATTCATTACTATTCCAGTATATAATTTTCCACAGTGATTAACTTATGTTTCTGTAGTTGTACTGCTTTTGACCCATAAAAATTTTAAGCCTATTTTTACAATTAATATAGAATCTTTTAAAATTGTATGTAACCCGTGCTTTAGCATGTGTGTTGGCATGAATGGGCTGTAACTATAGCTTTCACAAGCTAGAAGCATGTTTCTTGGTGAGAAGCATGGAGGTATTAGTTTGGGGGAAGGGGAGAAGACCAGGAGGCAGTCCCCTCTCCTTGCCTCGATAATTAACTGGGAGCAGATGGCAAGTTTTCTGATGCTAGCTTACCATTTAGCTTCTGTATAGAGTTCTGATCTAGGATAATTTTGTTTTATCAGTCCTTATGGTGAAAAGAAAGAGCAAGGAAGAGTTTTTTTTGATGATTTTCATTTTTCAAGTAGGAGCTCACCTGGCTGCTGGAACATTAGTAGGAGGCAGCAGGATCTGAGGTAATGACAACAGATGATGCAAGCAGCTAATAGTGATGGAACCACTTAAAAGGTGAATGCAATTTGAGGATGTAGCAGAGAGAGGAGAGCAGTGATGCTGTTGTATGCGGCAAGGTTTTATTTGGAATCTTGGGCATCAGGGTTTAAGAAAAATGGCAGGAACCAGGAAGGACTGCAAGGAGAAGAGGGCTGTTGAACAGATGCAGAACTGCGTAAGGAGATCTGGCAGGAGAAATGACCACTCTCTAAATGCAAGGGGGCATAAGTTAGGTAGACACTTCTAAAGAAGTTTTGGCACAATGCAAACTATAAAAATAGCAGTTAATGAAGTAAGGCTGGAAATTGGTGTGAGCCTATGTGTTTGGGATGGAAGAGAGGGACCTTGGAGAGCCCTTCTAGTCTCTGAGTTTGGGAAGAAGGACACAACATCTGAGAAGTCCTCAAAGCCAACAGCTTCAGTGCTGTCAAAAGGGACTCACTATATGGCACCATTATGTGCTGAATTTGGCCTGGTTGCATGAGAAGGCTGCCTGTGCTTCTCAGAGTGCACTCTGTTGGGAAGCTTGAGTGCAGTGAGGAAATGGTAGAAGAGTTTTATTGCCTGCTGTTACTGTTTTTTTAACTATTGAAAACAGCAGAATTTTTTAATGCCCAATGTGTACCTGCAAGCAGTGCATTTCAGACCATGCTTTGTGTCTGGCATTTACTGGTCTGTAAAGAATCTGAAGTCAAATGTCTTGCACTGGTTTTAAGAGAAATGGCTTTTAAATAAATCTCAAAACTGTGTTTTCAAGACTGTTTTTGATTAGACCAATTCTGGCTGAATTGGAGCAATTTCCAAGTGGTTCCCTCCCTCCGCTGGCAGAGGACAGTCTGCATTGTTGTTACCTTGGTTGACCTAAGTTATAGAGGATGCCTTTGTGAAATTGCTCTCCAAGGGAATTCATGCAGGCTGTTGTATAAAGTTATGAGAGAAAGAACAATTAGCCAAGACCAGTGATTGTGTGTTTTGGTCTCCACAGATTGCTTTTATGTGAAAACAATGAACAAAACAGATGGTTAGGGTACCAGAGAAAAACTATGTAACACTGAAAAACAGTCTCTGAAATTGGGTGGTTTGGGTGTGGGGTTTGTTGTCAATTTTTTTTCTTTTTTATGAAACTATTGTTACCAGTTGGGCAAATGTGCTGTAAGTTACTGGAAGGTGGTGGCTGGTTGTTGCACTTCATTGTCTTCCTGTTGGTCCATAGTTTAGCTGTACGCTTCACTGGACAGGCTGCAGGATCATCATTCTGGATTTATCTCCTCATGGAGATACCATTCTAGGGGCTTTTTCCTTCCAGTTTTTGATACCAACATCTTACAAATTGTGGAAGGATTTTAGCATCCTTAAAGTGCTTACGTTGGCTGTCAGGTAGTCTTTTGGTAGCTCAAGGTAGTTGCAGGGCGTTTTATTGGGGATTCTGGTGAAATCCATTCTGGCTCTGGCTCTGCCTGGCCTGGTGTGCGCATAGGGAGGGCTTTGCTGCTGAGATGCAGTAAACATGAGTTTCTATATTTATCACAAAATATGCTTGCATGCTGCCTGAATGAACTCGTTAAAACCATTGTGCGCTTTATGTATGCAGGAGCTAGATCCACAGGGAAAATAATCAAGTTTTGCACAGAGATAGAGGCCGGGTAGCCGAGCACAATGTGTGAAGTCCAGTCTTCAATACCCCCGTATGTGTTTGTACCTTTGAAGACTGTGTAGCATTTTATTCAGTTCTTGTTAAGTTAGGTTTATACCTGTACAACTAAACTGGTCTCCTTCAGGGTTTTAGTTTCATGTAGTGTCTCAGAGTTCACCGGTGAAGTCTGTCTGGGAAGACAAATTTAATGGAAGCACTAATTGATTTAATTTTTGGCTCAAAAATCAGTATTGGGTACTAATCTGATCATGGAAAACTTACTTCTGGATTTGAACAAACCTTACACAAACATGAAGACTGACACATGCTGACACCAACTGGCATTGAAACATTAAAAGCACTCTGAAAGGTGTATGATTTTTAATAGATTACTTCATGTATGTAAGCCATGGTGAAAAAACTGATGAGAACTATATCTGGAATATGTCAAATTATCATATATCTTGTGTAATGGTCTATGGAGACACTTGAAAAATGCAGAAATACTGCCCAAGGAATAAGAAAAGGCAGATGAAATGAAGTTAAATGGCTGGCTGGTAGGTTTGTTTGAGTGGGTTATAAAACCTTTATTATGTCAGGAAGTTGAGCTTCTTCAAAAGGTATATGCTTATCTAATGAGTGCTGTAAAGATCCTGGAGAGTGACCTCTGTTTTTTTGCTAGCTTCCAACTTCTGCTGTTTTTCTTCTTCCCTTTCCTGGATGAGCTTCCTTTTCACTGTCAGGAGCTTTTTAAAATGGTATTTCCTTTCCATGGCGATCCTGTAGTTTACAGTATTTGCAGTTGTGTTCTGGAAAGTTAGAGGTTTATAAAGATCAATTTGGTCATCTTGTGGATTATTCAACAATGCCATTGAAAGTAAAGGATTTGTACTGGAATAAATTAGACTTCTGTTGTATGCCGTGCGACTTTGGGGGAAGGAGTTGTTACTCAGCTGTGGACTCTTCTTATCTCTGTCGTGTTGTTGGAGTGTTTGTCTTGTTTTTCTTCCTGACAATGTATAGTTGACCAGGAGAGAAAGACTTCCTTGCAGGAGAATCTTTGTAATCAAGTCGTGTGCTTTTGTCAGTCCAGCTGCTTTTGAGCAAGTACGATCCATGTAGCAGGTGACTCCGAGAGTGGCCGTGCTTTACACTGGTGGTGGTGTCTCTGGAGCATTGAACCGAGACACTTAAGGCAAGGCTGAACAACCTTCAGGACATATCAGTTAGAGCTGTCTTAAGACACTCTTCACTGTTCCTTGCTATCGCTGTACACCTGTGGAGGGGGGGCTGAACTATGTTCACAGCAGTGAAATTACAGCCTTTTTTGCTTTTTCTTTTCTTCCCCCTATTACTGCAGAGTCATAGGAAGCATTCTTGTAGCTTGGAGGAGTTCTGGACCAGCCTATGCTGTTTCTCAACTGTGATTTCAACACAGTGATTTTGAAGATCAAGCTCGATAGCCTTGTGTTTCTGTTACACAGATACCTTTGGTGGTAAAGCGGAGCAGTTGTGAAATTTGGAAGTATAAAATCATAGAAGCCTGTAACAGATTAATCTATTTTACTGTATTGTTCATTACAAAAAGTTTTTTGAAGGCACCCCCCCTTCTGTCAAGTAGCAGAGAGTTACTGATTGTGTTCTCCCTTTTTTTACCTGTTTTTCAGGCTCTGGAAGTGAGAAGAGAGTAACCATGAGATTAAAACTATTGGTCTGTTTTTATTCCTCCTCTCTTTCTCTTTGAACATAATTTGTTTGGGGGGTGAGGGAGTATTAGGAAAAGGACTCAGTCTTCCTCTGAAGCAGTAGAGTTCCTATCCTGAGTGTATGGCGCACATGACACCCTTATGTGTGATGGCACAGGGAACAGGTTTGCTCAATTGCAGCTTTAATGTTTCAGTTAAACCTGTGTACTGTGTTGGATGTAGTAGGAGGTGTTTTGATTCCATGTAGGTGTTCAAGTGCTCATGCAGGAAGTGACTAATACAGCTGGGCAGGTAGGGCTGCACTAACAAGACCAGAAAGAAAATGGGCTTTATTTAAAAAAGAACAGCTGTCACTACTCAATGTAAAGAACACATCATATAGCAGTAGGAAATTTACTGTTGATTTAGCGTACTATTGCTTTGATCACTTTTTAGGAATTCTGGTTTGGGGGGTTTAGGATTTAGAGGAAATACATATTTCATGTCTTGGGTTGTACAATAGCTATATTAATTATGCAAGTACTACATGTTGCAAAGCCAAGGAAACAAGAAATTGCTCACAGCTGCTTTTTTTTCTTAAACTAGAAAAATTCAGAATTGGGATAGCTGATCAATCTTAGCTCTCCTATAGTAACCACAGTGGAAAAACCTTGAAATCATGCTTCCTTGTAACTCCAGTGTAAACTATCTTAAATGTCAGTTTTGCCTCAACTTTTTGGGGAAAAGATGGTGAGTTTTGATATGTTTTCATCTAAAACTAGTTGCAAACTTACAACATTCTAAAAATGCTTTTTTGCTTGAAAAGTAAATTCAGGGAAGCAGTACCTAATTGTTGAGATTTTTGTTGAACCTGTAAATACTGTATTGAATGAACCCAACTACTGTAACAATTCAAATACCTGTGACGATAATTAATAAGCTTCATACTGAAGTAAAGCTGCAGATCACTCCATGAAAGGGGCAGTAAATACATTTTATATAGCTTCCTTTCTCTGTTCATGTTTCCTCTTGGATTTTTACGTTTCAACCCTTCCTATTAGTTTCCTTCTGAATTTGCACACCTCAATAAATGGAAATACTCTTGGAAAGTAGGTGGAATGGTGATGCTCCAAATCTTAGTGGCAGTTAAATAAAACGGTCAAAACAGTCCTAGGCTGTTCTTGTGAGCTTTTCCCTCCACTTTTTTGTTGTTGTTGTTCCACTCGCCTGGTTAGATTTTTTGAGCCCTTTCTGCTGGTTGAACAGGTTTTCTTTGCTGTACTGCACTCAGATTTGCTGCTCAGTGGGTTTTACTTTCCAAGCATCCCTTGCAAGTACCTTTGTTGTGCCTTAATGAATACTGCATGTATGCAGTTTGTCTAGTCTCGTGTAGGGCATGAATCTACCACCTCCCATCATTGTGTTTATTGGCTGTCATAGCTAAGGGGGACAAATACTGAAGTCCAATGTGAATTCAGCAAGTGCATTTTTTCTTGAGTGAAAGCACGTTCCATGTATCACAGTTGCAATTAATTGTCTGCTGTTAGAACAATCACAATCAGAAATCCCGGTTAGATCTTGGTTTCTTCCAAATGGAATTGTCCCATCCCACTTGGGTAGGATCACCTTGGATTTTCCCCACAGATTCAAGTACTCTAGAAATCCAGACTTCTCACAGATGACCACTTATTGCAGTGACTGTGAACTCACCCTTGGCACACAAAGTCACTAGGAGCTATGCTTTGAGGTAAATCAGGATGACGTTAGGAAAAAAGACATTCTTATTGGCAAGATGTTCATATGTTGTAATGAGAAATTAATAACTTTCTTTAGAGGTTTGGTGTGCAGAGATGGCTGAGGATGCATATTAAAGAATACTTTTATGATCTCTATTATTCTTCCTGTGTGGTGAAGGACTTGCTAACCTGTTCTTTCTTACTGATTACAATTTTGCAAATGTGAGTCAAATGGAACTGTAGTTTGCCCTTGGTTTTAATCATAGCCATTTGTACTTTGGGGAGTTAGTGCACAAAATGTGCATAGTGTATGGTAATTAGCAATGGTGTGGGGTTTCTCACTTTTCCACTAAATACAATAAATGTTTGCTGTTTTCCTGATGTATATAATTTTGTCAGACTTCCTCACATGTGATAAGTAGTTCATTGTGCAAAACTTGTGCAATTGATTTGCATGTGAAAGCATGAGATGTAAGTGATCATTTGAGGGAATCAATGATCGGTTGGAAGTCTCAAGTACTTTTTTATTCCATGCAAGCTATATACGAGTCTTTGCTTCAGTCTTCTGTAAATCTTAGCATGCTTAGGTTAAAATATTTGTACTAAATATCCATTTCAGTAGAGGTTGAAAGTAGATTCCGGAGACCTCATTATTAAAAATTTGGCTTTATAATTAGGATACCCTATGCACCAGAATATAACAAAGGATTAATTTTGCCTTAATAGGAGATGTTTTATTAAATCTAAATTACTTCATTAAATGTTCTTAAACTTTTCCTTGATACTGCCTTGTCACTGCTTGACAGCAAGTGGCTTGTGGATTTAAGTGTAAGCATCCTTTGGCTTTTTCAGGTTTGTCAGTTTTACCTGAATGGCCCAGTTTAAAAGGATTATATTTTAACATAATTTTCAACAGATTTGTTTAGGGTTTTTTCCTTGCTGTTTGGGTAAATTACCCTGTTCCCAAATGAAGTTTGACAAAAAAGTTAGTCATTTATAACACTTGTTCAGCTATTTCAGCTACATCACCTTCAATTTATGTAGGGAATGCATAGGGTATGGGAGAGGGGGAAGTCAAAAAGTGGCTTTCATTCAGTTAACCACTGAATTTCAGAGGTACCATCTTAATGTTAGTATCATTAGTTACTTGGTACTAAAATTTTAGTAAGCCTGTGTGTTGTAGGGAATGATGGAGTTGCATAGACATGTGGTGGAACATCAGCTGATTGTACTGGACAGGGAGGAGAGACAGGGACAGCTCTGAAGAGATGCCTCTGTCATCCTTTGTTATCAAGTTGGGATTAAAGGGGTGGGAAGGTCACTGAGCCTGATCTCTTGCCACCAGGGAAGGCGTTGAGACATGTTTTAACAAGTACTTGAAGTCTTAACTATCAGAAAAAAGTCCTTTCTTGGGCACTGTCAAGCTGTTTTTCTATCCCACTAGTGCTGCCAGAAGATCTTAGCTTTGATGATGGTTTCAGAAACCTATACCGTATTGGGGGGCAAGGGAAAAAAAGTAGGCACGTGTGAACAGAAATTCCCCTGTTTCTGAATTTACTGGAAAATTAACACAGCCTTGTTTGTTCTCATGAAGCCATTTTTTGGTTCTTTTAGGGAAATGTCAGTACGTTCAGAATTTAGTTCTGCAGAAGGATGCTCTGAGTTTCCTTTGCAAGCAGCGTTTTGTTGAAAAGTGCATAACAAGCGCCTCACTTATGTTGGTGTTTGGGTGAGCTCCCAAAACCACAGAAGTCACAAATACAAATATTACTTTCTTTTGCACAGAGAATCAATGTGGTTTGGGGCAGCAGTTTCCTGGGCGGCAGCAACAGCAGTTCTTGGTGGTGGCTCCCACTGTTTGGAACAGGTGCAGGTTAAAAGGAGACTTTACAAGTGTAGAGCCTTCCTTGGATGAAGGTACAGGGCAGCAGGAGCAGTTCAGAGGGTAGCTAGCCTCTGTATGTGTGCTATTAAAGTGAGAGAAATTAGATGATTTAGAAAATTTTGAAGAGTAGATCTTTTTCCCCCTTGCATTCAGCAAGAGGATGTTCTGTTCCAGGGAAAAAATGCAGAAGAGGAAAGATGTGACTTGTGGAAAAGGCAGAGACTTCCTAGGAAAAGTTGAAGTGGGTGTCTCTTCTTTCTTTTTCCTGAATTTTCCTTTCTCCTCATATTCCTCTCCCCAAACAAGCTTGAGCAGCCATGACTACTTTCCCCTTTCCAAGTTAAATGACTGCAGCTAGCCAGGCCTCTACAGAAGCTTGTGTCAGTGGCAAATGGTTGTCAGGGATTGCCTAACCACAGAGGGTAATTGCAGTTTGCAACTACTAGTAGAAGTATTTGCTCGAGAAGGACTGCTGGTGTATTTTTCTAAAATACAAAGTAGTCCTTATCCCATTGAAAATCTGAAACATGACAAGTATTGTGAGAGGTCGTATTTGGATAGAAAGGTCAGTGGTGTTTAATATAATGTGCTGTGCATCCTTTTCATTGAAAATACCAATGAAATGCTAAGTCAGATACTTTTGAAAAGTTTTTTTCTCCTTGTTAACAAGCATTCTCTTTATTTTCTTGCCTCTCCTGAAAGCTGTCAATCCTTTCTTTTTGGTCTTGCAGAATCTGGAGTTGGGGAGATGTGTGTCCTTGTGTACAAGCCCTCTTGTTCTTGCGTTCTCTGTTACTGTGCTTTGTAATGATTCCTTTATCCTCCTGTGCTGCTTCAGTTTCCTACCTGTTAACCTCTCTGCCACTGAGCACTATATACATTCTTTGGAAACAATTAATGAAACCAGAATTTCCTCAATTAATATTGAATTCAATTACTACTGGAGTCTGTGGTTTCAGATAGAGTTGGTACCTCCTTCACCTCGCTTCACCTGCCCACCTCCTGGTCCCCAAGCTGCAGTCCTTAGTGGCTCTGATACCAAGTGGTAGGAATGAAGCTGCATCTTTTAAATAGTGTGGCAACCCAGTTTCTGGAACCCTGGAAAAGTTTAATGCTGGCAGAAGTGGTGTTTTGAGGTATCTTAACAACCCGTTCATCACTTTACAAACCCTCATAGTCAATCCTCGATATTTATTTTTTGAGGGGTATGGGGAGGGGGTGGGGAATGTTAGACAAGTTTGAAATAGATAGGCAGTATCTAAAGAAATGATAGAGTCATTTTTCTCCAGTTGTAAGCAGTTTTTCCTACCATAACCATTCTTAAGTTGGAGCCTCTGGTGGTGGTATCTTTACTCATGGAACCGAAAAATGAACTGTATTTAGTAAAAATTCTTTCCAGTGTATGGAAAGTTAATGAGGTGTGTCCTTTCATAGTGTATCTTCTACAATCATTCGTTTGTTCTTACAGTCAACTGCTTCACAGAGTTTTGTAGTGTCTGTGACAGTTGTTGGTAGAGTTCCTCCCTGCTTCTTGCTCTGAAGTTAACTTAGTTGTTTCCTTACAAGTAAATGCATTTCTTCATCTTAAAAAGCTTGCTTACTTCATAACCATTCCCTTTGCTTTAGCTTCACAGATAAGACTCTTGTATCCTTCAGGGAGACAGCTGAGAGAACAGAAATAGTGCCGACAGGGAACTCTGAAGTGTGAAGACCACATGAAGGGCTGTGGGGCAGGTGTTGGGGCAGATGCTGGGTCCAGACCTGAAGCTCAGTGAAGGATTTCCATTCCTGCCGTTGAGCATTTCAAGTACTTGTACAGAATGGGAAAATACACATTAGTACCCTCAAACCTAATCACATAGCTATGCCAAAATATGGACCACTTTCTGAAGAACGGTAATTTTAGGACGTGTGTGGAAGGTACTGGTGCATAGACTCAGCTGGAGGAGGGATTGGGTGCAGTCCTCTGACCCGGGTGCTGTAGTTGCCATTAACTGTTTTTACTGAGGGAGCTGCTGAGCATATTTCAGGCTTGTAGCTTTCTAAAGGTAAACAAAGTTAACATGAGACATACCTGGTACGTGATCGAAGGTGTAGATTGACATGACAGGTAAGATGACTGGTGGCCAGCTACCTCTGCAAGTCTCTCTCCTTGGCTGTGTGTTTCGCACTTTTCTCTTGGGTAGCGAACTAGCGATCGTATGTCACAGGGAGAATTAATTCAGCAGCCCAATCAATTAGAAAACTAATTAAAAACACTTGGGTTGACTATATTAGCTAGCTGAATCTTCTCCCCTTGCAGCCTCACAATTGCTTTCCAAAGCAGAGAGGAAGAAGAGAAAGCTGTATTGACTTCTTCCATAATTTTTTAGCCTTTAGGCAGGGTGCAACCTGAGATAATGGCAGTCTTGGCTGACTGTGACCTGATGGAATGGATGAAGGGGTCTGAGACCTGGTGAGGGACACCTGGACCAGTGGATATGTGACAGGTCTGGCTGGACCTGCTCCCCAAACATCGTAGGCCCACATAGATATTTGATCACATACCAGGAGTTTAGCCCAAGATTTCCAGTTGATACAGGGTAAACCTTCCTCAGCATCCAGAAATAGGAGGCTGTGTGGGTAGAAGTAGAATCTAATAGAGAGACTGTAGAACCAGTAGAGACTGGCCTGTCTATTTGAGGCCAGTCTCTCTAACCAACCAAAAAGGGTGGTTGCTGAGAACTGAATTCAGTGATTACAAGGTACTTTAACTTCTATCTTCATAGTCGCACACAGGTTGGGACTGTTACACTCAAAGGAGCAAAAGTGGATAAAAACATGATAAATAAGGGAAGCCTTATTTCACCTTGTGTTTTTTCTCCTACATGCAAGTAGTTACACAGCCTTATCTGATCATAACAGTATTTTTGCAAGAGTCAGTTCTCTTCCTCACCATTAACTCTTGAAATTTTAGCCAGGGGTCTAACCTGGGGCATTTTGACTTTCTCTACCTCTGTTCTTCACTCGTGCCTCACAGAAAAAGCAGGCTCTTGGAGCATGGTACACGCTCCCAGGTTTATCAAATACATACAGATTTGTCAAATCCTTATCAATTTTGAACTAGTAAAGGGTTTGTAGTAAAGGTCATGTTTTGTTATATTTTCTTTTAAATGACATAGATTTATATATAAAAACAGCAAATAAATAAGTCATGGGGATTTTTTTTTTGTTTGGGATTTTTAAAGATAATTTAGAACAAATGAAAAGTCATAATTTCTTCTCTTGTAGCAAACCTGATGTGAAAATGAGTATTCTAACAGCCTAATCAGCTGACAGAACTGCATTTAGGAATTTAAATGAGCTTGCTTCGTGTTTTCTTTGCTTTATGAAAAAGTGGTAAGTGGAATATATTGTTCTGAGCACAGTTATGGTTTGTTTTTCCTGGTGTACAACATCTGCCTTGTCCGCTTCCCCCATTGTTTTGCTGTTTCTAATGGTTTTGTGATGCTGTAAAGATTCTAGCTGCTTGTGACAAGCAAGGTCTGAAGCAATCAATACACAAACACTCTCCATTAATCGAGGTGAAAGCTGGCTTCCAGCTTCAGTTAGGACCCAATTCTGGCAGACTTTCAGGGAAACTGACCTGACACAGTAACAATCTCCCAAATTACAGTCAGATCGGCAGAACTAACTTTGCTAGTTTGGCTGTTAAATATGCTGTTTACAAGTCACTATATGCTAGTTGAGTGCAGCTCTCTACTGGATTAGATCAGTTGTGGGGCAGAACTGTTTTTTCAACTTTCATAAGGGGATTTTTCATCCATGCTATAGTTTTCTTCTGAGGTATCTAAGGTAACAGTTTAACTGTTTGATGATGTGTAATTTGTTCCTAACTGGGGTGACACTTTTGCTTTGCTTTTACTTCTCCAAGTATGGATCAGAACCACTGCATAAGCTTTTGCCTCAGCTCCCTGGAGAAGATTGTGCTGTTTGCACTTCTTGACCTTGTACGTTTGCTCCCTGTTGTGGCTGTATCCGTAATTGCATTAAATGTGCATTAAAGTATGGTTTAAACTCACGGTGCATTATGAAGAATAACTTTATAGAGTCAAGTGAAATTGGAGCCTTGGCATAGTGTCTGGTCTTTGTCCAAATGATGGTATGTGGCGAGAAACTTGGAAGTCTGTTGTCCGTTAGCCTTTCCCACAAAGTATTTATCCCTGAAAATATGTCGGCATGCACGCTTGCCCTCTTATTGCTTAAGCTATGTAAAAATTATCAGTTTGCTTCACTTTATGGTAGCTTTGACAGCATAACTTTGCACCAAACCCAGCTTTATTTATTGTACATAGGTACTGGTAAGATGAAGTAGGTCTCTTTTCAGGAAGGCAGAGCAAAATAACTAGTCATAATTCAAATCTTAACTATTTTGTAACAACTTGATTGCATAAGAAAATTTTGCTTACCTTCTATGTAAGGGAGGCCAAGTGATGGTATTTTAATCACATACATTTCACCTTGAATCTTAGAAATAAGGTATATTACTATCATTCCTGCCAATTAAAAAGTACTTTTCAGGCTTTCTTCTGCTTTTGTGTGTACCTATGCAACTCTGCTGTTTCTATATTAAATTTATTAAGTAAAGAGGGCACAATTTGGTTTCATGTCTGATAATCAAGAATGAAAGATGGACGATTAATATGTGTACAGGAAAACTCACCTACAACCTCAGACCTAGCAAAGACATGGAAACTAAACAGTTGTAGGTAGCTTTCTTAAGGAAAGCAGGGCGTTTTAAGAATGGCTGTAAAATGCCAGTCCTTCTTTCTACAGGCCAGGGAATGCAGGTGATCAGGGTGGTCAAGAGAACAGTTGAAAGATTTATATTAAAAGCTCTTGCTGGTTTTGAGTCATCACCCACATTCATGGCAACTCTCTGTTAGGCTTTGTAGCCATCTTCTGGGATAGAATAACGAGATAAGTGTGAATGTACTTCTACCTCCTTCCCTTGATTGAGAAATTTTTATTTGTTTTATGCTAAACAACATTTTTCAGTTGGAAATTAAGCACTGTGAAATATGTCTGTGGGTACAACAGTAAAACATAACAGCAACCATTGCTGGTGAAACCAAAGGTTTGTTAAATTGTTGCTGATGATGCCAGCTGGGCCTATCTGTGTTAGAGGCTCAGTAGTACATTAGAGACTCAGGTGTCCCTGTCTGTGGCAGGGGGATTGGAACTGAATGATCTTCAATGTCCCTTCCAAACCAAACTTTCTATGATTCTGTGAATGCAAGATTGCTGAATAGGTTGTGCAGGCATATGGTGGTTTGGGCCCTGTTTTACTTGAAAGGGGAATGCTGTTTGGCAAATGTGAACTCAGAAGCCTTTTCCAGCTTTTGTGTCTGGTTGGGACCCTGCCTACTAAGTAAAATAATGAGCTAACTGATCTCTTCTTTTTCAGCATAAATAGTTGTAGGATAAATTGTCACTGTTGTTGATGGATTTTGCTTGGCTCCACCTGAAGATTGAAGCCATGTATTTTCACTCTTCTATATCAGTTCATGGGTGCTAACTTTGTCTGTCTTTAAGAAAAGCATGGGAAAGTTGTAGTTGTGATACTAATTATTGTTAATAGTTAACAGTATTATTGCATTGGAATTGATCTGAATCTGGGTTAATCCAGTCTGAATCCAGTGGAGGTTGGAGTTTGTCTGTTGAGGACTTTATGTTGCAAGTGAGGCAAGAAAATGGCAATGTACCTTTTTAAGCGTTGCTTCTGTAAGAGAGCAGAATATGCATAAAAATTACCTGCTCAAGTACTGAGCACACTTTGGTTTAATCTCCTTAGTTGGAAAGGGGGAATAGGACTTGGGGGGTGTTGGTGTTTTTTTCTTTCTAATTTATTTTTCTGAGGTACGTATTTCAATGAATTACAGTAAACACTTGTGTCATGACTTTCCTGCTTTTGGGAGGTCAGGCATGCTGAAAGCGAGGGGTGCTGCCCTTGGCAAGGGGGAAGGCTCCAGTGCTGCAAGGTTGGTTGGCTGCCTTGTTCCTGTGTGTCATCCCGTTTGACTTGTTAACTCCTTGCCTTCCCAGGGTGCTGGTTTGTGCCTGACCAGAGCACTCACATGTGCAGGTCAGACCTGGGTTAGGCTTGGCTGGTAACGTGCAAATGCAGATGACAGTTTCTACAGTTCTTACACTGGCTGTAGCAGAACAGGCTGTTTCGCTCTGAATTTAAGGTTGTCAATTAAAAAGAGTAAACTGATAGGGTTTTTTTATCTTATTTTACAGGAATCAGCTATTGGAGTTGGCTTATTTTGGTTCTGTGTTATTTGGCTGTGATGTTTTTATTCCAATGCTGGAAGCCCAGCAAACCATTACCTTATGAAGGTCTTGTTTCTTTGCTACTTGTATTTCCTAATGGAAGAGCTCCTGCAAGCAGGGCTTGCTCCTGAGATGGTCAGGTTATTAGAGCATATCGTGGTATGCGGGTGGTTTCCTGGCCCTTGCTTCCTTTCTGTAATCCCTTCCCATACCTGCTGGGTTTTAATGTGATTCCTTCAGTCCCACTCCTAGGCAAGAGCAACTGCATCTTTTCCACCCCCAAAAAGGGCAGGTATCCAGCTCAGCCTGCTCTCCTCAGAGCTGCTCTTTCATGGACACCTTTGGGTCTTTTAGTAAAAGTGAACGTGTCTTCTAAGGAATAGAAAAATTAGCATACCTGTACTTAGCTAGCATTGGTAATATGCATACCTGGCCAAAATAAGAAAGCTCTTGTGCACTTCCTTGTTCCTTTTAATGAATGCTGAGATTCCTGTGGGTTTGGGTCAGATTCCTCCAAGGTTTGCAGTTTCTTACATGCTTCCTCCCAGGTTACTTTCCTCTGCTGAGATTTCCCCCTGCCTCTGCCCCCAAACATGCCCTGGGAGGAGAGATGAAAGATTGCTTTATCTTGCACATTGCAGGGCTCCAGGAGATCGTGAAAGCTTTCTGCCAGCTGATCTCTCTGGTGTGCCTCTTTTTCAGAGTGTCCTAGCGCAATGGGCAGCTGTCTGGGTGTACCAGCCCCGGTTTTTGTCTTACCATGGAACTAACCATTGCCTCTGCTGTGGATTTCAGCTCACCGTGGATGCCAAAGAAACAGAATAGAAAGCCTGTAACCTCTGCCCATACTACTGACATGCACTAGGTGCACGGGGTAGTAGCAGACAGAGGCATGATTTAATGCAGTGTAGTTTTTCTAAACACATTGCTGAGGTAAGATCGTTCCCTTTTTTAATTTACTTGGTGCTAGAGAAAGTAGCAGGAGATGAAAGCATGGAGAGGGAGCTCATGCAGGCTGATGATTACTTGCTTATGTCTTGTGAAGGAGAATTTCAGTATTAGTTTTTCTACAAGTAATTTTCCATAAATCCTATCCCTATGTGAATAGGCCAAATTGAACTGAATGTTCCTGTTGATATCAAATCTGTGTGAGCAGGTAACACCTGTGGAAGGAAGGGAAAAGGAGTAGAGCTTCATACCAGCATGTCATCAAATGAGAAAGCAAATTAAGAGGCCTTTAAGAAAAAGGTTTTGGCTGACTTTAGGTGTATTCTGAAGAATATCTTGCTAGTTTATCCTCTCCCCACCTCTCTCTTGTCCTACATGTGACTGTGGAGGGAAAAAGAAGAGTTTGAATGGGAAACAGACGCTGTGGTTTGGGGTTTTGCTCCAGGCTGCAGAGGCCAGTTTTGCCAGTTAAGGTTTTGGTTTGTTTCTGGGGCTAAAGCTGCTCTGGTTGCCACCCACACGGGTGGTGCCAGCTGTGGCCCTCACTGGTGTGTGCCTGCACCATCCTGCAGCACCCCTGGGGATGTGGGTTTGGGTAAGTACGCTCCTGAAAACTGAGGCTGTGAAAACTAGACGAGCTTTGAGAATTTAAATTGATGCCACATTTAAATAAGTGTTGTAAAGCATTCAGAAGACATGCTTTTGGAGCAGAAGGGTCAAACCTTTGATGTACAGGTGCTGGTTGGACTGCAGTTGTGTATCCTGTGATTCCCTCCCAGCTTCTTGCCTTTGAGTGCCTTCCTCCTGAAGGATGAGATACTGGTATCTTCTTCAAAGGCCCTAAAACTTTGCTTTATGTCTTTTTTTCCTTTTTTTTAATGTTGACAATGTGACAGTTAATGCAAATGTTTTTAACAGTGTGACTAGAAGAGGTGGTGTCTGTTCATGGCTGCAACGTTTGGGCCCAAGTGACTTTCTCTTTCTAAATGTCACATGGAGCAGGACCCACCACATCCTTCATAGCTTCATCCAGATGTGTGGTACTAAAGTAAAAGGAGAACAAAGACTTTGTGTCCTCAGAGGACATGTGAAGGAGGGCATCCTGATGGACTCTTTCAGGGAGCTTATGACACAATAGAAATCTGATAGTTTATTTTTAATCCAAGTCTCTGGTTGTACTTTTAATAATAAAGAGCCTTTTTAAATACAACTTAAAATGGACATTGTCACAAATATGTATAGAAATTCTTTGGATTTTTTGGTCTTTGAGTACCTGTCAGACATTGGTGCTGGAAGAAGTGAGGTTTCATAGCCTACTTGTAGTCCCTAAGGTCGGGAAAAGTGGGATTTGTATTTTTTTTTCCTCCTAAACAACTTAAAGGTACAGTTGATGTTTGTCACCTTCTTCGGATCGCCTCAATTACCTTCCTCATTCTCCAGTGACTATGAAGAAGAAAGGCTGGTCCTTCTAGTTGTTTTGGTGATCACTTGGATATTTCCTGGTATAACAGAAAATATGAATTAAAACTAAAAAATACAACAATGAGTAATTCAGTGCCAGTGTGCAGGAGATCCTCACCACTTTTAACTCTTTTCTGGATCTTTTTGCGGTCAGCAGTATATGTGCCTCTGAGGCTAGTGAAGCCCTTCCCTCCTGAGAGCCTTGACAGCACTCAACTAAAGTGCGGTTACAGGTGGTGGTTGACAGAGGAGATGGTGGGGTGACAAAGAGAGGGGGATTCAGAAAGTAATCTACTGTAAGTCTGCTGTATCAACAAATGATTAAAAGGGGGAATAAAAGTGGAGCGTACCCCGTGGAGTATGTTCGTGAAGTAATGAGTGACAGGCAAGAACTTGTGTGAAGATGTCCAGTGGAGGAAGTGGCACAGAAGAAACCCAGTCTCTTTTCCTATTTGGTGGTGATACAACTTAAGTAGCCCCTATGCTAATTACTGTTAGTTCTAGTGTTCATTGTTGCTTGTCTTGAAGCACTGAGGATTTGTACCATCTGACAGTAAGGGGAGAGAACAGATGGACTGAAAAAGAGAATCTGTTTCGTAGGTTTAGGGACTGTTTTTTTTGGTGGGATTTTTTTGTTGTGTTGTTGGTTGGTTTTTTTTTTTTTTTGGGGGGGGGTGGTTGGTGGTGATTTTTTTTTTTGTTACAAAAAAAAAAAAATTTTGTTT
>JAVJGJ010000059.1:58334173-58347431 GCA_035590215.1 Microhierax caerulescens | reverse complement strand
TTTGGGGGGGGGGGGGTTGGTGGTGTTTTTTTTTTTTCTTACAAAAAAAAAAAAAGTTTGATGGAGAATGCCAGGATATTACTGGTACAAATCAGAGGCAGGGAATCCAGACTGCTAAGTTAGTACTCAAACCACAGAAAAGGTCATAAAATCCAACCTTAAGGACAGGTGCAAACTGTTAGTAAAAGTTTGCAGTGTGTTAGGTTTGCACTTGAGTCATGTCTACTTGGATTTCATTTGGTTAGCACCTACTTCTGTGGAGTTCTGAACCATGGTGAACCCTTCAAGTATTTTCCACGATTTATTTATTTTTTAAGAAAACAAATTCAAAATTCCACTTTCTGCTTCCCAAACAAGACAAGTAATTCTTCACTGATTTGCAACTTAGCAGCAAAAATGAAAGAGTAGTGTTTCCAGTGAAGTAGAAAGTAATGGGGTTTTGCTTATAAATAAAGGGAACAAATAAAGGGAACTTTAATCCATTTGTTTCTTCCCCTGTAGAACATGAATGTCCAGTGGACCCAGCTGTCCCCTCAATTGCATCTGTGCATTCCCAAAAAATTTTTTAATGCATAATATCCTTGGTAGTTTAGAGGGGAGAATTTAGTGCGCTGGTAAAATTAAATTTCTCTGCAGAGCTGCAGATTAGACATGGCACTGTTCACTTTCAGCATTAATAGGTGAGAAGTAAGAACAACGTACTAGTTTGTTAAGCCTGTGCATCTCTGAACAAAAAGTGAAGTTTCAGTTGGAAAATGTTCATTTGTATGTGTCTGTTTTTAAGGTAGAACGGCCCCTTCTTTAAGAAATATAAGCGGGATGCAGCTGCCCAAGTACAGCCTGCACAGGTTATGTGACATCCAGCTTGGGCCAAGCTAAATGACGGGTATAAATCAGTGCTTCTGTGGTGTAGTTTGAACTTCATTTACGGTGTAGCTGACAGATATCCTTTAGAAGAAAGCCCAGGGGTTGGAAGTAATTTTCTGACTTAAAATACCATGCCATCTGTTTCTGTTTTCTGTTGCTGGTATCCTTGCATTTTGGGGCAGTAAGTGGACTAATGTGGGGTCTGGTTCAGCTGTCCTCCACATATACCCACCACCATCGCCTCCACCACCCCAGAAAATCTTTTCAAGTAAGATGTGAAGAAGTGGAGGGAGAGGGTAGGCGTTGCTCTTTTAATAGTTTAAATGTTACCTTTTTGTAGGATGAAAGTCACAAGAGCCTGTTTTCTCCTCACGAACTGTAAGCAGAGCTAGCCCCTCCTGAGATGCTATACAGAAGTGAAGCACAGCTGGGCATGAGAACTGGATGCTGCCTGACATTTAATACTATACTGTAGCTCAGCTGCTTTTAGACATATCTGAGTCGTTCTTCACGCTGTGAAAATACACCATGCTGTTGTGCATGCTGGGAGCTCTGAAGTTCTTAACACCCAGTGGTATTTTAAAATTCAAAGACTTCTTAAAATTCAGGGATTTGACATCATGATAAGCTGATGTTGAAGGATTATGCTCTTCAAAAAAGAAAAATCAAGGAAAAGAATAAAACTTGTTATTTTCACCAATGTTATAAGAGATATTTTTTTTTTTCTTTCCCATCCTCCTGGGTCTGCAGCAGCAGGTAGTGTAACAGCCTACCTCTAAAGCTGTACTTAGATCAATTGCTGATCCTAGTGCACAAACAAAGATAGACTGTTTTGGTATGACAAGGCTCCATTGAAGTTACTCTAATAAGCAAAGCAGCTCTGTTCACTTCAGTCCCATTCAAAACAGAGGAAAAGGATCAATCTTTGTCAAACTTGAAAGACTGAATATTACAGAGGATAAAAATTATTTACATCAAGTGGGTGTAAAACATATTTTCAAAATAAACACTGAAACCACACTTGACTCTTGCCACATGTTTTAATCGTAATCTGTGTGGCATGATATACAGCAAGTGTACAGCTTTGTATTCCTTATGTTTTATAAATGCAGGTTTATTCTAACTAGCATTTAATATAAGCAGTGCTGCTTAAGTACCAGCTTAGATGCTAGATTCAATGTGCCTTCTGACTGTGAAGTGTTACTCTGTTGTAGTTTAGTTTACTCTTAGCAAAAGGGCTTGCCTTAATATTTCCCTAATGCTTGGAAAAAACCCTGAAACCCTGAAGTAGTTGTAGATGGGATTAATTTGACAATTTGGTTTTAAATTGTTGAACCTGTACTTCTTTAAAGAGACACTTGTACTAATATTTGCAGTAGTGCAATAGCTTTTCTTATATTTCTGTAGCAGTTTGTTTTCCTATTTTAGTGTGTTCAAGTGCTCTAGCGCTAGATTGATTATCTTCTGCTTTTTAAGCACAGCTCCGTGATGTACTGGTGATTCTTCTGAGAAGAGTCACTCTACTGATGTCATATGCTTGAGTTCTGTTCTTACTTGCTGCTACAGGTGAATTGGTGTTCTACAGGTATAAAATGTGGATGTACCCTGGCATGTAGTTTGCAGGGGTTTGCATTTTTTGGTGGGTTTTGGGTTTTTTTGTTCTATTTTGGTGGGGTTTCTTTTTAATACCTTTGAGTACATACCCCTCCTGTACTTACAGGGCCACGAAAAAGCTAAGCTGTTTGAGCCTAGCCTTGTTTGCAGGTGGTAGAGCTCTGCTCACCTTTCAGAGCTACAAAATGAAATTCAAGGAGGTTCCCTCCTAAGAATGAGCGTGTTGCTGGGGGAGCTGCCTCTCCTCTGCCTCTATCCTGACCTGCCTGCACCCTGAGCTGAGGCTGCTCAGGGCACCATGGCAGCAATTGCTTGCAGAGGTCTGGGACAGGCTGCCACCATCCTCACCTGGCTTTTCTCTCTCTAACATACATCTAACTTCTTTGCTCTGCTTAGGTTTAGCTACGTTGCTGAAAGAACAAAACAGTAGGGATTTTTTTGAAGTCAGTATGAACCTTGTGTTATATCACTTTCTTATGACTCCTGATCCTCTGGCTCCTGACTAAATGATCGTTCAGTTAGAGCCCATATGGCTCCGTGCTGAAGCAGCAATGACAGGGTTGGGTTGTGTTGGTTTCTGGGGGTTTTTCCACCTTTCATAGCTTAAATATTGGATTAGTGGAGTCTCTGAAGTCTCGTGGTACCACTACGCAGCAGCAAGATCTGCATCCAAATCTGAGGTGTTCCTATCATATTTAGTATATTGTTTGACAGATTCCCATAATGGAGCATGTTAAAGAAAAGCAGCCTAGGGAATCAAACTTGCCAACCTTGAAACAGTAATTCCTAGAGAGATGCTGGATGCACTATTAAACCTCTTTCTCTGCATGCAGATAGTAAAGAGGGAATTAGGCTGGTGGTCAGCTCCACTTGTGCAGTTGACTTTCATTCATTCAAGATTACTGGAGGCAGACACAGACATGCTCAAGCTGCGTCCTTGCAGACTCTCAAGATCCAGCAGGGTTTATTAACTCAGGCTTGATGCCAAGCAAATGCAACTCTGCTGCTCCCAGACCAAGTAGGATCTGCTGTTTTGGCACGGAGTCTGAGCTGTTAAAGCCTGACAAGTGTGAAGGGTGCAAACCTGGGACCAGTGATCTCAGATCTGGGATCTCTGGAAATACATTGTGGATATATGACCACATGGATCAGCTTGGGACCATCAGGACTTACTAGGTCAACAACAGTTTCAGCCCTGTTGACTTTGAGCTTGCTTTCTGTGTCTGTTTTGGTCATCTTTTTAGTTTTTATAGCTCTTTTTAAAGGGGGGGGGGGGCATTGTTTTGAAACTCCAACTTTAAGTTGTGGGAAAACTTATGACCTCAGTCACTTATGACCCAGGCTCAGCTAACACTTACTGTGCATGCAGTGTGGCATGTAAGGAGCTGCTTGGAAGCAGACTGCAGAGGCACAGAGCTTGCTGAGCAGGGAGCAGCTCAGGGCTAGCACTGAGTCAGAGCTGCTAGACTCTGATGATCCTAAATTGACTTTAATTTCTCTGTGCTGTGATTGCCAGCAGTTTTTGCAGTGAAATAGTATATGAATGTTTCCATTGCCTGCTTTCTCAGCCTGTATGAGCTGTGATAGTGGAGTGTTGACCATTGCACCCAAAGCAGGGGGTGCTGGATGGTTGCTGCTAGTTAGGACTTGTGGTTTGGTTTCGTGGAGTATATAGTCATGGTACACACACTGAGATTATATGTTCAATAACTGCAGTTGTCATACAGGTAATATAGCTTTTCTTTTTGGATTTGAAAATACTCTCTGGAAGAACTGCAGTGTGTTTGGACTAAGTCAGAATAATTTTAAGACTATATGATTGATAGTCTGTGGATTGTTACAGTACTTGAAATTAAATTTCCTCACAAAATTCACAAATCTTTGCTTAATTTTTCCAAGCAAAAGGTCATACAGCTCTTCTGGTTTTTTTCATACACAGGTGCAGCTGGGACAAGTGGATATAAAATGCCCCATCACAGAGTGCAGTGAACATCTGGATGAAACAACTATCCTCTATAATCTGCCCCATGATGACATCATCAAGTATAAATATTTCCTGGAACTCAGCCGCATTGACTCCAGCACCAAGCCATGCCCTCAGTGCAAGCACTTTACAACCTTCCGGAGGAGAGGCCACATTCCTACCCCTGCCAAATTGGAGAACAAATACAAAGTGAGCATGCTTGCCAGGGCTGTGGGTTAGATCACGCTACAAAAGTAGGACAGCATTTGGTGGGCATTGAATGAGCTTTGTTGCATCACTGGTGCTATGTGCAAGCTGTAATTAGGAATATGAATCTGGAGAACATAATTAACTACTCAATTGGTTTCTTAACAGTTCAAGAAGTTGAACTGCAACCCCTTTTTCTTTGGCAGGTGGTGTAATTTTGTCCTGACACACATTTTAATTTAAAGAATGTATTCTCTCTGCATTCAAACAATATGGTCACAATCAGAAGAGACTAGGGAAGGGGAGTTATCATTGTAACTGATAATTTTAGGCACACAACTCTAGCAGAGATGATTTCTTCCCGAAACTCTGAACAAATGAATTCTTGGCATTTGTGGCGTTAGGCTGTTGGCTTGCTCCTTCCTTAGAAGTAGGGCTGTTGTCTGTCCTGCTGCTTGGCTTTGTTTTCTTCAGTCCCTTACCAGAGGTTGTACATTCCTGTAGTCTCATCACTCATAATACAAGAAGCTTGAGAAACTGGAAAAAAACACTTTCATAGAATTTCTTTCAGTAGAAGATTTGCTTATGCCGTGACTTCAATCAAAGATAAAAAGCAAGAGATTATAGTTAGAAGCTTTGAGCTGCTGAAGGTCCATCTCAGTTCCGGAATATGAGGGTTCTGTCTGCAGCATCATGCTCTGTATTAGTTTTCCATCCAATTACTAGATTTCTTCTGGTCAAATTGTGATTGAGCTGGCCTTTTCTGGACAAACCAGTTCCTGTTAGTAGGAGTTAGATGACTGTTTAGATAGCCCTAATTACACAGCATAAGATTAAGCCCAGCATGGAGATTAAAAGGTAGAAGGTTGTGCATTCAGTGGAGTTGAAACCTTGGTAAAGCTATCTTTGAGTTATGAGCTACTTATGTATACCTGTGCAGTGCGTGAATTACGTGCCACACGGTCTGTGAGACTCAACAATTTCAGATTTTTGGCATTTTACATGGAGGTGGAGAAATTCGAAACGGCAAGTGAAATTCCTTCTGCCCGCAGCCATTCTGTTTCACCCATCCGCCTTGCATTCCCTCAGATGCAAACAGGATGTAGAGTCCAAGGTAGATGAGAGGTTGTAATGCTTCTCCAGCAGCCTCTCAAGATGTCAGAAGCTGTTACTGTTCCACAAATGTGGGTCAGAGATGGTGCAGCTGTTGTGTCATGGGCATGCTGTCTCTGAAACTGTTCCTCAAGGTGCAAAATGGGTTGTTCTGTCCACCAGTGCTCTTTTATGCTATAGTTAAAACCTTCCCACTGCTTCCCTACAAATCATAATTGGAAGGAATGGGAGACTGTGTGATGCATGAAGTAACGCTAGCCAGAAGCAGGTCCCTGGTTCTGTGGTAACGCGTTGCGTGTAGCTCTGATCTGCAGAGGTCAAAGTTCCTGGGAGCAGACACTGGCAAAATGTGCCCTTTGAGCTGTGCCCAGGTGTTGCCCAGAAGAATGTCTAGTTGATGCTGGGCAGAAATATAATTAGGAAAATACTAGCAAACTATGGACAATCATAGTTCAGGGCTTCAGCCTACTCTCTGAACCTGTGGTGTTTTCTGGCATAGGTACGGTTCTAGTGACTTACTTTAAGCTTAGCACAAGGAAATGTTTTGCTGCAGGGGTAAGGTTTACAAAGAAAACTGTATATGAGATTCTGCATATGTGAGTGATTACATACACATGTAGCTGTGAACCATTGTTATCTTAGTGTTCTTAGATCTCATGTGATTGCTTGCATGTATCTTGTCTGTGCCTTGAATTACAGGCTCTTTGGAGGTAAAGACTCATTTTCTTCTGCATATAGCATAGGAGACATCTGACTGGAGACTGGAAGGCTCACGTATTCACATGCAAGCAATAATAACAGCACTTGCACCAGATGAATTCTGTGCCAGCGCTGGAAGTGGTGCCTTCAGAAGAACTGAGTCATGTGTGGGGAAAGTCTCTGCATAAGCCTACTGGGATCACTGCGCACAGGGGCTCAGTGCCAGTGCTCTTGCTGTCCTATACACTGCAACAGGAAAACACTGTAAAACCAGTTTGAACAGATACTTTACAAATGTTATTAATGTCATTCCTAAAATTTGATACACTACTTAAAATTAGGTATTATTTATAAATTTAAAGAAGTAGCAAAGTTACTAGGTAAATCAGTTTTCCTTACTATAGCTGTTCTATGTCAGCTAAACTGATCTAAGCCCAGCAGTTCAGTTTGCTGGTGCCGTTTTTCATTTTTGAGATCAAAGTCTTGGTGTGCTGAGCCTAGGAGGTTAGCTGGTACGTGTGTGTTGGAGGGTAAGAAAGCGGAAACTTGCTATGCAAACCGTTCTTCTCCCATTAATGCCACTTATGGCAGCATAGTACAGCAGTGTGACTATTTGGTTTCCTATATCAAATATTTGTATCACAAATGGATCCAACTCTAAGAAAGGAAATACCCCTGCTCCCTCTCTTATGACCTAACTTGGGAGCGTTAGAACACTTTTGTAGGCAAGATCCTAATAAAATTTTGTTCAAAGCTGGTATGCCAAAGTGCAGAGAACATGGGCAAAAACTGAAAAATTGATAGTTTCTTTCCTATGCATGGAACAGATATGGGTTGCACAAGAGTGAGCATGTTGGCTTGTTCTATGAGAGGTTGAGAGGGTTGTGTTCCCCTAAGGCCTGGATTTCATCTGTTTTTTTAATGTTAGTTCCTTGACCTGCCATCTGCCACGAAGAAGCAATTCTTGGACTGTATTTCTGCATTGTCAGCCTGTGAGGTTCGTAATGCAGTTTTCTTCTGTCAAGAGGTGCAGATCACATAAAAGAAGGGTGTGAGTGCTTGGCTTTGGAAATCTGTTTTTTCAGTGCAGTTGTTGCATGAACTATCTTTAGTTTGAACTGCTTGAGTTTGTGAAACTGGTTGCTCTGGAATAGTAGGAATTTATACCTGCAAAGGTGCTGTGGTAGAGCAGATCTGTGTTGTTCATATCACTCAGTTCCCCCCTTTTTGGATCAGATTTTAACCTTGAGTAGCACATACCTTCATGACTACATGTCACTTCAATCTGCCTTGAGCCTGAACTGCTGCAGATGTGATTTTGCCATGCTCTCCCTGTTTGCTCTCAGCTGTTCATTTCTGCCAGGTTGCTTTTGCTCATGTTGATGTTTTGGTGTCAGACTGGGAGCTGGATCAAAGATCAGCTCCAATGGGATACAAGATCTGTTTGGTTTTGTTGTTGCTTTTTTTCAGCTGGTACAAGTGAGGGGATGAGTTGGTGACGACAAGGAGGCGGCTGTTTTGGCAGGAGCCCATATTTATTTTGGAATAAAGTGACTGTGTAGCTATAGCTAGAGATTGTAACTAACGTAATCAGTTAGTTGTGTGATTAATTTGGCTATCCTGTTATATATCTAGCATTCCACAAGGAGCGGAAAGTCCCACAAAGCTTTCTGCAGATTCAGGGCACTCAAGAATATTTTTTAATGTGTAGTCAGTTTTGCTATCATCATGTCACATCAAGCAGTATTTTGTGTTGAAGTTACCTACCAATTTTGAAGGGTTTTTTCGTCAGAGGTGAGGAAAATGATAGAATAGTTTGCAGTAAAAAGGCTAGCTAAGAAAATGGAAGATGTTAGCCTCAAAGATCAATGTTTCAGAAAGCTGAGAACCAAAAGGGTTAGCATGAGAATTTGTGTCATCTTTTCTATTTCAAGGGAGACTGACCTCCAGATGGCATAGAAGTCTGTGTATATATCTGTCCTCTTCATTCTGATCAACTGAAATGGAAGGCATAAAATAAATGGAAAAATGTTTGTGTGAGGAAAAACATACTTGAAAAAACCTAGATTAATGTTCTGGGTTTTTTTCAGATAAAGTTTGTCTGCTTTGCTGGACTATAATATATTTTACTGGTTTGAATTATATGTACATAGCATTTCTGTGTCCTTGTTATGATGATTCATGCCCTAATACTTAAGCATAAAGGAAATCATATTTGACTTTTTTCTTTCAGAAAAGCAGAGAAAGAATGGAATAAGAATCTTTAAGACTGCTGTAATTGCCTTGTCATGTTCCTGTTTCTTAAGCACACTAGTGTCACATTGCATCCAAGTTTAGTTTTGCAACTACTAGTTCTAAGAAAAATAAGGTTCATAAGTACTTAAAAACATAGTTTTCTTTGCCTATTTAATGTGTGTTCAGACAGTATTGAACAACAGAGAAGTCAAGTGGCCCATTCAAAATGTAAGAACTACTTACCAGTTCGGTTTTGAGGAAGCATCTGTCAGGGGTGGCAAGCAGAAGGGGGAACTGGGAGCTTCAACCCTGGTACTGAAGTAGCCAGTTCCCACTAGTTGACTTCAGTTAGTTAGGGCCATTCATAGGAACAAATGTTATTCGGAGTTCATTTGGAAACATCTGATGCCAAAGTGTGTGTGTAAGATTAATTATATGTCCTGGTGGTTGCTGTGTTTCTTGCAGTTATAGACATGCTGCAGTAGAAAGAGAGAGCTTGCAATAAGTTTGTGTCAGGTTTTCATCCCCTTCCTCCTCCCTCCCAAAAAAAACCACCCACGCACACCCCAAAAAAACAAACTCACAAAACTTACGTTTTAAATTTTGTTGGAATTTTGTTTAAGAAAGAAACTTCAAATTGCAGCTTCCCAGATCTGTTGGTTTGGGTTTGTATTTTTTAACTTTCACCTTCTATCTCAAAGTCTGGATACTGCAACTGATAGAAGCTTTCAGGTTGCAGAACACTTAATTATGGCTACAAACTCCATCTTTGAGGCATAACAAATACTGAGTAATACAATGCAATGCTGGCTATAATCTGTCTTCCCAACAGTAGGTCGCTGTGACATGTGTTACTAAAAAATGTAAATTCAAAGCTCAGAGGGGAAAAAAATACCAGATACAGAGATATTGGGCAGAATAGCAGCTAGTAACCTAACCTATCTTGTTTGCAGTGTTTTCTAAAGTATTGTGGAAACATAGATCAGTGCTCTGCGTTAGTTTCATTAGTAGCAACGAATCTGCTATTCTTTAGGTCACGGGTCCTCAAACTTTTTAACCAGGGGGCCGGCGCGCGGATTAAGTGGCAGGCAGTCATCTGCGGCTGCTTGGTTCCCCCCAACCCCTGGCGGGGGGTGTGTGTCTGTAAATACTGGGGGGCTGGGTTGAGGACCCCTGGTTTAGGTTCTTCGGAGTGGGAATTTTCCTCTTACCTGTTTAAACTTATTAGGAGAATTCATCGAGGAATCAGAGATGTAGGATAGCATGTTTTCTTTGGTTTAGCATCTGAGCCAGTAGACCAACAAATCGGAGAAGTGGCACTGGTTATAGTTTGTATTGCTTTTGGTTTATACTTTATCTTGGCCTTAGATACTACTGTGTTTTCATGCAAAAAGTAATAATGTTTGTAATACACATGTTGCAGCTTTAATGTGGTGTTCCTCTGTAGCACGCTTTATTCTTTGTCCTTTCCTGTTTTTTTGCTGCCTACCTGTGTCTCCAGTAACTTACCGCATGCTTCCTGTCAATAAAATAACTGTGGTTTTCTTCTCTGTGAGGGGTCTTACTGCATGCTCTAGCAAAAATACCACCTTGTAGCTATAGAACACCTTAAGTCATACTTGCACCAGGCACAGTATATCTGACTTGCATCCATTTTAATATTATGCTTTCCTTGAGTCTGCTTGATATGGAGGAAATGTATGTATTCTAACACTTAAATGCACAATGCACATACTTTTTATTCTTTACAAAGATAATGACTACTAGATGGTGACTGACTAAAACGTTAATGTGGTGTAATAAGAAGAAAATCTGTCAATTTCTTGATGCTGCTTCCCTTCTTTGTGCTTTAGTCTTATGCCCAGGCAAAGGATCCTGGAAGGGGAAATGCTGGTTTATGAGTAGTGAGAAAATTATTCTCTTCACCATTAACTCCCATTCTTGCACTTGCTGATCTGTAAATGTGGATTGACATAAAGAGGTAAGGTGAAGTGATACATTGAGGAGCACATCATATAGTCTGCTGTTACAGGTAAATTACTTGGTTAAACAGTGCTACACAAACAGAGGTGCATCACTTTATACAAATTAAGCTATGACTGTTACACACTGCTGCAGTGTAAAAAAAAAAACCAAACAAACAAAAAAAAACCCAAATCCTTGCGCTCTACAGGTGAAATTAAAGACAAGCATTTTATGGTCAGGGGCATAAAAATGCTCAGCTTGAGCCATTGTGTCAATTATGTTTTTAATGTGAAACATTATAAAGGCAAAACCCTAAATGCTGTCTTTGTGTATAGAACTTGGGGAACAACATTAAGGGTAGCAGACAGCTTCATTTCTCAGTCATGCATCAGAGATCAGCTCAGCTCTGTATTAGCATGCTGGTTGTGACGGATGTAGGAATTGCACCTACAAATAATCATTTTGGCTGCCTCCCAGAAAAATACTTAAGGGAGTTCAGAGCACCTACTTTGGACTCTGACTGGAGCCAAGGCAGCACACCACCAGCTGGCATGTGTGAGCAGAGGGCGCAGCAACTGGTGGAGGTGAAGACTTTGGAAATGTGTCCTGGGGGCTTCACACGTGACTACACCCTAGGATGTAGTTTCCTGAGCAGCACCCTGACACCATGTATGGCTAGTGCACAGCCATGGTGTGGTGGTGAACCAGGTCTGGACACAGGTAAAATCAAGAAGCCTTTTTTTGGCTGGTTGAATTCCTCAGTCTTGTCCATTAACTGGTACAATGCCAGGGCAGTGCCAGGCATGGGCTGCAACTGGAGCTGGTAGACAGGGCTCAGCAATCACCTGGGAGACGTGCTTTCCAGTCTTTCAGGCTGAGGTGTTTTGTTGCCAAACACAGTAGAAATGAAGATTTTGCAGGCACCTAGAAATGCCAGCCTAACGTGGTGTCAAGTTCTTTCTTTCCCTACTCACAATCCAGGTAGGAGGCCTGTCTTTCATCATATAAGCACCTGCAATGTGCTTCTGTTGATTTTTTTTCTACAAAGACAGCAGCTACCATAGCTTTTTTTTTTTTTTTTTTTTTTTTTTGGGGGTGGGAAGCCAGACTCTGGAGGAAGACGTGATGATGATGGTATGTGTTTGATGCAATGATTTAAAACCCAGAGACTGGGAAAAGTAGATCCTTCCTCAATTTAAGGAGTTTGAGTTGTGGGTTTTGCTGTTAGATGTGGTCTGTAGGAAGCAGGCTGTGGCACAGCCTCAGCTCACCCTTACACAATCAAAAGGAAGTGCCCAGCTTCCAGGTGGTAGTTGTGGCCCTTGGTTGAGAGCCTTGCTCTTGGCCCCTTTTCCCAGGACCATGTCTAATAACCCATTCTGGGCTCCGTGGAGCCCCTTGAGAAGATCAGGTTCTCCCTGGTCATAGCCTTGGCAGTGAAGTTTAGAAGACTGAGATCCTGCACTGAAAACTGGCTGCTGGTTCTTGGGTGGTGGCACTCATGCATTGGAGGCAACTGAATAAGCTTCCTAGATTTTGCCTTTTGCCATCTGAGACGTGGTGAATTTAGGAGGCAGCTTCCTATGCTTAAACCGAGCTACTTGTGCTTAGTTTCATTGAGGCCTTCCCTGGCTTTAGCAATTAGTTCTGTGTTTTCTGTCTTTTAAAAAGAACAAATTAGCCTCCACAACTTCTTGCGTTTTTAAAACAGACCCTCAAAAGATGCTAAGTCTTTGCTGGGCAGCTGTTACTCTCTTAATTGAAGAGCAGAGGTTTTAAAACAGGTTTTCCAGTTGGGTCAGCGCCCAGCTTGCAAACCTGTAGTGTTTTCTCATTTGTACAGATCCAGTGTCCGTCTTGCCAATTTGTCTGGTGTTTCAAGTGCCACTCTCCCTGGCATGAAGGTGTTAACTGCAAAGAATACAAGAAGGGAGACAAGCTGTTGCGTCACTGGGCCAACGAAATTGAACATGGACAGAGGAATGCCCAGAAGTGTCCAAAATGCAAGGTGAGCTGCTCTCGCCTGGCTTTTAGCTCATGGAATCAAACCATTTAGATATATATTTAAAGTAAATATTTGTAGTGTCTTCTTGATGTTGGAAATGAAATTCATGCTTGCTGTGTGGGTTCTTGTGAATGACCCGTTGGGGAAAAACAGGTCCGATGTTTTACTTGCTCGTTGCTGCACTGATTCTGCAGAATCTCTGCATGTAAAAGAAACATGGAAATCATAAGGGGGGGGGGGCTTGATGTATGCTTATAATGAATGTGTATTATAGAATAAATTATTCCTAAAATGAAGCTTTAAAGAAATTCAAAGCTTTAGAGAAACATAATGCCCTTCCATCAGGTTTTCCAAAGAGCTTGGGTGAATTCAATTTTGAAGGCAGAAAGTACTGTGTCAGCCAGTTAAGTAAGGGAAACTTTAAAATGTGTCAAAACCAGAAGTTTTTTAGGATTAAGTATCAGTTCTTCACAAGCCTTTCTCATGAATTAGTTTATTTTTAAATTAATGACGTTAAAAAACGTCATTAATCTCTACCAGGATAGGAGATACTTCCTACTACTCAAATGAGATGCAACAGCCCCCTACAA
>JAVJGJ010000059.1:58292814-58334073 GCA_035590215.1 Microhierax caerulescens | reverse complement strand
AGATACTTCCTGCTACTCAAATGAGATGCAACAGCCCCCTACACCCCTGCTCTGGCTGTCCTTAGTGAGAGTGACCATTATGTTTCTTCACTTTTTTTTTTTCACAGCACTTACCTCCAGCTACTGATAGTGTAGGAAATTGAAACTTTGTGAGCACCTTGGTGGTTGGAGGCTGTCCTCTTTTTTTTTTTTTTTTCCTCTTTTCTTTGGGTTTTTTTGTTTGTTTGGAAGGGCGTACCTAATCTGAACCTAACATGCTCTTCATGTACTTCATGGAGAGGGCAAAGTAGTGCAACTGGAACATTTGGTAGGAAATAAATACTGAATGGAAAGATTTACTTCTAAATGTCTGAATTACTCTTTTGTCACACTTTGAGCCTTACCCTGTGAAAACCAGAGAATGTTTATCAGTTTACTAAGTTATCTTATTTTGGTCTTGGGGAAAGAAATGCCTGTGATGCCATAGCTTGAAATATTTCAAAACACTTAAGAAAAATTTGGAAAGCTCTGAAATCAGCAATTGGTTGTTTGCCTTCCTCCCACACACACATGACATTTTAGCAGAGTTTTAACAGCTTGCTGTTTGGTAAGAGTTGATAGGTGTGAGCCAGTTCTAAAAACGTTCGCTTTCTGGGAAGTCTTACAGTAAAATACTTGTACAAACTTTGTTCCTTTCAGAGTAGGGGGTTCAGAAGTACATGTTTTCTTTTTAATTCTTTGACCTGTGTCTGGATACAGACTTTATGATAATGCAAATGATGTAACAAATAAGTTGTCTGAAAAAAAAAAAAAAAGAAAACTTACCAAGCAAAGAAGTATAAATATGGAAAAGCAGGGGGAAGAGAGCTGCTAGTTGGAAAAAGAAAGGAACTAAACTAAAACTGCTAACCCTAATGTGTTTCTCATTAATAAGTTTTAAATTTAAAATGCCCAATGTACAATTGTTGTCACTCTCTTGAAAAGAAGAGGCTGGACAGTTGAAATTTACACAGGTTGTCACTAATTTTGAAGCCTGAAGTCGCATGAGTCTGGCTATTCATTTCAAAAAAATTTCAGGTTTCTTAATCCAAAGTAGATAAAACCTCCTGTATGGTGGGAGGCAGTATGGAAAATTATGAAGCTAGGACAGAAAAAGAACCTTTCTTAACAAGTCCTTTCTGATAACGTCATATTATAAGTGAATATTGAAGAGGGAGTTCAAACTTTTCATAAACTGTATTGCTACCTCCACTCCTGATGTTTCTTTTTTTGCCCCTGAATAAAAATAAATTTGTCCTGCCTACAACCTCCAAAATGTTTATATCAACACATTGTTTGTTTTTAAATCAAATCTATAACTGGCAAGTAATCAAAAGAACCACTTACCCTGTGGTTAGTGGTATTGTTCTTTTCTTCCTTAATCAGCTACTGAGTAGTTATAAAAAACACATGTTATGCAGCATTCTTCATCAAACCATTAATAGATGTCTGGGCACATGGGGATAAACGTACCAACAGTTAACAGTTTGGAGTCAAGGACTGGAGCTAATACTTTGTCTTCCTCTCTCTCCAGCCACCCCTTCCAAAAGCTCTTTATGAAATAACGTTGAACTGGGTGACTATTCTATTTCCAAATAAAATAAAGCATGACAGAGCAAGCAGAGTCAGTTACATACTGTTTGATTTATCCTTGTTATAGATCCACATAGGCAATGTTTCAGGTGTCAGCGTATTTTATTTTGAGATGTGCATGTGTTCTACTTAACCAAAACATGAAAGAGGTTCTTCAGAAATTTGCAGCAGCCAAAATTGACAAACAGATTGAGGAAAAGTCAAGATACTAGTATTCAATCTTTGTGCTGAAACTGATGCTAATGGAAATTAGAGGTAGAAACTTCAGCAGTGATAGAATTCCTTTACTGAGATAGCTTGTAAGATTACTGGTAACTTCCAAAGTGTGATACTGGTTACAGTGTAAACTGTGACGATATTTTAGAGAGATCTTCTTCAGATAATTGTTTAAACACACAAATGCATATATGCACAGACTCTTTCTTTTAAGAGATTGTACCGTGGAAAAGTGGAATGCACAATTATCTTGTCTGGACATGCAGGTGAGAAAATGGGTACGCTCTTACCATGTGTGTATAGGGAGATCGTTAGGCAAGTATTCACAAGTTTTTCAGTGGTTTTGGTAAGTGCTTTAAAAGAACATAATCCTTCGTAATGTGAATACTAGTAGGCACTGTTTAATAAGCTTAAACCTGATTTTTCTCCTGTAGGTGAACACAGCTTTAGTGTATCTAATAGTAGCAGCTTGTATTTACCTGGTATCTCTAAGATACACTTATACAAGCAAATAGAAATGTTACACTATCAAAATACAAAATTGTAGAGTCATGTTGTGACTGTATGTCAGTATGGAAATATTACAAAATGCTACTTTTAAACTATTATCTTAAATTAATTTTGACATATTTTTTTTAATAGAGCCTTTTCCAAATTCATTTTATGCCATTTTGAGAAACTCAGTCTAAATAATTTTTCTCTACATGCCTTGTCAAAAAAAATGCTGGTCTTGTTCAAGGAACTGGCTAATGGTTGCAAATTAGCTACATGTTATTCGATGCCTTTTCATAAAATCTAAAGCCTGATTTGTCTTTCCCACTACTGTTTTAGGGCTTTATTTTTTACTGTTTCTTGTGATAACATGTTTGCAGCAAAATGCCTTTTTTCCACAAGTGTTTTTACAGACAGCAAACCAAGGAGGTACTTCATGTTGGTGTTATCTTACCACAGATTTCAAAAATGACACTGTCTGAGGAATCCCCAAACAGTGGCTCTAGCTTAGAAAGCTTCAAACAGCAGCAGTTTTAAGTAAACAAGGATGTCAATGCAAATCAAGGAGTATGTACATCTTGTCTGTGGATTCACTGTTCTGATTAATATGAGCATCATCAAATAACTTGGGGCATAGTTTTTTAAGGTGCTGTGCAAATTATTTTTCATCCTTTGGAGGGAGGAGAGTCCTTGCTTGTATATGAAGGGATGAAGCTATGCACCAGGTTTTCTTCAGAATAAGTGGAGAAGAAATTGCCACTCTGATCCTCAGATCCCTTGGAAATTATTTCCCTGGAGAATTTCTGTGAGGGCATTAACATGCAGAGGGGATAAAGTGAGGGTCTGAAAGAGCCACTGTGCTGCTTCAGTTGTTTCCTTAAGCTCAGAGCTCTGTGTGCATTGCCACTGATGTGTAATTTCTACCCCTCTTGTTCTGGGAGCCATTCTTGGGTTTCTGAGCAGCTAAACCTTTCCCCACGAGATGAGGGTACGTCTTTGCGTTTGATCAGGCTCTAGGTGCAGGGTGAAGCCAGGAACTGGGCTTGCCATCGTAGTGCTCTCACCTTGCCTTCTCCACCCCCACGTGCTGTCGGGAGCCTGCAGTTAGGAGGCAGTGAAGCCTGTGCAGACACAGCTAACTATAGCTGCATTCCCGGCCCGTGCGTTCCCCTGGCTGCCTGCTACGTGCCACAGTATTGCCAGTGGGGCAGGAACACTTGTGTGATATCTGACCCATCAGTGACTGCTTTCCCAACCTATAGATATGTAATCCATCTCTGTCAGTGGATTACCCTGAGGGGAGAGAGGTATGTATGTCTGTGTGAACCAGAGCTGAAGCTGATCTGGTGAGATGTCATGTCTTAGGCTTGAAAGCAGCCTGACCAAATCATACAAAGTTCCATCTGGTATTGTCAGTCTGTGTTTGTATGATAGAGAGTCCAAGCCCTGCTTCTGCAGTGGGTTTTTTTCTTTATTTTTTTTAAATGGAGTCTCTCCTCACTGAAAGAAGGAAAGTTTTTTGAGAGAAAAAAAAAAAAAATATGTAGAGGTGTATAGCCAGTTGTTCCAAATTTGCAACTTCTGAAGACAATTATATATGTGCGGCTAAGTAGTCACTAAAAGTTTTTTAATGCTTTACTTTTTCAAGAAGCAAAGGTAAAGTGTGTGTAATTGCAATATATGTCCATAAGGAAATAAAACTCACATCAATTTCTTTATGCTTTAAGAGGACAGTGGGCCTGGAGGATTTAGAGCAGAAACAAGTAGATTCAGAAATGATTTAGGAGTGGTGCCTGGCTAACAGGAGCTGGGGCGCTTTTAGGAAAGTCTGGGTAGAAGGGTGACAGGCAGTCTCAAGTCACAAAAGGTGGATATTTCTAAAAGGTATTGATGGTAGAATACGTAAAGCTATTACCAGCAACTCCGTGAAGTTCTTGCTACCAAAGAAATTTAATTTTGAAATACCAAGTAGTTTTGGTTTGCATCTAGGGTTTTTATAGGCTCCAATATTTGCAGTTAGGATGGATGGTAACTTAATAGATTAGGTTGCTAAGTTGGAGAAGAGAGGAGAATTCAACAGTCTTGATTCAAAAAGAAAAGAAAACAACCAGTTAGTGTCATAAGATCCAATTCCCTCATATAATTTTTTAAGATGGAGACCTGTCATTGAAGCAGCAGATAAGGAAAGGTACCTCTAAAAGTACAAAATTCTGTATAGTTGCTGTCTGAATTTTAGTCCCCTAAAAACTATTAGAATCAAATTTTAAAGTTAATTTTATTGTCACTTCATTGTTGAAGTTCCTTAATTTCAGTTAAGTTGGTCTCATAAGAATTTAATAAACTATGGCTCCATCAGTAGGGTCAACATTTTTTTCATATAGAACCTGAAAAGTAAAAGGAAAAGTCAAACTGACAATACCCCTTTTAGAAGAAAATAGTGTATAGTTTCAGAAGTCATGCTTAAGTTGGTAAAGTATTGGGTAGACTTTTCTTCTGACTTTGCAGTCAGTGCTTAAACGTAAAAGGTTTGAGATCAAGTGGCTTATAAAGCTCATCACCAATGGTGTTTTTTCAGGTGCTTTTGGAAAACAGGGCACCTGTGATACAGCAGGCTTCCTCGGAGCAGAGGAGGATAATTGCTTGGTCAGTCTGTTTGCATCCCTTCTATGGGCTGAATGCAAGTCCCCTGGAATACCTGTCTACTGAAAGTAATGTTTTACAGCCCTATAGCCGATCCTCTCTTCTGTGAATGTCTTACCCCTCTTATGTGTAAAAGAAGTAATGTTAGAAAGCATAGAAGTATGAGTTCTGAGATCACTATTATAGGCACAGGGATGTTGGCAGGTGTACCTGAAACTATTTTTAACTTTATCAGCCTTAGAATCTTTTACCAGAAGTATTGCTGGTGCAAAACATAACTTTGTTGTGTGCTAGTTTCAGTAACTGTTTGGGTGAGCAAGATTTCTCAGATCCCAGATGAACCCTGATCAGCACCAGAGAAAAGCACACTTTGACCCTGTCAGGAATGTCAGATACCCCAGCAGTCACAAGCCTCTTTGAAGGTGAGAGGCTTCAGCTGTACCTGAGCTTTCAGCATCTCTGGTGCTTGCAGGGCCATTGAGTGGTGATGCCTTGTCTTTACCTGTAGCTACCTGAAAAATAAACACATGTAGATATGGATAAGAATTTCAGGGGGCATTCATTCATCTGTTGTAAGTTTCAACAGAAACCATTCTAATTGGATGTAAAGGAAAAAAATATTCCTGGGGAGGGTGGTGAAGCATGGGACGTGTTGCTCAAAGAGACTGTGACGTAATGTGGAAATTTTTAAAATCTAGTGGGATGAGACCTGGAGCAATCTGATCTGACTTTGAAGTTAGCCCAGCTTGGAGCTAGGGGTTAAAATAGATGACCTCCATAGATCACTCCCAACCTCAGTTATTAGGTAATTTTATCTACTGTTCCACTGTGGAGCGTGGTGTCAGGACAGGGAGTGGTCTTTAGCAGTTCTTTGAGCTAGGAAAAGTGTGTTTACCATCCCATTAGCTGTATTATTAGTTGGCAATATTTAGAAGTAGCTGTGTAAATGTAGTTAATCTAGTGAAATACTCAACCCCAGGACGACTCGCTCTTCTAAGACTTTAAGAACTATTAACTGAAACCTTACAAAATCTGCAAAGTAGGTAAATGTACCAGTTTTGCAGAAGAGTAAGTACATGGAGGTACAGGAATGGAGCTATTTATGCAGGTAATCAGCAAAAAGAGGGCTGTACAACCTAGGCAGCCCAGCTTCATGCTGTATTACGGGCATGAAAGCTTGGTCTAATTCTTTTGTATGGTTTGTGGAATCTTTCTTAAAAAACAAAACAAAACAAAAACAACAAAAAAACCCCCAAACAAACAAAAAAAAACCAACCACCCATACTTTAAAAATCATTCACTCTAACAGCAGTCTTGTGTTCATTATAAAATACCAAATCAATTTGTGATGGGATAGGGAGTGGGGCCACAGGTGGCATAAGAGGGAAAGCCATCTGTGAAGGGGTCAAACAGAGTTCATAACTATATTTACTGTGCAGCTTTTATTTTTAATAAAGTTTGGTGCTAATGTGTCAACTTCAGTAATAAAAAAATATCTTCAGTGAGGGCAGGGTTCACTGAGATTCTCATCTGATACAAGGAGTGTTTAAATGAAGAAAAGAAAAATATGTATGGAAATCTGGAAACAATTCATTGTTGATGCTCTGAAACACCCCTTAGAAAACCGTTATTGTCTTAGGACAGCTGCAGTATTAACTGATGCAAATACTGAGTTAAACAGGGAGTTGCTTGTGGTGGCTTCTCATCCAGTGCATGGACTGCACCAGGTAGCATCTACTCTCCTGTGCTTAGGGAAAGGGAAAAAAATAGTATTTTCTTTTTTTTTTTTCCTACTCATACAGATCCACATCCAGAGAACAGAAGGGTGTGACCACATGACCTGTTCACAATGTAACACTAATTTCTGTTACCGTTGTGGGGAAAGATACCGCCAGCTCCGGTTCTTCGGAGATCACACCTCAAACCTCAGTATCTTTGGATGCAAATACCGCTACCTCCCCGAGAGACCACATTTAAGGAGATTAGTGCGAGGCTCTGTCTGTGGTGAGTGTATACGTGTTCCTTGTGGAGAGCTGCACAATGAGCTGATGGGGTGGTGTTCAATAACAGTTAAATTAAAACTAGTAGTTTAAAGTATTGGACGGGCAGCCTGTTCAGTTATGTAAAAAGTGGTGTATTATATCTAAATATATAGCATTTTCACTCTTTTTTTAGCGGACTGTGTATGAGTAAGTGTTGTGTACTCTTCGGATAGATTGTTTCCTAACCTTTTTTAATAATACATAAACAAACTGGAAAAATGCTGTCAATATGCATGTTGCTGGCTGTGTTTTTACTCTGAAAGCATATAGGGAGAAATAGATCAGAGAAGGAACCTTTTCTTAAATGAACCTCTGTGTCAAAGATCCATTTGAATAATACATTGTTTGGATTTGAACCTGATCTGGGTTTGAAAAACCAGATTGCGCAGGTTTGCCTTTTTAAATAGGAATACACTTGTCTTTTAACTGTTAGCTTTGATTCAGATAAAATCCAGCTTAAACCAAAATACAACAATATGTATTAATTCCTTTCACAGAAATATGATGCCAAAAGCTTGAATTTTTTTATTTAAAAAAAACCCACCACTCTTAATTTGCTTTTGAACCAGATGTGTATCTGTCTCTATAGAAACACAGGAAAAATCGATAACACATTAGATTATTACCTTATGTGGTATCTTACATATACATTTATATTAAGTTCAATCATTGTACTGAGTTTACACCATTTAAAGCTATCTATAACATTATAGGAAACCATTGTTTTAACTGTCAAAACCTGGGGACCTATTAAGGAAAATAGGACTTTTTGTGCTTTGTATTAAGGCATAGAATTGGAGGTGACTTGGAATTCACCTAGGATGAGGAAATAACTGAGTTTATTAAATGGTGATGTTGAATGTAAAGGTGGAGGTAAAGAGCTTGAACATGTGAAAATAGAAGTCAGAAGACCTTTGGTGAAAACAATACTCCTGAGTCAAGTATGTTCCAGTAAGAAAACTAGGTGATTTCCATTTTAGAGTAACACACAGGAGTTGGCACACAAACTCATAGGCCTGGTAATAAGAATACTGATCTTGCTGCTCTGCAAAGTTGAGAGACTCACAAACCTGGAATGCTTGTTTAACAAGTGACAATAAGTCATTGAGGCTCATTAGTTTGATCTCAGGAACTTGCAAGGCTTTAGAAGAAAATTTGAGAGGTGAATTAAAGACAAAGAAATAAATAGGAAACTGAATGAAAATTCAAAATGACTGGATTTGCCTACTCTGATGTATTTTGTAGAAATACATTCCAATGCGTTGGGAGGCTTAGTCTAGATTAAAGACAGTGCTGGTACTACAGTACATGGGTATAAACTGTTCATTAATAAACTTAGGTTTGAAATTCAAGAACAGTTTCAAAGCTCTTAAGTTTCAGAAGAGCTTTTCGTAAAAGCCATGATGGGAAACAATGTAAGCTGTTTTAAAATGGATCTTGGTACCTATGGTGGAATTTGGGATCACGGATACTAGAGTCTGTGCTGAGAAGCATTACCGAGCCTGTGCTGCTCACATAGAGAATCATGGATAAACCTTATTCCAAGATTAAACCTTCTATGTATGATGGAGATACAAATGTAATGTAAGAGGGTTTTATCACAAAACTCATCAATATTTTCATAGATCTGCAAGATCTGAGATCTCACAGAACTTGATCGCAGATCTGCAAAAAATGACATTATTATTTTTTTGCAATAGTTTACATGTAAGGTACCTAAATATGCAGTTAGCAGGTTTTAATGCCATGTAAACCCCTGCCAAAATACAGGTGCATGTACATAATTATTGTGGAAATTATTTTCCATTTTCCCTCTGTTGTTTTAGGAAACAATAATACACAGCCTTTACCTTTTAAAAAGAAACAGCTTTTACTAGTAGGAAAGAAATTCAGTTTATTTGCAAACAGTGACTTGGAGGCAGTAAAGAAATGTGGAAGTGCATATATGAGTTAAAGTTTAGTGGTGAAGATGTGTATGCTTGTATTTATAAAAACACGGATAGCGAAGGCATAAGACATTTTGCTTTCATTTCCTCATGATTTGCATTGATTAGTAAACTAAGAAAGACTAGCAATGCTCAAAAGCTTAAATTTCTCATAAGGTTTTCTGTTAAAAATTTCTTTCCAGGACTACCTCTATTATATGGTGCTATTTCTCACAGGAATGGTCATCACTTGAATAGGCAGAGCTAGCTGAACCTGCCAGCACGTGTAACAGTTGCCCTTGTTTTTACAATAGCTTATTAACACTCAGGTTGACGACGATTCAAAGAATCTGCATTGTTACTCATGACCTTAAATACCTGTCATCTCTAGAGCTCTAAATTTTAATATTGATCCTGATACACTTTATGAATAACTACCAAAACTACTCCAGAGCTCTAACAGCATGAAAATAAATTAAAAAAAAAAGTTTAAACCATTTATGTCAGATTAGAATTCAGGAATTCAGCTCACTGTTCTTCCTATATTGGATTAGATTCTGGCTATGACTGGCATATGTGACCCAGTCTAGATTTTTTTACTTTTTTGCCACACAAGAGCACATGTGTGTGTGAACAAGTGCTTTTTAAGAAGGTATTGTGTTGTTGTAGGATTATATCTCCTGACGTTTTTCTTTCAAGATGATATAATCCCTGTGATACAGTGTCAGTCCAGTTTGTGGATTCTGCCATCTGCAATAGAGGAAATTTGGCAAGATCACCTATCTTTGTAAAACTTCAGCAGAATTGATCTGTGCCTGTTAATTTGGTGAGTGTAAAGATCTGCCTCTAGTGAGTTCATCTCCAACAGCGGTCAATTAGAAATACGATCTCACTCCCTATTTCTAGTAAACATTGTTTTAGATATTTCCGTAGTTAAGGTTTGTGTCTGAACCTTCGCTTGATAACTGTCAATAGATGTATCTGTACTTCACCAATTCATACAGTTTTAGCTTCCACAACATCTCTGTTTGGGACTGCAGGATTTCACTACGTGTTGTGTGGAGAAAGTACTTCCATTCCTCTGGTGTTTTTTTTTTTTTTATTCCTGATAGTTTCATTGGTTACTTCTGTTATCATGAAATTGAGTAAGTAATAATAGCTCGCTTACCTTCACATATCTTTGGGTTTGGACCCTCCATCACATTCTTCTTTGTCATGATATTTGATTTTGGTTGGTTGGGTTTTGTTCCTGTTTTGTTTGGAACTAAAGCTTCCTAGTCTTAATCATTTAAGATCAAACTGAAAACCCAGAAATGTTTAATTCTAGTTAGGGATCATACCTGAACTCTGAGATATCCCAGTATCTAGGACTGTAAATGTAAATAAATTACAGCTTTATCAGGCAGAAGGGGAACATTATCATCAGTAGGTGTTACTGTACAAGCCTAGAAAATAGTTCCATTCTGAGAGTCAGCAGAAGACATTAGAAAGAGGAGATGGTAGCAGAGACATAGACTATTAAAAGCATAGTAAGCATAGTCTCTAAATTTTAGTAAAATGTAGCAAGAAATAAAGGTTGGGTTTCCTGTAATGAAATGCCTGTCTAGTTAGCTAAATCATGGAAATTAAGAGAACATTATCTTGGCTGTCAGTGGGAGACTAGTGAAGTGATGCTATGTACATTTTCTTCTGTTACTTTACTTTCTTGCTACGGAGAAGAAATACATTTAAGTAAATGTGATTTTGTAGTCTTGTGCAGTGAAAGTTTTCTTGGCTTGTTTCTACCAAATCTGGCTGGGTGTGGTGTATAGAAAGGAACGAACTTCATGGCAAGCTGGCATGTTATCCTGGTTTCTGTTGAGAAGCAAGTGTTTGTGCCTATAATCACACACTGTTCTGTAATAAATATAAGGGAAAAGCATTTATGGGAGCATAAATTTAAACACACTTTCCTTCATAAACCAGTGGTTTTGTAAAAGTAAGAAATGACAGGAAGGAGAAGATACCTGGGAATAGAAGTGGTCTGTGAATTTGACAATTCTCTCCCTTCTTTAGCCAGCGTATTTTTTAGAGAAACTTTGTACTGTGACCAGTACAGTAAAGGTGAAATTGCTTTTATCCTTCAGTCCCAGCAGACTTAGAGATTTCATTCTCATAGTAATTAATTGGCTAAGTTGTTGAAGGCAGAATGTTTATTATAACTGGAGTTAGTGATGGATTGTACAGAAAGGAAAAATGCGTTGAACTGTCTTGAATTTACTTAAGGTGCTGCTTAAGTACCACCTGAATTCAGTTGGGTGAATTATATTCAAAATCAGTTGCCGAGTACTTCATGGATATGTATCAGAACACAACGTGTAATGATGCTGTTAAAATAAATGAATTTTTTTGCATGGGTGACAGGATTTCAAATAGGATTCTGAAAGCAGCATGTTTCAGATCTGACTGACCTGTACTTCTGTCCCAGGACAGAGGGCAAGATACACTTTGTGTGCATGGCTTTGAGCACCACAGGAGGAAGCATGCATTTCTAGGATCCAACCTTCATTAGCAACTTTATTAAGTCTGTTGTGACTTGTAAGAAGTCACCTATACATGCTTGATAAGACACTTTTAAAATGGATGCAAATTTATATTTGAACTTAACTCTACATAGATATGACTGTTTTGATTTGTAAGTAAATACTTCTACTGGCTCTGTTGCATAAACATTAGAATGATATTTAGACTTAGAAGACAAAACTTCTTATTTCTCTCATGCTAGTGATCAGATTTGAAACTCGTATGTTAATTTTTTACATGGCAAAGAATTCTCTAAGGATTTAAGTGGGTTTGTGTATATTACCCTAAAACCTGCAACCAAACCCGAAGTTATGCAAGGGAAAAATATTCCCTTATGTTTCCCTAAATATTTTCTCATTTTGCAGGAAAACATATCACAGGTAATGCAACCCCTCTGAGACACTTACAAATACAGTTATCGCATTACCACGGATGTTGAGTAATCCAGTAGAGAAATTGTTTACCGTTAATATGAGTAGAACTGTGTGTGAAAAGGTTCCCTTTGGAGGCTTGTTCAATTTACAACCATTTCTTTTTAATTTGTCCTTAAAAGCTAGCTTTGAACATTATCAAACTGGCTCTCAACCTGCTGCTGAGTGCACCACATATACTAATGATCCAAGATTTTTTTCAGCTCTGAGGCAAGTTTTAAGTTTGCTCTCTCTGCTAGTAGTCTTGGAGTTAACGGACATAGGATGGTGGGTCGTTGGGAAGTTTAGTGCCTGCGATAAACATCCTTAATCTCAGCAGCATTTCTTGTTGTGTCGCAATTCCCTCTAGGATTAAGAGCCTCATAATCCTTCACACTATAACAAACGGTGTGTGTCAAACTGGAATCTGATAGAAAGTAATGTTCAATTCAGATGTGTAAAATGGAGCATTTTATAATTGTTTCATACAATGCTGATAAAAATGATTGGAGTAAAAGGTACGTATCTGCTGCTTTGCAGTGATTGCTGCTGTTTGTACTCTTACTGACGGTAACTTGTGCAGCTCTTGTTCACCTTATATTAACTTGTTCCTTAATTTCAGTTTACAAAGGTAAAAAAAAAAAGATAAAGGATTTAAATGTGGTAGATATATAAGGAGAAAAGGTATTTTGTTCTTCATTTAAAATTTAACATTTAAAAAGAACGCACTGATAACCAAAAGAAGATAGAGTCCTATGATGATGAAAGGTCATGTTACCCTGTAAGATCTTAGAACTACACAATACTATAACTCTATACTCAGCGGCAAAAGGAAAAAGACACTCAGACTTTGTTTCAGCTCAGAGTACTTTGTCCAATGCAAGTAAACAAATTCTTAAACTGAATTAGCTTAGGAACCATTCTTCGTGTCTGCAAAGAAACTATTCCAGTCAAAACCTAGTTTAGCCCTTTCTGCAGGCTCTGTTTCTGTGTACTTAGTCACCAATTCAGTGGTTTGTTTTTAATAGTTTTGGTACAAAATGTCATAATTTTCTAGCATTTTAATTACTTAGCTATTAATAAAGATAGTTAATACTTTAAACCAACCTGTTATAAGGTTTACTTTGAAATGGTTAAAGGCTCTGGTAATTTTCTTTACATGTTTTTAATCACTCATTTTCGGAGTTTTCCTGAGGTTTTCCAACACTATGTTCCTTCTCCTGTCTACACTTGAATAATTTATTTCACAATTTTTGTGCGTATAGAATGCAGCATAGTGGAGTGTAAGAAGGTCTACCATTAGGATGCCCAACAACTACAGTAATACCAATAATTTTGCCATTTTTTTTCTTCTAGGAATTAATGTTTCCTACCCACAACACTCCTATGAAATTTAAAAGCTATCAAAACAGAGCATGAAAAGGACCAATTCATTTAACTGCTGTAAATATTTCCAAAATATCTCATTTTTCCTTCACACTGCCCAAATTAGTGGCTCAGGTTATGGAGAGGTTTACATCATTACTGAATGAAGTAATGCATTTATTGAAATATGATGCAAGTGACTTGAGAGAGGGAAAAGCAGAGAAGAGAGAGGCAACAAACTCTCTTTTCTTCCCTTTCTAGAGGTGATCTCTCAAACACGTGCTTAACTTGGAGAATTGCTTTATTTCAAATCCTTGATCAGACTGCTGGTGCACCAGTAAAAATGCCTGCCCTGCTGCGTTTTCAAACGGCTAAGACAAGCGACATCTCTGTTCCAACCACTGAGCCAACACAGCCAGGGGGATTCTGCTGTTCAGTTGAAAGCACACAACACAAGAAAGATAAACTGGATTGAAAATTCAGTTTCTACTTCAGTGTTTCAGGAGTTCTGCCTTCCCTCCATACATTTCCTCAGATCATGAACTCACTGCAAGTAAAGAATATGAGCACACTTCATTTGTTCTTAGTTTTATGCTCTAACTGGTATGCTGCACCACCTCACTACTTCACACACGTGAGAGCTGCAACATATCCTTTTAAATGTTGATCCAAAATAGACTTGGCTGTGGTTTGATTTAGACCTAAATCACAGCTGTACATGAGGACTTCACCGTAGCCTTTTAAAGCAAGCAGAAGCATATTTAGAGGAGATGGTCTCATCACCTTGAGCTGACCTAAACTCTTTAAGATGCTGGTTTGCCTGGCATCTTTCCAGGGTTGTTGCTGTGCAGTAGGATTCCAGAGAAGCCAAACGATAGTAGCTTTATAGCTATCGTGTTCCTGTCGATGCCTGATGGATTTCAGAATGGAAACAGAAGTAAATGCAGGGTAACTGTTAATGTATGAAATGAGCTGTGCTTCAAGATTTGTGATGGGTGAAGAGGGCAGAGAGAAATGTGTGCAAGAGTGAGTGATGATAGCTCCTAGCTGGGTTTGTAGGATGAATTTACAAATAGGAATCCTGGTAAAGTTAAAAAAAAAAAGAAAAAAAATGAACCAGCTTTTGGGAGTCTGGTATCGGGATGTTTATAGATGGTTGGAAAGGGAAAAATAAAGTGCTCACTTGGAAATAATGAATTTTGCATTTCAGCTGGAAAACTACTCATTACACCCCTAATACTGGTTCTGGGACTGGCACTGGGAGCCATAGCTGTTGTTATAGGTAAGACTTATATATGTGGATGAGTCTTATACTGATTTTGCAGTGACTTTCTTTATGACATCATTTATGACAATTTTCATTGGAGAGAGGTGGACACAGTGCAAATTTCATAGATAGTGTTTTAGTATAAAGCATGTGACTTTTTTCTAAAAAAATTGTCTTTAGAATCTTTTCTTTTTTTTCCTCCTACTTGCATTTTATGCTTATTAATTACTTTTCCCCCCAATTATTTGGTTTTCTGAATCAAAAATCTTTAACTAGCATAGTTAAACTTGTAAAAAGGCCCGAATAATTTAAACATAGTCTTGGGGCCTGGCTGACTTGGGCCCACCCTTTAATCACGGATCACAATTTTAAGATCTTGGCCCATGTGCATGGTAAGATTTTTGAGGCACTAGGCATAGTCCCAAAAGCCTTCCAGCCTGGAGATGCAACAGCAACAAAAAAAGCAAATTATGATGAGTCAGTCTCAATCTTACTCAGTGCATAGGCTGCCAGATTGAATTACATCACAAAAAACAGTTCTGTGAGCTTATTTCATATAGTATCAAAGCTCTGTTAACATGGTTGTGTTAATGGGGATGTCGTTATACTAGAAAATCTGTTTTTTGCCTGGCGCAATTTAATTCTGCTGCAGAAATGAAATAAGCCATAATAAAGAAATGTATGATTTTGCTCATGTAAGTGCATATCCACTATTTATGTTGGCAGTAGTATGTCAGTTGGGGATCATGTTGCTTCACAACCCTTCACCAGACTACTTAGTGCATTGAAAACTCGCAGTGTGTGCCCGGCCCTGAGGCTTGTTGGAATGTGGCACCTTTATTTTGATACAATAAAGCTGAAATATAACAGCACAGTTACATTAACAAGATCAATATTCTGAGTTGGATTCACTGAAGATAGATGTCTATATTAAGTTATCTATCTTAAAAATTTATCCTTTTTAGTGACATTTTTATGCCAAAAATATAGGCAGTAAAGACTTTGTAATGCCAGTAAAGTTTATTTTGCTCAGCAATCTGGTATAATCTATGCTGGAAAAAAAAAAAACACTCTTTTGCTTGTATTAAAAATGAAGAGGGCTTTGCAGTAGCACAGTAGCAATAATTGCAGCAATACCCACTATTCCATTGATGTTCCATCCTAGGTGTGGACAGATAAGGGAACAAAAAAAACCCAAACCAGTTTCAAAATTTTGGTTTTGAGGTAATTACAGCAATTTACTGACAACACAACTAAAGTAATCTCAGGATTTTAGCTGAAAACCATTTTACACCTTTTAAAAGGCTATTGAGCAAAGCAAGGACCCTGGTGACCACTACTCTAGTAGTCTTTTGTTACATTTGTTCCTGTAGTGGTGTCTGAAAAGGAAATCTTTTACCATTTCAGCTGGTGGCAAGAGACGAGGGAGATGCTTCTCATTTAGTTTTGAAAGTGTACCTTATGACAAACTGTCACTTGAATAAATCTGATTCATTTATTTTTCCTTTTACAGCTTCCTTTCTCTCCAAAGACTTTTATGAATAAATAGTTCTTTGCCCAGGCAAGGATAAACATTTGGTATTACTTTGCAATAGATGAGGATGTTTGTAAAAATAAATAATACTTAAAAAAAAAAATAACATGCTGCCTCTGTTGCATGTGAAACTGGTTGAAAATGAGTTAAATCAGTCTTGGGTTAGATCTCAGGATTGCCAAAGTGCTTTTAGAAGTTTTAAGCTTGTATCTTTTACAACACAACATGGTTCAGGGATTAATTTGTCAGAGAAGGGAGTAGGGTTATCAGGAACTTGTTGTAAATGGGAAGCATAGCTTAACTCATTACCAAAGAAGCTGTTGCAGGCTATTATTTTTTCTGTTTGTGCAAATGCCTCTTAAGTTCTCTTGAGACATAGAAAGCTGCATCTGAATATTCTGCGTACACTGAAAGAGCATAATGCATGCTCAAAGGATTGGATTTAATGATGGTTTCATTCTTATTTTCTTCTTTTGGCAGGTTTATTTGTGTTTCCTATCTATTGCCTTTGTAAAAAGCAGAGGAAAAGGTCACGGACAGGTATGCCCTGGTAAGGATGGACCTTTACTCACGTGAACTGAGCTGGTCCTGCAAGGGCTATACCCACTTTGTGCAACAGAGCAATACAGTGCTGGTAACAGCATCAAAGCCACCGCCCTGGAAGAAGAATGGGGGATTGCCTGCCATCTTCCCTCAGCTGAAAACACTACTGCAGACCAGAAAGCCTCTTTGCTCTGGTGCACTCTGAACAAGATGGGCCCCCTGACTGCTGCTTTTTAAATGTTTTGGGGTTTGTTTTTTTAATTATTACTTTGGAGGATTTTTTTGAGTCTGAGTTTCAGAACTAGACAATCAAAAGTCTGTATTGTAGCCACAACTCTACTACCGATTTGGCCTGTGAAGAAAGCATTTAACTGCTAACATGTGCTCCATTTAACTTCAGTGTCGGCCTTTAAAGGGGAAATGCTTAGAAGTGTTTGGAGTCTTACTGTGTACTGAGCATACTACTTTTGGTATTAAAAACTACTTCTGTAAATAACTTCCATCACACAGCATTCTGTTCAGCATACCAAAACCCCATCACGAGCCAGAGCACGACAGCTGGTTATCTTCTGAGTCCTCCTGCGAGTGGGCAAGAGCGTAGATTGCCACCGCCAAACTGTAGTGCCTCAGAGGGAAATCTTAGTATTGAAGCTCCGTGACACTTACAAATATGCTGATTGGTTTCACTTCACTATTTAATTTATGAGTGTATTAATATTGATTAGGGTGGGGTGGGGTGTTCGACAGATTTGTTAGTAGAGTACTGCGTTTTTAAATTCTCCCAGTACAGAAGAAATTTGAAAGGTTTAGGTAACAAAAAGTGTCAGTGGCCTGTTCTGTCCCAAGATATCCCTGAAGTGTATTTACAGGGAAGCTGGAAACCTGCTCTTCTATTCTGACTTGGCCTATAACGCACGTGCTACACACTAGTTGTGTGAAGATTGACTTGATGAAATTTTTTCCAGCCTAGATAGCACGGGGTTTTTAAGTAGGCTACATAACGCTGAGAGCATCTACTGATGTCTCAGGAGGAAAATCTCTGAATTTTGGGTAAGGGGAGGGGTCATGAATTCTTAGGAGACCATTTCATTCTTACTCTCTGCTTCTAGTGTTTCTCTTCCTGGTGCATTACAGATCTGAAGAGAACAGCTATCCTTGCTCTTTTTTTCCTAACTTCAGAGTACCACTGTTTGCTTCCGGACGTCTTTCTCAGCACATTGCCACAAGAGCAATGTAATTCAGCATTAGGAATCGGCTACAGCATTTTTTCACTTTCAGTTATAATCCAAATTTATTGTATAAATATAATTTAAAAGAAAAAAAAAAGAATAAAACAAATTTGTGTAAGTGGAACACTGAAACAATAAAGGAACTGAGTAAGAGAAATATATATATACTTTAAAAATACAAGCTGATCTTAAGATTGGATTTATACTGTGAAGGTACTTTTTTTTTTTTCAGCGTGTGTGTTTGAAGATAGATTATATATATATAATGTTTGTATATATATGAGGACAGGGGAAAGCAGGGAGATGGGTAATGTCCTAAAGAGTCTACAGACTTCAAAATGTAGGCCCCCAGATATCATAGCATTTGAGAGGATGTACTTTGCACCACTTTCTTTGAAAATTGTTACTACATCTGAATTTAGTTGTAATTTTTAAGTAAATAGTATTCTGCCCCACCAACATAATACTGTTGTAAGATACTCACATTGACTTCAAGAAGACTTTGACTTCTTGTGGAAGGAACTGATGAATTTTCTTTACCTGGCAACACAGGTGTCAGCTTACCATAGCTGGCTAGCATGCTTGTTTTCTGTCAGCTTCTGGTTTTGTTTTTTTCTTTTTTTTTTTTTTTCTCTTGTTGAAACTATGTACAAGCACACCATAGTAGTCAACAAGTACTTAATATTTCCATTTAAATTTAAAGGCATGTTGACCCAGTTGTCCTAATTGTAGAAATAGTACCTTTCTACGATTTGCAAATTAAGTGGGGAAGCAGTGACATGTAGAAGTAAAGTTCAAAGCCTATTGTCAATGCAAATCCACCTGTTAATTAGATTTCTTTTTCTGTGACACAGCAGTTTTCTATTTTGTTCTGTCTGAGGTTGGAAGCTGCCTTAAAATTGGTCTTGTTTTTGAGCATGTTTTCTGAGGCTATACATATCACTTGTCTTTGGCTTACTCAGGGATTTTTATTCCTCTCTTTAAATGTCAAATAATGAAGATATTTTTGTATTATTTAGAAAAAACCTTCAGACCTCAGAGGGCGAGATACATATGGATAGATAGATTTGGGTTTGCAATGCAGTCTGTAATATGGTGTCAAACTATTTCACTTGAGAATATTTTAGTACTTGAGATTATCTGTAATTAACTCTACAGTGGATTAATTTCCTTTCTTCTCCTGGTTCTTTATAAATGTGTGAGATATTCTTACAGTCTTTGTAGTTGTTTTCACTCTGCTGTTTGGCATTTTCAGTTTCTGATGAGAGTTCAGTAAGATCTGGAATTGAGATGCTAGAATAAAGAGCATAAAAGGGAAGATAATATATCTGCACTTATTTATATTCAGAAAGCATGTCATTGTGGGTGGAGGAAAGGAACACGTATCTCAGCTCCTACATTGTCACTTCATCTAGGCCATTTTGATTTTATCAGAACAGATTAAATCAAAGGGAAATGGTTCTTTATTTTCTACGCTTAGCAAAAAGAGGCATCTTTGAACTTGTAAGGATGAGAAACTCTAATCTTGCTTTCTCTGTTGGGGGAAACAAAAAAAAAAAAGGAATGACAGTAATATTTGCTTTTGGTTTTCTGTAAAACAGGAAAAAATTTCAGGAGCCAGGCAGAGTGGGGATATGGAAGTCGTCTTCCATCCATACAAAAATATTACCCCTTTAACAGTACAAAAATACAATTTTTCATCAATATGCAATATAACCAACTGAAAAATTGTAAGTAGTTTGGTACTAACCTTAATTCAATAAAATGTTAGCTTTTAAACTACTCATATCACAGGAAATCTTGCATCAAAGTTATGTAATTTGTTTTACAAGCATTAATTTATAAGTTTGAAAGAAATGGAACGAACTTTATTAAGGAAATTCAAGGATGTTTTTATTATGTAAACGTGTTTCTGATTTTGTAACTGTACTCGAAAGAAACTGTCAGACTATTCTACTCCATCTTTATTAGCAGAAAACTTCATGAGGCAGCTGAATTAACCTGCTAAGGCAGATTTCACGCTACTATATGCTGATCATAGCTGATCATCAGGTTTGCTTTCACCACATTTAATATTTAAGAATATTTATCCTTGTGCAAAGTTGTTGCTCACAGATACCTGTATTCAGGCTAGGAAATGCTTAAATCCATTCTACGCTAGCTGCCTTTTGCAGGCTTGCCTGGAAACAGATTTGCCCATGCGCTCGGGCCTCCTGGCAGGCGTGCAGTTGGAGCTGTCACCCTCCCCGCGGTGCCGTGCTGTGTGTGCCCCATCCTGCTCCTGCTGGGGAGGGCTGGCTGGATGTGCCAGTCCGAAGGGGGTGGCTTTCCCTTTCTTTACTTTCTTCACAGAGAGTATTTTGTTGTATTTCATTAATTGGGTCAAGTTTCAGGGCTGCTCAACCATGTCAGGGGCAGGATGATTCTGACTGCTGCGGCATCTCGGAGCATGGTTGGCTGTATTTGCAGAGCTTATCCCGGAGCTTGTGACTGGAAAACAATTGTGCTTTTCCTTGTGTCAGTCTGTTAGCCAGGGAGAACAAGAAGCTGAGTAGGAATAAAAGCAAGAGGCAGAAGTGCAGTTCAGAGTTCTGTTCCTGTGACCCATCAGTTTTAGTTGTGTACAACAAAGTCTGTTAGTCTTCAGTTCTCCCTACCTGTGTAATAAACAGCATATTTATATCTTTTAAATGTCCGTTAAAATACAGTGCACTGTGATCTGTTATCTTTGGGGCAGTGCAGATATATAAGTAAGGGAGGATGTTGTATTAGGTTTTGATGTTAGTAACTCTGACTTCATAACTCTTACTGGTATGTTAGGGATTTTTTAATTTACGTCTATTTATTGGTTCAGAAAGTTTGATCAACATGAAGTTTCATTTCATTAAAAATACTAATTTGCAGGGACTATTGCCAATTTAACTAGAAGGCGTTTTGGATCACCACCAGGTATTCTGTTCAGCACAAGGGCTTTCTGTTCTTCCAAAGGCTGCTTTAGCTTGTGTGATGTTAAGTGGTGTGTAGATAGGGCAGTAATTCTGTCAGAGGATACAAATTTGTCAGTGGTGGAATGGTTTCTCCTGCTAGTTATAGCTGAGAAGCTGCTTAATATTCGGTGGCCAAATAGTTTGCCATGCAGACTCTGAGATTATTTTTTTTTTTTTTAAATTAGTTGTGGTGGTTTGTCTCTTGAGCAACCCTTGCATCATTCGTAATTCTTCATGTGAAAATTGTGTAGGTCCAAGTTGTGGATAAGAACCATGGATTACTGTTACTTTTACAGTCTACATTAGATCTCTGATTTTGCTGATAGAAAGAATCCTTCCTGAGGAAACTTACTAGAGAGATAATTTCTTAGTTTCTTATAATGTTGCAGTGGGTCAGTTTCATTCCTGATACCGGTCATAGCCCCATCAAACCAGAGAAGTTGTATGCATTTTTATGCCAGTATGGAATTTGGTCACAAATACTTAGATAAAAATATCTGGAAGTGCATTGGTAGCCATTGTGCAGCAACTTGAAAATCCAGTTCACTTTGAAGAAGTGCAAAACACTGTGGAGCCAGTCCTCTCACTTGCAGAGTGATGCTAGTGCTGTTTAGTACGTGCAGGAGAGGGCAGGGAGTAGGGAAGAATTTCAAAATTATGCTTTTATTAAAGCAAATTATCAGGGGAAGGAATACTAGCTTTGAATATAATAAAGAGACTTCTTAATGCTTTGAGTCACTAATAAAGTTAGAAACAACATCCATAAAATCTCTTAGAATTCTGCTTTCTTCGGTGTAACAGGTAGCATAGTGTGAGATTTGGAATTACAGCTGTTCAGTATTTTTCAGGCTTAACTCATTAACTTGAAGAAGAGGGCACACAACATTTTAAAAGTTATATTGCTGATATGTTAGCCTCTTGCTACTGTTACATGAAAAACGAGCTGAGCCTTGATTCAGCTGCAAGACTAGCACCTGCTCAAGCTATAACACAACACCGCACTCAAACTTCCATCTTAATAAAACTAACAAATACAACTTGTTGCAGTTGCATAGGACTGCAGCTTCCTGGCTGATTCTTTCATATTTTTCTGTGCATGTGGGCTTGGGATCTATATGTTCTCTGTCTGCTAAGAAATGGAGTGCTCTTATTAGGCAATTAATCACCGACGCTGCTCTTAGCCTGACAGTGAAGTACCATAAGGTAGGGAAATGAAAATTGATCTTAGAGTGCATGCTCTGATTTCAAAGGTAAAAATTTCTAATAAGCTTTAATTACTTACTCCCTAGTAATAAATAAATACATTTTTAAGCTTAATTCCAGCTGTTTATCTCAAAATATGTTTTTTTTAAAAAAAAAGTCATTATAATAGCAATTAGTTTATTTTAAAAATGCATATTGTGCAAAAGGAAAACTTTTGGAGCTTACTTGGTTTATCAAAACTTGAAAAATTAATCTGAGGTGTTCTGGATGTATGAAAGTCAGATGAGAAATTTATTGTGTAAAAATATTTTAATTGTTTATTTTTAGCATAAACATGGATTTTGCACATACCTGCTTAAACACAGTTGCATGCTAACCCCATTCAGTGTTCATCTTGTTGAAAACTTGTCAGACTAATACCAGTATTGTTGAAATTTTAACCTGCTGTCACTGAGCATGATGTTACTAACAGGATGCCACATTTACCTCATTTTTATAAGGAAAATCTGGTTACAGAATCCAAACAAGCTGTTCAGATATTTTAAACCTGTCCTGCTAAAGTGCTGATGCAGTCAAGAAACATTTTCATGCCTTATGCAAGCTCTGGGTAAGCAGATGGTTTCAGTCTTTAGTCGTGGACTATCTTTTTGCATTAAAAATGTGCTCTTAAGAGTTCTTCAGTCTGATTTACAGTCTGCTGTTGCATGTCCAGAAATTGCAAGGAAAGGGGTAGATTTACATTTCACTGTTTACCATCTCATAATAAAATGTTTACCACATTTCCATTTGTTACACACTTTTATTTATAAATGCTCTCCTTTTTCCTTCCAAATTTCATAATTTGAAACTTGAGTTGAGAAAATGACTGAAGATGAAATTAGAATGGAAAATGTGATCTCATAAGATGTTGTTTCAGTAATTCTTTGCTGAGCTATACCAGCAAAAAATAATTATTTTGTATTTAAATTACGTAAGTACAAAATTCTGAAATCTGTTGTTTCTTCAGGGCTTTTAATTTTGCATATTTTTTTTTTAAATGCAGTTAAACAGCACAGTGGTCTTTGTTATGTAACTAACCATCTGAGTCCAAGTAACTTTCTAAGATATTTGTTAATTCTTGTGACTGTGGTAGTGACAAGAATAATAGGTGCTGGAAAAAAGAAAACGTGATCTCTGAGGAGGTTGTCCAAGCTGAACTTTTATCTTAATTCCATGACAATTCAATGAGAGATCTTCCCCTGCCCTCATCTTTTTTCTTTTATACGTCTTAAGGTGAAGAATTCCCTTTAATATAGAGTTAATTTGAATGGCAGGAGGTAAGGGTAGTGAGATGACAGATCGCATCCTTTTTTAAGTGTACAGGCTTCTGGCACAACTAGAGCGCTGGCCAAAACACTGCGGATTCATAAGAAAGCAATTTCTCACTCCATGTCTGGGCTATATAAAAACTAGATGCAACAGTGATTAGAACTTTCTGTAGTATATTTATTTGACTAAGAAGTCATAAGAACTGGAGGTAGGCAATATCCATATAATCGATGCTTGAATTTCAGTATTCAGTGTTTTGTATAGTGAGGAATTTTAAACATGTAAGTGCCTTATTGCTTGTAACAAGGGAAAGTTGTTTGTTCCCCTCCATAGAGCAATATGGGAATTTCTGTTCCATGGACTCCTACAGACAGGCATGTTAAGCCAAAGTAACCAACACTAGTTTGCTCATAAAGTTGAAAAATGTTATGTTAGTGAAGGAGTTATCTTTTTACAAATTGTAAAAGTAATCCAGCATACCTATTTTAATTCTGATGATCTCATTTCTGAGTTTTTTAACTTGCTGTTCACACACACACACCCCATCTCCCTTCACACTTCTACAGAAATGCATCTTATATTGTTGTCAGCATGAGTTTGGTCTTCCAGCAAAACCAGCTAGGTGTTTTCAGCCATTTAAAGAAATGCAACTTCTTGAAGAAGACAATTCATCTGAAGTTAAGTCAGACAACCTGTGGTATTTGTACCTTCAAAGTCCAGGGCTCAAATGAGCCCTGCTTGCAGCAATTCGCGAAGATGGAAGCACCGAGTGTGGTACATGGAGGTGTGTGGTAGCTGGGTTGGGACTTAAAGCAGCTTGACAGCATTTAGTGGTATCCAACTTGAACTAACACATCCTGTTAATGTAAGTTGGTAATTCCTCTGAGATGGGTATCTTGATGGATTAAACCAGGGGTCCTCAAACAACAGCCCGTGGGCCGGATACAGCTCCCCAGGGTCCTCAATCCACCCCCCTGCTATTTACGGACACCCCCCCACCGCCCCTGCCGGGGGTTGCAGGGGGAAACCAAGCAGCTGCAGATGACTGCCTGCCACATAATCCGTGCGTCGGTCCCCTGGTTAAAGTTTGAGGACCCCTGAACTAAACCATCAAACAAGCTTGGTGGAGCAGCTCTGGGATCTCTGTCCAGCCCTTCAATGTGTGGTGGGAGGTATGATGTTTAAAAGTATTATTCATTTTACCATCTTCAGATAGCTTCAAAATGGATACTCTAGGCTTTATGTCTTCTTCTGGGATTGCTTCCTTTCACAGAAGATAGTGGAATTTTACCTTTCATGATCTAGGTTTTCTAAAGGACCTAGTTTTTCTTACTAACGTTGCTCTCACTTTTATCCATCTGTTGGAAGTCAGATGCCAAGAATAAGCTACTTTTCTAAATCTGTCTTGAATTATATGAACTTTTTAAAAATACTGAAGTTATAAAAAGGTATTTATCAGAAGGAAATAGAGTTGTTGGGGGTGGGGGGCAGTAAGAAGAAAAATAATGCTTAGAAGGTCTATTGTAGATGCATTATGATAAAATGGTTTTACTATGTTCCATTTCCTCCATTTCCTCCATTTCCTCCACTAAGAAGTTGGGAAGGAAGGAAGAAGAGGGAGAAATGAAGATGAGAAGAGTATCCCTTTGAGCCTCCTCTTCTCCTGAAATTTCAGAGTTTTATCAGAACTGTAGGACAGGCTTTTTTTTTGCCCCCTAGAGCTCTTAATTGGTAATAGACCTGTCACTTGCAGTGTTATTTCTTCATGAAACATCACACCCAAGTGTTTAATCAGAATTGAGCTTGCTTATCTGAAGGTTTTGGTGATAGGGAATTTGATTTAGAGCCATACTACAATAAAATTAATAAGTAAATTATCACATTTACAGATATCCTAACTTCTATTTCAGTATTATCTCCAATTTTTAGGCATTACTTAATTCTATAATCTGCTGAATAGGAGGCACCAGGTATCAAAATACTTCTTCAGTCTTATGGGTTACTGTTTATTTTTAAAAGTTATTTCCTTAAATGAAATTATTCACTTTTACAACCAGCAGGCACACAACCAAAATGCTGATAAGGTTTTTCCATTATCTTGCATTTAGCTGATAACTATATTTTTTGTTGCATAGTGGTTGCAACGATGGTCTTCATGTTGTAATAACTTGACAAAAATAGTCAGTAGTCTTGGTCAATGTTTTACAAATAATCCATCTTCAAGTTGGTATTTGAAATGCATACCAATTATCACTGTTGAGTGTGCTGCCTTTGTGGCTGCTTTAGTTTGTGTCAATGTTTTGTAAGGATTTTTTTCTTGCTGCCCTCTTCAGAGTGCCTTTTAATTTAGGAGGTCTAGAAATGATTTACGGAAGTCTTCTGTTTAATCTACCATAGTAATGTCTGATTTTAAAACTTGTTCTGATGAATGTATAACTAAAATCCTGTTCTTATAAAAGCTGTAGTAGACACAGGTTGTATATGCACATGTACATGCATGGATACAAGGGAAGGTGTTCTGCCAATGTTGGTCCTGCTGGACAGGATCTTTTGAAAGTAAGTGAATTTTTTAACAGTTTTATTTTCAAAATGTTACCTCACTAGTATTCAGTAGATACTGTCTCTGTACTGCTTCACTTTGCTAAATACAATCACAATCGTGGTAGGCAATTTAATGTAAAAGATTCTGTGATGAATCAGGTGTCTGTATTGAGAGTGAAGTTTGTAAGTCAAAATTTACAGTACTTCATTTCCTTTAAAGGCATTCCTTTCACTTATACTGATATCCCGAGTCCCTGTTAGCAACAAAATGAAAAAGTGCTTCCCCACGATGAAATGGAAGAATGTAAAATAGCATTTGAATGCACTCCACCTGTCTTAGAATCAATATTCAGAAATTGGGGGTGGTGGGGGGTGGTGTGATGGATTTCATGAATTGTGGGAAGACATATATTGTAGAGTTCATTCACTTGCACACAAGGGATTTTGCAATGTCATCTAGTAACGTCTACCTAATAAAAGTTTTGAAAAAAAAACTTGTCTGTTTAACTCTTTTAAACTGTATGTTTGAATGATAGTTGACCAGGTCCAATGAGTCTTGCTTAAATCTATAATACTTTTTATGATTCTTATATAATCCTAAAAAAATCCCACCAAATTATTTAAACTGCAGAATCTTTGTGTTCACAAACACTGTATTACAGTCACTTCAGTCTTTTAACTGCTTTAATGCCAAAAGTGAAACCAGAGGTAAAAAGACAGTTTACTATTACTGTGATTAATATTTTAATTTAAAATATTCCCTATGTAGTGTCACTTCTAGGTTACTGCTTACTTTTAAAAGCATCTTAATATGCAACACAATTTTACCTTCTCATGAAATGTTAAAATTTTAGCTTGAAATAACACACTATAAAATGTATCGGAATCAAATTTTCCCATTCCCTTGTTAGGACTACATCTTAAAGCTGCATCTGTTTCAAAGGTAGTTCTTGGGAGAAGGCAGTCTGTAGCTGTAAACTTGAAATATGTAATCCATTAATTGAACTGGGTGCCCTTTGTCTGGAGAGGAGCTCTTTTCAGTTTCCACACTTCATGAACTGACAATATTGATGGAATGTTTTGTCTGATGTGTTGGGGGTTTTAAACACTGCCTAATTACAAAATTGTGTTTGCATGTTCATGCACTGGCAGACAAGGTAGCACAGTCGCCTCCAGTTTTTCTGTAGGAAATAAAGCCGAAAAACAATTCACTGCAGCAAAAATCTTGAGGCCTGTGCTAGGTGCCTCTGGTCACGGACAAGCCTTTCTGCCCTCTCCCCAGCCCCCTCCGAAACAGTCAAGATGTGCAACCAAATGTCAGGGGCATCATACCAGAGGCTCCTTATCTGCAGGACTTCTAGCATACAGTCTGCAGCAATGGAAGGATGGTCAGGAGGTCAAAGAAATTGATATGCCTAGAGCTGAAACTGAAGTTAAAGGCTAACTTCTCACTACAATCTCAAACTATTTGACAGAAAAGTTGACTTTGTTTATAAACATGGTATTTCCCTAAGTAAATAGGACTAATGTGCTCCACAGTGATTACACATATGCAACTGTAACTTTTAGATGATTCACTTCAGATGACTGATGCAGTTTTGTGGGTACCTGAAGTAGTGATTTTAGGAAATACAGGTGTTTTCCCTAAATCATTAACACACTTGTGCCTGCTTGTAAGAAATTACATTTAACCATTAATAGTTAAATTACCAGTCAACAAAATTTGAATTAACATTTTAATTTCTCATGCATTTGCTTCATAGTTTGGCTTCAGCAGGCAAATGTACTGGTGTATTGGAATGTGGGATGCCTGAAATAACAGCTAATGAGAACAGAATTAGAATTAGCAGTCATGTGGGTAAAATTGTCACACTGTGGAAAAGCCACATGGCTTTTATGAAGGAGTCGTGCCTTGCCAATCACAAAGTTTATTTAGCAGGTCAGCAAGATCTAAAAAAGTTTGATGAAATTCCTTGCAATAGTGTCAAATGAAACCAAGTAGATAACAGGCTAAGAAAAAGGATCTCGCATGGACAATGTGGATATTGTATGGTCAGAAGATACAAAACAGTTGGAGTAAATGGCTTTTGTCATGAAGGGAGGATGCTAGTTGGCCTCTGCAAAGGTCTGTGCTTGGACTTTATTCTTGAACATATTTACAAATGATGTGAAGAAAAGGTAAGTGATGGCATAACAAATGATGATGATGATGGAGGGTTACCCAAGACAGTAAAGTCAAGAGCTAGTAATAATGATCAAATTAATGTTTTTTTGGACAAGAAACAACAAAATAGAGGCAGGCTCTTCAGTGTGGGAATGGCACAACTGATACGTAATAGTTACCACGTTTTTAACAAAGGTCTCTGTATTTGAATGATGCAGGGAAGACAAAATAGTGACAGTGTGAGCTGTAACAAAAAATAGGGGAATCTTGAAGCAAACAATGAAAGACTAGTGGAATCTCCTGTTGAAGGATATTGTAGATTCTGAGGGTTGAAGTGGAAACTGAAGCAGTCTACAGGAGAGAAATCTGGCAAGTTGCAAAGAGTATAGCATACTTGTTTGGCTCGGGAAGTCCTTGTGTCAAAGATGCCTGGAGACCTAGACGGTAGTAGTAGTTATTTGCTGTATCTTGCATCTTCCCCAGACATCAGGTTTTGCTTACTGTCAGAGAGAAGACACGAGGCTCCCTGAAGCGTCCCAGTATTTCTAGGTCATCCTCTTTTTATTCTTACATTGAAGGTCCCTAGATCCCAACAGTGAGCCATTGGACGTGGTGGGGAGATGGCCTCTCCTATACTATTGACTGGGAAAAACACTTCTCCTCAGGTGGAGATGTTGATAGGTAAGATACTGATTGGCAAAGTTGAGAAGTGATGCAAACCCTGTTTGCCTTCTAGTTGCATTATTCTCACCACCACCTAATTTTGTGCCACCTTATCTGAGCAATGTTCTTGCCTTAACCTAATTTCCAGCTACCTTGTTCACTTACCCTCTTTCCAATGTACTCACAGTCACCTCAGCCTCTTCCAGGCTGTGTTCCCTCTTTCAGGCTGTTTTCCCCCTTCCTTAACACTTCCCCTGCCAGAATACTGAAATGAGCTGAAGCTAAGCTTTGTTTCCATGACTCTATATAAGAGTGATGGATGCATTCAAGTCCATGTTCTGTGCTGGGCCAGACTTCACCTCCTTGATCAACTTGGACATAAATAAATAATACTGTTCTTCTAGAAACATTTCTAAGTCAGACAGCTCCATTTTTAGATGCCCATTGCCCACTTCTGTCTGCCTTTTATCTCATCAATCCCATTTTATTTTGTAAATGATGGTTTATGGTTTGTTCTTGTTCATGCCAAAAGAAAAAGCTGGACAATCTCCCAAATCTCCTAGCAGACAGGAGGAAAAGTGCAGTAAATAAAAATAAAATTACAAAGCTGCAGTAAAACAAAATTATAAAGTAGTTATGCCAAAGAAACAAACGTGATTAAAAAGGGCTCTGTTAGAGATCCCACTGTTGCTAATTGTGCACTCCTCATTTTGTGTTTTTTACTTGTATTTTTTTAGCATCTAAAGAATTACCTGCATGCTTGTTTTGGGTGGGGTTTTTTGCTTTGGGTTTGTTTTTTTGTGGCTTGGGTTGGTGGTGGTGGTAGTAGTTGGTGTTTTGGGGGTGGTTTTTTGAAGACTCCATCTGAAGCTATTGGTTAGTGAGGGATGGCGTTGAGCGTGAAGCCCTGCCGTGGGTGGGCTTTAGCGATGGCAGTCGTGATGCACAGCTTCCTGAATTATGGTCCCAAAAGCGTGGTCTAATGAAAAAAGAACAGTTTCAGCACCTACACCTGGAATCCAAGGCACCACAGCCTTTACCTGCTGGGGCAGGAACATGGCCCGTTCTAGCAGCGGCTGCAGAGGGCAGGATTGGCCTGGGGCCTGCCAGCAGAGATGGCTGCTGGGGCACAGTGGCACAGTGCTGTTCCTCGTTCCTCGGTTCCCAGCCTAGCTGGCTCCCAGCAGGGGACAAGCCACACTTCTTCCCAGGACAGGCATATGGAGGCACTGCTGCCTGGCCCCCCCGCCATGGCAGGGAGGGCAGGGGCCTGCTGCTGCCCACCTGTGTACCAGGCCACCTACTGTGGCACCCGGTGGGCCACACCATGAAATGGTCCCTCAGTGCGGTGGGGCCAGGCGGCTGCCTGCGGTGTTCCCGCTGCGGAGGGGGGCTTGGCCTGTCATGCAGCTGAACAGCAGCGTGTTGCCTCGGCATGGCGGACACAACGTGGTCCCAGGCCAAGGCAGACCCCCACCGGCGGCTGGCGTTGCATGGTGGCCTTGGCCGCAGAGGAGCCAACCAGGCTGATGACTTCTGTCCTGGGCTCCCCATACGATGGAGGTGATTGTCCCGGGCCACCCTGATGCAGGTTATCTTCTTTTAACTCAGACCTTGTCAAATAAAAGCAATAGCAGGCCCAAGTCTTTGGGGCATCTCACTAGAGCACTTTGCGGAGCGCACAGCGCTGGGCAGGGAGTGGGGACGGCAGGGAGTGGGGATGGTGGGGTGGCAGTGTGGCAGCAGCCACCCGCGGTGCCGCGAGCTCCAGGCTTCTCACAGGGGCTGTCCGCAAGCCGCCTTGATTGCAACCTTTCTGTTTTCAAATAATGTCTGTTTCAACCCTTGCTTTGACCATGTGTTTATTATGTATTAAAAATAACTTTCAAAAACATGGCTTCATTTTCATTTCATCTGACTTTTACGAGGTGATGGACAAGTCAAAGCTGATAGTAAAAGGCTAGTGGCAAACATTTGCCACGTCAAACAAACATTAATTCAGCAGAGCTTTCCAATATCGTCTTCAGCGTTTAGACCTTCACTGTCTGCTGTTGCATTTTTCTCAAATTCCTTTATGACAAACGCTCTATGTAACCGCTCTCCTTACAACATTATTTTTAAAAAACAGGTTACTTACAGGTGACATTCAGCCTCCATTTAACTATTATTTGTTCATGCATTCATTGTAATCTTAAATTAGCTATTTTTCAGTTTTGGACCTGAGAAACAAGCATAGTGCAGTTATCTTTCCTGTAGCAATAAAAGGAGACAAGCTAGAGAAAGGCTGACTTTTCCTCTCCTACAGATGAGCATTCAAGGACTAAACATGATTGTCAGAATTATGCTTCATAAAAATCAACCTTTGTGGGGACCCATTGTCAGCCCGATTGGGGATAAAGGGAGCAGCTGTCTCTGCCAGAGCTGTTCATTCAGCTGACAGCCTGGCAGATGGGGAGTGCTCCGAAAAAGGTAGCTGAGTGTGCTGCAGTAATTAATTGCTTTGGTTGTGGCGACCTGTTCTGAGCTGCCATTTTCCCCAGCTACTTGAGGGGTAAGTGTGGGGTATGTGCATGGGAACTCCAGCAGGTCCCAGCACCCTGGGCTCGCTGTGAGTAGGGTGCCTGCTCACCCTGAACAGTAGGTCCACTCAAGTCACCACAGAGCTCTGCAAGTCCCAGTCTTGCTATTGGAAGAAGGTGTGGAACCCACTCCTGTCAATGTGCATAAAGGTAACATATTACTAAGTATCATATTTTGGACTGTCATCTTCTCAGAGCACTATCTAGATAGGAAAAAAAGTGCATCCTTCAGCATAAGGTTTCTCCAGCTAACAAATATTTTCTAAGCTAAGACACATAGATTTTAGAAGAACGCATTCGCATGATTCAGTTTATGGTATATATGCAGTGTCATATTACTATGGTGGGAAAACATTTGCTCTCTTATGTTTTTTAAATATATGTATAACAATATATGTCATAATGCAATAATATATATAATTAACTATATATTCATATATGGATAGATAACAACAGCAAACCAATAGCATTATTCATTTCTTGCTGGTTTGTCATGTTACAGAAAAAGAATTGCAGTGAAATAGTTTAATTCCTGCCTGTTTTCTTGTCCATCTACCCTTCTAGGGTTTTATTATTATTATTTTGCTCATTTGCTTATCTTGGTAGCATTCTTCAGCACTGAATTATCTACATTCCAATGTGGAAATGTATTTCTTTGCTTCAGTAATTGCCTTTTTATATAATTATTATTCACTGCCTTTAAGATAAGAACAAGGAACTGGAAGATTGTTGTGAATGTGAATTCGTGTGTGTTGAAAAGCGAAACAAGAAACAAGAAAAGGCTTTGACGTTGTAAAGATGATGGCAACATAGAATTACCAGGAAAGGAAAATGACTGTTGTGAAGGCACATCTGATGAGAATCGTACATTGTTTAGTTAGACACTGACCACATTAGACTGATGCACCTGAAAGTTTTAATAAAACTTACTGATGGAAAGCAGAGGCCAGTCATTGTTTCTGCTGATTCCTGTGCTTGTTAAGTATACAATATGTAAAATTAGTTGTCCCATGAACACAAAAATTAACAAACTGTGGTTTCTTGTGGATTTATTTTCTGTGCCACTCCACCATAACCTGTCTGCACCTCGTACATCCTATATTAACTCACTCCTCCCCATTAAATATTTCTAGTTTTGTCCTGTGTTCCCTAAATTCTCACCCAATGCCTTCTCCCCCTCTAGCTGAGCAACAAGCAGAACATGCTCTACCTTTTTCTGAAGTATGTAGATGTCAGCTGAACATCTACTAGAGCTGTGCTGGTTGCCAGGCCAATTTTCAGGAGCTGTCAGGCAGGCTGGCTGGCCTTCCACCAGGGAACAGTGACCTGGTGCTTCACTCTTTCTCCCAACTGAAGCACTCCTACTTCAGTCACTCTTGCCCAGATACTGATTGTCAAAAATCACACAGGATTTTGACATCTTTGAGCTGACACTTATTCTAGCCCATCACACAGTGTGGTGTTCTAAGCTTCATTTCTTTAGAATCCCTGGATAAAGTGCAGATTTTCACATGTGCATATACAGGTTTCTGCTGTTAACTTCAGTTGAAATTTCATTTTTTGAGCATTTAGTATTCAAGCACAGCAATGGTAATTAGATGATTGAAACTGTGCCAGCTGTATGTTGGATACCACTACCAGCAGAGTTAAGAAAATGTATAAAGATGAGGGGAAGAGGTACATAGACAAACACAGAATAAATTCTGGAGCTAGGAATAGGAATTAGAAGGTACTGATAGTTTTGACCTGATCTTGCTGGCTATGGAGAGTATTCCTTCAAGCATCGAGTCTGAATATATCAAGAATCTCCAGCAAAAAATTCCTGGAACTGGAATTTTTTAATCCCTTTGTTGGTGCTGTGTGTATCACCAGCCAAACAATTGCTACAGAAGGACAGAAAAGAAAGACTGCTAGTACAAATAAATTATATTGCTTTCCAATTTTTATTAAATGAACCTGATTTTCTTTAGCTTTAAAGTTTTTTAAAAAATTAACATTTATATAGCGAACAAGAAATTACTAAACAAACTTAATTTTCCATTATTACTGTTGTGCTGACTAAAAAAACATGGTTCTTCAGCCATGGATAATTGCTGAAACTGCACAAATGTTTCAAAATCTCCAGAAAACTTTTTCTCAGGCATTTGTATTTATTCATTGTAAATAAATCTGTAGGTTAGATTTATTCTGTAAATTTTCTAGCCTTATATAATTCAGAGTTGTGTTGGTTTTGGTTTTTTTCTAGAAAGCTGTTTTAAAAGGATGCTGTCAAATTCTAAGAACCTGTTAGGATAGTTTCAAGTTACTGCTTTTCTACTAAGCTTAATTGTGTGTTTTTATCATTCAGTTTATCATTTTATTTAGGTCAGAAGCAGGAATTTCTGGATTCATAAGGCTTTGGTCTGCAAAGATACCTAAGCAGCTGGGCTATCTGTGATGTTGTGCTGTGTAAACAGCTGTGTACAGCTGTTGTCTACATGTAATAAATATGCATGTAAAGACTATACAAAAAGTGATGTCAAATGCATTAAGGGGCCTGCCTTCACCATTTTTTCCACTGGAGTATTTCTGTGGTTGTAAACTTAAATGCTACAAATAATCTTATCAATATGTATTTTTTAATGTTCTCAAAATTATTTTTCTACCATCATAACAGTTTCCCCTCTGATATTTTCCTGCACTGGAGAAAGAGGCAGTTTTCAGCTATCTCACCTGACCATGTTCAGTTAAGGCCTTGCTCTAATTAAAAGAACTAGCCAGAGACAGTAACTAGGGACTTAAGCTACTGAGAAAAAAGCAGTAGACCAGCACAGCTAAAACAGAAGTTTTGCTGTGATAGCTGTGCCAGTGTAAGTGCTTCTTACAACCATTCTGCTCTGGAGTAAAGTTGCTTTACCTTGGAAAAATCCTCATATTTGCTTTTTCGGAATACAAGTGTAGAAGCAAATGTTCACCCACACATTCCTTTCCTGCCTGGCGACAGTGAAATTACAGGTTGACTATAGCCTTGCCTGTCGTTTCAGCCTAGTAGAGAAGTAGCCACAAAATTTTGGCTCGGCAGGAGCCATGCAGTCCACCAGAGTCTGTCTCTTTACTCAGATGGAGGCTAAAACCAGTAAGCTAAAGAGTTCACTTTCAAAAGCCCTGGTTTAGTTCAATGTAACTATGTGTGGGGAAAACTTTCTTATTCAATCTGGTTATGGTGGCAAAGATGTGAAGCCTTAGGAGACAAAGCACTTCGTTTTGTTAAATCTTGATGTCCATGCCCACTTATTTTGTTGACAGCCCATCATGCCAGAAAAAGGAAACGATCAAGTGGGTTAAGAGATGTGACATTAGATTTATTGCATGTTAGTGGTTTGCATCATGTTTAAGTAATATTGCACGACATGCTCTTCTGTAACCAGGCACTTAATGAATCTGTGCAGGGGTTAACAAAAGTTAAAAACAACCCAGTAGAAGAACAGCATACCAAGCATATTCATTATTATAAATCGAATTAAGGCATTTTTATGAGACATTCTGCATGTCATGAAAAGGAAAAAAATGCAGCTATTTCACTGAATAAGAATACTGTGCTCTTTGCCTATGAGCAGAAAATTAAATTGGAGTAAACCTAACCAGTGGAGTACTGTTCATAAATGCATTGAAATGGAATAGGGTCACTATATGACCAACCTCAGTGGATTTGATGGATGCAAAGTATTTTTGAAGAGGTGCCATGTACTTGGGAGCCTAGCATCGACATCGTCTGTTGGAAGAATGCTGCCCAAATTCATATTAGAAAAGGGCAGGAACTGCTTGAAAAATGGGTGGTAAAAGCATACATCTTTGAAAGGTTTTTGCAAGATAATGGACTATAATTATATTTTTGAAATAGATTTTAGCCTGATGCATACTCTGCATTTTATTGTGCGTGAGTTCAAAGGAAGTTAAAATTCCCTCCCTTTTTTGTGTGTAACTGCACAAGAAAGGTTTATTCACCCACCATATGATCCTTCTGACCCTGCTGAGTTTTATCAGAGGCAACATACCATGTCTCTCATGGTCCTTAATGTGTCACTGCCTCTGTACAGAGGTTCTGAGTCTCTGCAGACTTTACCTAGTGCATCACAAACAGAAATTTTTGCCTGCTTCACTTCTGGCTTCTGAACATGTTTCTAAGCCAGAGACCCACAGCATAAATACTGCATCTTGAGAAGCCTCGGGTATCCGTTGATGTAGTTTGATATGGTGTGTACAAACAAAAGCTATTCCATCTGCAAGTCGTGATGAGCCACAGGCAGATGCGTTCAAGTGGTTTGAAATCTGAACAAGTCCCATTCCAACTCACCCTGAAGAATCAAGATCTTCCTAGAGCAACTTGTAGGAGCCAGGAAGGGCTCTTAGCTGTAAGCTGTGTAGCAGTAGCTGGAAATGAACATAAGAGTTGAAGCCAGATGAAAACGGCCCAGCATTCTTTAAGTGTGAGGAAGAAAATGACTTATCACTCCATTATTTATTCTAGAAATTGCCTTGGTAGCCAGTATCTTTTAGACTGATGTGTTCAGATACTACGTCTAAAACTATATTTTTAGATAACAGATACAACTCATAAATAGCAATCTTTGTGTGTCACTTAGAACTGCTTTAGTTGAAACATTACTGCAGGTAGTACAAAGGCTGAGAGCAATGTTATATATTCATAACTGAAAGTTTTAGTGTGTCTGAACATACAGCTTTCAGCAAGAAGGTGACAGCAGCTTGATGTTGACTCTGGAACGCTAAGCATGCAAACTTCTATCTGAATGCATTTTTTTAATATGGAAATTATTTTTTTAAAAAAAGATTTATTCATTTGACCTGAGAGGCAATAAGGCAGATGACTGACTGTAGAGAGCTTTACGGTGAGTGCTGGAGGCCACTATGCTTTTAAAGGACCTTGAAGGCTGAAGAAGAAGAAAGTAAGATAAGGTTGGCTGAATGCCCAGAAAAGAAAAAGGAATTTTGGCTTAAAAACAGTATCTTGAGGAAGAAGTTCAGCGTGTTTTTATCTTAGCAATTCACCAATGACCTGTAGCTAAGGAGCACGTGAACAGTGTTGATTAACAAACAGTACGTCAGTGTGGAGCGCCTGAACAGCGAGCGAGGATATATAAGCGCTGGTTTTGGACTAATAAAGGGTATTCTGATCAGCATTCAGGAGTCCATGTCGTCAGTCTCCTCAACTGACTGCTTGCATGGAAACATCAGTTAAAAAGATGAATGAAATAAAATAGCCTAAATATTTTTTTCTGGGCATGATGATCTCTGGTTGGTGACTTCTACATGGCAGTGACACAAAAGGGAAGTGGTTTAAATATTCTGCAGAAAGAAAGAGTAGGAGTTATTAATCAGATTGAGATTGTAAATTATAATTTTTTTCAATCTCAGCAAATGCATTTTTTCATTACCTGTCCCCTGTCCCCCGCGCCCCACCCCACCCCCATTTGATAGACCACTTAAGATTTTTGTAAACTGATCTCTCCACTGATCATAAATAGCCTCTTCTTTGCTATCAGAAGGCAATGTATATGCTTGCAGTCCTTGGTCACTCGTCATTTTTCTAACAGATTTTCAGTCCCTTTATACCTCTCAATTGGAAGTGACCAATATTTCACACCAGACTCTGGACCTTAGAACAGCACAGGCAGAACAGAGTGGGAATGGCCACTCTGAGACAGATTTCTGATCCTCCAGGGGCTGTCGTGTTCAGCTGAGGAATAGCTTGCTTGCTCACTCACAACAGTCTTCCTGAATCAGTAACTTCTGTACTTGGGAGCTTGTATGAACAGCTGTGCTGGAATAGACAGTCTGGTAACATATGACTGGAGTAGTGTAAGAACTTGTTAAACACTCTTGGAGTCTCTGCAGGGTCTTCTGGAGGAGAAGTGGTATTTTCATATTTTGTTGGCCTTTACAGGTATTTTAAAATGAAATTTCCCAATCATTTTTGAACAAATGAAGATTTTCATTAATCACAAGATCCCAGGTGCACAGCTTAGCACCACTAGAACCAGTGTGTCCGCATGATTGTTTGGAATTTTGAATTAACAGTAGATACCAATATGTGTTGTATGGGAACAGACAGTGAGCTATCAGCCCCTGCTCGCTGCCTCCATGTCACTCATGAGACTTGTGTGTCCCTGCTGTATATGTTGTATGTATATTCTCCCCATTCTCCCTTGCCCAGCATGTATTTTCCAAACAGAGAAGCCCTAGCCTGCAAGGTGCTCACACAGCAGAAATTCTTCCAATACTTTGACTGTCCTTATTGCTGTTCTCAGTTCCTTTTCCTGTTCTGTCAGGTCTTTTTTGAGATGGGTGGTACAGTACAGAAGGTAGATGATACATGCACATGGTCCTGAATATATGGGAAAATATGGAATTGTATAATGGCTTCATTTATGATTGGCTTTTTTTGACTGTTAATGAGTAAGGAAGTGAAAGTTCTTTGACAATATCTGCTGTAACACCAAGGTCTCAGTCCTGAATCCTAGTTAGTCTGTACTACATTGAGATCCGGGCAGGTTGCTTAATACAGTGAAGAAACATCAGCAATAGAAGGTTTTTTCAATTTCCTTCTCGATTAACTTTTTTCTTCCTTGTGGAAAAAAGAAAATTTGTTCCGACACCATTTTTTTAGATTATTTGTCACTCCATGTTTCCTCAAATGTAGATTTTTTTTCACTTTATAAGCTTATATATCTGTCCTGTCTCCTCAATATTATGATCCTGAAGAATAGCGCTAGTGGATTATAGCAGTTACTCTTTCTATGTCAGAATTTCATTTCCAGCAGTGAAGACCCTTCTTGACTTTTTCTTCCAAAAGAACTGCAAGAAACTATGTACTGGGCAGATACTAACTAATCTGGCAAGAGAAAAAAAGTCTTCCTTCTAAATACCAGTAAGTAAAATACTGATATATGCCCTGATGGGAAAGGGCCGGCGTCCTTCCCAGTCCGTTTTCATAGTTCTGGTATTCTTGTATATTCAACCAGTTTTCAAAACCAACTTGTATCTTACCTACAGAGATAACCAATATTTTGTTAAATGATTCAAAATGTTCCCCTTTCACCTATCCACTAACTTCTTATGTAGCCTGAGAACTAAAGGACAAATTTTTTTCCAGAAGGAAAATTCCCTGCTTGTAATTTTCTCCACCCACAGTAGGAAGTTAACTCATCGGAAAAACTTTCAGCCTGCTTATTGACATTGTGGACATAAATGTATAGCCAGACTCTTAGACTGAGTGATTTGGTTTGCTTTGATGGTTATGTAAAATAGTAAAATAATGAAATAGTCTATTCTTATATGCAGATTATTTTTCCCACTTGCTTATATATATATGAATTATTACATGTTGCAGTATTCATTATTATATTAAATATAATATAGTGTATTTATATGATATATATGTTACTGTGTACATATTATACATGTACATGTAATTTGAATCCTGTTAAGTGCAGAATTTTTTTTTTAGTCCTTTTCATTTGATTGCACTAGGTTCATATGTTAATTCTCGAGGTCCATTACATTAATTCTCACACACGTTTTAGCAGCAGCACTGGCAGCAATGCTGTATTGAACTGTACGTGCATCTATGATGAGGCATGTATGCTAACAAATCCTTCTCATCATAGGTGACCTAAGATTAGGGCAGCTCTGTTTATTAGCCGAGAATGGGAGAGCCCCCTGGAAGTGCTAGCCTGAAGCACGGATCCCAACCCAGATAAGCAGTTGGGTGCTAAAAGGGAGAATTAGGTAGGAAAGCAGTAACTGCTGAGGTCTTTGACAGAACAAACAGCAAAGTTCTTTCCAACAAAGGGCAGGATAGCAAAGCCTCAGAAGTTGAGCTTTTCATTACTACGTGCTGTTTTCAGCACAGCAGATGAAAAACTGGAGCTAACTGAGCAGCTGGAAGCAAGAACTGTTTTCCAGGAAAAACCTGCCTTGAAAAGTGCTTTGTGTGCATGTTGGAGTCGGGGAGGGAGCCGTGTGATTTTGAGGTTTGATTCTAATTGTGCTCTGACAGGCTTGTATCTGCAAGCCCTTGGGTAGGGGCAGTGGCTGAGGACAGGCACTGTTTAATATGATTCAAGTAGCCATCTGTGAAGCAGTTTAAAAATACAAAAGTAGCAGAGAGACACTGTGCATAATAGTGGTGAGATTATTGTGCCAACATACGCTTTGCAAATACTCCAAAAGTTACGTAAGTAATAGGCATTTTTGAACATGGTTTCTGATCCAAACATTCTACCCTGATCAGAAATTCATCAGAACTAAAGATGATTGCAGACACATGGCTGAGATACTTCTACCATAGCACAGATGTCAGAAACCCTTTCCCAAATGGCAGAAAGTCACAAGGCATCATTCAGAGGACTGGTAGATAATTTCCCATGTGCACAGAATGGTGGAAGCTCAATGCCTAGGCCTGCACCTCAGTGTAGGTCTTGCAGCTAGACAGCTTCCTAACATCCTCAAGGTGTCCTCAAGACAGGCACCTTCTGCACTTTCCCTCCTTAAATTGTTTTCCTTCTGCACTTAACATAACTTTCACAGTTTCCCTTTACAAATCTACTTTGATGCGCATTTTTCTCGCTGCCTCCCAAGAGAAAGTACAGCCCAGAAGGGCACGTGTGCTGCTGTGCAAAGGAGGAAATGGTTCTCCACTGGGTTGTTCCCTTGGTGCTGTGGCAGAAGGGTTATGACATGGCCTGATCTGAGAAGGCGTCAAGCTGCATTCTCTTTTGCTTCTCCAGCTCTGGGGTGCCCATGCATCCTGCATGTCACCCCGCCTGACTCTGTATTGGAGGCTGACAAAACATTCATTCTGTGCATGCAGTTGCTCAACGTCTTTTGTTACAAATCAGGAGTCTCCTCCCCTGGCTAGAAACACCAAACACCAGCGATGCCTTGGGAGCTCAGTGAAGGCTGGACACATGTTCCAGGGAGCAGGAATGGATTCCACTGGCAGGGTATGAACCCAGTGGTGTTTCTGAGGCACAAGAGCCCCATGCATGCTGAAACAAAAAGATTAATGATAAAAATTCATGCAGTTAGATTCACCAGGTCTGTGGGGAATTATTCCATGCTCTCAGAAGGTGTCTACAGACTTTGTTAAGTATATAGCCTACAAACTCTCTGTGGGCTGAGAAGATGATCTGCACAGGATGCCTACTGCAGCTGTCATAACAGCTCTTAGGGAGATTGTGATGAGTATTCTGTAGGAGTTTGTAAAGGCACAGCATGTTGTTCATGTCCATCCTGAAGCAGGGCAAGCTGGTGGAGACCTTTTTTTCTTTTTTTTTTGAGGCCTAAAAAGCGCTATGTGCAAAGGGTTAGGAGTAGCAGCACCTGGGTGGGTCTCCTTCCTGTAAGTTCTCCAGAGTAGCCACACTACAGCGAAGTGTCACACTACAGCTTGCCTGCAGATTCTGCCTCCAGCCTCCTTAACACAAGTACATACAAGCACCTTCTCGCACCTCATCTTCGCTGTCTTTCACCACACCCAGGTGTCCTAAGCACCAAGCAGGGATCCCCACCCACATCCTTTCTAATTGCCAAGACTGTTCCTTTTCTAATGCTGAATCACCCCTAAGCCCTAGTATTGCTCACTGTCCCGTATCAAATCGAACCTACCGATAGCACTGTGCTAGCCTAAGCTAAGGGCGCCCTTGAAAAATCTTGCCCTTGCTCTCACCCAGCTCTGCTCATGGTGAGGCTTAGCCAAGGGCTAAGAGTCAGTCTTACTCCACTGCTGAGTCAACCTGCTATGATCAGCTAATTTTATCCTGGACTCAAATATAAATGAGTCTTGCAAATGGTGAGGGCATGACACTGATTTGGGGAAGGAGATGACTGCGGGGCACACATTCACACTGACAGGGATGTGTATGGGCAAAAGGAGCACATCTGAGACCTGCACGTGCCTCGTTCTCCTTACCTACAGGG
>JAVJGJ010000059.1:58278275-58292714 GCA_035590215.1 Microhierax caerulescens | reverse complement strand
CCCCCCCGGGGGGGGAGGGGGCCCATCTGAAAGGGGGAGGCCAGTTGAATCACTGGCAGATAAACACATTTAAGAGTTTTCAGTGCTGAAGTTACAGCAAGTAACAGTAACGCCTAATCTTCAAATATCCATGATATCAAATAATAAATGCATGTTTCCTATGAAAATAAAATAGGATTCATGCTTCAACCTAAACCGTTCAAAAGGTGACCTAGTTTTAAAGTGGTTTGGGCTTTGGTTAAGTGTGTAAATCATTGGGCGCCATCAAGTGGTAAAACGGTGTACTGCCTTTCCATAGCAGCCTCGACAGTAAAGGGGACGATTCTATAGCTGCGTATTGGAAAGGAGCCTAAAAAAATCTTGGAACACATTTTACGGAGGTTATTTGAAAAACGTCCCGAGATTTTCTCAGGAAAGGTACTGGATTTATACGTTTGTGTTTCCAGAAAATCTAACTTAGATCAATATATCATAGTAATCAATGTTGGTATTCTACGGTCTAAAATAACAAGGTTGCATTTATTTACAGGTGATCAACATGGAAATAATATTCATTTTAGGATGAAAGATGGTATCGAATTTTCTGTTATTATCCTTTCTTTCTGATGCCTTAAAGATGTTAGTTCCATAGAATGGGAGCAGAACTTTGTTTAACTTTTCCTCACTGGCCATTGAATGGGCTTGAATAGGCCCAGGCACTGGTAAAGGCAGTCTGTAAAGGAGACCACTGTAGGCAGACATAATGAGTAGAAATGAAATACATAATTCAAAAGAACACAATTAATTTGGCTCTAAAAGAACAACAAAGTCCTTTGCTAGGCCAAACCCAATTCTGCAATCTGAAGAGATTTTAAATTATGCAGTAATCATGTGTCTTTGCAATTAGTACCAGCACAATATATGCATAACTTGATTAAAGAAATAATTGACCTACCTGTGGGGTAAAATGATCTACAATTATCGTCTAATAGCGGTTGATTGTTACATAAATGTTTGTAATTTTGTCAGTGTATGCTTATCAAATAAGGATTAAAAAAAAGGCCTTTTTGTTCTACCAAAAAAAGACAAAAAAAAAACCCCAACAAAATCTCTCTCCCATTAAAATAACCTTTTTTGATACTTAAAAATTTATTTTAATGAGAAGCAGACTCTAGTGGATGAGATCATACAACTGAAGAGAAAGAAGAGAGAGGCAGATGAGCTGATCTCTGAGGAGGAAATGGAGATCATTTGCCAGGCAGGAATTAGAAGAGCAGCAAACCAACCTGAATAACAGTGAACAGAAAATCCTTCGCTTACAGTCAAAGGTATTTTTCCTGATATCACTGAATAACTCAAAGCATTTATTTGATTGACTCCTCATGTTTATCTGATGAGAAATGTCTGATGCAGAAAATATTTCTCCATTTTGCTGTGGATACAGAAGATAGAATTCAGCTTGTCAGAAAAGGAATTATTACTGTTAGAGTTTAAATGCCTTTCTTTGAATCTACTTTTCAGTCACATAAGCACAATATTTTAGTGACAGATGAAGACTTAATTCTCTACTGTTTGTTTGAAGTCAGTGTTAATTGAGTCTAGTATTCTGATAATGGGAAGTAGAGAGCATTTGCAGACTCTGGTAGGCTCCTTGAAAGTCGGGATGCTCAGCATCTTCCTGCATCCATAGCTTGTAATGTTACACCTTTCATATATCTTCTGGACTTCCAGTAAGAGGCAGGGAAATTTGAAGGGCCTTTTGTAAGATCTTGACCAAATTTTAGGAAGTTACATGCAGAAAAAATCCTCCAAATTATCTTTTTAAGTACTGGATACACTTGACTGCAGTAGCTTGTCCAGCATCAGGGAAGGAGAATTCTCAGAGAGAAAAGGGCTGGTGATTCCAGCAATAGGCAGAAGTGCACAAAACCCCTCTCCCAGTTTGCCCTAGTGTTAGATGCTAGAATCCCAAATACAAATGTATTTGTATACAAATACAAGTACAAATACAAATCCTAAATGCAAAGAAACATGGTACTCAATAAAATGGCACTTCTTAATGATTAATCCACACCAAAATAGATACGGGTGCCTCTGCTAAAGCATTATAGAAGAAAGAAAGAAAAACACATATTTCAGAGAACATTGGGGGCAGAGACAAGCAGCTCGGCTGAGTTTTATGAAGCCTACAATTCTTTTGTGTAATTCCCTTGTGTAGACCTCAGCCACTCATCACAAGAGCATGACTGATAGCAGCAGTCTGCTGTCATCCTCCAAAACGCAGCACTTAGCAGGGAAGAGGAGAGGTTGCTGCAGGCTTTGTTGTCAGCAGGGGAAGATGATCTGGGGAACGGCAGCACAGTGCTCTGCAGGCAGAGGTGTCTCCGTTCCACCCAAGGCCAGCTGTGAAATGGAAGCCATGCATCCCCATGTTAACACAGCGCTGGATCCAAGCTAACACACTCTGCCCTCAGCTCAGCCTTCTGGCCGGTGCTCTGTGTAGGGCTGGCTCGTGTCCCTCTGCGCTGGAGGGCAGGCGGACTGCGCTGAAAGGCAAACCGCTTTTCATGTCTGCTTCTGAAAGCTTTTGTGGGCATACTCTGAGTGATGGATGGTTTCATTTCACACCCCTGAGAGGAGACTGTTCTATAGATCACGCTCCTTCAGCTTGATCCTCATGTCTTCTTGACTCTCCCTGAATTTAGAAATTGCCACACCAAAGGAGCATGCAGGGATGTCACTTTATCACATAGATAAAACCATGGCTTAACAAGTGGAACTTGCTTTAAAAAAAACTCACGAAAGTACACAGACATGCCAGAAAGGAATATATAGCCTGTGATTTAATTGTATTTAGAAATCAGGTGGAAAATGAGGAACCATTAGAGACTTGCTCTCTTTCTTACTGCTCATTATTAAGCAAAGGATTAAATCAGAACATGTGGCAGGTTTTCAATAAGCAAGCTACCTCATATCCCAGAGTACTGGCATCCCAAATTAGTGGTATGTTTTACAGGTAAGTTGTCAGTTAACCAAAATTTGAATTCTCATGTTGATGTTATTTTGCCTCCTTGTATGTGTACCTGTCATGGTTTAACCCCAGCTGTGGTGGGGGCTAAGTGCCACGCAGCCGCTCGCTCACTCCCCCCTCACCCAGAGGGGTGGGGAGGAGAATCAGAAAGGAATGTAGAATTCGAGGGTTGAGATAAGAACAATTTAATAATTGGAATCAAATAAAAATAAAAGCACAATAATAATAATAAAAGCAACAATAACAGTTGTCATGAAAAGGAGGGAGGGGGGGGAGGAATGAAATCCACAGGGAAGGGAGGAAAGAAAATAAATGTGACACAATACAGTTGCTCACAACCCACTGACTGATGCCCAGCCTGCTATGCTATGCTAAAGCAATGTACAGCACAACAAACACCCATAGAGCAGCCACTTCCTAGAAAGAGAAGAGAGGTTCTGAAATTGCAAATAGCTGTCTGTGCCTGACATGGAAGAGGAAATACTTTTTTAAAATAGTGGTGGTACAAGAGTAGATAACCTGCGGTATCAAGTGATTTGGTTTATGGTGGTTGGGATTTTGAGGGCATGGGATTTTGAGGGCATGGGATTCAATTCTAGACCCATTCTATTCTCAGTCATAGGTCGTGTTCTTAGGGAGACTGAAGTCACTCTAACTGGGCATCCAGTTCTCTGAATGCACTCTGCATATCGTGATGGGTTGCTGACAGTTCTTTCTTAATCACTTTTCTTTAAAGAGAAAAAATAATGAAACTATTCTGATGTTTGCTGGTTTTACAATTGATTCTACAGAGGCATCCTTTCTACTGTGAACCCCTTTTAAAGAAATCTTATTTTTTCCATTTTTTAGAAGAATCAATCTCAAGTGTTTTGCATAAATTGGAAAATCTTAAAAAATCTAATCTTTCAATGAAGTGTGATTCATATCTTTGCATCATGATGCTAAATAAATTGCACATGTAAGGACATAACATAGGTTTTATATAATAACAAATAACAAAGTTATTTGTTAAATAATTACTTTTTTCTCTTGGCAATCTAGAAAATAAATAGGCAGGAATGTTGTCAGGTTGTCTGCATCACTCCCAGTCACATGGCAGGACGCACTTCTACTTCAGTCTGGAGATGTAGGATTTGAGCCCCAGAAATGGGCATTACACCCAGCAGCACAGCAATAATTAATTGTGCCAGGCCTGACATCAGTGACAAAAGCATTTCAAAGTAAAAACTCCTTTAAGAGGCTGAATTAAATGCTCCTCAGTGATAGCCTGCGTACCAGCTTCCCAGGGCAAACATACATAGATGAGTGCTTTCTAATCCAATGAAGAGTCTAAACTAGTCCCAGTCAAGAATTCCACTTCTGATCTACATGTGAAATATAAATTCTACCCTTCCTTTTAGGATAGCTTCTTACATTTTGGATATAAAGATATCCAAAATATATAGTTATTTTGATATGTAAAGATCTTTGGATATAAAGATATAAAGAAAACACTGTGAGAAAACGCAAGTAGCTGCATCGGTTCTGCTGAATTAAAATTAAAGTGCATTGGATCTGTCATGATTATTTTACCAGACCTTACCATTATATTTGACCCATTAAAATTTGAATTGTCATAATACAGATTCACCAAGTTGGCTTTCTTAATAGGGCATCATTTTGCAGTAAAATTGGAAGTTTATTGCACAGCAGGATTGGCACATCACTAGATAAATGGACAAAGGAGTGGACTGAAAACTGGCTGAACTACTGGGCCCAAGGAGCTGTGATGAGCAGCACAAAGCCCACCTGGAGGCCAGTTACTCGTAAAGCAGAGTGGTGCCAGCAGGTCAAGGTGGGTGATCGTTCCCCTCTGCTCAGCACTGGTGAGGCCACACCTGGAGCGCTGGGTCCAGTTCTGGGCTAACATGGACATCCTGGAGCAAGTCCAGCAATGGGCCATGGAGGTGACTGAGGAATTGTTATTTGAGGAAAGGCTGAGAAGGCTGGGACTGTTCAGCTCGGAGGCTAGGAAGGCTTTTATCACTGGGTATAAATACCTGATGCTTGCAGTATTAGTGGGGCAACTTCTGCACTTTGCATGGTGCTGTGGGCTGCAGGCAATGCTGTTCGCAATAATGGAAAACCTGAACAAAATGCCAATGAAGAACATGTGCATGGGGACAATACAGAGGAGCTCCAAAGGGGTTCCAAAAACAGACCACGTGAACCACAAGAACCAGCTGATGGGCCTGTGAATCAGAAAATACACTTTTTGGTTTCACAGAGGGTGACTGGTGGGGGGACCTCCCCCTGCCCACAGCTGTGGGGGAGCATACAGCTACCTGTGAGTCTACTACAGGGTGCAGGCTGGGGTGATATATGTTTCCTTAGCCGTGGGCCAACGTCCTTGTACAAAGTTTTTGTCTGCCCAAATTAAATTGATTGGCCAGTGTTTCACTTCTTATGTGTGTAGCAGCAATGTGTCAGTTGACATGTCTATGCCACTGCTTCTGAGGAAAGCTATTTACTGTGCTCTTGGGGAGGTGGAAAGTATAATGCAACTTTTTGAAGCTACTGAAAGGTTAATTGCTGGTCTGAACAACAGCCTAATGGCAATCTGACTTACCAACCAGTACACTTACAGTTTACACAAGGTAGCAAGAATGTCCTTTAATAGAAAGGAGGTGATTGTAGCAGGGATGGATACACAATGGCATGCAGACTTGATGAATGTGCAACAGTTCTCCAAACAACACAGCATTAAGTACATTTTAACAGTGACTCTATCTACAGACATTTAGCTCACATCTAGCTACACAGAGCAGGATTCAGCTGTCTGAAAACAGACTCTATCATGTTAGTTCAGATATCGCAAGGAGCCTCACCTGGCCTAGAGCTGCTGCTCCAGAGCAGCACAGGTTTGACATCAGGGTGGTGCTACACTTCTCTGTTCTATTGGCATGTCTCAGACTCCACAGGAACTCGCAAATGACACTGGATATTTGTCTGTAGGTAACTGAATGTTCTCCATACAGAATAATTAAAATGTTTAAAGTTAAATGTCTACCAGTATTTTAGATATCCTAGGGCATCCGGCCTGTCCCAATGTGTCACTTCACAGATTTCCCACAGGCCCTGTATCATACTTGCCAGCTCACGTGGGTATCTCAGGTCTCCTGGGACACCTCAAATGGTTCTACATATGTATTTTTAGGCATTTTAATTGCCTTCCTGTAGAGGCATGAAGGCAGTGGGTTGATTAGCATTGATAATATGCAGCTGTGGCCTTGCCTCAGAGGCAGTGGGCTGATTAACATGGATGATGTGCAGCTGTAGCTTGTTCCTGCTAAGTGGTTAAATATCCCTGAGGATGGTAGGAGAGGGGTTAGATGGAGGAGGGGCAGTGTGGTGTGACCTCTAGAGGATGGAGAAACAGCATGGACAGTAGAATCTGACTGATGGTAAAGGCCCTGTTGCAGCTACTACTTTGTGCCGCAGCAATTGGTGCCCCGTGTAAGGCTGAGTTGGACTCAGACTACAGCAATTGGCACCCAACATAGCTGAGACAAGTGGGACAACCTGTGACCCATAACAGACACTGTGCGAGGTGAGCTGTTGATGACTAATTGATATGGGTGTATTGCAATATTTGTTGTTCATCTTAACTCAAATTGCAACTCCTTCCTACATTCAGACAGCTTAGTTGTATGCCATCTGGTGTTGAAAGGTACCGTGAGGGATTCAACTCTGAGCTCTTGCAATCGCAGGTCATCTGAACTGCTCCAGAGCGCTGTGTGAGGATGGCATGAACCCATTCCTAGGGATTCTGGGTTTCTTTTGTACTTTAACATGAGAGATGACCCTTTATTTTGACAGAGTATTTGATTGCACAAGTTATAATTATATATGTGAACATCGAATTGCTTATTGTGGTATACATACCTTTAAGAAAGTCCTAAAAGCTTAATAACAGAATTGCCCTGTGGGAAATAGTCTGAATACTGTAGCAATGACATAACAACACTTCATAGGAAGTAGACTGATTTCAGTCTATCACATTTACACCATGATATTCCCAAACACTAGGATGGGTGTAAACAGTCTGATGAGCATTCAGATACTGAAGCATTATGTCCAGGCAGCCTGTCCAGGATTCCTTGCAGTGGTATGGGGGATGAGGGGCAGCAGGTTTGGAGCCCCTCCCCACGCTTCCCAGGTCCTGTAAGGAGCATGCTGATTTGGGGTGTGTCTTATCATACCCTTCAGGAAATGACTGTGACTTATCTGTCTAGCTTGCCCAGCTTTGTGAGTCCCCAGGATGTCATTTTCTCCATGTCAGATCTGACACCTGTATGTGCCAGCAACACGTGCCATTTTAATAGCCCTTCTCCTGCTGGTATTTTGCTCTTGTGCGTTCACATTTGCTCTCCATTCATATAAGTATAAACATTTTTTAATACAATTTTCCACAGCCCTGGAAGATTCCTGAGCATCTATTTTCTAATGCATTGTAGGCATTTTGGTACCTGCTTCCAAAAATCACAGTTAGCTTTTGTAAGTCCTAGGTCATCTTTCAAAAGTCTTCCAAGCTTTTGGTGTAGCCCCTCAGTATTTCAGCAATATATCATGATAAACGTTTCAGTTTCCTGGCCCAAAATGACAAATGAAGATCACGATTCATTTACTTCTATGAAATCACTTAATCTATAAATTCTAGTATGATCCGGCCTTCATATGCTTTATTTTATTTAGTTCTGGTGAACTGTGTGATATGCCTTCCCACTTGCTAAGCCTCCGTTTTTCACCTTACATTATCCCTTTTCATCACAGCTAAACTGGGAAGAAGCTTGTGAGGGAGGGGAAGAGACACTTTCCATTGATAGAACAGTCAGAAATCTGTTGATTAATGGAAAAAAGTATTTATTTCACTTCTCAATAATATTCTAAATGCTGTCTGTGATTGTTGTAACACAATGTTGTAATACTGCACTGTCACATTACATATTTATCAAAGGCTACCACAGCAGCTAATGGGAATTGTATTGGTTATAATAGAGATGTGAGCTGGCACCAGACAAAGGTCTTGATCCAGATTCCCTATGCAGCATTTACAGTTGTGAGCAGCTGCTAAATTTCTTTTGAGATTAGGAGCATAGCAATCAAAGCTGGATAGCTGATGTGAAGTTCAGTTCCACAGATCCCTATTATGAGAAAGTGAGGAATCTTGATGGAAAACTGAGCTGTGGAAAAAATCAGGCAGACATTTTAAATTCATATTAATAATAAATTTTTTTGTACTTAGTTCCATCACAAAGCATGTTTCATACAATGCTAAGTATTGAAACATAATTTCAAAAACTACACAAGGTTTGTATCTTAGTTCTTGCATTCTGTTAGCTACCACTGGAGAAAAAAACATTTCATGGGTGGAAAAAAAAGAAACTACTCAAATACATTATCATAGACCATTAAGATAATTTTGAAAGTAGTTTCAGAAGCATTAGAACAAACAAGAAAATGTGCTGATAATGTAAATGTAACATTTCAAAGTCAGATTAAATCACTGAAGAGCAACCTCTTCAGGCCTTTTTATTGGATAGAATTGTTGCCTTCTGCTGCAGACCTGGTATGACATCTAGTTCCAGGTACTATGGCTTACATGAAGGTAAAATAAATACATACTTGGAATGCATTCTGTATGATTTTGCATGTTCCCAGTACATCCCATGTATCCTCAGATCCTATAAGAAACCTTAAGAACATCTGCTAGACCAGTAAGAAAATCCTGTTTTGTAGAATTTTGATCTTCTAATAGAACATTATGAATCGGATACATGTGTAAAGGGAAACATTGTCCCAAGATAGACACACCAATGTGAGAAAATTGGTGTAATGCTTCCTGTTTCTGCCATCTTCAGCCCAGCACCATCTCCTGGTACACAAGATTCCCTTGTTTACTGAAGAATGAAAAGGAGAGAGGTTTCATCTTGATATAAGAATATTTTTACAATGAGATCATCATGATAATTACTGAAACAACCTCCCCAGGAATGTGGTAGAGTCCCCATCACTGAAGGTTTTCAAGACACAACTGGACAGGATGTTAGATAATCTCATCTAGGTTCCCTTCCCCACAAAAGGTTGGATGAGATGATCTTTCCAAGTCCCTTCCAGCCTGGGCTGTTCTATGGTTCTATGAGTTAGTACTTGGTTACTATGCTGGGTTGGTACTGATGTAAACACCCCCACCACAAGCCAGAATATCAAGCTGTCAGAGGAGCCCATGGTGACTCTGTTCAATGGCATGTAAGAAAGGGTGGTAGTCATTAGGGGCAGGAGACTTGTGGCAGGGAACATTGCTGGAGGCACACTCTTGGGAGGAGATGCTCCATGCTGGAGAAGATAGGGCTCTAAGGGACTGCAGCCATGGGTGACGCATGCTGGGGCAGGGACACCCCTGAGGGACTGCAGCTGGTTTCGTATTGTTCTAGTACCTTCTGACCCATAGAACCAGAACCCCACTGTATGAAACTGCAGACTAAGCTGATGTCCTTATCCATAAAACTTACAATGCAAGTAACATCTTCTCACTGTTGTATGCTGTAGTAACACTGACATCTCACACTCTGTAGCTTTAAACTGCAAGATTGCCTTAAACATTAAATACACATAGAATAAGAGATGAAAATCCAAAGAATTTATGAAAGGCTAAAGAAAAAAACTGAAATGAGTGTATAATATTTTAATTTGCAATATTTCATTCAAAAATTGGAACCTGCAATATGCTGAGGATTGAACAATTAGCATAAAACTCAAGGACTTCTGAATGGAAGGAAATAAATTGTAATGTCTGGTCTGAACACATAACAGTGTGGCTTTCAAACCTTTTAAAGAAATAAAAGAAACAGCATATCCTTAGCTTTTCCATCCATGGTGTATTACCAGAAAGCTTTAACCTGCCTGTTGCTGGGGATCTAACTTCTTATCACAACTAGAATGCTGTGCTCGCTGAGACCTGCTATTCTTCTTATGAAACGCATGTATGCACATGTTGCAGTTTATCTTGCTAAACAATGATTCAGCCTGAAGGACCAACAATTTCCATGGGTAATTCACAGTTCTGAGACTGTTCGCACTTATGTGAATTATTCAGCACACTTTTTCCTTATTATTTTGTCATGGAAATTTAATAAGACTTTAGGATACTCAGCATCATGCAGAATCCTGCTTTAATCTCTGTCTGTGGAATGCATGTAGTTACTCCTTATGTGCACAGAGAGATCCACTGAAATCTGATGCTAGATTGAATGGTGTCACTTGTGTTGGAGAACAAAAAAGTTGGTGTAATGCCATAAACATAATCTATCTGACACCTTTTACTGTTCTATTGTCAAAATTGTGTAATAGGAAGTCTACAGTAACACAAGTATTTAAAAAATAGAATAATTTGGGTCTTGTTTTATTCTGTCTGACCTCTTAAAAAAAAAACCAACAAAAAAAAACCCCAAACAAACCCAATGTCTTTAATTTCAGTATGATGGGAGAGATAATGATCTTTTTCAGGCAACAGCTAAGCTGCTACAACTTCATCGAGACCTTCCAAGACAGAAACCAAAGTCTGAGTAATGTCAACCTCTTCAGACAGAAAAGTGGAACAAAAGCCCTCAATGTCAAATTAGATAAGAAATCTCACCAAAACAGTGATTTATGTGGAACAATATGAAAATGGCTTCTGCTGTACTGTAGGTAGAAAATCAATTGGCTACTTTGTAATTATATGGCATCATTTCAGTGGGATATTAATTTTCTAATCAGAATCACCTTTTAAATGCTGATTTCCTAACTGTATGTTACAGGAGAATATTAACTTGTAAAGGACTGATTTCTTTTCCTGTATAACATGCCATAAGATGTGCATGTTACTATGGATCTCATAAAGATTATAGCTTTGTTTCCCTGAAGATATTTATAGGTCTTTTAAATGTAGGACTAGTCCTGTTGTTTGCTAGTACTTGTTAGGTAAAACACTGCTTGGACTTCCTTTACAGAAGAGTACATTTCTGCTGTGGAAAAATATGTAATATATAGGAATGTAAAGAATAAATTGAATCATAGAATCATTTAGGTTGGAAAAGACCTTTAAGATCATCAACTGTTAACCCAGCACTGCCAAGTCCCCACTAAACCACATCCCTAAGCACCACATCTATGTGTTTTTTAAGTATGTCCAGATATGGTGACTCCATCACCTCCATGGGCACCCTGTTCCAATGCTTGATCACCCTTTCAGTGAAGAAATTTTTCCTAATATCCAATGTAAACTTCCCCTGTTGTAACTTGAGGCTGTTTTCTCTTGTGTTGCTTGTTACCTGGGAAATAAAACCTACCCCCACCTGTCTACAACCTCCTTTCAGGTAGTTGTAGAGAGCAATAAGGTCCCACCTGAGCCTCCTTTTCTCCAGGCTAAGCAACCCCAGTTCCCTCAGCTGCTCCTCACAAGCCTTGTGCTCCAGACCCTTCACCAGCTTTGTTGCCCTTCTCTGGAGATGCTCCAGCACCTCTACATCCCTCTTGCAGTGAGGGGCCCAAAACTGAACATGGCATCTGAGAAGTGGCCTCAGCAGGACCGAGTACAGGGCAATGATCACTGCCCTGGTCCTGCTGGCCACACTGTTTTGGATACAAGCCAAAATGCTATTGGCCTTCTGGCTATGGGCACACTGCTGGCTCATACTCAGCCAGATGCTGACCAGCACCCCCAGGTCCTTTTCCCCCAGGCAGCTTTCCAGCCACCCTTCCCCAGGCCTGTAGAGTTACATGGGGTTGTTGTGATCCAAGTGCAGAACCTGTCGATCAGCCTTGTCAAACCTTGTATTTGCCTTGGCCCAGCCTGTCCAGATCCCTCTGCAGAGTTTGCCTGTGCTCAGGCAGATCAGCACTCCCCCCAACTTGGTGTCATCTGCAAATTTACTGAGGGTGCACTTGATCAATCCTCTCATCCAGATTGCCAGTAAAGATATTAAACAGAACTGGCCCCAGTACTGAGTGCTGGGGAACACCTCTTGTGATCGGTCACCAGCTGGGTGTAACTCCATTCACTACCACTCTTCGGGCTTGGCCAGGCAGGCAGCTCTTTACCCAGCATAGAGTGCACCCATCCAAACCATGAGCAGCCAGTTTCTCCAGGAGAATGCTGTGGGAGACGGCGTCAAAGGTTTTACTAAAGTCTAGGTGGACAACATCCACAGCCTTTCCCCCATTCACTAGGCAGGTCATCTTGTCAGAGAAGGAGGTCAGGTTAGTCAAGCAGGACCTGCCTTTCATAACCCCATGCTGGCTGAGCCTGATCCCCCAGCTGCCCTGCATGTGCATGATGGCACTCAGGATGATGTGCTCCATGACCTTCCCTGGCACTGAGGTCAGGCTGACAGGCCTGTAGCTCCCCAGAAATACAAATACAGCACCTAAAAATTTGGTAAAATTTTTATTGTTCAATAATTTGAACAGCATATGCCTCTGTAAGATTTTTAATTATGCTTCTACATAAACAGTGTTGTTATATTGTTATATCCCTCTAAGTAAATTGGATGCTCAGTTTTCATTATGCTTCATTGAAACTGCTTAGGCTGCTTTAAAAACCTCTGCATACATTGGCAGGAAAGTACATGTTCTAATGACACTGAGTTTCACACATTGCGAGAAATTTCTCAGCTGTTTCATGCATTTTTGGCTGGACTTAGATTTGGGTTTTTTTTCTCTGTAGAAGCTGATAGCATTTCTGAGCTGAAATCTTGTCATGGTAGGATGTCTCTTTATTTGAAATGATATGAGTACAGGAATTCATTATCCTGACAACTTCTCTTCTGCTTTTGTAAGTGGTAAATTCCAGCCCTAGGAGATGTCAAATCACAATGAAGAGAGACTTGCCTAGAAAAAAATAATGATAATTCATGTTTTACAGTAATTCAAATTCAAAACAATCAGCATGTGCATATTAAAGCAAAACGTCATTAGATGTATACAAATCAAAGCTTCCTTGGACTTAATTTTCTAATTTGTTAGAAAAATAAAGCTGTAAAATAAAGTAAATTTGACACTTTCCTATGTTCTACAATATTTTAAGAAGAAGAATTTATTTTCTACCTATAACTGTTCTTTTTTTTCTTTAACCAAACTGCATAATCATTCTGTTTTGGATTTTTCTTCAGCTAAAGTATTATCTGTTTGTGTAACTTCACAAACAACACTGTCCAATACTTCCTTCACCTGCCTGTACTCTCTTGCTTTGTTATTTTTAATATTACAGGCCTTGAGAATCTGCGCATCCTCAGTGTGTCACGGAAGGCGTTCAGTAGTATATGCACAAATTAGGGTGTCTGACTGACAAATACATGGATAATCAGCCATGGTGAATGCAGCATTGTTAAAACAAGCACTCTGGACCCTTCCACAAGTTAAGCTAACACGGACTGGTAATGAAGTGTGGAAGTTACATTAGCATGAGCAAAACCTAGAGTAAATCTGCACAGCACTGTGAACTACGTATTGTCACCCCAGCTTCCAGTGAATAGTAGGATACAGGCTAACATACTGGGAAAAAACAATTTTTACCCTAACCGCTAAATACACATGATAGCATAGGCTCTTTCAGTATTCCTTTGAATGCACTCCCATGATTCTGCCATAGGAGGTAGTACTTGAAACCCTCAGGTACTCAAGTAAGTCAAATACTCATTCAGTTCAGGCACCCAACTACTTCACCGAGCTGCTGTTCCACCCGCTAAGCCAGGTTCTGAGGATCCAGCGGGGGCAAAGGGGAGCTGGTGAAGAACAGCTGCAGCGAGGGAAAGCTGGGTGCTGGCCAGGGCCAGCTTCGGAGCTGAGGGGTCGGCCCAGGCGCAGACACGAGGTTTGGCCCTTGGGGCACCACAGGTGTCTCCGGAGGTGGTCTCCGGCCCTTGCTGCTTTTGATCCTTAAGCTGGCGGCTTTGCTTGCACACTTGCCTCCGAGTCCCGTACTTAAGATCAGACTTCGATATTAAAAGTAGCAGGAAACCGTACGGTCAGCCAGCGGGCAGGGGAAGGGCGCTGATGAGGAGCGCCCCTTTCCCGCGCCTCCCTGGGGGCACGTTCCTCCTGCCTGCGGTCACTGAGGCGCGGCCTCACCCGGCGGGGCGCGCAGGCACCAAAGGGACCGCTCCCAGCCCGCCCGGGGGGAGGCCTGTCACACCGAGGGTGAAAGCGCAGCCAGGTCAGCCGGGTCTCTGAGCCCCTCCGAGGGCTATTCTCCGCGGTCACCCCCCGCCCCGCCAGGGTTCGTTACCGTGGGGGTCGCACCGCCCGCTGCCCCCTCACCAGGGCCGCCCGCTAAGGCGCGGGGCGGGGGCGGCCCCAGGTGAGCGGCGCTGCGCCGCCCGCGCCTGGCCGGCAGGTGGCGCCGCCAGCTC
>JAVJGJ010000059.1:58257578-58277829 GCA_035590215.1 Microhierax caerulescens | reverse complement strand
GGCTCCCTTCGGCGTCCCTCGCTCCGCCGCGCGGCGGGCCCGATGGCGGCCGTTCGCTCCGGCTGCCGGTGCCGAACGTTTCACGGCCAAGTAGCTGGGTTACGACTTCGCGTGAAGTTAAGCGCGGTGAGGGGCTGGCGGCTCCGCGGGCTGTGCGAGCAGCACCGGGTGCCTGCGGTGCCCTGCCCGGCTGCCCGGGGGCGGCGTGGCTGCCGGACCCCCGGGGGGGGTAGGGTGCGGGTCACCGCCGGTATTGCAGCCGGAGCCCCGGGCGGCGGCCGGTCCGCGGGAGCCGGGTCCTGCGGCTGCGCTCCCAGCGGAGCTGCGCACCGACACCAGCCTCAAACTGGACGTGCTAAAGCGTTTCTGCAGCTTTGCAAACACGGCTTTCATTGAAGTGAGCGTTTTCCTTTAAGATTGCAACCGTTATAACGAAGTTAGCCGTTCATATCTATCTCTGGGTCAAGTTAATTGGCCTCCAAAGAACAGAATAAACTTTTCATCCGAAGTTGGGGTGATGTCTGAGTCAACCTAAGGTATTTAGTATACACAGCTCTTGCTCACCTGTGTGGTCTTGCATCTGTTTTCCGAAGAACCTTATTACTTCACCACGCGGGTCTGTAAGTCAGCAGTACTAAGCAGGTGGTACAAATATTTCTGCAAAAGCAGGATGTTTAGAACCCATTTTATGTCATCTACAAAATAGGGAGATGAAGTAAGGGGTAGACATGCTTATGGAATTTAACTGACAAAATAGCCTTCTGGAGTAGTTAAAAAACATCTTAAACAAATACACATAAAAGAAGCAAATGTTCGTTGCATGTAAAGGAATACAGTGGGAAATTTGAGGACATGACACTTGTGAAGGAGAAAGCCTTTCTGGCAAAAGTGTGGTGTATGTGCTGTCCTAATGGGTACATAGCTGAAATTGATCAGCAAAATAAATAGATCTGTGGTTCAGTTCCTGGGGGTTTTAAAAGTTAGTATTAAGATTATAGTATAAGACTTATTTAATTTTCTAAATAGATCTGTACAGATACTACAGTGGGAGCTTGCATTCTTTAAACAGGAACTTCATATGGTAAAGGATTTGATAATTTCTTACTCTGTAGAACCAATGGAAAACAGTATCTGATTCCAGTTAGCCAGTACATGACCGTGTGAATTTTTTAGCTTCCTTGACTAGTAAGATCAGTAAACATGTTCTTAGTGCATGCTAAAATTCAAGCAAATAAATGTGTTTTGCTAATGTATGTTTTGGTCAGCATCTCTGTTACTGCCATAGGTCTTTAATAAAGTTGTCTTTGGATGAATGTCTATTGGCTAGTGAGAGAATATAGAAGCATTTTGTATTGCTTAGTTTTATTTGGTAAGGAATTCTTAGCCCTTCATTTTTCTGCATGCAGTGCAGGAGCTCAGCAGCTTTTTTTTGGTAATCTTAAACTTAGTTTACGTAAAAACAAATGTGACTCTTTTCAAGACTATACTCAGTTCTGAAGTCACTCTTCTATTTCTCACCTGTGTGTTTTATTTCTCCAGTTTTTCAGAACAGTCTTCCATTACCTAAAACCATCTTTCTTTGATATACTAGCAGTACAAGCTAAGATTTTTGTGGTAGATATCTGTATGCCAGCAAACCTTTGTTCCAAAATGTCCCACTTTCCTTCTAGAATTAATTCAGTGCATGCTAACACACTTATGGAGCCTGGCTGGCAGAGAGAATTTAACTTGTGTATGTCTACTGCAGTTGAATTGAGTTAAGTACATCTAAGTACTGGCTAGAAATTTGATTTATTTTTTTTTTATCCCGCTATGCAATTTGCAGAGCATGGTTGTAGGAGGTTACTAACAAAACAGTAGCAATTTGCCTGGAAAAAACCCTCGCTTCAAGTATCCACTTAAACAGCAGGAGAAACGTGTATATGTTTTAATGAGCTTATGCATTGCTTCTAAGGACCTTTGGATGCCCACAGAGAAACGAATCCTGAATGGTTTGTTCCAGTGTGCTCTGCTGGGGGATTGCATTCTAATTGAAAAGACAAAGTAAAAACTATAAATTTGAAAGCACCGTCAAATTTCTTATATTCAACACTTTAAAGATTTTCTTCAAAAAGACTTTGCATAAGTGTATTCTTTGTGCCATTTTATATTGTCCTGAAGGGAGGCTATGCCTTAGAAGATCAATTTCATGTTCAAGAAATACACACATGCAAGTATAAAATGTAGATTTCTTCAGGGCAGGAAAATAATTTTTGTCAGCTTTTTTTACATAGCAGCATGCATCAACCTTATAAATTAATGCAACTGTGGACTAAGAAAAAAGTATTATTATGTGTAGCTATATTAAGGTACTCCATAGAGGTCACAGCTAACGTCAGGAATTTGTGTGGTTCAAGGCACAATATAAGCCACTGCCACAAAGACTGTGGAAGTTAAATGCTCTGATACTTATCTTAAAGCAGTAGAGGGAGTTCATGGACTGAAACAGAATTACTATTATGCTTAAGTATATTGAAGATGTCTTGCAGCATTCATGCTAACTAGATGAGACAGTCTACCAGACAGAGTAATAGTAATTAATGTTAAAATTATTTTTTGAAGAAATAAGCAGATGTTCCATGTAAACAAATTTGTATGTGTAGTGAAAATCATAAATTGTACTTTCCAGAAATTGTATCTTTAAACCTCTGGGTGCTTTTTTTCTTTCATCACTTTTTCCTCTTAGTGGTCCCAAAGCTAGCTGATTCTGGGAACATACCAGATATACTTAGGACTTCGTAGCACCTAGCGTAAAAGCATATTTGTTTTCCTTCCTGTGGCTCTCAGTTATTTTTAAAGTGAAAAGTTTGGAAGCCTGAAGAAAAATATTTGTCTCTAGAAGATGAGAAGATCAGAACTGTGTATTTGCTTCACATCATACTCATTCTATTCCAGGTCCAGATTGACTATCCTGTGTAGTCCTGCTTTCAAGTTTAGAACTGTGAGTGTCCTCTAATAATGCCAGTTCCATGGATGTCTTCCACTGTCTTACCTGAGAATCTCACTTCTAAGACTGGAGCTTTGCTCTTAATACATCTCTCCTCTTTTAATTCTCCCTTTTTCTTGTATCCAGCTATAATTGTACCTCCTCCTTTTTCTGTTGTATCCTGTCTTGATTCTTACCCTGGTAAAGCTTTGGTGTGCAGCTTTCTGCTCTTTGCCCTTTTACCTCCTCAAGCAGTTCAACCAGCTTCTTGCACTTCTAGCCACTGGAAGGGTTTTTGAGACATCTCCCTGTACTAGCAATTCTTCTCAGAGCTGTTCCTGACAGATGTTCTGCATCCTTTTCTAGTTGTGCATTTCAGCCATAATACCTTGCTGTGGCTATGCGTGCACCTGTGAAGTATTGTGGGAGCTGTGGTGAGCCCCGATGTTAGAACATGGCTCCTGGAGGCCTGTGCCTCGCAGGCCTGCAGCACGGCGCTGCTTTCCTCTGCTGTGTGAGGCTGGCACGTTCCATCTCTAATCCTCAGGCCAGTTGCCTCTGGCATGTGAGGTTACAGAGCAGAGAGGCAACAGCTGGGCATGTGCCGTTTGGCTGGAGCCTTTGATCAGAAGAAAATCGTTAGAGGTCACAACATTAGCGCAGTGGCCCTCTCCCTGCTGGAGCGGCGCCTGTTACCTCGCAGTCAGACGGGCTGAGGTCTCCCATGGTGGGAGGCAGGAGGTCCTGTCTTGCCTGTGATACGGTGTACAAGACTGGCCAAAACGTGGCATTGGCAGCTTGGTTGGCATTCTCTCTCCCTCTTTCTCCTCACTAGCAGCTCATGTGGTTACTCGTACCAGTATGAATCTGAGTAAAGAGTCGGTCTCACAGTGGGAAGGTATGGATAAGGAACACACAGAGATGCTGCTTCGCTGCAAGCAGCGATGCTGTGGTGGTCATAGAGAGGGCAGCATCTCCGCTAGCCTCATGCTTGAGGTTTGTGGCTTTACCAAGGAGCACTGACTGTTTCACCTTTCCCCTAAGGGCAGAGTAAAACTAGTGGCTTGGAGCTGGCTTAGTGGAATTGTATGAGGAGAAAACCGCTGTGGTTGAGTAAGTCCATTAGCACACAGGTTGGTTGGTGTTGATACCCATGAGAAAGTGGGAAGGATGAGGCAAGGGGAACCTTAGTTTTCTTGCCTAGCAGCAGCTGCTGGTTCCTTCCATTGTGAGAAGGGCATTTACACTCCCCACCAATCTTTAAGTGCCTGGCCATACCTGCTTCTGAGGATTCAAGATTCACTCAAGTTAACCAGGGCTTGGTACCCTTTGGAGCTCACTATTGCCCTGCTGTGGAAAGCAGGAGAGAGAACTTCGCAAAGGGTCAGAAGAGTATTGGGGTAATGGAACCCGCCAGTGATAAACCTGCACATCTGGCTGTATGATGGAAGCCCCACCTGCCATGTTGATAAGATCACATGAAGATGAGGTCAAGTGAAAATGGTAGGGTTGTAATTAATGATAGGATTCTTAAATATTTAACATGAGTGCGCAGAGCTTGACATAATTGCTTTTTCGTCCATTTTATACTAAAAGGAGGGAAAATACATGCATGGAATTAATTTGGTATATCAGATTTTAAGCACATAAATGTCTGAAATCAAATTCAGTGCTTCTGCTTTACTCTTTTGAACCTGTACAGCTTTCAGCACAATTCAGTTTGCTGAGAAAATTTGAGTGGATTCATGCTACACATGAAAACAGTATAAAATACAGTGAGATTTGGAAAAGAGATATAAAAGAAATACCACCTCTAAAATCTAAGGCCAGTCTTACAAGGTATTGTAACTTTGCCAGTTTTACAACTGTGAAGATATAAAATGCAGAACATGCAAAACCAAACACTTCAAACCCTAAAACGTGTTTTTAAATTCTTGCTCTTTTTTTTCTCCCATACTTTCTTATGTTCACAGGACTGCTAGTATGAGCCTTGCTGTGAAGCTGTGCAGGTACAGTCTGAGCATGTTCTCTGTCAGTATTCTCAAGTGCACTAGTGGAAAGATGAGTCGGCTGATGCTGATGGTACCTTGCTGACTTGTGCAGTACGGTACAGAAATGTGTGGAACTTCTGAGCTGCTTTGCTTAGGGCATGTGCTGCTTGGAGGTCTAGGATGTGGCACAAGCTTGGCAGAAGATTGCAGAGGGGTTAAAGTATGTTCTATGTGGCCATATTTAGAATTGTAGATATTGTTTATTAGCTAGTTTTAGCATAATCCTGGAGTTTGAGTTTAAAAAGACTGTAGCCAGCCGGTTTTTTTTCAGGAAGTGTTTTAAGGGTAAAATCTATCTTACTAGTCAGAAAGTACCTCGGGGTAATATATGAATACAAGCTGGACAGGCTGATTTTATCTGGTTTTATCTGTATCTCATAAAAATGCACAGTTGCAATGCCAAATTTTAGAAACATAGTCTGCTGTATTCATATTGCTGCTCTCTAAACTGGGCATTTTAACTGTTGCATTCTCTAAACCAGTCATTTGCAAGAAATTGTGAGAGGGGAATGACAAGTCTGGATTCCAGTATCAGATGTCACACTGATCATCTTCAAAACCTTGGGCATACTAGCAGATCTGTTTGATTCTGTAGGACAGAGGTAATGCTGCTTAGCTGCCTTTGAGATCCATGAATCAAAATCATATTAAAATAGTTAGCTAGGCTGTCCTCATTACACTTCTACATCTGTGGCATGGTTAAGTGTTGCAGGTGAGTAACTGTAAAAGACAGGCATTTAGCAAGTGCTTGTATTGCACTTTAGCACTAAATCTCCTTTTCTTTCTCTTATGCTGTCTCTCATTCCTGCTCTTTTTCACTTTGTAAGAGGAAGTAGAATGTCAGCAGTGAAGGTCCTTCTGCAAATGTTCTTATCTGAAAGTGCAAAACCAGTGCAAGAATGCAACATGCGTGGAATGATACTGCCTCAAGTACCATCTTACCATGATGATAAAGGCCTTAAGCAGAGTATTCCATTTTTTCTCTCCTGCTCAGCACATTTTACCTTTTTTGTGCTTGTAGAACTTAAATTCCCTGGATAATAAAACGAGCTTCTAAAAGGCTGTTTTTGTTAATTACTTCTGTACAAGATTTCTTGAACTTTTTGATTAATTTTCACTTATTCCAGTAAAAAGATACTGTGTTTATATTAATGATGGGGGTTAGTGGCATGGTTAAGTGAAGGATCCACTATCAGATCCCTTAGCAGACAAGAAAGTTCCCACTGCAAGTAGTCACATAAAAATACTAGGAATCTCTATATTCTCTCCATACTATCTGTTATGAAGTTTTCTTATGTAAGGCTGATTGCTGAAAGGCATCTAATTTTAGTAGCTGAAAGTCAGGGCTTTTACAACAACCAGGTAAGAACAATACAGCGGTAAAATTTATAAAGGCAGGTTTATGGAAATAGGAAAAGTCATGGTTACATGTGTGTTTTTCCTGTGGCCAGATGCAGCAGCTTCTCTCACATAGACTCTTGTCCAACTAACAGGCTTTCAAATGCTTAGGAACTATGTAGTCAGGGATCTATTTCTTGGGCAGTTTTTACATCTTTGCATTTCCAGTCACTGAAGGGGAATCCAGGGAGCTCAGAACAACTAGTGGTTATAAAGCTCAGAAGGACTAATGCTCTGTGTCACTTCCAGAAGAAGGAAGGTAACACTATGCCTTGTGCAGTTGGTTCCTTCTGAAGCAAGGGGTCTGTCAGGAAAAATGCTTGTTTCTGGGCTCTTTTGTTGGTCTTCTGGAGTTTGTTTTTTGTCAAGATGTCATGCTATCACCACTAATTTACCTTAGTATGCAGTATCCTTGCTGTTGACCAAGAACCTAGTCAGTGAAATGTTTTAAATGAAAGTACTTCAAATATGTAATGGAAAGCAGTCACTTTTCAGCTTTGCTGTTCTAAAGGCAAAGTTTGACTCTCAATGTTTTTGTCAGATAATAGAATTTAAAGTGCTTTTAACAACACCAGATTCCTCAAAATGCAGATGCAAGGTTTGCTTTTAATAAAACATGGAAACTAGGGCTCTAGTGGTGCTTTTGGCAGTGTGAGAGATAAAATTACACTCTAAAAACATTTTTATATTCATGCAAGCATAAAGTGCCTATAGATGTGGTGTTGGTTTCCCCAGTAAAAAGTGATTGCATAAAATGTTTTTCTAGCGGGCAGTGCAATTTATTTTCATGTGTTTTCTTGCTGAAAGGGCTACCTTTGTTTGCTGATCAGTGAAGTTGCTAGGACCAGATCCTGCCCAAACTATTTTTGTCTTTTAAGAACCATTCTTTCTGTTTTTTTCTTTCCATTTGTACAGTCTGATTTCTGTCCAAGTTGTGCTTTAGTTTGTGAAACACCCTTCCTCTTTAGCTATGCAGATACGTAAGTTGTCTCTCTTTAGTACCTGTGCCAGACTTAAAGTTGTATTTAATAATTGCCTATTAATTAAAGTTACTAATTTATAAATTTAAAGTAAAATATGGAAAGTATAATTAAAAACTGTATGGTATGGATTTAAAAGGCTGTATGATTTATATTCTGTAAATATTTATAAATGGTGGCTGAAGGGAGTTGATGCTTTCCGTGTTTGCTTCTTCAGTAAAGAGTAGGTTTTTCTGTGTTCACCTGTTGGTTCACGTGTTCTCTTTTCACCAGTTTCCTCACCAAGATATCACCTGTCACCTGGCTGGAACTAAGGTAGTGTAGGTTTGTGGTTACAAAACAGTTACTCATAAACTTGAAGTTTTAAAATACTTTTACATAGTTTCCATGAAATAATTCTTTTAAATGTGCTTTAGGTGGATTTAGTAATAACTTGTCATGCTAATGTTGGTTCAGGCATTTTAGGTGCTTATCTAATACCTCCTTCTAGGTTTCACACTTTAATTAAAATATTCTTAACTCCACCGAGTAATCACAAGTCACGCTAGGAATTGCTGACGTATTTTTAGAGAATGATGTGGAGTGAATGTGTTTAGTTAGAATATCTTCTGAAGGCTTCATGCTTTTTGTTCTTTCTCTGCTGTGTTGTTGCGTGCTAAATTTTCATTAAAAATGATCAGAGATAGTTGTATTTAAACACAACCAGATTTTCCCTTAGACACAAGTATAATGTACGTACGTTACAGAGGGGCAATTATGCCAGGAACAGAAGATTATCTTCTGCTCAAAGTATTTTAATAGGCAGATGGCAGCTATTAACTTATTATTGTGGGTGGAAGGAATTGAAGTCATAATCAGGGAGAATGATGTTTGCCTTGTAATTAATCTAACCAGTGCTGTACACTGTTATGTGAGAATACTGAAGGACCAGCGAAGCCATGTGGTCTTCTTGCAAGAGTAAATCCGTCAGTCATGTTGTGGGTCAGGTGGTGCAGAAGCTTTGATAGCAAAGAAAAGGTGATGGTGAAGAAGGAATGATTACTTGAATAACTTGATAATTAAAAAAAAAAGGGCTGTTGAATAATGTCATTCTTACAAACTGAATCACAATGCGATTCTGAAGATTTAAATAAGGTCTTTGCAGAGTTAAATAACAGATAATGTCAGGAAACTGGGTCAAATACTACAGGTAGAGGAAAAAGTATGTCTTCCCTTGTGGTTTTACATTGCTTCAAAAAATAGAGAAGCCTAGATAATGAGCAATATAGATGAAGTCTGAATTAAGTACAAAGAATAAAGAAGAGTATGTAATGATAATAGTTTGTACCCATTTGAGAGAGGTTCAAAGATGGGAACTAGGTTTAGACCTAGCTCTGGAATTGGAAGGCTGCTCAGTTGTGTCCAAGTCTGCACAGACGTATGGAGCATGAAGACATCCTGAAAGGGGAGCAGCAGTGTTCTGGTCATGATTACATGCAGCATATGGAAATCGTAGTCTAACATAACAGGGGAAGGCTAAGAGAGAGTAAGATTTCAACAGTTAAGCTGAATAGGGATGAAGGCGTGAATGGAAGCTCTTGGCAGAGGTGCAAGCATTGGCATACTGGTTTGTTCTGGAAAAATGCGGTGTGTTGTGTCCATCCTGCAACAACATCCTCAGAAAAAACTTCTTACGTACCATAGTAGAAGAGCAAAGAGAAGCCAAGGACTGTCTTGTGCTCTCTTGTAGACCCTCTTAAGGTACTGTAGTTACAGTAGGTGTGATAATGGACTGGGTGATCTGTATGGATTAGGGCAGAGGTTTGAGTGGTGTTGTTGCCACTGAGTGTGATCTGGTGCAGCCTCAAGGATGCACCAACTCGTGTCATGTGCTTAGCTAAACCCCTTCCTTCACTTACCCATTGGCCTGCCATTATCGTGTGTCCAGAGCAGCTGTTAGAGAAGCTGACCCTCTTTGGTTCAGGGCTTATCCTCCCTGTTGATCGTCAAGGAGGAAAACACCACAGTTGGTGACTGAGTGCTGTTTTGGCTTGCAACTGAGAGTACATTGGGGACCTCAAAAGATTGAGACTGTGTGGTGTGGCTGAAGTGCCAGTCTCTGTCTCTTGGTCTGATAAATAGCCTCTTTTCCTGAAGTATGGTCATTTGTGTAACTCAGGCCAACTGCAGAGGCATGTCTCGTGTCTTCAGACCCTACCCAACAGAAGGAAAGGCCAAGAAACCTGTTTCTATGGGAACTTCACAGATACCCAGGGCCCTAAACCCCAGATGTCTCCACCCACAGCCTCGCTAAGCAAGCACATTCCTTTGCAGTGGCATGCTGCAAAACACTGAGTGGGCAAAGCCACAAAATTAATGATGCCAAAAACTCTGAAGGCCTTAACATGGAGTTTAACATTGAAAGCAGAATAATAAATACCTAATTTCACAGTTCATGGTGCTGGCAAAGAAAACCTGGAGGAAAAACAAAGGCAACTTTTGAGCTGAACGGGCCCAGCTAGATGGTGGTGTTCTGACTGAGCAGTATTTTGTGTGGCCTGTGTCCAGGGAATTTGTGTCAGACCAACTCCAAATTCCAGGTTTATCCGAGTAATCCAGCATTGCAATGACTGCCTAGCCATGAGGTAGTGCATTTGCAAGAAGCAAGGTGGCACAGGTTAGAGCTGCTCTTCAATGTATTTGGAGTATTTGTTTTAACAAATAAAAATTTGTTTTGTCTTAAACAAAGGGCTTGTGCAAGGGAGTACATGACCTTTGTCTCTGGTAAAAGGGATTGTTTTCAAATAATGTTCATATAAATGAGCTTTATTTTTGTTGGTTTTAAATGAGAATGCAATTGTGTTGCAGGTAGATGCATCCAAGAGTAGGTCAGGTTTGTTTAGCGAGGCCTGGAGGAAGCCTACACCGTCAGAAGACACCCCCCTCCTGCTTAGGAAGGTGAAAGTGCGCTGATGAAAAGTAACTAGTTCTTCCTTACAAAGGGGTTAAGGGGTATTGCAAACGGAAGCAGATGGTGCTTAAAAAATGGGAGGGAGGATGTAAGACATGCCTGCTTTGAAGAGCATGTTGATTCTCTGCCTCTTGCTGACCGTGAGCTTTTACATAGTCTAACATAATCTTAAGAGAAACTCTAGATACAGGCACAGTTCCTGTCCCCAAACTTAGTGATTTATTGTTGTTAATATATAATTATGATGCTGCCTATAAAACTTAGTTGCAGATCATGAATGTTTTGTGTCAAGCAGCATGCAAAAAGATAGTCCTGGTCCTTAAAAGCTGTCCCAATGTCAGAGATTGAGCAGGTAAAGGGGAGGATAGTATGTCCCATCTCTGTCAGCATTACTGTGTATTTTAGTATATGTAACAATACCAAGACATTTAATTTGTATTAAAGGAATGGGAATAATGAATTTGAGCCTGAAGCGAAAAAAGAATCTGTCATGTACCCAGTTATGATTGTTTCCCAAGTATTTTCCCTAGAAAATTTGCAGTATCTAAGCTGGATGGGGGTGTGGGGAAAGCAAGCAACCTGCTGGCTGCAGCAAGATTTTGCTTGTTTTTAAATTAGACTTATAAAGATATTGTTAGTTATGTGTTTTGTGATCTAAGGAATGCAAATTATAGCTACTTGAAGAATTTAGTTTTTAATTAAAGAATAATAATTTTATCATTTCTTGCAGCACAGATACTTTGCTGGAATTTAATTGAGGAGGCTTGTGAGTTTAATTATACTGCAGTTAGATTGCTATCGAGTGATATTCTTTTGCACCTGGCTTTAGAAAAGTACAATAAACCGATCCTCTCTTAGGAGAGAAAGGTTATTAAATCCTGCCATTAAGTGTTTGTGATTTTGATTCAGTGAAGCAGATGTGTGAACTTAATTACAGTTGATGGAATCACAGTCACTTCTACCAGCTGAGGATGAGACCCAAGGTGCCTGTCTATTCTGAGATTAGAAAAATGTACCTTTGTGTATTTTTAGTATGAAAGGGTGGGTTTAAGAAATGTGACTGTCAACTTCCACCTCTGACTTCCAGCATTTCCATGTCATAGCTCATATCTACCCCAACATTGCTTTTCTCTAGTCTGATTATATATGCTTTATTCCTTCATTTGTTTTATGCAGTCTGCTGCAGTTTCTAGAGTACCTTATTTGTAGAGAACAAGTCTCTTTTGTGACTCAGTGTCATCCACATTCTCATTCCCTATTATTCCATCGTGACTTCATCTTTTTTCTTTTTTTCTGTTCTGCCTAAAGAAAGAAAAAGAAATGATAACCCTTCCACTTGTGGCATCTTTTTCTTGACCTCACAGAAAGTTGTGCAGAATGATCAATAGAAAGCACAGTAAGTGGTACAATACTGTCATTACTTTCAGTATTGACATAATAGAAAGAAGCATCTGCTGTCTTTAAGCTGTTACATTTCACAACAATTGCTTTGTATTTCCATAGCTACAGCTTAGAAAGCAATGTCGCCCTTGTCTTCCCTAGGCAGGCAGGATTATTATTTTATACAACTAGAACTAGCTATTGGATAAAATGCAAAATGTCATTTCTGGACATTTCAGATAATTATTTTGTATGGAAGATCAGTACTCAGTTTAAAGCTTGGTACCTGTTTTTAGTAAGTGATTTATTTTTTTTTTAATTATTTTTTTTTACCATGATTGCTATTCTTACTGTTATCCATTGCACTTCTCTCTATGGGATGATTATCAAACTGCTTACCAACGTGCATGGCTTCTCAGTGCAGTGGTCAGGCTGTGGAGTCAGTTTTCTGCTAGTTATGAGAGTGTAAATTGTCGCTTTTCACTGGCAGATTGGCAGCTGTGTCAATGGCTTCTGGGGGAAAAAATAACGTAAGAGAGATTTTCAATGTATGATTAATTTCTTTATATTTTACTAAAACAGAGAAAAGAAATGGCACACTACAACTGGCTGTTTATCCAGGAGCTTCAAATTAAAGTGTTCCTTTGTTTGGAAACCTGCCATTCTATCTCATAGCTATGCATAGATTTATTAATGCCTGATTTTGCAGGGGTTAAGAGATGAAATGGAAAGCTGCAGTTAAGTCTGTAATAAGCTGCTCCAGGATGGCTGGGGACACTTACTCTGAGGTGGTAGGCTATGCCTAGAGCTCTTGAACACCCAAAAGCTGTACTCCCTCCCACTCCTTGACACCACGCCTGACTCAAAGCCCAGTGGAGAGAGGAAATGAAGACACTTGCCCATCCATATCTCTCTTCCAAAGACTGTACTCAAAGAAAATTAAGCCCCCATGGCTGCAGGAAGTAGAATCTACAGTTTTAATGTTTACACTTTTCATCTCCATGACCTGTGCATCTTGAGTTCTTCCTGCTTTGAACCAAGATGAACCCAGCCTCTGCCTTTATTTTTCAAACACAGCTTCCAAATCAACTTTCCTTCTGTTCAGAGTTCTAAGTCTTCTAGGAGAAAGGCAGGCTCTATGGTAATTGCTAGGCTCAAGCAGCTGAGTCGTTCAGTTAGAACCAAACGCAGAAGGGAAGATCTTCCTTCAAGTAGTTTGTTTTCTAGGTGGATTAAATGAAAGCATACTTTCCTGTTTAGAACCTCCCATAACAACTTCGGAACAGAAAAAATGGTACTGGAAATCCTTGCAATTTTTAATAGTTTTTCTGATCCTTTTGGTTATTTACTGTACATGCTTCTAGTCCCGTTTAATCTCTGTATCTGGCATTAGGACCACGTTATAAAGAAGATCAAAGACACTAATGCAGTGTCTGGACAGTTCCTTTGTTCTACTTACCATTTCATCCCTTTGAAGACTTAAATGCAATTTAAATTTGTAAACAAGTGTTTTCCAGTTTTAAATAAGAAACAGTTCTGCATACCTTGCTATGCTGTTAGCTACACTGTAATGACATGGCAGAAGAAGCTGCAATACCATTTTGCTTATTAGAAGGGTTATGTAATTAGGAGATGTTTTCTCACTATTTGATATGAATACTAGGTAACAAGGTAGGTACGCTATTTTTAATTGGTTGAGAAATAAAAAAATGGAGCAATAAAAGTGTTTTGTTAGAATAAAGGATCATCTACATATTTCCCAGAAATGAATGCCAGAAAATGTACGTGAGCAGAAATTTTGTGTTCTTGCCTTTAATTTTGTTGTCATTATGGTTACTTCAACAGACATCACTACCAATAGTGTGGGCATTTTTTTTGTTGTTTTTTTTTTGGTTTGTTTTTTTCTTAACACGGTCAACATACAAGAATTAATCTGATATGTAAGACTAGAATGTGGCTCTGAGATGAATATGGAGGAAATGTATAAAAAATATTAATTGGAACAACTTCATCCAGTTGATCTTCAGATACCTGAATGAGTCTGAAAATCTGTCTTGAATTTTATCATTGTATTGTTTGGTTAATTTAGATTTTGTGGAACAGTTACAGATCCTGTAGTTTCTAAGTGGCTTATTTTATTTATTGTTATTATATTATTATATGTTATTATATTTATATGTTATTATATTATTATACTACAGTTCCAGTAACAAACATATACACAGGTACAGATCAATGCTGAAACAGTTTCTTGCTTTAAATTAGATTTAACAACAGAATGTAGTATTTGGGTTACTAGTCTTAGCCGCGGCCATGAACTTTGGGGAAAAAAAATCAAAAATGCCTGTGAAGTGTTTCAGCATACTGTAACTCTTTGTACGGTTGTTGTATTATCTTGTCATTTGGCTGTTTCAGAAGATTGTGTTAAATGTGTTCCCCCAGCTATCCACCTCCTACTTTTTTCTGTGTAAGTATCCTAATACAAAGAATTGTCTGCTCAGTTGTTTTGCGTCAAATCCTTGTGTATAACTTGCAGTTCCTAATTACTGATAATCCCATACTTCTAAAGTTTCCTGCATATTTTATCTAATTATACTAAAATTTTCTTTAAAGTAAAAGGCAAACAGCTCTTTGCACTAATTTATACCTCCTATATGCTTTTCCATACTCTAGGGGGGCTTTTTTTCTTTCTTTTGAAGTATTGTGTGTCCAGACAATCACTATGTCTGTTTGTGGAGGATAAATGAATTACACATGAGTATATTCTTGGTGTAGGAATATAAGGTTGTATAAAACCATACATGTTTCACTTTGAAATTTTATGCTCCCTATATTTTGTCTGAAGGAGCCTTAACTAAGAGTTAGTAAGTAATAAATATTTTCCCTAATTCTCTAAGTTAGGAGAAAGAATGGTTTAAATTAATTTTATATCTTCCCCATATTTTCAGTAAGCTATTGGGAAAACAGAGCCTTGACATTTTACTTTACCAGATTCGTGACTTCCCAACAAGCCGATTTTTAATAAGCAGTTAGTGGTTATTTGAATACTATTATTTAAGATAGCCTATATTTAAAGGAAAAGATGGGGTTTGCCTAGAGGCCAGCCAGTGGAAGCTCAGGTGCACTGTAAAAACTCGCATAGTCCAATTGAAAGATTTGCCTTGGACATCTGATCAAAATGGCATTTAGTTCCTGTCAGAAGTTACAGGTTATTTATATAACTATGGGTAGATTATGACTATGTGTAGATATATAGTTATCTATGGAGCTATATAGTATGTAGATATATTTCATTCAAGGTGAATTGGAAACCAGTTACGTATGTTCAGCCCTAAAGCAGAAAGTGTGCAACCAAGAGGAAGAGCTGTGTTACATGCTCAGCTCCAGAAACTGCATGTATAAACTGTGTGTCTGTACATGCACACAAATGTATGTCTGTGTTGCTGAAGTCCAGATTTCTTTTTTTCCTGGGTGAAGTACATAATTGTTGGAATTGAATGTACATGGTAAAGTATAAAAACGCAGTGTTACTGTAAAATTCTGGCTTTTAGGTGCCTAAATCTGGTGCTGTTCTGCGTAATATAGAGAAATACTTAGATTCTAGGTTTCAGGTCTAACCATTTAGCTGAATCAACTGATCATTGTGTGTGTTTTCATGAATTGTTACACTAAGTGTGTTTAACAAAATGTGTAGCTAGATTAAACACAGTAAACAGGATCCTACCTTGTTCCTTGATTCTTAAAGAATTACCCATGTGGTTAATTCAAGACATACCAATAATCCCACTGAGATCTTGGTAATGATTTTTGTAGCAAAACATCTCCTATTGATAGTATTGATGACCCCAAAATATTCTCCCACCTTCTACTCCATGCAGGAAGCACTGCCTCCTCTCAGCCTTCCCTGTAAGGTCCTTTCAACTAGGCAGCCTGGGAAATGTACCTTTCAGACATTGCTTATAGATGCACCAAGTACAGAAGCACAATAGCATACAATTTTTATGTATATTGGAGTGAATTTTGCTGTAGGTTCCTGTTCTCCTTGGAGACTGCAAAACTAACAAGTTGTCTTGTAGGAAAATGTTAATAGCCTAATTTCTTACAGGTTTGTGTCTTGTGGTTGGCTGACTTCCTTGAATCAAGTTAATTTTACAGTTCCTCCTGAGGTTGTGCTGAACTCTTCCTGGGTAAGGTGCTATAGGAACCTCACAAAAGCTGTGCTTTGGTACAGTGGATGCTCTGGTACCCAGAAGGACGAACTTGAACACTTTTTGCCTGTTGTAGAACAGATTTTCTGAATTATTCTTCTTCCCTATTTGGTTTCTTTCATACCTTGTACAAGGATGAGCTAGCTCATCTAGCATTCTCTCTGTGAAATCACTTTAAATCTTCTCTAACAACTGACTGTTTTCATTAAACTTGTTTTAAGAGACCTTTTACTCTGTTTGAAATCTAATGCAGAACTCAGTGGTGGTTAGAGGGGAAATAGGGACAGGCATATTAAAAAAAAAAAAAAAAGACTAAGAAGAACAAAGTCTTGGGAACCTTGACTGCATACTTTGCTGCACAGTTGCTTTGAAATTGTGGATGGTAAATTATCTAGGGTATAAATCACAGGGACAGTTTTCTGCTTACATTTTCAATAGATGGAAAGAGTTGAGATCTCTTCTGCCTCAGAAAGCCTGTTTTCTTCCTAATGTATTCAGTTTTTTATTCTCCCTTTTCTAAGCTGAAGACTAAGGCAAATTAGAGACGTGGTCTGTGAGTGTAGCCCCAGTCACTGGTTAAGGTCACAATCAAGAAATTAGTTTCTGTTGTTTGCATGGGGAAGAGAGACTTGACAAGTTCAGATGACCTAGCACTAGAACTGAAGCATCCTATCTGTGCTGATATACCTGGCCCAGGACTGAAGTGGTCAGGGGTGGTGAGAGGATACTGATGAAGCTATCTTCAACAGAGCAGAATGGCAGCAGAAGGTGAAGTCCAGGACTGAGAGCTACTAGGTATGGCTGGAAAAAACAAGGATTGTGGAAGAAAGACAGAGGCTGAGCACAGCAAGGGAAGCGTGAGAGAGGAGGTTGCTCGTGATGGGGCTTATGTGAGGAAGTTTCAGAACTGAGACTGGCAGAAGGATGACTGCAACCCGCAGTATGGTGGAGAGATGTTCAGACTGGAACTGTGAAGTAACTGAAGTGAAGCCTTTGCAGAGGGACAGTGACCAGTGACTCTGGTTGTGGCTTGAACAAGAAAGTGGAGACTGAATGATCAGACTAGATTTTAGAGGACTTAGCCAAGAAGCAAAGATGAGAATTGGTACTGACTGAGGTTGCAGAGGATCATGCAGAAGATTGTCATGCATGTGCTATTTTGGAATGGTTTGTAATTGCAGTTCAGTCCTGAAGTTTGAACTTGACCATTGGGTCTTTTAAGTGTTACTCAGTTGTCTTTGGTGATTTTGGCCCATGTTGGCTTCCATTTTTATCTGACCATTGTCTAGCAATTCTGCCTAGCTAATCCTAAACTAATATTCTACCTTGAGCACAGGTCTGCCTTCTTTTTAGCTGAAGTACCAGTTGCTTCAAGATAGCCTTATCCCACATTACAAGAATTTCTTTAAGGCTTAACCCTGTTGCCCCTGAGATTCTTCGCAGTATTTCCAAGATCTGCCTTGTACTTCTGCTCCTCGATCCATGAAAAAAAGAAACAGTTTTCTAGACTGTGAGGACTAAGTTTAGCCTGATTCCCATAGCAACACTATTAATCCTCAAACAAATACCAAACAACAATTGTGTTTAGAGATGGAGGGGTGTTAATAAAGGTGATTTGGGAGTATTCCTACTGAATAAATGTGCTTTTCTTTTGTTGTGACTTCAGCAATCTAGGTTTTCCTGGCAAGCTGCTTCTTGGGTAATAGCTAAGGTATCAACTAATTCTGTAGGCCTTCAATTTTTATAAAAGGTTTTGTGCTTAAAGGCGGTGCTCTATTCTTGTGTGTGATGCCAGGCAGGGGTTCAGCACCTGTGCTGCTGCTCTTTATTTTCTCACTCAGGGAAGGTTGTAATTAACAAGGCTGAGTTCACCACATTGTGCTTTGCAGTGAAGTTGATGGTATTAATCAATTCAGTTCTGTTCTGTGAAATGGAGAAAATCCAGGTACACTGCGGGGCTCTAGGTAGAAGGAATGACAAAGTTTTGCTTTCTGCATGAAAATATACTCAAGTTGTTGAGTACTCCAGACATGCTGCTTGTAACCTCTATTCCCTACCACCAAAACTTAAATTCTAATCTATTTGTAATAAAGAATACAGGCCTCTCTGGACCTGGGAAAGACATTGTTCTCTTCTGTATTAATCACTGTGCAGATGTCAGGAGTCAGCTGAGATGGCTGGTTACCCTGCCTGAAATCCAGAAAAAAAGTGCTGTCCCAGATGTAGCCTGGAGAAGAATTTTCTTCCACAACAGAAACAGATTGAAAACTTCAAAACAAGTTCTAAAGGAGTGAGAATGTTTTCTGTTGTTGATAGGATGTATTTTGTTTTCTCTGTATATATCATACCAGGAAGGCCCAAGTCTCACAAACATTTGTGTATGTACTTATCTTGGTTATAATACATACTGATCCTGATCTTGGACATGCAGAAGAAGAAAGTAACAGGAGGTCCAGTATAATTGTGCACTCTTCACAGGTTTAGATAAAGTGATGAAGGTATGCTGCTCTCTAACATTTAGAAAATTCAGATGGCAGGTATGGCATTTGTTTGTGCAAACTATGTACATCTTAAGGTTCTCAGGTTGCTGCAGAGGTACTTTTAGAGCAAACTTCCCCCTCACCCTTTTTTTTTTTCCCTTCAGATTTGTTAGAAGCAAGGACATGTTTCATCTGGGACTAGTGAGGTCCAGGGTGATTGCTTTCTGGGAATGAGTGGTGCTTTTGCATACAAAGTTGCTTCTGTGCAGACTTTACCAACTGATATTTCTAATAACTTTTCAGAAGCAAAAAGGAGTAGAATACAAATAGTCTTTAGCAGGAAAAGGTTGTTCTGTTTTTCTTTGTTTTTTTCCTAGCGTGTGAATATTATATCTTTCTTAATTTTAGGGGAGGTCAGTATTATAGCTGAAATAATTAATAATGGTTGTCTTGACCTTTTAACTCTTTAAGGCCTGTTGGAAACCCAGTCTTTGCATGAAGCAGATGAAGATGTCGTCACTGATGTTGATTTCACCAATATGATTTCTGAAGAAGAAAAAGAAGAATTAAAGATTGAGCTAGCCAAGGTAATGAATTTGAATTTCTGTGTTACTGTTTCTGCTTCCTTAAACTGGAAAACATTAATTGTAGGATGAAGTACTACACTTTTTGGTGAAATTATTCTAGACTACAATAATGTTAAGCAGTTAATTTCCTTAGATATTTTTTGAAGATTGTGTGTCTTCTACTTGATGATTGTAAAGAGAAAGTTAAATATACCTTACCATTTTGGTCAAGACGTCTTTATTTATAAACCTTCCTTCATAAAGAATGAAAGGTGGTATTCTTATGAGGTCTGTGGTGGTGGTGTTTCAGTGCTTGTGATGTGGAAAAGATTCTTTTTGTCGTGCTCAGGAAAAGCTGCTGCTGATGGTTACAGAAGAGAGTGATGATGATGAGCACAGTAATTTCACCAAATTTTTATTTCCTTTGGCACTGATGTGTTTGGAAAGGATTATATTTTTGGTTTGTATTTGTTTGCTTAATTAAAGAACTTCAGGAGATGTCATGATACTGTAAAAGTTTAAAAATAATGCTTAATCACAAGGAGATGGGAAGAAAAAGGTGTGAACCATGCAGTATTTTTATTACAAAGATTAAAGGCACTGTCTAGGTTGGTCTACAATGGGAGGGTGTATTCAGTTTTAAATACTGCTGCTGAATGGCACAGAAACAGAAGTGAAATTCCAGAATGGAAAATGAGTGAATGGGGGAAAAGTGAGGATTTACCTATTTTAAATACAACACCGGTAACAGAAATCACAGCTGTATGAAGGTGGGGAATTGTTTTTGTCTTAATTGAAATGAGTACAACAGAAATATTTAAATTAATATTAAGTTGTAATATTAAATACTGTTAAGAAGTCACATTCTTAATGACACTCAGGTCATTTACCTTCAATGCTGATTTAGGATTTTCTAGTGAAACAAAACCCAAGATTGTTTTTTTGCTTTAATGTTTATCAAGCCTTGTGTTCCTGAGTTGCTAGTTAACTTTTACTACTTTGCTGATCCTGTCACATCTGTAAATAATAACAAGGAAGCTGAAACTTGACGTGTTCCATTCATCACATATCGATGAGGTAGGAGTTGGGATGTTCATTACTGGATTTTTGTCTGTACTAGAGACAGTGGGACACACTGAAACACAGTAGGTTCCTTCTGAACATTAGGACACACATTTTTACTGTACATGTGACTGATCACTGGTGCAGGTTGCCCAGAGAGGTTGTGGAGTGTCCATCCTTGGAAATACTCAAAAGCTGTCTGGGCACAGTT
>JAVJGJ010000059.1:58246479-58257478 GCA_035590215.1 Microhierax caerulescens | reverse complement strand
AAAAGCTGTCTGGGCACAGTTCTCTGCAGCTGGCTTTGCCTGGCCCTGCTTGGGCAGGGTGCTTGGACCAGATGACCTCCAGAGGTCACTTCCAACTTCAGCCATTCTGTGATTCTCTGCTGTTTTCTGGTGAAAGGGACTGGAGAGGTAGATGGAAACAAGGAAGGAAAAAAAGAACTTCCTGCAGTGACCTGAGGATGATATGCCTCTGTCAAGAGAATTAATCTCAAGTGTTTCTGGGCATCCTTTCTGCTTGCTGATTTCTGTGGGAGCAGAGAGTTCTCTGGTTCATGGTAGAAACCCTTTAATTCATGTACCAACACACAAGTGAGAGATTGCCTCTCAAATATTATGAGCTTGGCTGACCTAGAAATTATTTTTTTAATGGCTTGCAGCAGTTTACTGAAGCACAGATTATGCTTAAAAACAAAATAAAACTGGTAATTATGCTAAGAACAGTTTGGTAACTTGAATTTAGAGTGAACAAAGTCTAAACTTAAATGAGGCTTGTAATTCTTGGAAAAGAGTGTGAAAAATATGTAAGACCTTGACTCCTTCAGAAAGAAACCTCTGTGGGAATTGGCTAATGTTTGCTTTTGAAAAGCTGTTAGTCTTTACTTTCAATCCCTCTCTGCTCCACCGGTGGTAGTTTAGTTTTCTTTCATGTCCTTATGTGTTAGGTAATACCTGTTTGAGCCTGTAGGAACAAGCACCTTTCTTACTGTTCTGAAATGTTCAGATCTTCCTTAATGCTGCAGTCACTTAGTATTTCATATAATGAGGAGGTGTTATGAGCACCTGTTGTGCATGTATTTAAACAGAAAAAATTACCTGTTTTGCATATATTTAAACAGAGAAAAATATGTTCTGTCTCTGTCTTATGTATTGTCTTCTTCCCCTTCCCTCCCTGACATTAGGAGGGGAACTAACATTGCTGTATTTCTGACATATTTTTTGTATCCTCTTTTCCTGTTCTCCTGCTAGTAGTCTTGTACTGGAGACTTTTCAGGGCATGGACTAAATCTGTTCTTGTATTGGTAGTCTAGCTAACACAGCAGGGCTCTGACTAATCAACCCTTGGAATTTCTACAGTGTGAGAAAAATGAGTAACCCTTACAAAACCTTCTAAGTCATTTGAATTAACAGAGGTCAGCCTGACATTTCAGAATAACAGTAGAAAAATGTGGCCTGAAAACTTTACGTAAGGCCAGAAACTTGTGAGCAGAACAGATTTTTATTTCCTGCTCCCTGCAGTGTGAGGAGCATGATACAATGACTCTTGAGTCATGATGGGGGCTGAGGTTTTGAGCTATCTCACTCATTGCTGTCAGTTGTCCTTCCACTCATCAAAGTAATCATTTACTCCTTGCTGTCTTCCACCTCGCATACCTTCACAGAAGCAGCTATCCGGTTTGATCTACAAGCTTTCTAGCTGATGCACAGGTTCTAAGTTCATCTGTGTGTGTTCCTGCATGTTTATTCTCAGTTTGAGGAAAGATGTGAGTACCATTTTCTGCAAAATATGGCTAATTTTATTTGAATATCCCTGATTCCTCTAGGTGCTGTTCACCCAAGGAAAAGCTTATAAATCAACAGGTACTCAGCCTGGAGGTGTGAAATTTGAGCTATGTGATTTGGTGCAGAGATGAAGTGCCTGTTATTTTTTGTGCAACTCTGTTATTCTGTTTACAATTACAACTACTTTCTTTAAAAGTCTACCATAGTAATTACATACATTTCCTTACAAATATTTTAAGCAGTTGAGTATGCATATTATAATACCCAGCGATTTTGAAAAGAGGTAACAATTCAATAATAATCACTAGGTTCCTAAATACAATAGCTAATCAAAATTTAGGAGTCCCATAGATGGGCTTCATTAAGAGACAGTTTTTCTGCGTGTTTGCTGTAACTTTGTGTCTTCTGACATAAAAATGATTATGTGAAAGAATGGTATAGAGGAGATTCAGTCTTGGGGTTTTTTTTTGAAAGCCAGTGAAATGAAGGAAAACATTTATTTTCTCCCTCGCTAAGTGATCTTTCTGTTACCACTCACCCTCTCATTACGTTTTCGGTCTGTCACTTGTTTTCCAGCTTTTCATACAGGATGTAGCTATGCAGAGAGTTGATGTTCAGTTCTAGCACAGCCAGGCAGATGCATGCTGTACTCTGGCTGCTGCCGCAGTGCCTGTGGTGCTGAGGTGTGTGAGCTTGCCCTGAGAAATCAGGGTATCTCCAAGCCGCGGCTCCACGATGTGAGAGGTTTTATGGCAGTGCTCTTTCAAACTTTCTAACCCTGCTGTTTTCATCTGCATGCCTCCTGGCTGGTTTTGGCAGTGTGGCTAGGAGGTGCTGCCCTGTGAGCCAGTGAGTGACGTAGCCGTGCAGGCGTGAGCTGTGGTGGTGCATCCGAAGACGGGTGTGCCAGCTCGTGGGGGGCAGCGAGAGCTCCTTGGGATAGATAGCACTGGCTCCAAGACCTCCATGTCAGGGTACCGTGGCCTTGGTTTCTCTGCTGTAGCTGCCAGCTCCTTCTCAAGTTTTTGTCATCGTATGATCACACTGCTGGTTGTGTAACTCACTTTTTATTTCTTTAAACAGTACCTGACAAAGCCTGGCCCTCAGGCACATCTCACTCCTAAACAGCCACATCTGCCTGCCTTTCAGTAGTCATGTTACAGTGCAGGACCTCTATGGGTGTACTGCATGTGCTGCTTTAATTAATTGTGGCTGCCTTCTCCATCTCCAGCCACTTATTCCTGCCCCCCATGCTGTACCCATACAGGTACTTGCACATCTCTCTGCACTGGATCTAGGAACTGATCCAGCTTAAAAATAGCCCTTGTTTTTTTCTGTGATGGCTTTTACCTGTGTGAGGAGGGCTGTGCAAAAAGCCAGGCTGGGACACTGCACTTTTGGGTGATGTAGTAGTAGGGAAAAAGGATGCTTAATCTGACTTAAAGTATACATTTAATTATGCTGGCTTCTGTTTTCTGTTGGGACATATTAATATTTTAATCGCTTACTGCCTTACCCTTAAAACTAGCATAATAAATGCTGAACTCACTGTTTAGCTTACCATTCAACCCATTCATTAGTAGTATTCCAACCAATAGCTGAATCTTTTCACCTCCACATTTTACACAGTACTATGTGTATCTCAGAATATAGGTAATATCAACTGACATAATTTTTTTAAATAATATTTTATGCAAAATACTCAGTTTCACTGAATAAGTACTTTCTGGTTTGTTTTTTTATGAGCTGTTGTATGAGTGTTTACTGGAAAAAGTGGGAAAGGTTATATTTTGGAGAATTACTGGGGTGTTTTTTTTCAGGCATGCCAGCATCTTAAAAGGATGTTCAACACTGTAAAATGTAGAATTTGCTCAAAATAAGCAAAAAAGACAAAACAAGGGAAAATGCTCTTGTGTTTGTGTGCTGGACTTCACTGTCCTTCTTCCATATTGTTAGTCAGTCCCAGGTTTCAGGGAGATATATCTGTAATTGTGGACTTCTTTTCCTGGGGTCTCACCTTTCTGTGATTTACATGTTATTCATGTCAGCTAATCATGGGAATCATAATGTCTTAGGTGGTCAGCTCCTCTCCTTGCTTTTACATGTCCCACACAATAATGGAGGGAAGAAAAACCAGCTATTAACTCAGGTTCCTAAGCCTACAAACAGGGAGAAGGGAATGTTGTCCCTCTGATGCCTCTATATTCTTCTGACTTCGTTGCACTTAGAAGGGAAACATGAGGACTAGACTAGTATTTCTGTTGACTTAAGCCCTAGTTTCATAATGGAGTCTGCATTTAGAAGAGTGGACTTTTCAAAAATGCCTGAGCAGGTGATGCCTGACTTCTATGGGAGTTACGTATATAACCTCCTTAAATGCTTTTCAGGATCCTACTGTAAGTCCCTAATCCTTTCTACCTGCTTCAGTCACCGATATCTGGGCACTTGAGGGAGGCTTTGTGTCTGCCATTATATTAAGATGATGGAACTTGAGGAAGATTTTGTTAATTCAAAACTGATCTTTAAAGAAAAATAATTGATTATTTTTAATAGTGTCAGAAATGTTCATACACCATTGAGCATGTGGTTAATGCTTGCTTAGGGCTTTACAGCTTTAGGTGTGTATTCAACAGAACAGATGGAAAGTAGTTTTAATAGAAGCCATTGAATGTTTACATATCCAGGTACCTAATGATCAGCCTAGTGCTAGTCCATATGGAAAGCATTAATTCTTAAGTACATGTAAGCATACTGGTATTGGTTTAAGTTAAGTTCTTTAGCAGTATTACTCAGGCAAACTTGTGAACTCAGGGGTTTGCTACGTGTGGGAAACAACTACAGGGTTCTCTCAACTGCTGCCTGATGAATGCCAACATTTGTGATTTCTACTTTCTCTGAGCATTTAACCAGTTATCCTCTCAGAAGAGAAACTTATGCTGCCTCTTGACAGCAATTCATTTGCAGGTTAGGAATGTAATGGAGCATAAAGGACATGGGAAGGAATAAAGTCATTTTGGATTGTTACGTATTTTACTGGTGAAGTGTTGGCATCACAGGTGTTGGTGAATACTGGTATCTGCTTCACAGAGGTTATGATTTTGCTTTGTGTTCGTAGTCTTGCTGCTTAATTCCTGAGCTGCTTGAATAATTTAGATAGCAGGTAGTGACAAAAGAGAAACTGGTAGCTGGGGGATTCAAGGGCAAGACTTTTCCAAGAACAGTGAGCTTGCAACCAGTTTTACGGGGAAGCAGAATGTACAAGTGTGTAAAATAAAAATAATGGTGGTATTGACATCCTAAATATAGCTCTGGAGGTCAGCAACTGATTCAGCTGGTGCTTGCCTCATTCCCTGTAGCCCATGGAGTTAAATCATAGGGAGACTGTGGTTCCAGGGAACTTAACATATGGTATTCAGATACATTACCATATGTTATCCTACCAACATATGGAGGAAGGAACACAGTTAGTAAGGGAATTTCTAAACCTGAAGTGGAAGGCAGCTGCTCTGGTGTCACTTGCCCTTGTTAGCTTCAGTACCTCTGAGTGCTGCCTGGGATGCTTTGGGATGAAGGCAGCAAACCCCTGTTCATGCTCACAGGAGTGCAGCCCAAGGAGGAGGATCCTGTGCCTGTGGCAGGCGCATTCAGCAGTCCCTCCTCTCAGTCAAGTGCTCTGGCCCTTGCCTTGCTAGAAACTGGCTTGGTTTAAATGTTTCAAATAATGTGCACTGCCGAGAGAATTGTGTCCCTCTGTTTGCGCTGAACTGCATCTTTACAACTTGAATTTGCAGTTTGGTTGATGACTAGGAACTCTGAAAAGACTAATCAGCTGTGTCTTCTCAATGCTTCTTTGCTTTGGGTGGAACCTGTTCACTCATGTTAACAGTCCATCTGCTGCATATTTTTACATTACTATTTTGAAATGTGTAGTGCCTAAAATATATAGATAAAAATCATGTGTCAAGGACATGGCTTATGATACTCTCAAGTCATATGTTATCATGTGATTATTTTTTTTATCTGCTCCTGAGAAATCACTTTTTTTTTTTTTTTTTTTTTTTTTTTTTTTTTAATGGGAAGACTAAAAAGAAGTCTGTGCATTCAAAGAGAGATGTTTGTCTGGATTATCCCCTTCTCTTGTTTTGCCTGTTCCCATTTTACTAGTGAATGAAAAGCTGATGCTTGAGACTCCTCCTGCCCTGAGGCAGATAGATCTTGATCAAGTCGTTCAGTAGTCTCTCCCTTACTGGAGAATTCTCTCTCATGTGTATGATGATGCACATAGGTGACACAGTTTGAAACATTAATTTAGTGTAGTGTCAGTTCTGTTCTGAACATGTCTTTGTGATCTCCACAAGCACTTGAATCTGTCTCTCTAGTCACCTACAAAAAAATGCAAGTTTATGTGAAATTCATTTAATCTCTTAACATTATATGTGTTTACCGTTCTGTGAGAACAGGCTAACATTTTTCTCCTTTCTCCTCCCTCTTTGTTTCTCTCAGCTAGAGGATGAAATTTCAACTTTGCGGCAAGTGCTAGCAGCCAAAGAAAAGCACCTGGTTGAAATTAAACAAAAGCTTGGCATAAGTCTGATGAATGAACTGAAGCAGAACTTTAGCAAAAGCTGGCATGATATGCAGACAACCTCTGCGTGAGTACAGACCTTGCACAAATTTATCCCTGTATGTTGTGTAGCGTGTTGGAGGTATTGTCTTGATGATCCCTGCTATGAAATTTAGCAATTGAAACAGCTGCCAGGAGCAGTAGATAGCAGGGACAAACCAAGCTTCTCAGAGCAAGGAGACCTGAAAAAAATTCATCTACAGCAGCAACATGCTTTGCTACAGTCTCTCACCTCACTCTTGCAAAATCACAGCAGCTAAAACTTCTGTTGCCTGAGAAAGTTATCCTCGTGTCCCATGAGACATTCTTATAGAGTCCTTACTGAGGAAAGAACCTTTTCTAATCTCAATATATTGTATTTTTCAACTTCAAAGAGAGACAATGAAAAAGAATAAAATTACCAAAACATTAACAACTATTCAAAAAACTAGTACCATCATCTGAATTATAAAGAATACTGGCAGAATCTGTTGGTGTTTGACTCTGTTTAATTCCTACTTTTGGTTGTCCAAAAGAAAAAAAAAATTAGAGTAACTGTACCATCTTTGAGGTTATCAGCAGTTCTACATATGTTGGGTTTTTTGTTATTTTCCAGCAGTGTGTTCTTAGGCAAGTCCCTGAAGCCTCTCACAGCCTTGGTTTACCACTGTGCAGAATGTGTAACTGATTCACAAGAGTTCAGTGAAACTCACCTTGTGTAATATATAAGCAGCTTTGGGTTCCTAGTGTGAAAGGTAATTCATAAATATGAAGAAACATTACTGCACTACTGTTGTTGAAATGGCTTTAACTTGATTATTTTTTTTACTTTTGTTTAACCAAACTGGTTGTACTGTGGATGTCTGTAGTCTAAGTCAGTTACTGCCTTCTAGGAGGGTGCCAGGTGTCATCAGTTCTTGGATGAGAAAGGGGGGGGACGTTTTTTGGGCTGCAGCTTGCTGCCAAGAACTACTGGTGTAAGTCTTTTGTCTCACATAAGGAAGGAGTTAAAATACACGTACAGACACAGTGATAAGACCTATCCTGATTCTGCCACAAAAAATGTTCAGACCCAGGATAGGCAGTGTTACTTGTAAGTTTCAAACACTTTTTGCTCTGTATCTCTGATGGAGTGTCTCTGAGAGAGATGGTGAATAAAACTGAATTCCAAAGCTCCAGGAAAGCCGTGGTAATTGCTGAGGGGCTGGTCTCAACTTCATACTGGTCTTTATACTTACATATATTAACATGCCACACTCCTCTAAAACTTTTTGGGCTGAATTAATAGTAACATGGTAGAAAGAACCACCCACCTTTCATCAAGTGCTGTCTGAGAAGTTATTTTTTTTCTTTCTTTCTTTTCAATTGACAACTGAATTTAACACTTAGGGAGAAGAAAGAGTGATCTGCTCCACAACGGACCTGAGCTGGGAGTGAACAGCAAGGCAGGCAGGGCAGTGGCAGCACCCATGAAGGAGCAGTCCTGCAGTACCTGAACAGAGAGCAGAGCAGGTCCAGTGACAGTAAACAGTGTCAGGCCAAGAGTTCAGATCTGAGTCTGCAGTGATGAGCCAGGCCCAAGGCCAAGCCAGGAAGTCAAATCTGTGGGTCAAGTTCAGTGAGGTACTGGGCCAGATACAGACATACCAGTAACATAAGCCCTTGGTCCTTGCCTGAGTTAAATGTAGTCGAAGCTTTAGTGTAGCTGCCCAGTGAAGGGGAGATGTGCCTAACAAGGCTTCTCCCAACTCTTTCTTGCACAGCACTGTCACTACAGTCTTTCCCAAGGTTACACGGTTGTGCAGGGTCAGAGCTAGCATTGAGCTCAGGTGGTCAAGCTCATGGGAGTGATGGGGGAAGAGTTTGCAGTGCCTCTTGGTGTACCCAAGGCTCTGACAGAGACTTGGAAAAAATAGCTAAACATTTTTACATTAGAATTCTTTGTATTTTAATGAGAAGTCAAATAAGGCATAAACCCTTTAATAGGAAATGTTATTTGTATGTCTCCTATCTCTTTTTGAAAGTTTCTCAGCTAAGTCCTATTTCATGTGACATGTCGTTAACAGGGGCGTCCATGCTACCTCTGTGTGGGTGTTTGGTGTGTGCTAGGAGAGGATAGTCTAGAGACACTGAGCTTTAGAAGAGAGGAGGGGCACAAGACACCTGGACTAGAGTTACTAGGAGACGCTAGCAAAATTTTGAACCAAAAACTTGCATTTTTACTGAAATTTGGTAGCAAATTCCAAGAGAGCTTTTCATTTTCACTTCACAGTGTTGATATTTTCCACAAGGATAGAGAAATTTAGGAAACTTTATCAGCATTGTAGGCTGCTACTTTTTAAGATGAGTTTCAGAAACAACAAGGCATTACGTGATGAGTTTCCACAAGTAGTTACGTGGAACTGAGCAGCAGAAGTCCATTTATGCCCTTGAAAATCCCAATATCCGTGGTCCAATTCTGGCTGACACTCATGCCAGTACACTGATGGTAGTACAAATCATGGTAATCCAGCATTCTTCAGAATGGATGTGTTAAGTAATAGAGGTGATTCATTGTTGCTGTACCCAAATAGCAATGGGATAGCATTACTCACCAAGATTCTGTGATTTACTAAGGATGAAAGGCCTGTTTTAAAAAATAAAAGTTCAAAATATTTACGTGTCTGTACTTCAGGCTTCTAAATCCGCAATTAGTCATTTTAAATTTTAAAATCACCTGATTTTAAGGAGGCAAATTTTGCTTTCACTCAGTCTTACTGGATTTTTACTTACTGTGCTTTTCTGGAAGTTAAAACTACATTTCTTTTAATGGGGAACTTTTCAAAGCCACAGAGAACAGCTAAGCACCAAATTTTTGTCCTTTTGTTAGTAACTTTTTTAAAGCTCTCTGTTTAGGAGTGCAGGGTTAAAATGGACTTAGAGGCAGAGGGGTGGACTTGTCTCAGAAACAGTTCTGTAAAATGTATCTGAACACTAATTAAGACTCTAACTCACAGGATGGACACCATCTGGAAATTTAAGTTGAGATTCTGACTATTTTAAAGCATTTATATTTTAAATGGTTGACTATGGGTAACTTAGGAGTTAGCCTGAACTTGTTTGGCATGTACATGCCAGAAATTGTCATTAAAGGATTGCTATGATTAAAAAGAAAAAAAAACCCACAAACTCAGTCATAGTTTTCATACTGAGGAAAGCTAGAGCTGGAGGTCAATGGGCTGGTGTCCTCTATAGATTGAAGATTATGTCAGGCTCAACATACAGATCTGTACAAAGTCTGTTTCCTTGTCATTAATTCAAGCTTTAAGGTATCAAAAGCAATTCTGACTGTCTCTAGTAAGAAGTGATATTTGCAACAGTAATATGCAGCCTTTTTTGTATCAAATCAGCTTTTTCTAAAATCAGCTTTGTTTTTCTCCAAAGTAAACCTATAATGTTTGCATTTTTCAGCCTTGTGTGAAATAAATCTGGAAGTCATTCACTTATTATGATGACCAGAATTGTAATGCATTTTTCAAGTTCCTTGTTTATTCCCTCTGCTATTCTTCAGTGCACTGATTTTTAGTATTATCTACATGTTAGGTAAGGCAGGGGGTTCTACTACAGGGGATATCAGTAACTAGAGAGCAAATGATTGCCTCAAGTTTAATTTGCTTTCATGGTGGTAAGGCATTCAACTGGAATGACTTTCCCCCACACCTTTTTAAAGATCAGGTTTCCAGTGAGTAGCTGTGGGTGGATATTCAGATAGCTTCTAGCAATGCAAGTTTTTTATTTGGAATTTAAACATAGATAATTCATTCTTATGTAGACGCTAGAAGCAGGGTAATGTTGGTGCCTTTTGAGGTTATTTAGTTAACTTTAAAAAATCGTTAAAAATCTCTTTACAGGGATATTTACAAAGACTATAATTGAGCTTTTCTAATTAACATTTTGCTACAAAGGAAAGGTTTTATGTAACCTGAACGCAGCGTGTTTACATAGTTAAAGCTGTTTGGTGGTGTTTCAATAACGTTCCCACAGCTCTCGCTAGCCTTCTGTACTTCAGATTTTCACTGCATAGTGCATTATGTCAATCTTTACTGAAGCTTTACCATAGTTTTATACAAATTCACAGAGTAGTTGAGGTTGACATCAATGTCAGGAGACTGTGTAGTCCAACTTCCCTGAGCAGTCTGCTAAAGCAAGGGTGCTCAGGACTATGTCCAGTCAGCTTTTAAGTATCTCCAAGGATGGAGATGGATTTACAGCCTCTGTGGGCAGCCTGTTCCGATATTTGATTACCCTTACTGTGAAAAAAACTTTTGCTTTTGTTTAAATATTTCTTCCATTCAATTTGTGCTCATTACCTCTTGTACTTTCACTGGGTAACACTGAGAAGAGTTTGCCTCGATCTTCTTTACTGCCTTTCATCAGGTTATTTATACACATTGATGAGATCCTCCCATGAGCTTTCTCTTCGCTAGGCTCACCAGTTCCAGCTTTCTCAGCCTTTCCTCAGATGAGAAATGCTCCCAGTCCCTTAGACATCTTTATGGCCCTTCACTGGACTTGCTCCAGTATTTCCATGTCTGCCTTGTACTGAGGAGTGCAGAACAGGACCCAGCCCTCCATGTGTGGCCATAACCAGGTCTGAGTAGAAAGGAAGGGTCAAATCATGCTTCCTAATGCAGTCCAGGGTACTGTTAGCCACCTTTGCTGTGAGGGTACACTGTTGATTCATGTTCATCATGTTGTGTACCAGGACCCCAGGTCTTTTTCTGCAAGACTGGTTTCCTTCTGATTGATCCCCAGCCTCTACTGGTGCGTGGGGCTATTAAACCCAAACTGCAGGACTTTGCATTTCCCTTTGTTGAACTTCCCCAGAGTCCTGTTGCC
>JAVJGJ010000059.1:58208578-58246220 GCA_035590215.1 Microhierax caerulescens | reverse complement strand
TTTTGCCACTAAGCCCCCCCCCCCAAAAAAAAACAACCCAAAAAACAACACCCAAACACAGTACTCCAGACATTCAGACCAGCTGTGCCATGGCCAATACGTTATTAGAATAGTTAAAAACTTAAAGAGAACCATTTTCTTCCTGAGGGCTGTAGTTAATGAAGTTAACTTTAATGAAGTTAAATGTTTCAAAGCCCATATACTTAGCGATTCCAGCCAGGGGCTTGGGAAGCTTTTGATGTGATGGAAGGTGGACACATGCAGGACTGCCATCTAGGATAGGAATCTTCACAAAGCTGTGTTTTAAAATGACTTTTCATCTTTTCCCCTCACAGACAAAAATAGTCAGTTGTTGTAGAAAGAAAATATCCCATGAACTAGAGGCCAGAATCAAGAGAACTCTAAGTGCTAGCTCCAAACAGCATGTCTCCTAGGCAGTGTCTGGGGCTCTCTCCGGTGATGGCTATCTTTTGAGGCCACCTTAGGAAGTTTTCAATATTGCTCTGCTTTTACATGTAATGCTTGCCTGAGATGTGGGACAAGAGCATTCAACATGGACTTGGCCTTTCCCTCCAGAAACAGAATAAAGTTGACTACTGGTTGAAAACTGTGTGAGCAAACTTAGTTTTGCTGGTAGGGAACCTGAGGACAACTGTATGGGTTTCCAGAAACAGTGGGAATTTAATGTTTTGTAGTTCACATTTCTGCCAGGTGATGAGAAAATAGAAAGTAATACTTGCACTGTATGTGTTTTAGACCTAAAATGTACAGTACCTGCAGTTTTCATTAGTAGAACTTTAAATATATAGTAATGTGTTCTGGAGGTTCATAATTTTCTCAAGAAGCCAGATATAATTTGTGGACAACGACAGGCCTGCTGTGACTTTTAGGAATTCAGTGTACCATGTTCCCACACACATACTTATTATGAGTGGTAGTCGAAGAAACGTGGGTGTTTCTGTTCATTGCAATGTGTAATCACCTTTTGACATTTTCTTCTCTGGATTTGCAAGTTAAGTAAAGAAACTGCATGTTGGCTTTAGCAAGCACATTACCCATGTGGGAGCCTGTGCTATATGGAAGTAAAGGGAGCCTGTCGCTTTCACTGACTTTGTGTCCTTTGGGTCAGATCATGCCTTCTTCAAAGATGACTTTTTTTGCTGCTTTCCCACATGAATCTCTGGCCTTGAATTTGGAGTAATAAGGTTGAAGAGAGGACTTTGAGAAGTTGAGTCTATTCTGATTGTCCCTTTTCTAAAAGATTTATGTCCTCTTTTTTTACACCAGAACCTTCAGATAATTGGAATTCCCCAGCAAGGTCAGGTGTTCTTCTCTAGATCAATTAATATAGTATTAGTTTATCCAGGAGGAACCCACTGTAATTATCATTTGGTGCCAGAAAATATGTACACGTATATTCTAGTTACCTGTATGTATGTGTATCTAACTCTAAGAAGTGGAGGGGAGGCCAGGTCTGAGTGTACATTGGAATCTCTGAAATGACCAGGATTAAAAATACCCAGGAAAGGGTCAGTGGAAAGGGAAGGAAAGGAAAGGGAAAGAAAGGAAAGAGAAGGGAGAAATGGAAGGAGAAGGAAAACCAGAAATGAAGCAAAAGGAAAGAGAAAGAAAGGAGGAAGGGAAAGGAAGGAAATGGAGGAAGAAGAAAAAGGGAAACAAAGGAAAAGGGAGACTGGGACATGTTTAATCTGTATAATTTTGTTGATCTCATACAGTGTATGGTACAGAACCCACAAACAGAGTTATAGGCATAGTTTAAGGTATGAACTGTGACGTTTCACCCTGGAATCTCTTAAGCTCATCTGTGCTTGAGCCAACATATTGTGGCTTTTCTATTTGGAGATTAACTGTACCACAACTACTTGGTTTTCCCCAGTTCTATGCTGCAGTGCACAAATAGTGCCTTTTGCACAGTTGTATCCCTACGTTTTTGAAGATTACAGAGCAAGACAGCACAGAGTATTTGTCACCTTTGTCTGGCACCTTTCCTGACCCATGACTCTCTCCAGCCTACTGAAGAGTCATCTTCTGTGTGCTGTGCACGGATTTCTGGCTGCAGGCAGTCCCCTGCGACCAGCAGAGGTTCAGTTCCCTCGGCTCTGCCCTTCCTCTCTCTGCGGGAGAGGAACTACCTGGGGCATACTTCCTTTGACTGATTTAGGCATATGTACCCATCCCTGTGCCAGCACAGTTTCAATTAATTCTTAACATACCTGGCAAAGGGAAGAATATCTAAAAAAGTAAATCTGTCACTTGTTTTTGCAGTTGGAAAAAATTTCAGATGAACGCTAAAAAAAACCCAATCCAAACCATGTAACACTTTAAAGTTCATTTGTGGACAAAATGGCAATATGATTTCTCATGGAGAGTGTTTTGTACATGTTTTCTGCCATTCATGTATGTGTTTATTTCATTTGAGCATTAGCGTAATTTAGTTAATGCTGAGCCCTATTTTTTCCAGAAAATTAACAGAAAAATAGTTTTCTAGCTAAGAGTTTCTCAGAGATCCAGATGCTTTACGTTGATTCCAGAAATATCATTCTTAAGCTGACTAATGGTTTGAAAACTAAAAACAAGCAAGCTCCATAGGGCATGGCTTGTGCTACCAGACTCTGCTCTACTGTATGGTTTTGTTGTTAATTGTTTGCATTTTGCTGTGTCTTATGTAAGCTTTATCACAGAAGAGGATTTCTCAAATGGATTAATTTGGCAGCAAGCATTGATGAAGAGGCACAACGCTGAATGAAGATGTACTAATTAGCAGATGTACTGATTTTACAGAAGCTGAATTTAAATTCTTTATAATTTACTGTAGTGTGTTGAATGTGCAGCTTGCTGTGCAAAATATGGATATTAAATTTGTAGCCTACTTCTGTCAGCAACCCATGTATTGCACCTATAAAGGAAGGTTAGTTTCAATTCTGCCATGTGAAGGGCAATTCTGTACTGAGTTGAGATGAGAACAAATAGCATGCAGTATGATTATCCTGTCTTATCCTGCAGATGATGTTGGTCATTTAAATGTCTAGTTCTGTGATCTCTCTCTATGTCTGCTGTCTGGCTATACTCTATATGAAGCATTGTTTTCTTCACACATTGTGTTTTATGAAACAGTATCTTCTGTCATTTGCTTTCGCTGGCTGTAAAAGACAGCTAATGAGACGTGGTTGTCGTATGATAACACAACCTAAATGCAGTATACGAAACTGTCAGATGAAAATGCAGTCAAAATATGCTGCAAGTCTACTTTTCCTAATTATTATGTTACAGTATTGGAGATGTGTTATCTTTAAAGATTCTTCTAAATGCATTGGGCACATTATCAGAATATAACTGCAATATCAGAATAATTTACGATAACCTTTAATAATCAGTTTTATAAGCAATTGCTTTTGTTAAAGAAATTCCTTATTTTAAAAAACAAATTATAATTGGAGGTTGGTGGATGAAATTCTTAGGATAATGTAATATGAAAAGGTAGTGTTCAAAATTACACAGGTGAGTGTTATTTACGACTTTACAATTGTGCCAGCAATTCACGTACCATATTTGTTTCATCCTTCTGTGAAATACATTATAAATATTTACTGTTAAATGTAAAGCATGGAATATGATCCCTGTTAACCACTAACAGCAATTCTGTGCTATAGAGGATGTTTTGGTACCACAAAAACAGAGAAGGGATTTCTGCTCTAACTGTATGAATAATGTAGCCTGTTTCTACTTTTAATAATGCTTCTGGGCATCTGGCATAGTGCTGTTAAACTCAGGGGGGGTATGGTGACTTTGTATTAGTGTGAGAAAGACACAGAGCCTAATGGTGGATTTGTGTAAAAATACACACTGTGAGTTGGATGAAAGGTGGTATTTCTTGAATCTCTGTGTTCTAAATTCTCCAAGTTTGTTTCTGCTGGAGCATTTCTGCCTTAAGGTTCAGGGTCACTGACCTTATTTCAGCCGATGGCTGACTGACTGCTAAGATGCTGTCACCTGTCCTGATGAGCTGGGTGGTCAGTACTTACCTGATTGCCAGTGATGGCTGCTCAGAGGATGAGTGTGTACAGGTATTGTAGATGACTTAGCATGCTGGAGCAGGTGGTGGTGTTAGAAGGAATTAAGCCCTATGTACAGCACTTCTTCCAATGAGTAGATGTTAGTAGAGATTACCTGGAATATCCAACTTTATTTCTTCTCTTAAAGGTTTATGAAAATTACGTAAGCTGTTGAGTGCATTAAAACAAAACTGCAACTGGTGTGTTTTACACAAGAATATGAAAACTGCTGGCTCAGATTATTAAAGCTATGTACAACTGAGAAGGTTCCCAGAGGTCAGAGAGAATGTGTTGAAGAGATCGTTGTTACTGGAATGTTTGGCAAGGTATTAAATGAATGCTGTAAATATGACATAACTATGAGGATAAAAATGCCTGAGCTAAAATACGGGGCTGTATATCAATATAGAGCATAACTAACTACAGTAAGGCAATGTGTTCTGTGGAAAGATTATTTATGAAGGAGGCATAGTGATGTGCATAATGGTGGAGAGGCAGGGATGGAGGCAGCTTGATTTTTAAGCTAGCTGTCAGTGAGCTCTATTAAGATGGAAATTACTGCTGCTTGTCTCTGTTGACAAGTATTGCATGTTGCACTGCATTTTTACCTTTGTTATTTTGTTGGTCCTTAAAGCTCCTCTTCATCACTGCTGAGGGGAGGAGGGGTTCATGTCACAGGTAATTTTTCTGAAGTTGGTGATGAAAAAAGACTAGTTGTGTAACAGTCTTAGCTGGATTTACACTGTTATGTAATGCCAAAAGTATTAGGCACATAAATGCAGCCTCCATGTCTTCCTTGTTAGTGGAAATACTGGGGAAGATGTTGGGTTCATGAGATTTACAGAAAAAGCACAGTATTAGCTGAAATGCCAAAATAGGTGTTTTTTCAGCCAGTTCCCAGGTGTGTTCTAACCCATGTAATGTTCAGAAACATGTAGGAGAATCTAATGTTTCTCAATTAAATTTGAGTCTGTCTGCTCTATGGGGTATTTGGGACTATTCTCCTAACAGTTTTACACAGTTGTGAAGAACCTGGAGCAGAAAGGTAAGGCATGGAGATGTTTTATCACAAAGCTAAATATGTCTGTGAATGAAATTAACTCCAAGGTGTCTTTTTCAAACCGTCAGTTCAGAAGGATATCTGCAAAGTGTTTTACATGTACAGTCAACCTATGTATAAATAGATTCTGCTACCAAGGATTTTTCAGACCTGGAAGTCCAGTCTTGGCCTCCATTTTTTCATCAGCAAAATGCCACTTGTGCTGAATGGTTTAGGAAACTTCTCTTAAGAAAATGTCTGAAGGCTTGTATGCTGCAGGCTTTAGAATACTTGACTTTAATTTTTCTCATACGCAACACTTAGCAAAAAGCTAGGTGCTCGTAGCTTGACTGAAGCATCATTAATGTCTGGTTTAGGGTTTCATCCCATTCTAGTTTATATTGAGAGTATATCCGCTGACAGCAAGAGAATGACACAGCTATTAAACCAGTTAAGCTAGAGGGTGAAGCCTCAGTGATTCAAGAGCATTGCAGTCTTGCTATGTCCAGGGACAGACTGCTAAGGAGAAAGTAGGTCCAGTGAAAAAAATCTTTTTGGTCTTCTCTATATTCCACCAGAATAAATAAAATAAATAAAAAAACCCAGTGCTCTGCCTTTCTGTTTATAATTTTTCCTCCTTCTGCCACTGATGTAATATTTTAGCCCTTGTTGTCATTCAGCATAGTGCATGTGATTGATTCAGCTTATTTAACTCTAGGTTTCTGGATATTTGGTACCCTAGTCTTATGTTGCTTCCTGTAGGCTGCCTTGCTAGTTAGTCATTGAAAACAGAGAGAAGCACCTTCATAGAAGGGGATATTTCACTTGGCAGTTTTAGAACTTACGTCAGTAGTCTGTAAGATGTTTTGTGGCTTAGGAACATAAAATTAAAATATCTGTGTTGGGGAAAAGTAATTGTTGATAGAATGTTGTCTGAAAGAATAAAACATTATGTGGCATCTGTCTTATAACATGGTTTGTAAAATGGAGTCCTCAACAGAGGACTTGCAGCAGTAGATTTCTCCTCCTGCCTCCACAAAATTATATTGCTTTCATATACCTACAAGTAAGAAGGAAATATTCTGTTTCAGGAATTAGGCAGTGGGATATTTTTATTAATCTCAAGCACATTTTGGTACACATTTGCAATTTTACAGATTTTGTTCAAAGGAGAAGTAGAATGAGTGGAATTGTATTTATGAATTTTGCATGATAGTTTCTTCAGTTCTCTTCTGCCAACGCACACCACAGGGTACAAGTTAGCACGTGTTCTCCTTTTGTTACTAGGTCACTATTTCCAATTCTGAGCTTGTCTGCGTCACTGGGAATATCAGATAATTTACTTGAAAGGAAGCCTCTGACATGCTCATAATTTAGTCAGCAGAAAAGCAACTGTGCAGAAAAGCTTATTGATTACTCTGAGAACGCAACTTAACTGTACTGAAGGGTCTGTGTGGGTCAGAGCATATATTCTGGATCAGTAAATTAAGATGATTCTATTTGATCGTATGCTATATGTGAAATGAATGACTTCTAAAACGATTCAGCCCTATTAAGAATATGTATTCATTGTCTCAATTTTTTCATCTTTCTTTCTCTGTCTCTCCTAAAACATTCTTCCTTTAAAGAATTTTTTTTAAAAAAAGTAGAATTGTAGAATGTGGAAACAGATTTGATCTATTTTGTCTAATGTGAAATATCAACAAGTCATTTTGAAGTGTATCTGTTAAATGTACCTGATGTGTATGCAGGTAAGAGCAGAGTTGCATGTGTCCCATTTCTTTTTGGTGCTTTAGCCAGCATATTTTGCTACTAAGTCAGTGTCTGCTACAAGAATGCTTATTTCATGTAAATGTTATTTTCTGTAAACAGAAATTGTATCAAATAGGTATTCAACAAATCACTGCATTCCACTTTTAAACAGCTTCCACTGACCCACTCAGGGGATGTTATCTACAAGGGAGAGAGACATGGTAAAGGATCGCTCTGGAGAGCATTTTGTTCACATTAGGATTAAACTGCACTTAGGAAGCTGTGCAGAAGTGGACATCTTTGTAATTTGTTTTGTGTTACGGTTACTATGTTCCTTAATCTTTCAGTGGATGGGACTTGAAGATGTGGAAATAAGGGGAAAGGGAATTAATTGCAGGGGATTCTAGCCCCTCTTTTTTTTTAATACTTATCACTGTTTCTGTTCTATTTTTTGTTTCCAGTTACAAGAAAACACATGAGACCCTGAGCCATGCAGGACAAAAAGCAACAGCAGCTATCAGCAATGTAGGAACTGCTATCAGCAAGAAGTTCGGAGATATGAGGTACAGGGATTTGCTGCTTCTGTGGTCTTATTTTGAGGACAAAAAGTCATCTGTCAGCTCTTATTTTCCTTCTACATTACTGTTTTAAAGGTTCAAGTAGTTTGTAGTCAGACTGTTTTATAACATTCATGGTTTCAAACAAAAAGCAGGGATAATGATGAATGAAGATATAATTCTTATTTGAGTGCTGGTTTAAAAGAAAACATGGCATTTGAAATCCAAGCTCAAGGAAATGTATGAGTAAAACGGAACAAAAAATTGCTGTTAGATCTTTATTCACTGAATTTTGTTCATACATGGATTCTGGAGACCAAGATCATCTGATAAAAACAAGCCTGCCTTAGAGCTGCTTATGGAAAAATAAATGAAAAAAATAATTCAGGCTGGTTTTTATCAGGTTTTTCAAGATCTACAAAGGCAAAGTTTTGTTCTGCAGTTGCATATATTTAAAAAAAAAAAGGATGTGATGAAAGTAACAAGTTGAGATCAGGAAAAGAACTGTCACTTAAATGCAACTTAAATGTCAGGCTTTATATGTTTTATCTTTAGAAATGTTGATGTTAAATTTCCTCAGATTGGGAGCATAAATGAAGAAATTGTACACTGTAAACCAACACTTCAATTTTCAGCATGGTAGCAGGATTACAGAACTTCCTAGGTGGTTTAGGGAGTTGATCTCTTTGTGATGAAATAACTGGTCATGGGTAACTCTACAGTATATTGTTTGAGCTGCAGAATTAAGAGTCATTTATTAGAGGTATTGGCATATACTGGCTTTCTTGGTCATTTTGTAATGCGTGAGGTAACCATATCTAAGATCTCTGAATCTTTTTTGCAGTATTTCAAATGTGTATGTTTTTTTTTTGCTGCAAATGGTGGAAGCATAGATCGTGGCAGCTAAAACTCATGTTTTCCACTTTTTTATTTTTTTTAATCTGAATCTTAAGAAATCTTTAGAGTCCCTCCTTTATACCTACCTTTCACATACAGCTTAATAAACCCTCTAAAGAAGTACTACTATTTTTATAGGTGAAACTAGAAAAGGAAAATCTTCATCGCTGTATGATCTGCTTTACAGTGTCTTCTTCCACATCACAGTTTAAGATGGAAATCTAGTGAGTGACTTGCAACCAGGATATGAACATAAACTAAGCTTGTTTGACTTGATATGGTTAAACATCCATAGGTAGTATATGCCTTTAAAAGGATATAAGAATAAGGAGGCATGCAGTTATATTTTCCTAGTACATTTTTTTTAGCATTCAGCAATCTGAGAGCTTAAAACTTTCTAAAACAGAGGTTTGAGCTTTCATTTAAGACCCTTTGAAGGGGTTTTCTTCATTAATTTAACTTGTTGTAAAAAAATTATTTTAACTTGTATAAGCTTTTGACATTCATACACCTCACATCTCCCCAGATGAACAGTTATGTAGTAAAGAAGTGTGTGGCTTATTTGTTTGTTCATTCATTCCCTGTTCTGAGTCTCCCCGGTCTTTCCTTTGATGCTTTCTGGCTCTTCTATTATGAGAAACAGTGAGTGTAGTCCTGCTGCTGCCCTTCATGTCACTCATTTTCTGTGATTTTATCATATTTTACTTCCCTCTTTTCCAGGCTGAGGCTCCAGTTGCATGAGTTGCTTTCTCAAGCTTTTTTCCTACCTCTATCTATTCTTACTGCCTTCCCTGCATTTGCAGTTGTATTCTGTGTTTGAGAAATGCATGCGCTGCATGGAACATATCCTCTGTTTAATTTTCTGTGCTTTCATAACACTTCCTTCTGTAAAAAAGACAAGCCCACTTCTCAGTGTACAGGTCTTGTTGCTGCTTCCATGCTTTAGATTACAGCAGTGACCAAAGAGTTGGTGCATGAGTACCTTCAACGCTGGCTCTTGATCATAGAGGGGAGGATGGTTTAACAATTCACTACTTCTTGGGTCCTGTTGCTTGTGCTTTGCATAGGGTGTGAGATTAATTGCAAAGACAGAAATGTCTTCACTGTAGTAGAGCATGTTTTTCCTCTAATATTTCCCTTAATTAATCACAGTTACCAAATTCCTTTGTCTTACCTGTCAGTATCAACCCCGACCCCCATGGTGATCATGCTTCTGACCAGCATTTGGAAAGCAGATGGGGTGGTGTTTATCCCATTAGCCCTTTAGCCAAGGGCTCAGAGCAGAGGCTAAGCCCATAAAGCATTTTGATTAATCAAGAAGCCTGTTTCTAGTAGGTTTCTCTCATTAAAACTATTACCTTGAACCTGGCTGGGAATTTTTCAGGAAAATGTGAAACTACCAGCACTGTCATTTTTTGTGGACACTTACTGTTTTCAGTTAAGTTCTCAGTTAGGAGAGTTTTCTTGACACTTGATGATGAAGCAGCAAGCAGCAGAGCCAGAATGTTGAAGTTACATAAAACACGGCATAACTTGGTCTTTTTGCATTAGCTGAACATCCTAAATCTAGAGTAGTGATCAGTATGCTTCCCCCATCAGCAAAGCTGCCCCAAGATCTTGGCTCAGCTTAGGCATGTGCAGTTCAGAGTGGGGTTCCACTGTAAAACCTTATCACTTAAATAACCTGCTTTTAAAAATCTTCCCCTCTCCCACTCCAATCCCAGCCGTGTTTGGGGGAGTAAGCTGTAAGGAGGCATGCATTTTTTTTGTTTCATTGTTTGCATGCTTTTTTGGTAATCCAAATAATTTTATTTCAGTGATCTAGTATATGGATTATCACTGCCCCCTCCCATAAGGCTGATTTAAACACACATCAGGCTGGCTTAATTCTCTTGGTTAGGCATTAAGGCTGATAGTCACCAGTGGCATCCAGATGCAAATCCCTGTTCTGCTTTCATTCAGAGCAGACTCTTGAAACTGATTTCTAAAATCCAGATGATCATTATAATTCCCAGTATGTTCAGCAGTCTTACCCCCTGCCTGTGGTGATGGTGATTTTGAAAGGGTTTGTAGTCAGCCTGACTAAATATTGAAGCCTGCTGCCTTTGTGAAACAGAATTCTGTTTTCCAGGCTGCCTGCTATGTCAACTGTCCAGAGCATGACATAAAACACATATTTCTGTTCTGAAGACGCAGGGTCTAATTTTCACCTTCTGTTAGCTCTAAAGTTATTACTAAAGTATCATATATTGGCAACAGGCTAGATAGACTCCCCCAAATATGCTATTTTGCTGTGTAAGAATTCAAGAAGATGGAATCTATGAGAAAGAAAAATGACAAAATTAGTGTCCCAAAGAACAGAGAAGCCACCCTTTGGGGACAAACTGCTTTTCAGGCAGCTGCTGTGCTTCTCTGTCATCCCCAGCCCAGCTTCCCAGCGTCACAACTTTCTAATTCATTTGTGCATGAACTAGCATTTTACATCTTCTAAATTTTGTATTAATTATTAGTGCTTGTAAGGTCTCTTCACAGTTGTAATGCATTTTATTTAATATTATCGTGTTACTAGAAATACCAGAAATGCATATAAAACCAGTATGCAGATCCTTTTGCTTTAGGATACAAACTAGGCTCTAGTAATATAGTTAATAGATTCTTCATTAATAGCTCCTGTGATTAATGATATGCCATCAGGATGTTTTGTTGCCCCTCCACCCGCAGCTCATATTGTTTAATGTATTCTGACATGGAGAAGGAAGGCAAAAGGGGCGAAGGGAGTCCTGGGTCACTCACAGGGCAGCAGTGTGGGCTCAGATCTCTCAGAACTAGAGGTTACCCTAACATTTCAACACGGCTCTTGCCGTGTAGAGCACAGATGTGATGCAGAGTTCATTGTCCTTAACCCCTTCTGCTTTGTATGCTGATAAAGTTTGGATTCTTTCATGCAATACTACTGGACTACTCTGCAGCTGTCTATGTGGATCTGTTCCAGCCCTGTGGATGTCCACCTTAGAAATAAGTTGTGATACCAAGTGGGAGATTTCTGGGGTTTTTTGTTTGCTTTAAAAATAAGAGAAGGGAAAACTATGTACACTACATACTACGTGCACAGTACCACATACGTTACTGCTACACAAGTAAATGTGTTTAAAGATCAAGCTAACAAAGGCATACATGCAAATTAGGATGCCAGCAGTTGTACTGTTTATAAATCCTTCATTCAACTGTCTTGTACGTTTTCTTTAATTACGTGATCACACAGACCCCTTTCAAATTCAGTGCCTGGTATGAGCCAGCTCTGAAGATGAATGAAGGTAATATAATGCCTCATTCCTGCCAGGAGTTGGAAGGCGCATGTGGAAAGAGACAACTGACTGTAGGGAGGGAGAGCTTGGAGGCATGACTGTGGCAGCTGAATGTGCCACTCAGATGACAGGAATCAGCACAGAAAGCATATGGGATACCAGAGGGGTGGAGGAAGGCAAAGTTCATCTCTCTAGAAAGGGGCAAGGGAAATTCTGGGAAATACAAAACAGATACTGGGGAAATGCATTAACCTGTTGTTTTCTAAGTATCTAGAAGATAGCATGATAGCAAAAACATAAAAGGGTTTGTCAAGAACAGTGATTTTGAGCTGTCAGAGGACAGAGGGGAGGTAGGAGATGCGATAGCACTTGACTTTGATGAGGCTGTCCATACTGTTCTTGCAGAACTGAAGAACAGTTTAGGTGTTACTGCTTTAACAGGAAAAGGGCATAGGGAGCTGAAAATGATATTCAAATAACAGGTTTTAGTAGCTCACCATAATGCAGGATTTTGCAGGCATCTGTCCTGAATCTGTTGCTCTTCAGCATGTTCATTCCTGGTTCAGATGATGGCATTATGTGTACACTTAATATCCCCAGATGACTGCAGTGGGAGGGAATGCAAGCACCTCAGACATCAGAATTAGACTTCAAAATTATTTTAAATGATAAAATTCAGTGTAGGAAAGTGTAAGGTGCTTTATTGACAGGTGGAAAAAATCAAAAGCAGAGATGGGGACCATCTTGCTTTGCAGATGAGAGCCTCAAAAGTACTAGGCTAGTGGTTCACAAATGTAGCTGAACAGGGGCACAAGTTACTTCTGCAGGCTGTGAAATGTTTCATTGGAAGATTAAAGAAGCAGGTTAGGTCACTATCTGTTGGAGGTGGCTCAGGTATAATTAATTTGCTTTAGTGCTGTGGGAGTTGGTTTTTGCTGTGCCTTTGTTGTGCTTTTTTGGCTTTTTTGTTGTGGTGGTGGCATTTTTGCACGTGCATGTCCAGGATTTCTGTGATCTAGGTTCTGAGCACTTAAAACTGTTGCTGAACTCATTGGTAGCTGAATTCTTTGAAATACTGTAGCTGTCATACCCAAAGCTACCATTCTTAAACCTCTGTGTCTCTGATATCCCCTATAAAGGAAATAGTAATACTATCTTGCTTCAGAATGTAATTTCATAAGTATTTCTTTTGCTGATGGCTGAAGCAGTTTGCTCTCATTTCTACTGATGCTCACCCCTTTGTTTGTGCTGGTTTTTCAAGCTCTGCAGTAACACAGATTTCCTTACATGGTTGTACCGAGTGTCTGTGTTGGCATGGTGAAGAGAGTGGCCCTTACTGGGAGTCAGCAGGTAGTAAAAGGAGGCTACTTAAAGCAACAGTATTACTTAAGCTGGTCTAAGAAATGTGTTGTGAAGATAAATCCATGGATGTTTGAGAAGCACCGATATGCATGATGATAAGCCCTGTAAATAACCCTGAAGAAATCAATACATTTCTTTGGAACAAGGTATGACTATTGTACAGTAAATAATGCATAACACCACACATTGAAAAAGGATGCGAAAAATAAGTATTGAAGAGGTGTTCATTAAGTGTACACCATCTATCTGGCTCATTGCATGAGGCTGGTGTTCCCTTGAAGTGGTCTGTAATTAAAGACTACATCAATAACACACAGATGAAGGACAGCCTGCCTGCCTCATCATTTCTCCACTTTGGCAACCTTAATAAGAGCCTTTGAATATTGTGTATCAGTGTGCTTCTCCCAGTTCTGCTGCCTTAATTAAGTTTCTTGTAAGCTGGAAGACAGTGTCAATGTGTTTCAAGTATTTTCAACAAGGAACAAGTATTCTAGAAATGTCATTTTTGGAATTAAAATCCCCCTTTTTTTTTCCGTACCCTTCTCAAAAGAGATGAAATCCAGAAGGAAAAAAAAAGCCATATGCTGCTGATGTACATGTACAATTCCAGTTCACCTAGACTTTCTTTTCAATGAGATTAAGGTAGGGTTTTGGGAAGGAAACCAGGTAGCATTGTTTAAATCTGTGTTCTCTTCATTAGCTCAAAGTGTAGCAGACAAAACTTCCGTACTTCATTACACACAGAACAGGTGACTGTGTAGCGAAGGAATGTGTGAAAATTTTTGCTTTGAAGGAATCTCAACTGATCCGTGTTCTAGTATGAATTCCAGCATCAAGATTTGAATGCAAATGATTTTATTTTTCTCCTCAGGCGGTTTGACATGCTACAAATATGTATGTATATTATTTTTTTTTTACATTTTCATAATACTTTCAACTTCTGCTTTTCTTTCCTTGTGCATCCGCCACAGATCGCATTCAATTGGGTAAGATGCATTATTCTCCTTGAATGCTGCCTCTGTATTTGACAGGATTTGTTTTATGGAATGTAGTGTAGTAACCTCTTTCCTTTCAGCATCATTATATAGGATAAAAACATATGCTACTTAAACTGCAGTGCCTCATTTTTACACCATGGTGAGTATGATGAGGAAAGGGCTGGCCTAAGTGTTTGCCTTGCTCCTTAGTCTCAAATTCAAATAAGGAACACTTTCAAAAGATGTTGCTCTTGGAAAGACCTATTTATATGTAATCCCATTCTCTCAACTATCTTTTTCTGTCAGAGGTTGGGACATAAATGACAAATGCTCAGAAAAAAATCTATTCAGCCAGCAGAGTTTTGTGAAGATTGGGGGGTTGGAACTAGATGTTCTTTAAGGTCCCTTCCAACCTAATTCTATGATTCCAACCATTCTATGATTCTAATTACCTCTTCTTCAATAAAGCAAAAACATATTCATCATTAGGTGTGCCCAGTGACTCTTTAAAAGTCTTCAGTCCTGGGGAAATTTCAAGTAGTAGGCTAAGTTCTTAAATGATTAAAAATGATTAAAGGGGCTGTAAAGCACTTCAGTATATGATGAATTATAAAACAATATTATGTGTTTTCAAAGATTCTATAATTGGTCTGGCTTTACATCAGTTCACCCAGCAGAAGGGCTGAACAGCCCTGAATCCTCTGCAGTCCTGCTGGCCTTGCAGCATCATCAGTGCACGGGACAGCTCAAGAACAATTTTTCTGTTCATCTAATTGATCCCAATATGTACTCTTACTTCATGGAGAAAGCATCAAAATGGGGTATAGATTGACCTTCCTATCTCACTCTGACATGAAACCAAAACATAATATTTAGTGACCTTTGTTATGAAGGATCACTGTTCTCTGCCTCTGCACTGGTCACCATCACAGACCTTTATGACTTTAAAAAAGCTTCATCTTTTAGGCTTCTAGAAAGAGATGTTGTCACTGTTCTTATAACTCAAAATATGCACTTAGTATTCAGATTGTCTGTCACATGCTGTCTCTCAGCTGTGCAAATTCAATTTGGCACAATGTAATCTTACTTAAACCTTTGTGTTTGGAATGTTTTGCTATTAGAAGAGGAGCGGCCTATGCTGAAATACTTTCAAACTCTTATTTTTTGCCTATTTGTCATGTTTTACAAGACTAAAATGGCAAGTGTAGTTGTTTAATGTTATTAGGATTGTTGAAGATTCGCTGCACTTGTGAAATGTTTGGGTTGATCTTTTGTATGTCTTCAAAATGATGTGAAAAACTGAACGTGAAATATTTGCATTGTCTGGTGTCAGTTCTTGTCTATCTGAGCTTAGCAGAAGCCTTAAAATACACACAACAGCAAACAGTTTGTATAAGATCTGTCTGTCCCACCTGCTTGCCAAATAGCTCCTTTCTCCCTCTCTGCCCCCATTTCTGAATCTTTAATCTGGAAAACAAAAAAACTTTAATGTGTTTATATGGACACAGTGCTGCTCTGAATTTGTAGAGTTTAGAACAAACACGTGCTGTTTGTATGAGAGCTTTCATTTTTTAATGCTATAATCATGCTTTGCTTGATTGCAGCCAAATGTTGGTGTCTCTTAAAGTAAAGCTCTTGCTGTTCTCAATCAGACCAGGCTGCAGCTGTCAGTCAACACTGAAAGTAACCATGCATGAATTTTTTGAAACAATATGTACCCCTGCAGTGCACAATTTTCTTAAAATGTTCAGATCTAAATGTACTTATGGACAGTTCCTACACTTCAGATAAAGATTCGTGTTCAGAGCAGGCTGGGTGCGTCCCAGCCGCAGGGAGTAGGTGATGCTGTGATGGCAGAGTTGGCTTCCAGGTGGGAGGATGTGGCTGGTGTAAGTCAGATGGTTCGAGAGGGCAGTCACCGGCAGGGCTGAAGGTGTGCAAGGCGCTTTGGGCATCTTTGATGCAGAGGCTCCATCCCCTACTTGCCAGCCTTCCAATACTCTTGCTTCTGGGAACTCCGAGGAGGGAAGTGTTGCGTGGAGAGCTGGACAGGAGCTGTGGAAAACAGCTTTCTACCCTTGGTGGTGTTAGGTGGGAAGGAGGAGATGCAATGTCCTAGAGAGATGGGGCCAGCGGCTGCTCTCTGGTTGAAGAAACCTCTTGTTCAGGTAGCCTGTTGTGCAGGATCCTGTACAAACTGGGGGTGGGCACTGGCTATTTGGACTGTATATGTTGTACATGAAACAAAGGCAGTTGCCTGCTGCCTGGAACCAGCTCTGTTCACGTTCAGAACCCGAAGCATACTGCACTCGCCCAACACGGAGCTTATGGTCTGTCACTGCGGCATATGGAGGGGCAGCGCTCTGTTCCTCTGTCACATGTTGTGTGTGTCTGTAGTTAGCAGGAGTCTGTGTCATTTGAATGGATATTGCCAGGAACTGTTTTGCATCGCTTTTTTGAGCCCTATTTAATTGCTGATCAGTTGACATGAGAATGTGGTGGTAAGGTCTTCAGTGCTGAAAGTGAGCTGCAACTCACAGGTGAGTCTGACAAGCTGTTGTCGTCAGGCGAGGAAAATCTTGAAAATATGCACTCTTAAAAATATATATACATATTTTCAAAGTTGTTAAAAGAATTAAAATTATATGTTATAATCATGTGGCAAACTTGATTTTACACCTTTTTTTCCCTTATCTTTTGTTTTCACCCCACAGTTACTCTATTCGCCATTCCATAAGCATGCCTGCAATGAGGTAATATGCTACCATATTCTATTTGCTATGGTGATGTTCAACAGTATAATGAGGGGTGATTTGCATACTTTGATCCTGATCCTGCAGTTTTTAGTTCGATGAATAGTCCCACTTTAATCAATTAAGGTTACTTATGTAGATAAGCACTGCAGGATGGCCCATCTGTGGGTTTTTTTTTTTTCTTTTAACTGTTTAATCTCTTGTACAAGCCTTTGAGTGAACAAAGCAGTTCTGAGATGTATTTGGGTAGCTGGTATCAGGTTTGTATTACTGAATCTGAAATTCAGTTGTTTTGCTGTCTCTGGAACATCATCCAAAGCCCATTAACGTCAGAGATGCTTTCCACTCCAGCGGGCTTTGGATCATGCTCCTATGGAGGGATTTTATATGAGTGCTTTCATATTTTAATGGCTATAATCATGCTTTACTTGACTGCAGCCAAATATTGATGTCTGTTCAAGTAAAGCTCCAACTGTTTTCAGTGAAATTGGGATCCAGCTTTCTTTTTACCCCTGTGGCCTCTAAATACATGAATATCACCACTCCCTGCCAAGCGTGTGGGGAAAACAAATCTCCCAAGTGTATGATGGATGCTAATTTGTTCAGCTTCAGCAAGAGGCTCGTTTAAGGCAAGCATTCACCAGTGTGTCACCTGTGGGTCAAATGTAAGTCATAAAACCCAATTTCTCTCTCCTTTTTACCCTTCTTGCCCTATGTAAAGTTTGTCACCGATGTAATAGAAACCAAAAGTAAAACTGCATTATTTTTCCAGCTGGCTTCCGTTTGCCCTTTCCTTAAATTAGGGTCAGTTTAACTTAGTCTGATGAGGGATATGATGTAAATGTACTTGCAGAAATAGAGACCATCATCATCTCCTGGTAAGTTCCCAGAATATGTAAAGAGGATGAACTAGAACACTGAAGTTTTAGCAGCCGTTGGCTTCATCACTTTGCACAATGAAGCGCGGGCTCCTGCATGTGTTTGCCTTTCCCTGTGGGTGACACAGAGGCGTGGACACCTGCCAGGGTAAAGTGGTTCTGCCTCATCTGTTCCACTGTGAGGGTACCGTCCGTTACGGTTAATCATCACTGTTGTTTTATTTCATGTAGGAACAAATGGATGTAGTGGGTTTAGTTCATCCTGTTGGCCATGTTGTTAGGAGTTACCACTGCACTTTCAGTGGTAGTAGTTTTACAGTTTCTTCCTGGATATATCACAATAGGTGGAAAAAAAAGCTGAAGAACTAAACACTCGATTAAGTAACTGCTTTGTTATACTGCACTGGGCTTAACAGAGGTCCTGTCACCGCTTTGCTTCTTATGGTAAAGAAAGTACAAGAGGAACCCTGCTCCACAAGTTTCTGAGCTGCAGAGTCTTTGCTAATAACAAAGTGCAAAGTATGCTAAAACTGATCTCCCAGTTGTCAAGCAAGGAACAGAAAACCAGAAGACGGTCTCCTTTAACCACTGCAGATTTGCCCAAGTCCTTCATGCCGGCTGAACTGTTGCAGGAGCAGACAAGCTTTTGTAGCACTCCAGCTTGCCTGTTTCTAGCGTGTCTTCCTACATGGAACAGGGATTATCAGCAACGGGGAAGCTGTTGTGAGAAGGGGAGAAGAGGCTTCCATCTAAGCAACTGAGGGGCAACTTAGGTACAGATCTCTGTGGGGAGCCATACTCTTTTTAAAAAACAGCATATGCGTTATATTCATAATACTAAATGTAGGTATTAGTTGTGGTCAGTATGGTCTGTTTGCAGGATGAAATGTAAAAAAATTGCATTTAAAATTAGGGAGAAACTATGTTTCAAATTTTGTAAAAAGAAAGAAAGAACAAACAAGGTTGTTAGGCAAGTCAGCAAACCAAGTATGATTTGCTTCAAGAAGGAAAAATCACAGCTGTTGCTTTTTTTAATTATTTTTATTTTTTTAAGCTGTGTTTGCCTCAGTTTTCTCAGAAATGGTGTTGTGTTCTGTTCTACAGAAAGGCAGAGAAAAGCTTAGCTTTGTCAGAGGGGCACCCTAGGAACACAGTCTCCCTAATACCTTTGTTTTTGAAAGCAGCAGGATACACTGCAGTTGCAAAATCATGGAGGTGGGGGGTGCCAGGATTCCTCAAAGACATTAGAACTACATAGAAAGTGGGTTCCAATCTCCTTCATCCTAGCTCAGAACATTAAGCAGTTACCTTTTAATTAGGTAGATCATTAATTTGAAAACAAACGTTAATGTCTTTACAGCAACAACAAAAATTGATAGGACCATAGAAATGCAGCACTACAGCCAGTGTTCTGAGACCATGGTAAATATATTGGAGGGTAGGTAGGCCAGTCACTGTGTGGTTTGAGTTACTAGGCAGACAGGTTCTGCTTTTGCAAATTTGTAGCTAAAAAATACTCATCCTGATTGCATTTCGCTGGCAGAGCACAAATCTAGCAGCCTATAGCCCGTTACTGCCAGCCAGCCTGCGTTCTGTCCTAGCACTGCTGGCTGGTAAGGTGATGAAATTGTGGAGTTACCCTATTACGTTTGCAACTGACTTTTCTTCCTTCCTTCAACTTTCTTTTTCTCCTAGGAATTCTCCAACTTTCAAATCGTTTGAGGAGAAGGTTGAGACCACTGTCACAACCCTTAAGGTAAAGTTTAGAGGCGGAGTTGCGTGGCTGTGCATGTTGAAATGTTGAGTTCAGTTGCCCCTATCGTTTGTACAGGAGACCAGTTGAATTTTCGGTTCCATTGGGAATTTCAAGGAACTGCAAGAGCACTAATGGAAAATTAAGGCAATGTGCAAAGAAATAGTCTTTCTGTGCTTTGTTACTAAGAAATTATTTCTGTTGTCTGCCAAAGTAAAAGTGGTCTCAGAAATGCCAAAAACATGGCCATACTAAAATGGAAAGCAGAGACCTCTCCTAAGGCGTGACCACGGCTGATGAAGCTGTGCAAGGCAGGGCCATGTGCAGATGCAAGGTTAGATTTTGAAAGCACTGTGGCCTCAGGAGCTTTGTGCTGCGCCCTGCCAGGCAGGTGTAGCTGTGTGGCTGCAGAGTGACACCTGCTCCCTGAGCTACGCTCCTTTCAACACTAGACATGTACGTACCAAGTGCCCCTTATTCAGCCGGTGGCAGCTGTCTGTAACTCTGGTGTGATTCACGCTACCTGTGTGGCTCCTAGCACTGAATCTTTCTTTAGTGCAGGAGTGTTTCCTCTCAAATTTTAGTTTTGCCTGGATTGAAAATGTCAAAACTGTATTGACATCTTTGCCGTGGGACAGGAAGATCCAGTGGCAGTTACCAGTTACCGCTGATAGCCCTTCTTAAGGCTCTTATTTAGCAGGACAGAGCATGGCAAATTCACGGCGAGCTTTGCTGCATGGTAAGGTGCATTCAATGGGGTGACAAGAGGGTTGGTCTCTTACTGGTTTTTATTCATCAGATCGTCAAGTGTGCTCATAAAATGGTACTTTACTTTGCTGCAATAGAAAGATTCCAACATATTCCAAGTACAGTCTGTCAGTGGATGAGGGCCAAACTGATCACCCCTCATTTTAGGGGGAACTGAAAATACTAGATTAATGTCAAAGGGCGTTTCAACTTGTAAAGCATTAAAAAGGCAAGAAAATGGCCTTCCACTTGGGAGAGAAGGACATTCCTTGTTACAGAAAATGCAAATTACAGCTAGAACTGAAGCAGCAGGTGCACAGGGAATGTCTGTCTTTTCCACTGTGAAATTTTACAGCATGTAAGATTTTCCAGTCGGTCTGACGAAAGCAGCAGAGCTTGATGTATTTTTGTTTCTAAATAAGCATGTCCATTAAAGAATGCAGAGTTACCCTATCATTTTCCAATTTTTGAATATCCACATTTATTTAGTGATAGGCTGTTCTGACAATTTTGTCATGATAGTGTAGGCTAATGTCATCTCCATTGCACTGTGTCAGGGAAGGAAACCTCATCTCAGTTTCACAGGTGGGAGGCATCATTCCAGGGAAGACTAGGAGCCGCTCAAGGAGCTAGAACAGAACACAGACCTCCAGAGCCCCAGCTCAGTGCCCGTATACACTTTCCTATTCATTCTTTTCCCCTTAGCCGCAAACGCTTTTTATATTCAACCTCACTGTAGGAGAAATCGTTCATGCAGTGGGGTGCATCAGCTTGGAAGGTCTGAATTCTTGTCTGCTGCATTCAGGTGTATCACTTGTTTATCTACCCACCTGGTTAAGGAATGCAGCTCATTGGAACACCCGAGGTCTGAAACGGATTTTATTTTTTTTTTCCCTCCACTCACCAGCTGGAGAAGTGCAGTGCTTTTTGTACCCATTTAGTCACTAAACCTACTCTCAGGACTTTCAGTAGAACTTCTAGCTCCCAAGTTTGCTTCTGGACTACTCTAGACTCGACAAATCCATTCCTCTTGCGCTTAGGCCAACCTGTGAGAGGGACAGCTTAAAGCCTTTTGCCTTGTTTTGCGGGGTAAAGGACAAATGCGAGTGATGTCCTTTCTGCATCAAGGGAGGGGTGTCTGTTTCCAGTCACCTCAGTGCATCATTCAGAAACTGGAAAAGTCAATTTGAGCTGCAGAGCTCTGAAGACCATTTCTTCTCACAGTTAGCTGCTTGAGGAGCCGGATCTTATTTTGGTGATTCAGCAGAGGTGTTCATTTAGAGGAGAATCTTTGTCATGCCAGCTCTTAACCTATTCTATTCAGAATGCTCTTAGATCATCCTTTAAGGAATCTTTAATAAAGCAAAGCAAAGTCTTAAGTCTAAAGTGGTCTTCCACACCCCATGAAACCTTCATTGTTGATTTTTATTGGCAAACCCACTGATGTTTTCTGAAATATTTTCTTTCTGTATTCTCTTTCTTTATTTCATAAAGAAAGGAAGAAAGGAAGCTGGAGTCATAGACCTGGGGTGTCACCAGTGTAGGCTGTCGACAACTGGGAATGCCTCAGCACTGTTCTCCCTTTTCCCTGCCTCTGTTCCAAGGTTTGCAAGATTAGGAGGACCAGGGGTGAGGAGAGAAATCATAGGCTGTCCCTTCAATTCTAGGATCCTGTTGTGGTCTGAAAAAATGGAGAATTTCCCAGAGGGCCTTCTGAAAAAGAACTAATAAAAGCAATAAACTAATAAAACTAATAAAAACTAATAAAAAAACTAATAAAAGAACTAATAAAAAAGCAATAGCCTTATCATCTTCCTTGTGCACCTCTTACTAGCTACAGATCTTCAGTGGTCCTGCAATGTTCCATAGTCAGCCCAAACTGATGTTCAGACTTACACATCTACAAGTCAAATTTCAAGTTAGATTTTATTTGCCCTTGATTTTTGGACTTTTGGTTGCAGTTTTCTTAGGAGTATATATTAGTTCAGCTTGCTTTCCCTGGAAATTGACAGGACCTGGGTGCCTCATTCTCTTCAACTTTTCTTAAAATTAGAAGTCTGATGAATTAAATGTTTGCGTAAGCACTGAGGTATTGGCCAGAGGCATTCAATAAAGTGACTTACATCATTCTTGTTTTCGGATGGAAAAGTAGGCAGAAAAAGCAAATAGAAAATGAAACTGCATTAATGTTTCTGACGTTGAGGTGTCCAAATTCAGATGTACCTTATGCGAGTCATTTGAAATGGTGCAGGAATATTCTACTTTCACAATCGCTCTGATCAGTCTGAATCAATGTTCTTATGAGAATTTTAATTGGCAAATAAAAGTAGAGTTTTGCCCTTAAAACTTAATAGTAGCTTTACTAGGCAGTGCCGGCCTTTCCACTGCAGGTCTGGGCCTACCAGCATTTAACAGTCTATCTGTTTTGTATTGCTGTTTGCAAAAATCAGCGATGGACCGATACTTTCTGAAACTCAGCACAGCCCACCAGACCGAATACAGGTTTTTACCTCTTGCGATGGGAACTTATTTAATAACAGTGACTCAAACTGTCAAAGTATGTATAAAGCCTACTACTAACTTACTTTATGGAACTTTCAAGCTAGGCAAGGCCCTGTGCTAGCTGGTGAAACAAAAGCTTACACAGGATTAACCCTTTGGAAACTTGGAACACAAAGCACACTTAATGAAAATAATCCTCCTAAGCATTCAGTGGCTGACAGGCTGGAAAAGTGCCAGCTTGTCTGTAAGTCCTGCTGCAGTTCTAGGATGGAGAAAAAAAAATTTGCCCTATTTTCAGGCTTAAATCAACTTTGAGCAGGTGTATCAGCAAGCCAAACCACAAAAGAACATTCTCTTACCAAGATGACCCAGTCTAAACAGCTTTGTCTGTTTGTTACTTAGTCTTGACCATTTCCAAATCTTTCAATAAAGTGGTCTTTGTTAGGAAAACTCTGTTTCAGAGACTTAGTCATATTGGGTTTTATTTTTAATACTTATATTTACAAATTCACAAACAACCATTTTGAAAGTAGATGACCTGAGCATGTGTGTCTTATGATTCATTAATGTAACTTGGTATCTCTTCCTCCCCCCTCCCCACGTGAAAATGTTGTGGGCAGTTCTATGTATCAGTACCTGGGTAGCTACACGTACCTCAAGGGAATCAAGGTGCTGGGTTTGTTCTTCGGTGTCCGTACTCCTCCTACTGTCCAAACTCCCAGTCTGGTTTATGTATTTAGAGAGCAGCTGTGTTACCATTGCTGGTGAGTGGGCCACTTTGCTTAGCAGGTGAACCAGTTGATTTCAATACCCATCTCCTATCCAGGCTGTGTAGAACTGGAAAAAAAAATGGTGAAACCAGTGTGAGCTACTCGTGTAAAGAACCACACTAAGTTTTCTGTTAGGATCTGGGATCCTGCCTGGAATCTACTTAGGGACTGGTTCCTTTAAGTGTATGATAAATGCCTCTGGCAGCCTAGTTTAGAAACTGGGGGAGGAAAGGGGTTGCTTTATTTGATTGATTTTATACTTTTGTTCTAAGAAAATCCCAGCCTCATGTTCTCTGCCTGCTATGAGCAGTTCCCAGCCCTCCATAGCCATGGGTGGAATGCAAATGGGACTTGCTACAGTGTGAGCAGAGGAACTTGCTGTTCTCTTTGTTTGCCATGTTTCAGACCAAGGTTGGTGGGACAAGCCACACAGGGGGCAGTTTTGAAGAAGTCCTCAGCTCTACAGCCCATGCCAGTGCTCAGAGCTCTCTTGCTGGTACCCGACTCCCTGAGAGCGAAGAAGAGCTCCAGTGTTAAACCGCAGGCCCTCCTGAGCCTCGCATGCCTCTCCTCAGAGACTTGCCTACCCCGTGAGTTTTAGGCATCCCTTGCCACCCAACTTGTGCAACAAGGTTTTGTCAGCTTTGGAACATTGCCTCCCTGGCCTTGTGCTGGAGAAACGTTTCCTCTCTATATTTGTATTTTCAATGGGCCATTTTATCATCAGGTACTTTGTACACCATAGAAACCAGACACAAGTCATTGACGCTCTAAATTCATTGTTAGGTGACCAAAATAGTTTTCATTTGCATGTAACTTTCCTCCAACAATCTCCCAGTCTCCGTTTCTTATTTCCTTTAGTTTACCGTTTTCCATCTGTTGGTTTCCAACTCCCTTTTCAGTGCCACATCAGACAGATGGACCTAGAGCTGGGCAAAGATTTCTACTGCCAGCACTAGTCCGTGTACCAGCTGTCTGCCAGCCATACCAGGTGTCCTTCACTCAGGAGTCTCTGTACATGATCTGCTTTCTAAAGGAAATAAAATCACTTACTGTCACATAAAGTTTTTTCTCCTTCACTGTACAGTCTGGCATTGCCCTCCACCACGGGTCAGCAGAGCAAAGGACAGAAAGAGACAGCCAGTTATTCATATAGAAACTGAACTGTGTGATCACAGCTGCTGTTTTAAGGTGATCGTTGTAGCTGGAAAAGCTTCAGTTTAAAACATGTCCCATTGCTTGGTCTCTGTGGTTTGGTAATGCTTGACAGCGTAAGTTAATTACAGAAGTGGAGGGAACCTCTAATATTTTTGCCTCCGCTATCTTTCCCTCAAAAATAAGGCCAGGTATAATTATCAGCCTACGTTAAGATACAGCCTTAAGTGAAATAACCCAAAACCAACAGTTGGCTTAAGATGTGCCATAGGTGAGCAAGCCTATGCCTTCAGTCTGCATTTCAGAGCTGCTAGCACAAACCCTGTTATCTCACCACACACAGGTGCTTCACTTCGTCAGATTTTGTCATGCTTCACTCCAGGACCAAACTTCACCAACTGCATTATATCTGCTTAATCACTAAGAGCCAGTTATCTCTCAGCTTTGATTCAGCGTGTTTTCTTGCATCCTTTTAACATTCTTAAATAAGAAAAAGAGCAGCACACTTGTGACACTGCCTTCTTGTTTAGTGAGCCGGTGTCAGTCTGCATGTTGCATTACTTGGTTCACCAGACTGAGATGAGCACAGCTTTATCAATAAACAAGATGGAAAAGAATCTGGCCACTTTCAAAATGGATGCATTTTTTGAGCATAAGCCAAAGCTTCAAATCTGTGTTGGTGAGTTTGACATTACAGATTGCTTAAAATCTTGTGAGAAAACATGGCTTTAAGTGATTTTTTTTCCCATGTGGCTTTTGTTAAAATTTTTACAAAGTTGAAAGTCCTTTTGTCATATTCTACTGGACATAAGTTAACTTTGGACATTTATATCAAATGCCTCTTTAGTGTGATTTTTAGCATGGAAGCAAATTAACTAGTTTGTTGGGTTTTTTAATACAGTTTTCTTGTGACAGTTGCTAGCTTATTTTACGTGGGTTTGTGCATAAATGTGAATTTATTTAAATAAAGAAAATATTAATGGTCAACTTAGTTTGTGTAAATGAAGTTATTGATATTAAAAATAAATTTCTCTCTTACTCTTTTACACTTTGTGATATTTTTTTTAAAATTCTTGGATTTACTAGAGTTACTGTGCATCTCTAAGCCTTGCTATATCACAGCAGAGTATCAAGGTAAATTGCAAGAACAGAGTCAGCCATTCCTAATGTTTTTAAAATCTGTTCAGCTTCTTCTGAACCTGAAAGTCCCCACAGAAATCTGTGACCTGAGTTTTGAACATTTTGAGGTTCAAAGGAGAAAAATAATTGAACCAAGTTCAGCAGAAGTGAAATGCATGGCAGAAAACATCTTCTAGGTCTAAACCATTGATCTCTTTTGAGCCAAACCAAGGTTAAAACATGGAGTTGAAGCACTGGCACCTTCTGCAGGACACAGATTTAGACCTCAGATTATTTATATATGTATGTATATATGTACACAGAGAAAAATGCTTCTGGGAAAGCAGGAAATTGCTTTTAACTACATCATAAGGAGTGCAATTAAAGAGCTTGACTGTTAGCAGAGGTAGGTTGGCCAGGTAAGCTGCTCTTCCATATAAATCCTTGCACGTTATTTTCATTACAGCAGCTGCCACTATGCATAGGGTCAAGGCTGGTTTGACTCTATTGGGAGGAAGACAAGGGAGGGGTTGTTTCCGCCCATAGTGTGCGTGTCCTGGGCCTAGCACACTCTTCCGACCCGTGAAGAGCGCACTCCAGTACTGCATGTGGAAGCCTGAAGCCCCACAGACTGTTTGCTAACCCTTCTATCAGCCTGTCCTCGTGCCTCACGCTTTCTGATCACACTGCGCCAACCACCCCCTATTTCTATTCAAATGCAGTGCCCAAAAAAAGCCATTAGCCTGCAGTTGCCCCCAGTGGAAAGGAAGGTAATTTTAACAAAGTACTTGCTGGATGTCAAAACAAAACCAAATCCCACACAATGCACGCTCAAACCACGTCCCCATTTCCCAGCTTAGTATTTACCTCTCGTGCACCATTGTGCTGTGACCGCGGTTCAGTGCTCCATCCGCGGGATCCCCTGCAGAACAGCACGTCAGCAGCCAGTAAAGCCTGCTGCTGTGCTGGAGAAACCGGTTGCTCCTGCTGGGGCAGCACTTGTGCTCTGGGTGTTTGCATCAAACGGCTCTTTAAGGCCACTTTTCTTGTCAACAAAATTCTCAGTTCTGTCTTCTAATGCATCCGTAGCTCCCCCATGCTTGGCATGGCATTCAGTGCAAACCAGTACAGATGACGATTTGCGTGCATCCCCGTGGAATAAAAATGCTGAAGCAAGCTCAGCGGGTCCCAGTCCATCAGCCTGCACCACGACATCAGCTGCCAGTAACCACTACCAGAGTCCCCTGCTGCTCAGCAAAGCACAGCTTACCTTCCAGTGTTTCCACAGGGCACAACTGCTGCCTTGTGGGGTTCCCTGAGCAGAGCAGGCATCCCAAATCTCACCCGGACTGCTCTCTGCAGGTTTTGTGCGCTGTGCCAGCCACCAAGGCACGAGCTCCCAGCAGCTCCACACAGCTCTGAGCCTCTGCCAAAGGGACCGGCCGCAGGATGCAGCGCAAGCTTCCGTCAGGCCCATGAAGTTTGCATAAAGGGGCCTTTTCCTGAGTCACGGTGCCTGAAGATGTGTGCTCACCTAAACTACCTACCTTTGAAGGGGGTGACAACTGAATTGGGGTTTATGCTGCCTCATGAGGCTGAAGGCAGAGGAGCTAGCTCTCTCTACCATGTAATTATTCCAGTGCAAACTCTCCTTATCTGGCAATTGTGACATCACCCGAGTCTCCAGCTGCACACATAACGCAACAGTTAGTAGTGCAGACACTGGCCTTGGTATGGCTTCTGCAACCACTACAGCTTGACTTGACAACCATACTGTAATTTTACATTAGCATTATTACTTCCACTAAAAACCGTCATTTACAGCAGAAACAGTGCCACTGTTACAGCCTGAACAAGGGACAGACAGCTTGTACCTGTACATGGGCATACAGGCTTTTGTGTTAGACTGTATAAGCTCCAAACATCCCTCAGCTATTCTGTGATTATCAATTACCTGTGCAAGACTCTGTGAAATTGCCGGTCTGCATGAGGGGGAGTCAGGAGTACTGGCTTTACAGAAATGTCAACACCGTTCCCTGGTACAACGCATGAACAATGGAAAAAATTGTATGAAGCAATAAACATTGAGAAAATGTAATCGATGAGATTGCCATTTTTATCCACCATCACTTCTTAGGGCTCACGCACTCCAAAGAAATCTCATCTCCAAGTCGGGCTCTGTAAAGAGCTTCTAGAGCAATGTGCTCATTGCTCTCACTTATGTGTAGCACAGTGAACAGACATTAACCCATTTGATATAGAAGCTATTTAAATCATACTTGGAAGTCACAGAACAAGACTGCCTGTCCCAGTCAGAGCATCACATGAACAGATCAGCTGACTGCAATCAGCTAATTTTTAAACTTACCTGAATTTCCCCAGTGGAGAATATATTTGTAACTGAGGCTGCATCAATCAGAGGGTGATTGAAAAAAAGAAAAAGCCCAAACAAGGTAGTTCTAAATATTTGGTCCTTGACACAACCTCTGATCCGGGAGGTAACTATCCTTCCTACCTGCTCCTACCTAAGTGGTCCTGGGATTCTCACCAGTGAATGCACAGAAAAAAAAAAAATCTGCTGGCAGAATTAGTGACGTTATATGATAAAGAATGTACAGAATATAAAACAAAGTATTTATTATGGCTACAGCATTTAGGAACACCTCAAGAATGTGGATGAGATGTAGCAGCTATTTTTTTATTCCTTTCTGTGTTAATCAGAGATACAAGCTGGAGTATTCCTGGATGAACAAACTTTCCTGCAAAACAAAAGAAAGGGAAAGTTAATTAAAAATGCTCTCATTTTCCTATATGTGAAAGGATGGCAGTAAAACATTAGCAGTGATGTCACTTTAGGTTCAGAATAAATGCCAAATTATTCTTTTTTTTTAAAAAAAAAAAAAGTACTCCCAGTTTAATCCAACTATGGAATAACTTACTATAAGAGGAGTTACAGCCATCCTTCCCAAAAAAACTTATAAAAATATTTTGAGTTCTATTAAAACACTTAAGAGCTGAAAAAGGGCCAGACCCTGACCAAGGTAATCCCATATTATGTATCCTGCTACAGGAAACCACACCAATTACAGGTACACTTAGGGTATATGCTGTAGGCTCCACTGAGACACCAGCTCAGTTTAATTTACTGAATTCTGGTAGGAGGGCAAAGATGTCAACTGGAAAATGAAGTATGCCAGCTTTGTTGATTATGTTCTTTTTTTTTTTTTTCTTTCTTCCCTGATCAAATTATTGCATTTTTGTCAGAGAGCTTATTATTTCCCTGAGGAGTCACCAAGATATAAACAGGACCTGTCAGGGACTGTCTGGTGACTGCTGGTCCATTCCCCAAGTTAATCTGTCCCTAGTTTTTTTCCCAGGACAGGATGACATTAAGTCACAGTCCTCTTCTGGTGTTCAACTCCCCTGCTAAAGTAATAATTTTACCCATTTTTCCTTTCATCTATCTTTATTTTGGAAAGGATGAAAAGCAGTGGTTAGAATAAAAAGTAATACAATCGCACCTGAAACATTTCACTGAGCTGGGTCTCACATGTACCTGGGGCAGGTCACACAAGACAACAGCTCATACAGGGGTAACAAATTCTACTTCACTGGTTCATGAAACACAAGTAGAAACAAGCTGCTGTCAAGAGCATCAGTGAAGACTGAAGCCTCCTTTATACCCCTCTAATGTTACAGAGAGCCCTAGGTAAAAAGTCATGTAAAAGGAACATGCATAAATGCATTTCAGGTTCAGTATCTACGGATAAATGTAAGGTATTTTCACAGTGCATTGAGTTTTCCTCAAAATATTTAGGGTACTTAAAGCAATGAGTGAAATAACTAGTTCTCACTTGCTCTGAATGTCTTATCAGAAAACAGGCCATTTGTGTATTTCATTTAATTTACAAAAGACAGAAAAGAAGAACTAAAAAAAAGCCCAACTGTCATACCAGCAGTTGAATCGTAGAAATCCTGCAGTCTGCCAGGTGTGTTTTCCAACTCTTCATACTCAAATGCTTGCAGTATCATCTCACAGTGATCCAACTGTTTTACAAACTTGGCTTCTGCAGTACACTGATTTTCATATTCCTGAACAGATTTGCAGTCATAAGAAATTACTTGTTTTGTTCTGAAACAGCATTAGAAGCCCTTCATACATCTAGAATTTTCTTTATTAGTACAAGCCACTCCATAAATATTCACAATAGTTGTCTTTCACTCTCTTTTTAAGACTGCTATTCAGCAAAATGCTTGAAATAAGTACATGCAAAATTTCTGTTAAGTGTAATAGGACTTCAGAACACAATTCTTTTGCATGCTTTATCTCTAAATATACCAAGTGTTTTGGCTGAATCAGGGATGACATTGAGACAACCCAATATACAAATTAAATAATTGGTTCCATTTAACAACACTCAGCCCTGGCTAAGGCTGTGAATTACCACAGTGTGTGCCCATGGATTACCACTACCTATTTTTAAGGCCTATTGTGCACTCTTCTCCACCACCTGCTGCTTTTATAAGGAATTGTTCTTTACTTTTCTCCTGTCACTCCCTCTTAATCTCTTTGGTCTAATCTGTCTGATCCGCTTATGTCCTTATGTCTCTCCTAAGAAATTGGGAGGGGAGTTGTTAAGGGGTTTCCTCCCCTTCAGACTTTAAGTCCTTTAATCTCTCTGCTATCTTTTCCCTCTCTCCAGTAATCACCAGTATATATTTGTAAGTCATTCACGTTTCTAGTCAAATTGAACAATTTTACTGTCATTTGCTTCCAGTGATGGCTGCAAACAGGTCTGCCATTTCATTTTCTCTTTTCTACATCTACTGCACTGTATTTGATGTCTCATCAGCTGGTCTTCTCCCTGCTTCCAAAACCAACGACAGAAGGAGGCTTCTTTCGGGACAGGTTACCATCACCTTGATACGCTCTGCAGGTCTGACCCCATTCATCATCACCACCACTAATAATCAGACCAGAGGCTTCAGCGCACACTGGGCCCACCTGTGCTTTCAGCTCCACACAACGTGCGACACACGGCAGTTCTGCAGATGAGAGCAGCGCAAGTGCAGGAAGAGTTTTTCCTGCTGACTGAAGAATATGGCATCTCTTTCTGCACCTTATGATAGACAACTGTGGGTGTGGGTGTGCGTGTCATTCACAGTGGCAAGATCCTGGCTTGTAATTCCAGAAGAGTGATGCCCAGATAAGTGTGATGGTCATTTCCTTGTCTGACACACTATTAGGAGCCTGTTAGTTCTCATGCTTACTGTTTTACCTTTCAAAGTCAGAAATCCAGGTTTTGATAGTCATGATTGATTCATATGCTACTCTATTTGCATTTGAACGATGCTTTGAATTTTCAAGTACACTTTGATCATTATTTTAGAAATCAATTTCACTTCAGTATTTTTACCTTCTTTTCCTCCTTTCAGTCTGAGCTTTGCCTTATCTTTATACTGTAAATATATTTTCTTAAATCTATTTCTACTCCTTTTTTTTTGTTTGTTTTTGCCACCAAAAAGAACAAACTCTTGGCAGCATTACAAAGGAGAACTTCAGGAGAAAGAGAACTATGGCTGTTTGCTTGTAAAGGTCTGTCCCACCACCAGCAATTAATTGGGAGTATCAATCTGTTACCAACTTCTTTATGCCATACAACCCACCACATCTTATTCATACCTCAGCTCACATTAACCTCAAGGAACATCAGCTATTATGTGTGCAACTGTGCACAGTGCTGAAATAAAAACTGTTTCCTCCCTGCAGGTGTTTAAGAGTGCAAAATAACTGTATACTTTGGAAAAACAATAACTGGTCTCTCAAAAAACAGTCTGTCTTTTAAAAATTACTCCTGTGCTTTTGCTCTTGCAAATAAAAAAGCAGGACAGAGCTGAAGTGTGCTGACTCATTCACTTCAATGTTTTTTCAAATGTATTCTGGATTAAGTTATAAAGTGAAAATACACTGGAGGTATCTTTCTGCTACCTTTCTGCCCTACACTAATTTGCAGAGTGCCTACCAATACAGTCCAAAGCAATAGTCCTTGTAAAGCTGACAATGAAAGAGGCAGACAAGATTTTTTTTCCTCAGATCTGGTTATGCTGGTTTACCCCCTTTACCTTGAATTATAGCACTGAAACCCCACCCCCATTGCCAGTTCCACCACAACACTACAGAAAAAAAAAAACCCACACAAGAACCCAAGCCAAACAAACAGGCTGGTGTAATGAAAGGCAGAAATTGGCTGCAAATATCTGGACTTTAAATAAAGCCCAAGTGGAAAAGTAAGAATATCAGCATTAAAATACAGTTTCAGGTCACGCAGTCCAAGAAACATCTAACGCTTTGTTTGCAACAACATGGGAACTAGAGCTGTGGACACACTTGTCCTCAAGCAGCTGTATGCTAGAAGATAAAGCACAGTAATTATAAAGTCAAATTGTTTGGAAAAAATCTCATCATCCCTAGTTTGCAAGTATATAAGATCTTTTATCAATTAACAGCATGAGTTCACATCAAAATGTTAAATCAAATACAGAAGACACTTTCCAATACAAACATTTAAGGCACACAAGACCAGCCAGCAATCTGTGTTGTTTGTAGAAAAGCGCTGGTTTATGTCAGTACACCACATTTAAGTTTAAACCAGAAGTTACTACTAAATATTTAACCCTAACTGGCTGTATAATAAAGAAATGGAAGCCACATATATTACTACTTGCAAAAAAGCAGAAAATACTCCATGGCATCATCAGCTCCCGTTATTTTTTCCTGTATTAAAAGATAATGAGCTGCAAATGGGCCAGATGTGAACAAAAGAGAAAATGTATTAAAAAACCAGACAAATATTCAAGAGGGCCAGATGCAGATGACAAACTCTTCCTTCAGTTGTACAAACCAAGCTCTGGACAGGTTCATCTGGAACTTTAAGAGTTCAGAGGCAGAAGCTGGTTATTTTACCAAAGTTTGAGGTTTCTGTATGAAAAGGATTCCAAAGTGACCTTGACCATACCACTAGCTTTATCTCCCAAGCAAATGAATCTACCTTGCTTGAGGTCAAAATAAGGGATGACATAGTAAACAGGGAAGAAGACAACGGGTTACCCTGAATTTTAGCAAAGGATTAAAGGAATGCAAGCTTACTTCCCAGAGTTCATAGATTTCTTTTCTGAGGTCCTCTGACAGAAGCTGGGTCAGCTGTTGCATAGCTGCCTGAAAAAAAGAAGCCATTTCTATTTATCCAGTTTTTGGGCAAGCACATTTTTATCATCTTTTTTTAAGAATTGACTACTTGTTACCAAGCACACAGAAACATATACCACAGAGTATATTAGTATATTGGGTTTGTGTGGCAAAGTTTTGGTAGCAGGGGGGCTACAGGGGATGGCTTCTGTGAGAAGCAGCTAGAAGCTCCCCTGCGTCCAACAGAGCCGATGCCAGCCGGCTCTAAGATGGAACCACCACTGGCCAAGCCTGAGCCCATCAGCAACAGTGGTAGTGCCTCTGGGATAACGTATGGGGGTGGGGTGGGGCGGTGGAACCTGAAAAAACATAAAGCAACAGCAGCTGGAGAAAGGAGTGAGAATACGTGAAAGCAGCAGCCCTGCAGACACCCAGCTCAGTGCAGAAGGGGGCAGGAGATGCTCCAGGCACCAGAGCAGAGGTTCCCCTGCAGCCCCTGGTGAAGCCCACGGTGAGGCAGGCTGTGCCCCTCGGCCCATGGAGGGTAACACTGGAGCAGATACCCACCTGCAGTGCATGGAGGACCCCACGCCAGGGCATGCGGATGCCCCAAGGAGGCTGTGATCCCACAGGAAGACTGCGCTGGAGCAGGCTCCTGGCAGGATCTGTGGGCCCATGAAGAGACGAGCCCAGGATGGAGCAGGTTTGCTGCAGGACTTGTGATCCTGCAGGGGACCCATGCTGGCCTGAAGGGCTGCACCCTGTGGAAGGGACCCACTGGAGCAGTTCATAAAAAACTGTAGCCCATGGGAAGGACACTGGAGAATCTCATGGAGGGCTGCCTCCAGTGGGAGGGAACCTGTGCTGGAGCAGGGGAAGACTATGAGGAGTCCTCCCCCTGCAGAGGAAGAAGAGGCAGAAACAACTTGTGATGAACTGACTGCAACCCCCGTTCCCTGTCCCCCTGCGCTGCTGGGGTGGAAGAGGAAGAGCAAATCAGGAGTGAGGTTAAGCCCAGGAAGAATGGAGGGGGGCAGGGGAAGGTGTTTTTAAGATTAGGTTTTATTTCTCATTATCATACTTTGATTTGATTAGTTGTTTGGTTTTGTTTTTTTTTTCCCCCTAAGTTGAGTCTTTTGCCCATGACAGTAATTGGTGAATGATCTCTTCCCTGTCCTTATCTCGACCCATGAGCCCTTTGTTATACTTTCTCTTCTTCCCTGTCCAGTTGAGGAGGGAAATGATAGAGCGGCTTAGCTGGGCACCTGGCATTCAGCCAGGGTCAACCCACCACAATTATTCTGAAATGCATGTGCATGTAAATCTGCCAGAGAAACAGTAGGACTACTCAGTGAAGAATCTTTGCTGTGAGCTGCTTAAGTAAATTGTTAGAAAACTAGTCTAAAACACAAGAAAAACAACCTGAAAGCACATCAAATACATTCAAGAGTCCAAAACGAAGCCCAGAGCAAAACAAGCAAGTCAAAAGCCAGGGAACTGCTGTCAATTACCAGCTCTGCCTTCCAGATTTAACTAGTGGAGGCACCATTTGAACTTAACAGGTTATAGGTTCAATGTTGACAAGCAACTGCCCCCTCTGAAACACTCAGCTAGCACATTTCCGCTAGCAGGGCTCAGAACACCTAATGACTGTCAGGCAGGCAACACAACATAAGCCTTTAAAAAATCTCCAATTTTGAAAAACAGAGGAAAAAAATCCATTTAATACCCTGCACCAATAAAACAGTGCTCCCAGACTAAGGCACTACTTCTTCAACAACAAATCTTGGTACAAGGTTTAACACAGTACCAAACTAATGGTATCAGCTCTCCCAGCTGATCAGTCTCATTTCTGTGTTATTTCTACTGTTTTCCTAGTAATACTAATGGCTGTTTCAAAGAAAAAAAAAAGCCAACATCACAGGCCAGCCAAAGGTTTAGTGCCACAGTTGTTCCTCCACTTCAAATAGGGTACAGTTTCACAATATGACTAAACTGAATCAGCTGCTCCCCACCACTGAGGCATCAAGGTCTCATTCCATCTCTGGAGCACATCAGATTTCAAGGTTAGCAGGCCAAAATTACTTACCTGGCAAAAAAAACCCAAACAAAACAACCCCAAAGAAAAAAACCCAAACTTTGATTTATCAAGGTAACTTTCTGCTGCCTTAGCCTTGGTGGAAATAGCTGATTAAACTTTCTGCACAGGCAGCTAACTTCAGAACCAGCTCAATTTTGGCTGTAGATCAAAGGGGCAAAAAAAGAAGTCTGCAACAGAAGCAGCATATTGATAAGTCAGCTCAAGCCACATCATGAAACCATCACCCTTGGTGTATTTTTACAACAAAGTATTTCAGAATCAGCCTAAATGTTTAATGCTTGAACCTCCATACCATGAAGTCAACAGCAAAATCCTCAGAGTAAAATGGGAGCAAAAGGAGCTGCAAATACTTAAGAAAACTTCTGAAACATACTTAAGCATCAAAGTATCTTTTCCATCGCCTAAATACAAATGAGAGTTCCCTCTAGGCAAAGTTGAAGCCTGACCCTCGGTGACAAAACAATCTTTGGAGACTTCCAAGAAAGAGGGCTTTTTTGTTTAGTCTAAGAACACACTAGGAAGTACAACAAAAACCCACAAATACCAAAATTACAATCAGTAAAGATAGTACTTCAAGAATGCTTAATACCCTTTTGATCTTTAATTTCCACTTTCTTAGCTAAGAGCTTACTTCTAGAGTTATTCATAAACCCCCTAACCCCAAGTTTTAAAAAGATAAGCATAAAAGACAGGGGCAGGGTGGGGGCAGACGACAACCAAACACTGCAACGGTTTTCTACCCTCTGAAGAACTAACCGTAGCCTCCGCAGAGTTCCGAGGCATCACGTTGCCCTCTAGCTGTGGCTGGGGGAGATGTTTACTTTGTCTTCAACCCAGAAATGACAAACCGACAGTTTGGATAAGTACAAGGCAAAAAATAAAACAACCTGGGCACGCCACTCTCAAAGACTCATGAAAAAAAAAAAAAAAATCAACCCCCCCAAATAAACACCTGTGTCGGGAGTCCTGTGCAAATGGTTTAAATAAAGTGTGTCATAACCATGCGATCTGGCACCACAAAAATGATCTGCCACAAACTCACCCACCCTTCTCAGTGCACCTACTCCCTTCTCCCCACACCTCTTTCTAAGACTGGTCCACATGACTAATTCAGGCTGCCAAAAATCCAGTCAGTTGAGGAAATGGTCAACATGAAAATTACTTCAAAGGTTCTTCCATAACTTTGTACTTGGTGACGTTACATCTACAAAAATCACGAGCTGAAAACTTTGGTTGGTTGTGGCATACCTGCCTAATGCCAAGGACAGTATTATGTTACTTAGAGGGTCCCTTCACTACCACCAAACATTAAAAATATGCAGAACACTTTGCAAATTTGGCTTCACACCTTATGCCCATACCTCTTCTCTCCTGTGTTTCTCCTCTTTTGATATATTATCTGCAGGAGCAATATCTCCAACAATGCATTCAGCCATATCGTGAACCAAAGCTAATCGTATACATCTGACAAGAAGCAAAGACAGAATAATTATTTTTAAGTTATATCTTGTTATTCCTAAAGCAAAAAGACTGCATAAATTTATCCCCTTCATATAGTTTACAGGTTGGTTGGTTGTTTTTTTAAAAAATGTCACGTAATATTTTCTTTGCTAAAGGAAGTAGTTTCCACCTAGACATGATTTTAACTCCTACTGCTGCTTGTAAATGTAAATTCAAATACACTTTGAACAAGAGCATCACATTAAAAAGTAACATGCTAAGCTTTTGTACGCTTGGCTTTCAGAGATGCTGTGATAACTCACTACATTACACACTTCACGTTATTCCTGCAACAGGTAGAAGGTAATCTGATCGGAGCCATCCCAAATTCAGGATATAATCTGACACTCACGAGTTCTGTAGCTATGCCAGTCTGCAGCAGAATACTCAAAAAAGCCTTCACATCAGCTCTTGAAGGGACAAAGCAAACACGATCCATTACTAGACTCGACGACTTGTTCAGCAGTGACGCTTTCCCCACTATGCTAGCTGATTTCTGAGGCTCCATACTGCTCCCGAGTGCTAACTCAATCTGGCCAAATCCACAGGGGCTGCATCTCTCCTGTTAGTTGCTTCAAACTGTGCTTTAACTGAGTGTCTTCAGCTTGCTTATGGCTCCAGAGAATGCCAACTCAGAGCCTCTGCATTAAAGACTTGCCTCAGCACTCACAGTTCAGCAATAAGTTTTTAGCCCCTTTCAGCTCTCCAAGTAAACAGCACCCGGTCCAAAGGACAGAGGGAAAAGTGGAGAAAGGATTTCAAACTCTTCCAGTGTGTTTTAAAAGCTCTTCCTCAGGATAACAGCTATTTTCAACACTTTGATTGCAGCTCTCCCACATCATTAATCACAATCATGATAACCAGAGAGAGTCTCACCTGTCCTTGTTAAGGCTTTTATCTTCGGTCACCAAAGCCATCATCGCCATCCTGTACATATGATCGGATACGCTTTCTGGCTTCGCCACGTTCCTGTACACCCATCCCGTCCGTGGTACTCTCTGCGTGAGGAGCAGCAACGTAGACAAACGCCCAGGTTTTGCAGGACGTCACTTCGGAGGCCCAGCAGAAGTGCTGCCCCACCGTGACCTCCACGCTCCGGTGCGCTTCGATGCGCCCGGGAAACACCTGCCCCAGCGCCCGGGCTCCCCCAGGCCGTGACGGGCCGCCTTTACACTGCCGTTCACAGGCAAGGGGGCCTCGCCAGCACTGCCGGAGG
>JAVJGJ010000059.1:58194255-58208178 GCA_035590215.1 Microhierax caerulescens | reverse complement strand
CGGGGCGGGGCGGGGCGGGGCGGGGCGGCCGGGCGTGGGTCGATGGGTCGGTGGGCGGCCGGTGGCGGAGCCGCGCTCCCAGCGCTCTGCCCGCCCGGGGGTTCGTTATTCCCAGCAGCGCCTTAACAAGAACGGCTCCGGCGGCGGTGGCCCGGGGGCAGCGGCGAGCGAGGCCCGGCGGCGGGGATGGCGCGGGCCGCAGTCAAAGCCGATCGTGCCCGTTGCCTTCAGGATACTTAAAGTAAAAACAGTAAACACTGCAAACTCACGTTAATTGTTCAGAGAGGAGAGGGTAACTGCCGGAGTTGCTGCACTCAGAGCTTTAAATCACGTTGGGCACTTCTGGAGTATGGCTGCAGGCACTTCCATCGCTTTCACCAGCTGAGTAAGTAACACACTGAATTACTTTACAGTCGGTGAATTTTCAAAATACGTTGCACTTCTTTGCTGTTGTTGTATTGCCGACAGCAATAGCAGGGAACGGTTTAAATGAGGCAGTGAAATGCTCTGCTTTCAGAAAGGAACATCTGCAGTCTGCCAGCCGTCAACACACGGCACAGTATTTTTATTTTTGCTCATGTGTATACTGAAACACACTCCTGAATTAATAGTAAAGCCCAGGCAGTATTTTGGTGACCATTTTAAGGCCATCTTCCCAGAACAAAAAAGAATCGTCGACCAGGAAAGCCACCAGCTCTATGTTTGTGCACAATCATAAACGGGCTGGTTGGAAAGGTCCTCTGGGTGTCACATAGCCCAGCGTACCCGCCAAGAAGTAAATCACATCTGCTGCAGTTTTGTCTTGACAGCTCCTGAAACCATCCAAAATAAAAATTTCGTAGCTTGTCTGGGTTAGCTATCTTCCAAGTAAATAATTTGTTTCATAATGCCCTCTTTGGACTTCCCAGGCCACTGCTGCCCATGGTTTCATTGCATTGCCTGCTGCTACCAAGGAGAGTTTAGTTCTGTCAGATTTGTAACCCCCCTTGAGGTAGCTGTAGGCTGCCGTTATATGACCCCCTACGCTCTTCAACAGGCAAGGCCGGCCCAGGTTCCCTCAGCCTCTCCTTCAAGGTGATGTGATTTAGATCCCAATCGTCGTGGTGGCCTTCACTGGAGGTGCCCCCTCTTGCTCTGGGGAAGCACCAAACTGGGCCCTGCATCCAGCCAGGGCCTCTCCAACGCCCAGTGGAGGGGGACAGAACTGTCCTCAGGCCATGCTCAGATTTCTAATGTAGGCTGCTGTGTGATTTGCTCTCTTTGCGATGAGAGCATGCTGTCTGCTCATATTGGACATGGCCCTCACATAACCCCAGGTCCTTTTCGGCGAAGCTGATAGCCAGCCTGCTCCTTCCCAGCCAGTACCGATGGAAGGGCTTGTTCTGCCTTGGGTGCAGGGCTGGGAGTTTCTCCTTGTTTGTGTTTCTCCCCGTTGAACATGTTAAGGCTTCTTGTCAGCCCAGTCCTTCAGCTTCTCAAAGGCCCTCAGAACTGAAGCTCCATGGTTGAGTGTGCCAGCCAGCCCCGTTAGCCCATTTTGTCTTAAAATGTGCCAAGGGTGCAACCTGTCCCCTGGTTTTTGATGAAGATAATGAACTACAAGGACCCTACTATCAACCCCCAGAGTACTCAGCTTGCTGTGGGCCTCCAGGCAGATTGCCAAGCCACCAGCTGCCTCCCAGTGAGCCCATCAGCCTAGGCAGTTTTCAATGCATCCAATAGCCAGCTTGCTCATGCCATATTTCCTCAGTTTGTGAGTGAAAGCACTGTGGGAAATTATTTCAAAAGCTGTACTGAAGTCAAGATCTATTGCGTCCACTGCTCTCTCCTTGTCCGTGTAGCCAGTCATTTCATCATAGAATGCAATCAGGTTGGCCAAGTATGATTTGTCCTTTGTAAATCCATGCCAGTTGTTCTTGATTGCCTCCCTGTCCTTTACAGGTCTCTTCCTAAGAAACACTTCATCAACTTACTTTCTGTATCTTGCTGTCTCTGTGGCTGCAAACTGAGTCTTTCTCGTTTTCTGAACAGTTGTCAAATACCTTCTGAGCTCAAACAATCATAAAAATAACACAGAGGAATTTAACCATTGGCATTTTAAATAAGAAGCTGTAGCTAGTCCAGGACTATCTGATAACAGGCGCTTTGTCTTTTAACCCTTCCTGGCTCTGTTCAATGTACATGTTTAGTATTCATGGCCCTTTAAGTTCCCATTTGCTTTTGCAGATTCTTAAATAATTCTTTAATATGGATGAGTCTTATGCAGTACACATGAGGAGGCATGAGTTTCAATTTATTTGTGTGACAAATTCTTTGTCACTAGTGTCCTTAAAATATGTTTCTAGAATGAACTCTCCTATGACATTAAAGAGGCTAGGCTTGTGGGCTGACCTTGGCTGCCCATCTTTAGATGATCTTTAGTTTAGAGAATGCTATCAAAAGCAGCATACCTGCATTTACAGATTGGCTTTCTAATGCACTTAATATCTCCACTCCATTGGAACCCTTTGGAGCTGTGAATGCTCTGGAGACCTGAGGTTTCCCGTGGTGTTGGGAAGAACAGAAAAATGCTGGATAACAGGATAGCAACATCATGGTGGAGAAAAATTTCTCAGGCATCAGCGAAAAATCGTGTCTTGGGTTATTATTAAAAAAATATACACTAACATACAGAGCATATATGAGCAATAAAATACACTTCTACTTAATACAACCGTTGTAATTATTTTGTATTTGTGTTTATGTAATTTATGTAAATCTGGTAATATTTGTATTTATGTACTTAAATGTATTTATGTAATATTTGTGTAGTGTGTTTTTTGTAATATGTGTAAATTTATTAATATTTGAATGCATATAATTCTTCTGATGCACTTTGTATGCTTTTTTGGCTTATTGTTTATTTACACTAGTTTTTTACCCAGTCATTCTGGGACTGGGTATCTAGTTAGAGGTATCATTTGTGAGCTTTTCCAAGTACTTATCAAATGTGTTATTTGATGCATAGACTCTCTGTAGGCTGGAAGACCATAATATAGTACGAATTCCAGCTTTATTAAAATTTGATGTGCATTTATTCTTGGCTAAGTACCCTGAATACAGAAACAAATTTGGGATGGTCAGCTCCTTGCAATTTTAAGTAGCTTTTTTATTCGATTCAGAAACTTTATCAAGGATTTGCAGAGTCTCCCTACAGGATATTAAGATAGTGTTAAGGCTTAAATCTCAGTCTTTCATCACTCTCGAGTCGCTTTTTTTCTCAGTCTTTTGCCCGAACAGATGGCAATTCCAAAGAAGTCCCAAATTTGTTGGTTACCACGGAGTAATTATTACTCGGTAGCTGAAGATGGCGCTCTCTGCTCACAGATTTCTGCTTCGACCACATTTGCTGCTGCCCGATGCCGGGCTGAAATCATGCTTTACTTTCTTGTAAGAAATAGCACTGGGGGAAAGGGGATGCTTTACACACTTGGCACGGTAATATGAAAATCATCTCCTCAAATGCCAGATGATGGGGACATACCCGTTAACTACTCACAAGGTGGATCTTAATCAGCATGTGATTTACGTAAGGTAACGCCAACAGTAACATGTGGGATTTCAAAAACTCGTGTGTTCTGCCAGCATGGACACTGCAAATCTTGTGTTGGCAAAATATCTTCAGAAAAAAGTAATTAATTGATTGGATTAATTTGTTACCATTTGGCAAGGGAAAAAAAAAAAAAAGTTATGTCGTTCACTGGATGTAGCAAAACAATTGCGTATCACAGAGCCAACAGGCAGGAACGACAGCCCTGATGTTCTCCTTAAGAGCAAAATACTGAAAAGCACCTGGCAGACACTCTAAATGCTCATTTTAGTTCTCCAGAGTGTATTTCTTTACCTGAGACCTTATTAACGATTTAGAAGTAGCTAGTGAAAATCTGTTGCAAGAATCCTCAGTAATGGTACAGAAAAGAGACAACCACTGGAGTGAGGTGTATGTGTGTGCCATGGGGCTCTCTCCCCTCTGCCCCACAACTCGCAGGTGCTGGGCTGTGTGTCCTTGTGCCCAAGGAGTCCTGCGCTGCCCTACGCAGGCTGTCAAAGCAGGCGAGAGGCACCACGCAGTGACGTCTGTGCCAAGGGCTGGACATCTTCTGCTGAGGCTTGCTCTGCAGCTCAAGCAGGAAAGGTCATAGGAAGTAGGTTAACATTGATAGTGTTAACTATGGGCTGGTTATTATGTCTATTTGTATATTGGCCAAATCCAGCCCAGAGGTAAGTGAATGACACTTAATTCATGCTGGCCGTTAACTCTCATTTGACCATAGAGCCTAGTGTTTCAGGAGGGTCTGGCCTTTGAGTCTGTGCAGGAACACAGGCACCTGTGTGTTGCCTGTAGGAGTGACAGCTGTCTCCAGGCTTTGTAGGGTTTTAGTTCCAACTGTGTGCATGGGAAATGATTAATGCAGTTAAATGCACATGGCCTATGAACTGGCTAGGCTTCCTTCCTGTGGCCTTCATTAGGGAATGCTGCTGTGGAGGCTGGTAGGCACAACCAGTGCTGATGGTCTAGCTGTTGGTACTTGTAAAGCTCTTCTGCTGTGACAGCATCAGAAAACCTGCCAAGACCAACAGGCGGTGTTTGGGGGGTGACCCAGCTGTTCCCGTGCATGGCGGGGGGCAATCTCTGCACGTAAGCTATCAGTAGTCTGTGGAGCATTCCAGCAGGCTGTTTTCTCTCCTGTGATCCTGCGGGTCAGGTGTGGCTGTAACCTGCCATCTACCCACGCACAGAGGGAGGGGAGAGGTGGCAGAGGAGCTGTGCTCCAGCTGCCCTTTCCTGGCGATGGTGCACCAGCCCCATCACACAAGGCAGTGAACCAGAACCACCACATCAGGAAAAGTGAGGGAACAAAAAGGAAATGAGGACATTGTTTGAGTCTTCGGTGAAATGTGTATGAGCCTCAATGGGAGGTATATCAGAAGGCTGAGGAGATGGTACACTTAGGTAGCCTTCCTATAGTTGGCAATAGCTCACCTTAGTAGCCCCATTCAATGTAGGTAACCTATGGGATCACTAAAAAAAAAAAAAAAAAAGTTCTTCTGGCTGCTGTTGCATAACATCTTGGGCTTTCTGTGATTAACAAGAGATTTTCTATCAGAACCCTTAGGATTAGCCTATCTAAACCTACAAAATGAAGAAAAAGTGATTTTCCTTTATTTGTGTAACACATCTATGGAGCCAGGAGTAGAGCTTTAGCATAGCACATTTAACAAACAAACAAACAAAAAAAAAAAAAGGCAAAAAAAAAAAAAAGTCAATTTAAGAGCAAATCAATCTTACATGAGCAGAACATTTCTAATGTAAAAAGGCAGCTGAATTAGAGGATTAGGTCACACTGCCCGATTAACATCATTTGATCTTCTGCTATTGAAGAGCCACTGGGCTTCTCAGAGAATGAAAGCATTCAAACTTTAAATGAAACCACAAGCCTGGCTTAGAAAAAAACTGCTAAACTGAAAACAACTTGCCTTGCTTCAGTAATTGTTGGTTTCTCTCTGCTGCTGAGAGGTGCATCCAAATCAGGATTTAGAAATCCCTCACATTTTGGTACAACAAAGAAGGGCTGCGAAACTGAATGAGGGCACCTCAGGCACTACCTGGGAGAGGCGTGCAGCGTGTGAAGCTTGCCTTGCTTTGCTGTATTGTATTTATTTCTTGTTTAAAGCTGGAAGACAGATACTCAAAGAACTGTTTGATGTTTGTTTTCTTTATAACACTTTCACTGTCAGTTTTGCCTTTTTAACTTTCATGGGGGGAGGAGGCAACGAAAAAAAAATGAAGCTCACCCTGCACTGCAAGGCCCACACAGGATCTGAGAGGTACCCACCGATGACATTTGATAAGAAAGCAAGAGAGGAAGGGAGTTCTAGTTACAGTTGTTATTTTTTTTAGACGATATTTGTTTTAACTTGAATGACTAATGAACATTTTTAATGAAGGAAACTTTTGTTAAAGTTTTAACTCTTGCTTGGGACCCTCCAATCAAAATCATAACAAATCAGCCTTGACCTTCTGGAATTTTCTAAGGTACAGCAAGAAGGAAGGAACCTTTCTATGATACAGTTAAGCCCTTTGTCATTGCAAACAACAAGAGCAACAGTAAACTGCACATAAAAAAATAATCCTCTGGCTACCTCTCATATCTTTTCTGTTCACGAGTTTATACTGTTTTCACTGTACTTAAATGAGTACTGTACTGTACTTAAATGAGTTTTGAAGGGATTTTAATAGTCCCCTGCCACTGTCAACACTTAGTAAAGTGAATAGCAAGCAGACAGAAATTAAAGAATTTATTTCCTATCTCTAATGACCTGATGATCAGTTTGCTCAAAGGGTTTTTCTGTGCTCTTTGGAAAGTACTAGCCAGTATTCACAAGCAATGTTCTTTTTTATTATTATTTGAAAAAATGTTTATTTAAGATTCATGATGTTATTTTCAGTTATGGGGTTATTTCAATTGCTATATATGGAGAAAAACAGTATTTTAAAATTTGGAAAAGCTGTGAATATTCTTGTCATTCTCCCCCCACCATGGTTTTAGGCACTGCACATTCATATAGTCTGCACACAGATCCTGCTCAGTCTACTGCACTTTCAGCAGCCTCCCAAACGCCAGCCAAGTGAGACCCTGCTTAGCTTCCAAAATCAGATGTGATTGGGCATGTAACAATGCAAAGAAAAATAAACCCTGAAAGGCACTCTGAATTATAATGTAAATTTTTTTCTGACATGCAAGAAAGAACAAAATGGAAGTTTTATCACAGCTCTGCTTCCTTTCGAGTGTCCCCACCCACCCTTATTACGCTGAGCAATGTTTTCTCAAAATAAAGGCACACTGATCTGTTTGTTATTTTAGGCTCTAAGAAGAAGGTCAGACTGAAACGCTGTCCAAATACATGCCTCTGGTCCTGTTAAGGACCTGTAAGTGTACTTATCTCCATCCGTTGCAAACCAGTTCATTGTCTTCCAGAGAGAGCTCATGATACTATACAACTCGGTGTATCACTTCACAGCCGTGCTCATGCATCTTTGCAGGATCTGAAGCTGCTTCATCCCTGGTTCTCACACAGGGAGAGATGCACGTAATTAGCTGCATTAGCCCCGTGCTCCCCCACTGCTCGGCTATTATTTTGCTGGCTGGTGACACAGCCCTGAAGCCCCCCTTCCCCCCGTCACCCTGCATGGCAGCCGCAGCTGGGCGCCTGGATTTGTGCTCTGCCAGCCCTGGGGGGCAGCAGGGGCTGCAAGGAGGCCACTAGCAGCAGGACCCATAGCCACAGCTGGGGGCTGGGCTCCCTCCTCCCTTCTGAACGATGCAGCTCCTGCGCTAATAAAAAAAAAAAATTAAAAAAAAGTGCTTGCTATTTTTGTCCAAATATTTGAGCTCCTCAGACATCGCTGGACAAAACACACCAGCTATTGGCACGCTCTTGATAATCCAAGGGAACCTTTTGCACAGGCTGCTGCCTTCTAACCTAAGAATCACTTTAATTATCCATTATTTTGTCTTCTTCCCTGTGAGCCTCTTGCTGAATGCATTGTGCCACCCAGCATATTAGTCAATCATCACAGCTTACGGAGCGCTATACTTTACATCTTGGCTTCGGTGTCATTCATGTGCACCCAGCGGAGACAGCAAGCAGTTCTAAGATGCTGGGTAGATTTAAGCATGCTAGGGCCTGTCTGTCCCTATAGTAAATAGCTTCCCTGACATTTAAGCTGCACATGGCTTGATGTTAGGTCAAACAAAAATGTCACACTATAATCACTTTTTAAATAGCTGTTTCCGGCTCAGTTAGTACTATATAGTTCCAGAAGAGAAAGCACTTACAAGCTGACAGACAGAGGAACCGTCTGTATAGGATGTTTGCCTAATCCCATCCCTGCCCTTGCCTGTCAGGCTTGGAGGCTTTGTTTGTTTAAAAAAAAAAAAAATGTGTATACAATTTAATGCCACCGTACTTTTCAGCTGGGCAGAGTCTAAAGAAAACTCATGAATAAGTTCTGGGGAGAGCCCTTTGATGTAGCTGTGAGGGGTTTGGGTGGCCCAGGGGGGACCATGCCCTCAGCAGTGTTTGGGGCTGACACTGTGTCTTGGAGCACCGCACTGCTGAGATGCTGTTGCTGGGAGGAGACGTGTAGGTAAAATACTAATGAGCTTTGACAGCTGAAAATGTGAGGTTTTCCACATTCCCTCATACCACTCCTCAAATTAGTCCTCACCTCTGAACCAGCCTGTGGAGGACACGGACCCCACAGGGGAAGCCATGCAAGACCAGCCTCTCCCCTCAGCCAACTCAGTTCAGTATGTGGCTGTCTCCATCCACTGTCACTGAGGCTCTGGCATCCTGCCTTGCCCTCAGCGGGCACTAGCACATCCACGGGGCACAGCCATGGCTTGCCACAGGGCACAGCAGTACTCCCGGGGGGCCTGGTCCCCCACCCACAGGGACAGGGCAGCGGGTCTGAGCACCCTGTGGTGAGGCTGAGGTGTGCATGTGGCTTGCCACAGCCCAAAGATGGCTGGAGGGAATACCTGCACCCCAGCACCTGGAGGCATGTCCATGGTGGCTCCTTCTTACCATTCCCACTTTCCCAAAACTGGCTATGTGTGAAATATTACCCACCTGCAGCTTTTATCTTTTGCCCCACAAGCTCTCCTGCGGGTGATGAACCGTTTGTTTTGTGGCAGTGGATGGCAGTAATCAGAAGGTGACAGGGGAATTTTTCCATTGTGGAGCAGTTGTAGAAGGCAAAGCATGAGAGATCGACAAAGACGAGTGACAATGTGCAATCTTTTGTCCAGGAAGAATGGCGTTGGAGGAGCCATGGAAACCCATGAGGGACTAAACCAGTGTTGTCATCAGTGCTCTAGCAGAAGGGAGAAAACCAGCCTTTCTTGACTTCCACTGTAACCTTTTTCTTCTGAATTGGTCTCTGGCCCCGTTGTTTCTAACAAGCTGGGAGGCTGGGAAGGTGCTGTAGGCATGACTGAATGCCACCATGAGAGTGGAGCCCCAGCCTCGCACACCCCTGGCTGCTGCCTCGCGGAGGCTGCTGACCCTGGCTTGTAACTATGACTTGTAAGTCATTTCCTTTCCCGATTAGGTCAGAACGGTGGCACCAACTGGAGCGTGTCAACATGGGGGTTTCCTGCTATGTTGATTTTCCTCAGTATTCTGAAACAAGGCGCATGCTATTCTTTTTAAGTTGAAAAGCAAGTTAATTCCTGTAGGGATATGTTTCCAAGCTGCGTTTAGACAGTAAGCATTAAATCTTCACACATTCCTTGTTTCACATCATAGTTACAGTGGGTGGTGGCTACTGTCTAATCACATAATAATGAGCATGATAGATAAGCAAAACTCTTCTACATTCGTACTGTGGAAGATAAGCTTATGCCAAATACAGTTACAAACTATGGGGCACTATGAAGGGGGAGCTGGGAAAAATATTAGAGCCTCCAAGAGGTAGGGCAAGATAATCTTTGCTTTACAACTAACCAACATTTCTTAACCCAGAAGTAACTTTTATTACCCCTTGAATTTGTATCAGCAAATCCTTCTCATTTTGGGCACGGTTTAACCACTGGGAATGACTGCAGTCCTCCTGATGCAGATCAGACTTGCACTGATGTGAAGGCAAGTGGTTGCAGTTGCACGCAAGTTGGGGGGGAGCCACTTTGGGGCTGGTGACAAGTTCATCCTGGCTAGGTAAGGAAGAAAGAGAGGGATGGAGTATATACTGTGCACCGTGAATTTATGAAAAATGACCATGCCTTCAAAGTCCAACTACTCTAAAAAGTCCAAAAATCCTATGTTAGGCCATCCACCAGTATGAAGAATGAAAAGGGACTAGAGGAGCCAACTTTGGGTGGCTTTCCTGAGAAAGCAGAAAAAACGGCATGCGCTGAAAAACAAATACTATGATTTGTGATCTTAGACAGATAACACTGGCCAAGAGGACTCAGGCTGGGGAAAAGTAAAGGCCCCACTGATGGTTCCCACAGATGCTTTCTAAATAAGAGTTTACACTTTGTGTTGTGGAGTTCTGTCTTCTAAGAAACAGTGCACAGCAGGGATGGACAATGGCAGTTTTGTTATATGTTGCATGTAAAATCTTATAAAATCATCATATATGCCATAATGAACCATCAACATGTTATGTTTAGAACTGTAAGCTATCCCCCTTTGTTTTGACTGTGATCATCAAATAAAGACTTAAGAGAACTCAGGCAAAGGAAAATATTCTTCAGTCTTACAGAATTTATGCATTAAAATATTCCGCTGAAAGGTACTTTCTAGGAAATCAGAATTTAATAGTTGAATATTAGTTAAACTGTGAAGTTATCTTTTTTTATGTTGAAAACACTTCATTTCTGTTGTACATACAGCACATACACAATATTCAATAGTATGTGATTAGTAGACATGTTCTGGCAACATCACACATCATTCTTGTTAATGAAGATCATGGAAACACAGAATGGCTGAGGTCGGAAGCAACCTGTGGATCTCACCTGGTCCAACGTCCCTGCTCAAAGCAGGGTCAGCTAGGGCAGGTTGCCCAGGACCATGTCCATACAGCTTTTGACTGTCTCTAAGGATGGAGACTCTGCAACCTCTATTTGTCGTCTTCAGTGACAAAATATCATCCCTTTTTGCGATCTTTAAAAGAAGAGGAACCTCCTATATGCAGCTGTTTAAGAGAAAACCCAAAAAGACACACTAGAATGAGAATTAAAAATGTTAACATTTCCACTTTTTTGCTTTGCTGACTCCACATTCTTTTAGTTATATATAAAAATTTATGCAAGGATTTTATGAAGTGCTTCTTTATACCCACAGTTTTACTGTTTCTTTGCAAGTGGATCATAAATCCTCAAAATTTTTTAAAGCTAAGACCTGCAGCCATGTACCATTGAAATTCCCAGGGATTTTTCAGTATTATGAATTGTCTTCTGAGGCACCACTGTTTTTCATATCCTGTATTTTTCATATGGGAAATCTAATACGGTAGTATCAACCTGGATTTCTACTGTGCAGAAAAATACTGATTTTAACTTACCTGCCTTTTAAACTAAGGTTCTTTAGGTGAGGCAAATATGCAGTTACTCCCTGCTCTGCACCCCTTTCCCCCCAAAGAAAAAACCCTTCACAAAACCACCACCTTAATTTGGACACTTGATCTTGAAAATATTTTATATTTTAATGCAAATTTATAATGAATTTACAGATTGTATGGACATTTCTAAATAGAAGACATGCTTTTTTGTGAACTGTGTATTTCATTTAGGCTTTTTGACCAAGTACTTTGGCAGATGATGTATATGCCTTGCTAGGTGCAGTTGTGTTTCTGCTCTGTGAGAATATGTATTTTGGTTTTTATTGCTTTGGTAAGAGGAAAATCAGTGAATGTTTTCTTAAGCAGAGGATCGAGATCCCTGTCACAGAGCTCTCTGAGTGTGAAAGTGCCATAGCACACATGCAGAGACTCAAGAAAGCATTTCAAGACTGCTGGTAGTTGCAATATCCCAGTGCAAGGCACCCTGATAAACTGCTGTGCAAAAGTGTTCCTTTGCAGGGCACTGACAGGTCGGTGCGGTGACATTGGGAAGATGACAACGCTTGAACGATGATTCAACATGAAAAATACTCACCGCTTTTGGCAATTTGGAAGGTCATTCCAAATAACGCTACAAGTGAGGCACATTATAAAATTGTTGGGGTGAGATTGTAACTGCCTTGGATAACATAGCTGGCTGACCTTTGTAAACTAGTTACTGCGCAATTCACAATTCACAATAAAACCTACTCCAATAAAATGTTTGTATTTTAGCTTCTTTGTCTAGCTGTTTTTCTTTGATTAATAGGTTTGATTTTTACAAAGCTTGTCAGTAAGATTCGTGCTGTCTCAAAGTTCTGGATTTTTATTTTTTATATGTATATATGAACATTTCAGTCAAACCAAATCTGACAACTTAAAGAGGTGCAGATGGCTGTTGAGTGGAGAGGACTGGCTGTCTAAATTAACTGGTAAAAAGGGGAGTCTTCTACTTGGCAGACTGAAGTTCAGCTCTGTTGATTTCATAATTACTTTTTCCTCGGCCTTGGTTCAAGGCTTAAAGTTTTATACCTTCCCTGGTGTGAATTGTGACTCTACTAATGGTAAACATTTTATTTTTAAAAAAGTTATTCTAAGAGGCAACTGAAAATCCCCCCCCCCAATCCCTGATTTCACAAGTATATTGGATATTAATGTTTTTTACACTGGGGTGTCAGTTATTCATTGCTTTTATTTACCTTTCTCTTGTGAATTTTCTGGTATAAAAAGAAAAAAATAATAAGCATATGCAGAAAGGTGAAAGATAAATCTTCATTTTCTCATAAAGCTTATTTTCTGTGATCTAAGATGTATTTTTTTTCAATTTCTTTTTCTCTTTTCCCCCCCCCCCATTTTTTTCCCCATTTTTTTTTCAGTTTCCTGTTTCCTCATAGCTTAGCTCCTATCAGCTGTGTTATAACGTGTTTTATTTTAGGTAGATGGATGCTATTCGGAGAGGAAAAATTGTTCTGCTCAAGAAAAACTGCAAAATCTAATTTGTAGAGGAAAAAATGGTGATGTCACCCTTCTCTTTTCTTATATCAGAAATGTTTTAATGTCCTAACTAGAAGGCTAAAGTACTATAAGACAATAATATTTCAGGTAATTGTATTTGTTTTTTGGGGTTTTTTTGTGGCCATTGACTAGTAATTAAGTAAGTAAGGGCTGGTCTTGGATTTTAACTTCTCATGTTTGAAATATGAAACTCTTTCTTTTACAGATTAATCAGACATCTCTTTTATCGTGGCTGATGGTCAAGACAGTTGAATTCCACATTTAGATATAAAGTAACAGCTCCATTTCATGCAACTTTTGGCTTTGAATTTATGACTTGCTGCATATAAGAAGGGAAGGCCTTCTACAGTAAGCGGCTGCCATACGATCCCGTATTTCATTGCCATGAAGTGCTTGCACGGCGCTGTGCATCTGCCCTGCTGGAAGCCCACTCCTGTTCAGGGCGTCCTTAGACCCAGGGAAACGTTTTCGGCACCTCTGAAAGCAGCTGTGAGAAACAGACAGTACAGTACCAAATGCAGTTTGTTGGCATCCTTATTCTGCTCCTTTTTTTCTGTTTTCTGGATGGAAACATTTCAGCAAACCTTTCTGTTGGCTTTTTGGTTGCAATATATCTGAAAAAAGCAGATCTTTCATAACTTGCAAAATGTGGAAATGGGAATGTCAATGAACGGTTGGAAGCAGCACCTCCAAAACCTTGTTTGCAGGGTTTTTCAGCCATCCAGCAAAGCACAGAAAATGCCACAGTCACTGCCCGTGGTGGGACACAGCTCAGATTTAGGCTGGACAATACTCACAGCTTGTCTTAAACAATCTTCTGGCCGAAAAATATTCTGGAAAAGAGGTTACAATTGATTTATAATAATAAATATTTTTTTGAACTCAATACCTCATAATGAGGAAAGACAAATGTGTCACTTTTAAAATACACTTATGGAAATAATTTTCTGTCAATCAATCTTGTGAAAAATAGCCTATGAAAATAACTATGAAGAGCACTTTTATTTTGGGAATGGTATTCACTGCTCCAATTTCAGATATTTTCAAAAAAATGTTGTAAAGAAGGATTCCAAGCCAAAATCTTCAGGGTGCTTCCACTCCCACTGGAGTTGTGCAAGTTTAATTCAATGCCATTCTAGTATTATACTTGATGTATTTTTTTGCAAATTAAATAAAATATTTAAATGCTTTATCCAAAACATTGCCATGTATTTTGCTTTGTGGTAGGATGCCTCTATTTAAATTTATCCCTTATT